>CM052708.1:62515786-62569020 GCA_028551405.1 Uromys caudimaculatus | reverse complement strand
GTGATGTGCCTATGTGTATCCTCCTTAGCTTTTAGTGTTGTTTTGTGATTCTCATTGTAGAAATCATAATTTCCTTGTTCACATTTACTCTAGGGGCCTTATTTTTGGCAGCTATTGTGAATGAGAATGGTTCTTGATTTGTCTTCCAGTAACTTCAGTATTGGTGTCTAAAAGGGCTACTTTTTTTTTTTTTAAAAAGCTGGTCTTACATTTTGTAACCTTTCTGAATTTGTCAGTTCTAACAGTTTTTGGCTGGAGTCTTGAGTTCTTCTATGTATAAGGCAGTGTCGCGTGTAGACAGGGACAGCCGGACATCCTCTCCTGTGTTTCAGAGCCACCATTTCCTCACATGCCTTCTTCTTATGGCCAGCAGGTCTCATACTGTACTCTGTAAGAGTGCACGCCTGGATCCGGTGCTTGGTGACTGTGGTGGGATAAGGAAGGTCAGGAGTTCAAGGTCACTCTTAATTTTTTTCCCAAGATGATGTCTGACTATGTAGTTGGGCCTGGTCTCAATTTGCTTTGTGACCTAGTGTGCAAGCCCTGCAATCTCAATCTCTCTCTCTCTCTCTCTCTCTCTCTCTCTCTCCATACCTTCATTTGTGGTGTGAGTGTGCTTGGGCCACAGTTTGTGAATGGAGTCAGAAGACAAATCAGGTGTTGGGCCTCACCATCTGCCTGAGAAAAGGTGTCTTTAAAAATGCTAATTTTTTGATAATTTTATACGTGTATACAATGAGTTTGGGTCATTTTCACTTTTTTTGCCCTCTCTCCTCCCCACCTCCCACTCTTAGGAATCACCTCTTTTTCTCAACAAGTCTCCCTCCCACTTTCCCATCTCTTTTTGCCCCCCCCCCCATGAGTTTAATAAGGCTTGTTTACATGAGCACTGGTGGGAGTTATTTACGTGCATGATTAGACCACTGAAGGAAAGAATTCCTCCTCACCCCCTCAGGGACATGAGCCCCCCCCCACCCCATGCATGGTTGCCTGGCTTCACCTTGTGCAGCTTCTTTGCAGGTAACCACAACTGCAGAGGGTTCATGAATGCAATGACATGTGAAGTCCAGAGAGAGCTTTTCACAGTCCTCCTCCCCATCCTCCACAGTCCTCCTCCCCATCCTCCACAGTCCTCCTCCCCATCCTCCACAGTCCTCCTCCCCATCCTCCACAGTCCTCCTCCCCATCCTTCACGGCCTACATAGTTTTCATCCTCTTTTCTGAGATGTTTCTTGAGCCTAGAGGCAGGTAATGTAGATGTCCTATTTAGGGCTAAACACCCAACAGTCACTTGTCCATAGGACATTGACCAGCTGGGAGTCTCTGCATTAATTATTGCCCAGACCAAAAGAAGCTTCTCTGGCCAAGGTTGAGAGCAACACTAATCTATGGTTATACAAGTCACTATTTAGAGGCGGCTTGATACCGTGTCCATTTAGCAACACACGTGGGTTCCCCAGGGATCTGTGACCCCCTGAACCATGGGCTTTAGGCAAGGTTTACAGTAACAGGCATGAATTCCCTCCTATAGAGCTGGCCTCAGATCCAGTCACAAAGCAGTTGGTAAACCACGGAACAGTCACATCTTCTATTGTGCCAAAGGGGACACCTTGTCTGGCAGGTTGGTATTGTAGCATGTGCGGTTCTCAGCTGGGTTAGACCACTGATGGCCTTTTCTTTCCTAGCAGCTGACAGGGGTAGCACCTCTGGCACCAGGAAAACTACTCAGCAGGGAGGAAGCTTCCAGCTGGATTCTAGCCCACTTTCTCTCACTATGCATCCCTGGTTGGCCTAAACAGTGTTCTGTCTGTCTGTCTGTCTGTCTCTCTCTCATTTCACCCTTTGGTTTTGAGCCTTGTTTATTTTTATTTTATGCGGACGGCTCTCTTACCTGCATATGTGTATGTGTGTCATATGCATGCCTGGTACCAGAGGAGGCCAGAAGAGGGCGTCAGGTTCCTGAACTGGAGTTACAGATGGTTGTGAGCCATGTGGGTGCTGGGGATGGAACCTGAGGCCTTTGAAGGAGCCATCTCTTCAGCCCCTTGGTTTATGAGACAGCATCTCTTACTGGGAACTGGGGCTTACTAATTAGGTTAGGCCGGCCAGCCAGAGAGCTCCAGCGATCCTTCTGTCTCTACGTCCCTAGTGTGGGGACTACAAGCACTTACCACCACACCCTAGGGTTTTTTTTTACGTTTATTATTAATTTACTTTTATGTATATGAGTGTTTTGCTTGCATGTATATAAGTGTTTGCATGAATATAGGTGCTTGTGTATATATACGTGCTTGCATGTTTATAAGTGCACCACATGTGTGCAGTGTTCAATGGGTCCATGAGGCAGAGTCAGATCCCCTAGAGCTGGGGTTATAGGCAGTTGTGAACCACCACGTGGGTGCTGCGATCTGAACCTAGGTCCTCTTTGAGAGCAGCAAGTGCTCTCAAATTACTGAGGCATCTCTCCAGCCCCACACCCTGTTTTTTGTTTGTTTTTAAAATGTAAGTGTTAGAGACCAAATCTTACTGAGCTGTTTTTCTATAGAGCTGTATCATTTCCTCATCACTGACTCTGAGGGTTTTTTATTATGAAATAATGTTGATGTCTGCATTAATTGAAATGTTAACATACTTTCTATCTTTCACTCTCCTAATATGTGTTGATGTATCACAGGTACCGATTCATATATCTTTTTAAACAGTGTTTCACACTAACTTATTTTGTACGTGTGCCTGTGTGCATGTGTGCTGGAGAGCTAGTGTCCTGTGGGTCCTGGGCATGAAACTCAGGTCATCAGGTTTAGCAGCAAGTGCCTTTACTCACTGAGTCGCCTCTCCCTACTCTCATTGTGGCTTGGCTCTAGGGAGTGGACCCAGGGCTTTGTGCGTGCTAAATGGATGCTCTGCCACTAAGCCATACCCCAGTCTGACAATACACTGTATATGTTAAGACATTTTTGCATCTCTGTATATTCCCCTTTGATATTGTCTATAGTCCTTAAGATTTTGATTATTATTTCTCTCTTTTTTTCGAGACAGGGTTTCTCTGTGTAGCCCTGGCTGTCCTGGAACTCACTCTGTAGACCAGGCTGGCCTCGAACTCAGAAATCCGCCTGTCTCTGCCTCCTAAGTGCTGGGATTAAAGGCGTGCGCCACCACTGCCTGGCCTAAGTTTCTTTTCTAATTCTGCTGCATTCAGCAGGAGTTAATTGCCAGAAGCCATCGGCTTTTGGCCCCTGAATAGCGAGAGGGGGTTAGATTGCCAGTGGTCACTTTTGATCCTGGTCACCATCTCCACCCTTGCCAGCTTCCCCAGCTAACTGAATGTCGGGTGGGACCTGGGCACCAGTCCTCTTCCTCCTCCTCTTCTTCCTCCTCCTTCTCTTCCTCTTCTTTTCCTCTTTTCAAGATTTATTTATTTAGGCCAGGTGTGGTAGCCCATGCCTTTCATCTCAACACTTATAGGCAGAGGCAGAAAGATCTCTGTGAGTTCAAGACCATCTCATAGAAAGTTCCAGGGTAGCCAGGGTTATATAGTGAGACCTTGTGTCAAAAGAAAAACAATCAAAAAAGGAGATTTATTTATTTATTTACTTTTTTTTTTTTTTTTTTAAAGAAATTTACCCTGTAGACTACGCTGTCTTTGAACTCAGAGATCCACCCGCCTCTGCTTCTCAGGTGCTGGGATTAAAGGTGTGTGCCACCAACACATGGCAAGATTAATTCAATATATAAATATATATTTTTAAAACTTGTATGAGTGTTTTGCCTGCATGTATGTATGGGTCATGTGTGTGCAGTGCCTGAGGAAGCCAGAAGAGGGCATTAGATTTCCCAGAACCAAAGTTACAGGTAGTTGTGAACCACCAGGTGGGTGCTAGAAACAGAACCTAGGTTCTTGGCAAGAGCAGCCAGTATGTCATCTGCCGAGTCATCTCTCTAGCTTCTACTATTTCTTCTTGTTGGGTTGATCTCTCTATCATTGTGGCTTTGACTTTCTTTGACTCCTTATAGTTTTTATATTACCCAGGCTGTTCTTGAAATCTCGGGTTCATGTGATCCTCATACCTCAACTTTGAAGGGTTTTTGTTTGTTTATTTTTTGAGATAGGGTCTCCCTATGTAGTACTGGTTGGCCTGGAACTGTCTGTGTAGATCAGGCTAGCCTCAAACTCACAGAAATGCACCTACTTCTACCTCCTGAATGCTTGGGGTTAACAGTTTGTGCTATCACACTCAGAGACTTTATAAGTTTTTTTTTTTTTAATTGAATTGTATTCTGTTTGGTAAAAGTACAGCTACTTCAGTTCAGTTTTGGTTTCTACTGCATGATACATGCTTTCATCTCTTCACTTTAGTCTGTGTGAGTTTAGTTGGGGAAGAAGCTGCTTGGAAGCAGTCTGCAGGAGTATTTCTATGGACCAGAGTTGTAGACATTTCGATCCACCTTCACTTTTTCTTCTCTTAAATTCTGCATGAATAGAGCCACGCTGGAGGTGTTGAGAGGCGGCTAGCCTGTAGTCCCTTCTTTCCAGCCCCCTTTTCAGAGGGTTATGATGACCTTGGGGAGGCCTGTAATCCCTCAGCAGTGAAGTGCAGACACTCTGTCAGGGAGTGCAGAAATTTACACCAGTGCCTTGTTCACTGGCCTGACTCCACTAACCTTATTTCCTGTTCTCTTTTCCTTCTTCATTGCTGTCTTTGCTCAGCGTCTTCCATTCCCCCCTGCTTTATAGTTACGTAAACAGCTGACTGTTTTTTGTGATTTACTTGTTTGTGGCCTACCTGACCTCTGTGTGGGGGATGATTGTCATGCAGGGCTGTAGTCAGGAAGGGCAGAGGGCGCCCTCGGAGGCCTTTCCCCTGAGGTGTCTGATGTGGCCTGTAATTTTTCTTGTGGCACGGTCACTCACTGTCGAACCTCCTGTTAGGATCTGTTAGTCTTGGGCATAAAGTAACATAGCTGTGTAGAGAGGGATCGTTCTCTAAGTGATATTTTTAAGGTGACTGCATCACTGTGAGCGACAGGCTTCTATTATTTTAACCACTTTTGCTGACATCTCTTTAAAACCAGTGGTGCATTTGCTTGCCTTTGTAATTTGACATTTCTTTTGATGACTCAGGATTATTACTGCACAGCCTCTCCTTTCCCATTTCCCTTCCTCCCTTTTAAGACAGGGTCTTGCTAAATAGCCAAGGCTGGCTTTAAACATATCTCGATTTTTCTGTAACTGTGAGGTCTCCTCAGGCCTCTTTAGGGGCTGCAGACTGTTGACTTTAGTTCTCCGGGCTTTATTCTTTCTTGATGTCTGTTTGTGCCACCTGTGACAGCTGCCTGTCATTCCTTGATTTTGGCATTATGCCTGCCTACATTTGTCACTCCGCTCTGATTTGCTGTCTCTAATTTGAGAATAGGAACATACTCAAACTCTTGAACACCTACATACATACACTTGCACCAGAGAGCATGCAAAGTAGCTGAGTTACTGAGAATCTGTGGACTTCCCCTGTAAGTAAAAGACACGGGGTTTGCATGTGGGTTCAGGGTGTGTGTGTGTGTGTGTGTGTGTCACTCAAAATGGTTTATTGTGCACCTACTATATTCAAAACACTCCAGGTGCAAGAGACAAATGGCTAGCACAAATCCACAACAATCTGCTGCCTTGGAGATCTCAGTGGAGGTTCCTGCTTGAGTCCTGGGTCTGAGGAAGGAGCCAAGTCCTGTGTGCACATCTTCTATTGCTTGTGGTCCCCTCTGGGGAGCTGCCATTGACTGAGGAGGTCTGCTGTCCCTGTGCAGTCCCCTCTGAGGCCCGGTTGTCATCTGCGTTTCCCCTGGTCTCAACTTTGTGCATTACTCCCTGTTGAGCAACTTCCCTCCTGAGGTGCTAGGCTGAGGCCAGGTGAGAGCCTTTTGCTGGACCCCTCTCAGGATACTTCTTTGGTTTTCCTTGCCTTGGTGGCACTGTGGACCAAAGAGCACAGCCACCAAGCCCTCTGGTGCCAAAGCCTGCCTGTGTGCAGGGACAGGGTCTGTCTAAGTGTGTTTGGTGGATGTGGGGTGGGAAGTGGGGATGGCAATGTCATTTGTTTTTTTTCCTGTGGCTTTGGCAGGATAGCTGCCCAGACCTGTTGGTGTGTGGATCCGACCCTGACCTTGACCTTGGAGTTGTTCTAAATTGACTGCCAGACTAAAGCCTGAACGGCAGACTTTTAAGAGAACCTTGGTAGAGTGAAGGGTGCGCTCCACTTGTGTTTGAGGCTGAACTAAACAGTTGTGTGCTTCTAGGTGCAAGGAGCAGCAAGCCTTTTCTTTCAATATAATGTTAGGATGACCTGAGAGTCAGGGAATCTAGGCGCTGTGATGTAGCTGCTCTAGAAGCAGAGGCAGGAGGATTTCTTGAGCCCATGAGTTCTAGATAACATATTTAGAGATTTGGTGAAACAGCTGGGCATGTGGCTCTTGTCTCTAAGTCCAGCATTTGGAAGGTGAAAGTGGATTTATCATGAATGAGTTCAAGGCCAGCTTAGCCTATGTAGCAAGACTCTGTCTCAAAAAACCAAAATACAACAACAATAACAACAACAACAACAACAACAACAACACAACAGAACAAGAAGGGTGGTATGATGCTACATGCCTTTAATTCCAGCCCTCTGGAAACAGAGGCAGGTGAACTCTCTTTGAGTTCAAGGCCAGCCTGGTCTACATAGTGAATTCTAAGCCAGCCTGGTCTACACAGTGAGTTGTAGGCCAGCCAAGGGTTACAACACACACACACACACACACACACACACACACACACACACACACACACACACACACGAAAGATGCTGTGAAAACCATACATTGAACTCAAGTGTAAGGTATTAATTATTATGAAGCTTGAAGCTGGTATCTCATTGTGTTCTTGGCCTTCACTCTTCTGCAGTTTGTCTTTCTCACAAGTGGTCATGTGTGCGAGACATTACACAGGCAGTATCTGGAGTTTGTTTTGTCTTTGTAACTCCAGAGACACGATTCACAGACTCAGTTCTTCAGTTACTGTTTCATAAGCTCACAGCACACGTAAGATGCTGAGATTCCAAGCGGCCTAAGTGAGGACTCAAGCTAAATTTTCATGTTTAACAAGAAAAAGGCTTTAATATACAGTTCTCATTCATTCCATCTTCCAGAAGCACAATGTAGGCATACCGTGTGCTAGATATTATACTTGGTGCTGGGAAAGAATAACAGTGGACATTCCTGTCTTTTCAAGAACTCATAGGGCTGGATGGAGACAGACAGACATGCCATCCAACAGTGTCCTGCGTAGTGTAAGTGTGGTGACCAGACATGACAGAAGCCAGTAGGACAACTTTAGTTTTATTTTTTGCTTTGAAAATGTAGCCCAGGCTGGCCTCCTGCCTCAATCTCCTGATTGCTGGTTATTTCAGGTGTTTACCATTCCTGGCAGAACTTTTTTTGTAGGAAGAGAGCTTTAGAAGACTTTACAGAGAAGCGTCCTGCTCAGTTCAGGCACGAGTCTTAGCGGAGGAGACATGCAGCTAATTTCTCAGTGAAAACCCTATTTGCGGAGAAGCAGAGACTCATCGGTGTGTGGAATGTTCAGAGTTCTAGGTGGCTGTATGGCTGGAATGTGGGCCGGGCAAGGAGATGGCCTGGGATGAAGATGGCTCTACGTGGTGCCTAATATGGACTCGGTCTTGAGGGTAGCGTGCTGTTGGTTTCATAAAGCAGGTGAAGTTGAAGGAGGCAGAAAATGCTGAACCGAACGTAGCTGGTTCCAAGGAGAACTCTGGCAGCCACGCGAAGAGTGCTTTTGGAAAGAATGTGAGAAGGAAGGTGGAGGAACTGGTGCAGGAACTGAAACCCGGAATCCCCATGGAGAGCAGTTAAAAGGAGTGAGTGGCCTTAGGGACAGAGATGAGGGGTTGGATAGAGAATTGCTGGGACTTTTGTAGTGAGAAGGGTGTTGTGGGTGGGACCACCTTTTTTTAAAACAAGGGAGGTGGGCTGAGTGAGGAAGTAGGGCCGTCTGGGCCTGTCCTGGGCTCCTGCAACCCTTCTGGGCCTGTCCTGGGCTCCTTCCATCCTGTGTCAACAAAGAGACCCACACTGAAGCTGCAGCCACCTGAGGAGTTCTTTGTCGAGTTCCACTCAGGAGAAGCCAGGATTCTCAGCTTCACTGTGGAAAACAGTTTTACTATGGGCCAGTATGAAGCAAAGTTGGAGTTTCTATCTACCTATCTGTCTGTCTGTCTATCTATCTATCTATCATCTATCATTATATATATACATACACACACATTTAGAGAGAGAGAGAGAGAATGGGGGACAGAGAGAGAAACAAGAGTAAGAGAGAGACAGAGAGACAGGGTCTCACTACATATCACTAGACCAGTCTGGTCTCTAAATCATAGAGCTCCACCTCTCTCTGCATCCTGAGTGTTGAGATTAAAGAGACACCATGCTTGGCATTTAAAAAAATGTAAACCAGGCTCAAACAAACTCAGAGAGATCCACCTGCCTCAGCCTCACGAGCTCTGGCTAAAGGCGTGCACCATCATGTCTGGCATTCACTGAAATGTTTTAAAAGATTCATTTTATTTTTTTTAATTATGTGCATGTGTATGTATGTATGTGGCTGTGTGTATGTGCATGCAAGTGCCACAGAGGACAGAGGCACTGGATTCTGGGATCATAGGTGGATGTACGCCACCTGAAATGGGTATTGAGAATAACACTCAGGTTTCTGCAAGTCCAGCACACACACTAGCCACTGACCTCTCCCCAGCTGGAGACCTGGAGTTTCTTTTTATTTTATTTATATGTGTGTCCTGTGTACATGTATATGTGAGTTTATTTACACAGGTGTGTATGCAGGTACCCATAGTGGCCAAAAGAGGGTGTCAGAGACCTTGAAGTTGGAGTACAGGTGTTTGAACCAACTGATAGAGGTGCTGGGATCTGAACTCTGGTCCTTAAAATTGAATCCTAGCCACTGAGCTCTCTCCAGTCCAAACTTTATTTGTTTTTATGTTATGTGTATAGATATTTTGTCTGCATATATGTCCAGTGAACCACTTGCTTGAATGATACCCACAGAGTCAAGAAGAGGGCATCAGATGACTTGAAAGTGGAGTTACAGATGGTTGTGAGCCACCATGTGGATGTTGGGAACTGAACCCAGATCTTGGCAAGAGCACCAAGTGCTCTTAATGGCTGAAACATCTCTCCAGTCCCCAAAGTTGGAGTTTTTAAACAAAAGGTTTTCACATAGGTTTGAGCATGACCATTCAGGGGAAGAAAGATACTTAGGAAAAGGGGCTAATTACCCAAGTGTGGTCATGGGTGTTTCTAGAAAAGTTTGCTCTTGAGCTCTCAACAATATCCATTTACATAATTTGGATAGTTTCTGAAGTTATGTGGTTCAAAGAGTTGCCAAGAACTTTTTTCCTCTCCTTTTTGGTAAATGAGATCATAGGGTGGTTCATGGTTTACGAGGGAGTTAAGAAATGTGTTTTGATTACAAACAAAGTTAATAACCATACTAGTGAGATCCTCAAACAATTACAGGTTTGCATCTAGGGAAAAGAATGAGGTTAAACTAAAGGCCGTATGCCGGCCGTGGTGGCGCACGCCTTTAATCCCAGCACTCAGGAGGCAGAGGCAGGTGCATTTCTGAGTTTGAGGCCAGCCTGGTCT
Organism: Uromys caudimaculatus; assembly: GCA_028551405.1. Taxonomy (NCBI): domain Eukaryota; kingdom Metazoa; phylum Chordata; class Mammalia; order Rodentia; family Muridae; genus Uromys; species Uromys caudimaculatus. Next base: position 62,559,312 of record CM052708.1, on the reverse strand, counting down.
ACAGAGTGAGTTCCAGGACAGCCAGGGCTACACAGAGAAACCCTGTCTCGAAAAGCCAAAAAACCAAACCAAACCAAACCAAAAAAAATAAATAAATAAATAAATAAACAAAAACAAAAAACCCCCCAAAAAACTAAAAGGCCTTATAAGCATGGTCCATTTTAATTTTAATATTATTTGAATTATTTCTACAAGGAAGGAATATTGTTCCTTTAGATAATCTTTGTGGCAAATTTTCTCAGTTGTGTCAAAATTCTCAAACTTTAGCTGGTATGGGATTTCCACCAGACTCTGACTCTGGAGTGAGGGCTACTTCCCTTCTCATATCCCCTTGATTTTTTCAGGACCTTCTATCCTACCTTAGTTCTTACAAGCAATGCCTACCATGGGTCACTGTGACCCAGAGTTGGGTCATTTTCTGGGGAGCTGAGTCATGCTTAATTTAAAAAGAAATTGACATGCCAGGTGTTAGTGTACAGTGGTGAGCCATGTGTGTATAATTGCTAGTGACCAGATGCATATGGTCACTGTGAAGGCATTCCCTTTCCTTAGCAGAGTGAAAAACCACAGGAGCACAAAGTAGTCACCAGGAAGTTGCCTGCAGAACACAGAATCGGGACAATGGTTTAAAATCTGAGCACCTTTAATCCCAGCGCTTGGGAGGCAGAGGTAGGTGGATCTCTGAGTCTACAGGCCAGAACCTTCGTGCCAGCCTGGTCTACAGAGCGAATTGCAGGGCAGCAAGGGCTAACACATAGCCCTTGTGTTGTTGAAACTCTGTCTCAACAACAACAACAAACAAACAAAACAAAAAACCCCAAACCCCAAACCCAAAACAACCAACCAACCAACCAAAAACCCCCCAAAACTCAAAAAAACCCACTTTTATTGACTGTAGCAGGCTTTATTTACATGGAGCTGAAATGTAACTGGCAGTGTGGTAGAGGAGCCAGGCAAATACATCCAACAGTGTCTGTGGCAGTTTCTAGGAGGGGTGCACACTCAGTGGATGGTGCCTGCATCTGTGTTGAAAGATGGAGGAGTCAAAGTTGGGCTAAAGCACTCAGATTTCTACCACACATGTGTTCTGCCTTGCCCGGCTTCCTCCTGTCCTCTTGTCCTCTTGTCCTCTTTGCCACACCCACACTTGTCTCGATTTGGCTGAATGATGCCTGGTGTGTTTCTGCTGTGGATTTGCTTCGTTCTTTCTACCAAGAAGGCTCTTTCCCCAGATGTTCACAGACCCACTCCGTGCACTTCTCTGTGCAAATACCACCTTACTGGGAGATCAGTCAAAATGGTCTTTCTGGTGAGATTGGGGTGTAGCTCAGAGGTAGAGCATGTGTCTAGCATGTGTTGGGCCCCAGGTTTGATCCTCAACACCAGAACCAAACAAGGAGTCAGAATGAGAGTAACTCTTCTCAGCTTCTTATCCAGTTTTCTTTTTTTTCTTTAAAACACTTTATGAAATGTTTTTGAGTGTGTGTGTGTGAATGCCAAGTGTGAAGTGTGTGTGGGTACACTCAGAGGGTACACAAGAGGCATCAGGCAGCTCTTGGGACTGGAGTTAGATTGCTGTGAGCTGCCTGTGGGTGGGAGAACCGAATGCCAGTCTGCGAGTATGCTCAACTACTGAGCCATCTCTCTAGCCCCTCCTTAAAAACCGTAAGTACTGCAACTATTGATGTTATGAGTGTGTACAGGCGTTCTGTAGCACCCGTGTGGAGGTCAGAGGAAAGTGTGCAGAAATAAGCTCTCTCCTTCCATCTTGTGAATTCTGGGGATCCAACTCAGGTCATTGGGCTTGGTGGCATGTTCCTTTACCCACCGAGGCATCTCACTGGGTCCCTCTCTTCTCTCTGTATTTCCTCCTTCTCCTCTTCTTCCTCCTCTTCCTCCCTCTCCTCCTCTTTCTTCTCTTCCTCCTCCTCCCCCTCTCTGTCTCTCTCTCTCCTCCTGAGCCCCACCCCAGCTCCCTGGTTCATTTTGCTCTCTGGTACTTATTACTACCCAGCACCAATGATTCGTTTGGTTATTGTCTGCCTTTTCCTCTACAAGGCAGACATCGTGGGAATAAGAACTTCGTTTTGCTTAGTGTTTGCTCTGCACTGTGTACCTACATCAGTGCCTTTCTCCTTCTAGGAATCCTTACATCTTTTGAAGAAGGGGTGGTGGCAGTGAGACTTTCTAGACACAGGGAAAGGCAATAGAAAGGCACACAGGTGAGAGAACATATGGGGTGTGGGTATTTGTAGGAGACTGTGAGTTGCACTTTTCTGGGGGTTCAGAGTTATCCTAAATAGGGAACCAATATAGCTGGATTGGAACGTGGGCAACGCCAGAGGCAGACACCATTAAGAGGCTCTTTCAGGGCTGGGGAGATGGCTCAGTGCTCAAGAGCTTTTGTAGAGGACCTGGGTTTCGATTCCTAGCATGGTAGCTCCTCAGGCCTGTAATTCTGGTTCCTCTTTTGTGTGGTGCCTACAGCAATAAGATTTTATCTAGTTTGTTTGGGCAACCAAGAGTAATATCAATAGCCTCTGTTGTTTGGGGCCTCCTGAACCAGTACTCAGAATTCAGTAACTGAGTATGAGGATTTATCCCAGGCCTGGAACTGAGATTTTTATTCAATGACCCTTGTCTTCTGGGGGAAGCATTGTTTACCCATGAAGGGTTACTGTGTTCAAATTCCTTTAAAATTTTTGTATTAAAACCTTTTTTTAATTTGTTTATGTTTTGTTGTACGGGTGTTTGTCCTGCATATGTCTGTGTAGCATGCATGAGGTCAGAAGAGAGTGTCAGATCCTCTGGAACTAGAGTTACAGGTGGTTGTAAGCTGCCTCTGTGGGCGCTGAAAATGCATCTCAGGTCTTCTGGAAGAGTAGTAAGTGGTCTTCCCCACTGAGCCATCTCTCAGCTCCTCAAAATAATGACTTTTCATAATTCTTAGTTTGGATTACTATACCCCCAAACCCTCCTCTCCTCTGCCCCCCAATTCTGCTTAAGTACTTATCCCCAGGGTTCCCTCATCCTACACTTTCTTTTAATCATCTGTATTCCTCCTGTCTTAGTCAGGGTTTCTATTCCTGCACAAACATCATGACCAAGATGCAAGTTGGGGAGGAAAGGGTTTATTGAGCTTACACTTCCATGCTGCTGTTCATCACAAAAGGAAGTCAGGACTGGAACTCAAGCAGGTCAGGGATCAGGAGCTGATGCAGAGGCCATGGAGGGATGTTCCTTACTGGCTTGCTTGCTTCTGGCTTGCTCAGCCTGCTTTCTTATAGAACCCAAGACTACCAGCCCACAGATGGTACCACTCACAAGGGGCCCTCCCCCCTTGATCACTAATTGAGAAAATGCCTTACACCTGGATCTCATAGAGGCATTTTCTCAACTGAAGCTCCTTTCTCTGTGATAACTCCAGCTTGTGTCAAGTTGACACACAAAACTAGCCCGTATACCTCCCTCATCTGACACCTTCTTCTGACCTCACAGGCATTCCATCTGTACAGGTATACATGCAGGCTCTCCCTGTACCATTTGAGACTTGTCACCTCCCTCTCGTGGGCTCCAGCCTCTGGAGCTCCATAGACACTCCAGATTAAACACAGAAATCTAAAAATTCAAAGCCAGGACCACATAATGAGAGACGACATGCAGTGCTGTGCCTGTCATTTCTTTGTTAAGATGACCTATCATTTCATGAAGGTGGGGTGCTGAAATCTCCTATGACTGCTCTGCTGGAGTCACTCTGATTAATTGTACTACTGTGAGTTTTATGAAATTGAGTGCTCCTTTGTTGGGGTGGAAAGTGTTTAGAACCATACTGTCCTCTTGGTGGCTTGGACCTTTAATCAGCATGAAGTGGTAGCTTTCTCCTTCCTCACTAGTTTTGGTTTGAACTCTATTTGTTATTAGAACAGTAACAGCTGCCTGTTTACTAGGTCAGTGCACTTGGAAATCTTTTTCCAGCCTTTCAAGCTAAGCTCATGTTTGTCTTTGTGGTGAGGGGAATTCCTTGGGGCTGCACGTAGGATGGCTCCTGGCTTCCCACCCATTCTTCTTGTCTGTATCTTTTGACTGGGGAATAGAGGACACCAATGTTCAGAGTTATTATCAGAAGTTGTGTATCGATTCCTGACATTTTGATTGTAGCATTTATTTTTCTCTTCCTCCCTTGCTGAATGTTATTCTCTTTTGTTCATTTCTTGTGGCCTCATGGATGGACTTGTCTTTCTCTTCAGTCTAAAAGATTCTTTCAGGTATCTTCTGTGGAGTTGGCTGAGTGGTCATACATTCCTTTAGTCTATTCTTATTTTTACTTTTAAAAAACGTAATATGTATGTATTTATTTATTTTGAGACAGAGTCTTTCTGCACAGCCTTGGCTGTCCTGGAACTATCTATGTAGACCAGGTTGGCCTTGTATTCACAGAACTGTACCTGCCCCTGATTCCCAAGTGTTGGGATTGAAGGCATGCACCACTATGCCTGGCTTCTTTAGTCTATTTTTTAAAAAATGTTTTTATTTTATGTGTGTAAGTGCCTGCGTGTGTGTATGTGTACTGGGTGTATGCTTTGTGTTGAGAGAGGCCAGGAGAGGGTGCTGGATTCCCTTGGAACTGGAGTTACAGATGATTTTGTGAGTCACCCTGTGGGTGCTGGGAACTGAACCTAGGTCCTTTGCAAGACTGCAAGAGCCAGCTCTCCATCGCCCCCCACTCTGTTTTATCATGTAAGGCCTTTACTTTCATTTATTTAAGATTTTATTTTAGCTGGGCAGTGGTGGCGCACACCTTTAATTCCAGCACTTGGGAGGCAGAGGCAGGCAGATTTCTGAGTTCGAGGCCAGTCTGGTCTACAGAGTGAGTTCCAGGACAGCCAGGGCTACACAGAGAAACCCTGTCTCGGGGGAAAAAAAAATATTTTAAACACACACACACACACACACGTACACACACACACACGTACACACACACATACACACACACAAGAGTGCAGGTGCCTGTGGTGTTGGGGCTGGAGAAATAGCTCAGTGGTTAAGAGCACTGACTGCTCTTCCAAAGGTCCCGAGTTCAATTCTAGCAACCACATGGTGGCTCACGACCATCTGTAATGGGATCTGATGTACTCTTCTGGTGTGTCTGAAGACAGCTACAGCGTATTCATATAAATAAAAATAAATAAATCTTTAAAAAAATATAGTGTTGGGAACTGCAAGAACAGTACAGTACATGTGCTTGACCACAGAGCCATCTTTTCCATACTGAAACTTTATATTTTTGAATTTATGATTTTAAAAAGATTTTTTAAAAGCTTACAGGTCATAGCAGAGAGATGAATTAAGTAAGCTAGTTGGATCCTGTGGCTTGAACTAGAATAATAAAATCACGGTTTGAGTTGGGCAGTGGTGGTGCACGCCTTTAATCCCAGCACTTGGGAGGCAGAGGCAGGTGGATTTCTGAGTTCGAGGCCAGCCTGGTCTACAGAGTGAGTTCCAGGACAGCCAGGGCTACACAGAGAAACCCTGTCTCAAAAAAAAAAAAAAAAAAAAAAAAAAAAAAAAAAGTCATGGTTTGGGGATAAGGGGGCGGGTTGGGTCCAGCATTGTCTGGGCTTGATGATAATATGATACTCATGCAGTAAACTATATGGTGGGTGGTGATGTTGATATGAGGGAGAGTAGGTTTGAGAGAACTGCTGGGACTAATTTTAAATACATTGAGTTGGATATGCCAGGTGACATCCAGCAGTGAGGTTTTTTTGTTTTGTTTTTTTTTTTGAGACAGGGTTTCTCTGTGTAGCCCTGGCTGTCCTGGAACTCACTCTGTAGACCAGGCTGGCCTCGAACTCAGAAATCCACCTTTCTTTGCCTCCCGAGTGCTGGGATTAAAGGCATGCGCCACCACTGCCCAGCTCAGCAGTGATTTTTTTAAAAGATTTATTTATTTATTTATTTATTTATTTATTTATTTATTTATTTATTTATGTTATGTATGTGAGTACACTATCGCTCTCTTCAGGCACACCAGAAGAGGGCATTGGATCCCATTACAGATGGTTGTGAGCCACCATGTGGTTGCTGGGAATTGAACTCAGAACTTCTGGAAGAGCAGTCAGTGCTCTTAATTGATGAGCTTTATCTCCAGCCCCAATAGTGATTTTTTTTAACGCTTTATTTTTTATTTATGTATATGTGTGTCTTTGTGAATGTATGCTACATGGTACTCTCAGAGGCTGGAAGAGGATGCCAGATCCTCTGGTGTTAGAATGACAAAGAGTTGTAAGCTGCCCAGTGTAGGTGCTGGGATCTGTGCTCTGGTCCTCTGGAAAGAGCAGCAAGTCATAATTGTTGATGCCATCTCTCCAGTCACTCATTGGCTAGTCATGCTTCTAGGATCATGGTAGTTGGCTGCTACTGCATTTTGGGAAACCAAGGGCACGGAGGGCATGACCTAGTGCCTAGTTGTAGAAAGGAGGACAAAGAGCAGACTCTAAGATTACCAATGTTTGAGAGATCTCAGTTCTGCAAAGTGGTGACAAAGAAGGACCCATCAAGAGGGGAGACAGAGAGGTGGCGACTGGGAGAGAGCAGTTTGAGAAATAACCAGTGAGCAGCAGTGTCTCCTTTGCTAAGCGGCCAAGCTAGATAAGGGTGAGTTACAGGGGGGCCAGTGGTGGCTTCTCACGTGGGCTTTCTCCTAAGGCAATTTCAAGGCAGTGAGGTTGGAATTGGATTTCAGAACTATTTCACCAAGAAAAATGTACTCAGTGTTACTATGAGCTTATTTCTGCGCTGTGCCCAGAGGAGACAGATCCATTAAACCGACTTTCTTTATGTAGCTCAAGGTAGATACATAAACCATTCTAAGCCACTGCAATATCGAGGAAAAGAGGGAACACAGAGGAAGGGTGGCATGCCAGGTCTGGTGTGCTCCTACTCAAAGCAGTCGTTCTAGAAGAAATGATTTATCATTTGGGATTAACAGATTCCAAGCAGGAGCTCAAGGAGACTTTGGTGTGATGGACGACAGGGGAGAGGAGGTGCTAGACCACTGTAGGAAAGGGAGCGGCGATATTCTGCCTCCGTCCCTGTCTCTCTCTTCAGATTCTCATTATGTAGCACTGGCTGGCCTGGAACTTACTATGTAGACCAGGCTGGCAGAGTTGGAGATAAGCATCTGGAAGTCCATGCTGCCCACACAGCCTTCAGAGCCAGGGTGCTCTAGCCACTGAGCATGGTTAGACATTTCTGATCTTGCCTTGCCCATTCTCACTCACTGCAGACTAGTTCTTTTTGGTTTAGCTTTTCCCCTTTGTTGACAGGACATGTCTCTAGTCAGCCAACTGCCTGAGTCAACCAGCAGCATGTACTGAGGGCTGTGAACAGGGCAGAGCATTTTTGCGTGCCTCACACTTGGCCCTACTGAACTGTATGTACTAATAAGATCTTTAGTAGATGCTGACTTGCTGACTGTACAGAAGCTAGAACTCAAAAGAGTCGGCCTCTTTGACGCAGGGCATTTCATGCTGTGGACTCTCCAGTCCTGATTGAGGCCTGAGGGCTGCTGTGGACGCTGGGCAGAGGGGAGGACAGACAGTTCATCAAGAGCTGACAAGCCAGATGGTGGCCTGTGAAGGACTTCGGCTCTCTGTGTGTCTGTCTGAGATCTTTGACCATATGTCCTCGTGCAGTTTTTCCTGACTAGAATGACTGACCTCATGTACTTGTGGCTAATGAGGTAGAACAGCTGGGCCTCCAGCTGACTTTTGCCCCTTGAATTTCTTCTTGGAAGCTAGTTTCGTATCTTGGGAAGGGTTTCCAAGGATCCATCTTAAGTTAGAGGTTAGGTCATGTCCCACTGTCACCTTAGCAATTGGGTTGGCATCAGAATTTAGGGTTATTCCTGATATAGGATCAGTGCAAATTCCTCCCCGGAAGTGAAGGGGCACAGCTGTGTGAGGGTTTAACCCATACAGCTCTTAGGGGTTCATTGTTGGTCCCTTTCCTCTGTTACCTTTGTCTCCACTTCCGAAGTGCCAAAGGACTGGTCTAGAGGAGGCTGGGAGAATTGATTGGAACAGTGGGTCTGAATCTTGGCTGTACACTGGAATTATCAAGAGAATTAAAAAATATATATTTATTTATGTGCATGGGTGTTTTGCCTGCATTCATGTCTGTACAGTATGTTCATGCCTGGTGCCCATGGAGGCCAGAAGAAGGTGCTGGGCTCCTGGAACTGAAGCTACAGATGGCTGTGAACCACCAAGTGGGTGCTGGGAATCAAATCCTGTTCTTCTAGAAGGCTTGTAAATGCTGAACCATCTCTGTAGCTGCACCTCCCCCCCTTTTGAGACAGGGTCTCACTATGTAGCCTTGACTGGCTTGGAACTTGCCATGTAGATCAGGCTAGCCTCAAGCTCACAGAGATCAGCATGATGAAAGGCATTGGCCATCCCTCTCATCCAAAGAATTAAAAGCCCTAAACCCCAAAACATCCCTTCCTTACTCCCTGCGTGGGGGTATCTGAGCCACTCAGACAGAGCAGGCAGAGGTCTGTGGGAGGCAAGACTTGAGGAAACCAAACAAATTACTATTAAGGAGAGCTGGGGGGTGGGGGTGGGGTTCCAGTTGCAGGAGCAGGTCTCAGTGTTGCCATGGTACCTGAGTTTTAACAACTTGGTGACAGCAGGGCTGCCCCAGAGGTTTTGACTTCATTGCTGTGGGTGGCACCTGAGCCTGCCCAGCGATGGCACTGTGCCACAGAGATGTAGGAGCTCAGGTTAAGTGAAGGTTCAGGCATGTTCTGCTCTAAGTTGGTCTGCATATGATTATCTCTTGAGGTAATTACCTCAGTTAAATGCAAATCAGCACATTAGCAGCTGCTCTGGGAAACTCTGTTCCAAGTTCCTGAATCAGAACTCCCCAGAACCTCCCTGCGGCAGGTGACTCTCAGGCCTGCCCAGACCTTATGCCTGGCGCCTGAGGACTTGAACTGCACTGCTAAGCAAACATGAAAGATGCAGCTGCTTTCAAAAAATTACATTTTATTTATTTATTGTGTGTGTGTGTGTGGGGGGGGGTATGTGCTAGGGTGCACCTGTGAAGGTCAAGGGACAGCTTGTGGGAGTTGGTTCTCCATTTTCACTGTGTTGGTCCTGGGGATCAGACTTTGGTTGTTGGGCTTGGCTGTGAGCACCTTGATAACCAACTGAATCATCTCACCTGCCTTCTAGCTGCTTAGAAAGGGGTTGTACAAACCACATGCCAGATATGCCAGCGCCAAAGGGATTAAAGTGCTGACTGAATTCTAGGAAGGACAGTGGGAGGGGTCTGACTCAGTGACCCATGATCACTCTGTGTTTGCATCTTCTTCACCATGACACGTGAGTCTGTGAAATGCTTCCATGACCCGGAACAACACCTAGGGGGAAATCAGAAAAGAAGAGTCAGTAGAAAGTTAAAGATGTCTCTTGAACTTGCTTACAGTGTCTGTGGTTGTAAGTCAGCAGCTTCTCTATCTTCCTTGGAGTGATACTTTTTTTTTTTTTTTTTTTTTTGTTTTTCGAGACAGGGTTTCTTTGTGTAGCCCTGGCTGTCCTGGAAATCACTCTGTAGACCAGGCTGGCCTCAAACTCAGAAATCCACCTGTCTCTGCCTCCCAAGTGCTGGGATTAAAGGCGTGCGCCACCACTGCCCGGCTTTGGAGTGGTACTTGGTTAGAGTCAGACAGTGAAAGATTACACTTGGATGGATTTGCTAGAACTGAGGTGTACATTGTGAATGAGAGTCTGATTTGCATGAGGCTCACTGGTTAACAGTGCTTGCTGCTCTTGCATAGGGCCAGAGTTTGGTATCCAGCACTCTCGTTGGTGACCCTGTCCCCTCTGCCAAGGTCACATTTATATTCTTTGATTGCAGTGAGAGGAAAAATTTTAGTATAACAAGATACTGAGACCTGCCCAAAAAATTTCACAGTCTTTTTCTTTAGTTCTAACTAATGTAATAAACAGCGCCACTGAGCACCACCAGCTCTCTGCCTGCGTGCAGGAAGATTGGTTCCTGTGCTTAAAAGGAGGTCTTCCTTTGTTACTTATGAAATATGGCCCATTTCTTAGTAGGGATGCAAAGATTGGATCCCCCCCACCCCCCATGTAGCCCTGCCTGTTCTGGACCAGGATGTCCTTGAATTTAGAGATCTACCTCTACCTCCAGAGTGCTGGGATTAAAGGTGTGCACCACCACTGCCCTACCAGACTGTTATGTTTCTCTCGCTGTCTCTGTCTCTCTCTGTCTCTCTGTCTCTGTTTCTGTCTCTCTCTCTCTCAAATTTGAGACAGGGTATTACTATGTCCCTTGGCTTGCCTGGAACTCAATACTATGTAGACCAGCCTGATCTCAAAACCAGAGGTTCACCAGTCTCTGCCTCCCCAGTGGTGGCATTAAAGGCCCACCCACACCACCAGCACAACAAGGTCTGCTATTGTATGTGAACCATCTCCCAACAGTGCAGGAAAATCAGGGCTGGAGAGATGGCTCAGCAGTAAGAGCTCTTGAGGCTCTTGTACATGACCTGGGTTTGATTCACAGCACCCACAAGAGTGGCTCATATACACCTGTAACTCAGGCCTCTGGCTTTCTTAGGGACCTGCACTCGTGTGGTATACATGCAAATAAGCAGACTAGAACAGAAGCAGGACCAGAGAGAAGCTCTGGACTTGTGGTGTGTGGCACACATTATCAGATTAGAAAAAGAGACAGTTTGCTTTCCTAATAAAGATTACAGAATCTATAACAAGCTGGGAAGGAAACGTGGGTTCTTTGAGCATCCTTTGCTAGAACTAATCTCATTCTATTAGATATTGAATTAAGAATTAAGAATTAATTATGAATTAAGAAGAGCATATTATGGAAAAATGCAACCACATATTAATGCAAAAGTAGAGTGAATGATGAGAGGAACACATGCTATTCAAGCACAGTGTAAATTGTCACTGCTGTCATCCCATGAGATTATTGAAGCTTATCTAAGGCATCATTAACATTTAACTTGTAAACTTCAGGATTAATCTCTACAGGATAAGGACTCACAGTTTGTTGGTGAGACTTTAGGCTATTTGAAGTAAACCTGGGCATTGATCAGAGCAGGCTAAAGGTATTGTTACTTCTGGATTAAAATTTATTTCATATATATGTACCAGGATGTATTTATGTGTCATGAGCATGGAGGATCCTGCAGAGATCAGAAAATTGTGTCTGGCCCCCTAGCACTGGAGTTATGGGTAGTTCGTCGTGAGACATTGTGTGGGTGATGGGGACCACATATGGGTCCTCTGCAAGAGCAGCAAGTACTCTTAACTGATCAGCCCCCCACCTTTCCTTTTCAGAACAACCTGAGCTGGGCATTTCCATTTCATTCTAGAGCAGATTCTGGGCCCTCGTGGCAGCATCCTCCCCAGGGACCTCGTGTCTGCTGGGGTTGACCTTCCCAGAGTACCTTTTCAGGTTATAGGAGTGTCATCTTCGCAGCTGCTGCCCTTATCCTCTGGAGTTAAAGCAGGGATAGAGTAGCAGCTGGGTCAAGGTTAAAGGTCATTTTAGGCAATCCTCCCATGGACTTGGCTCACTATTGGGTGGGGACTGAATTACTCCAGGGGTAGAAGGGCAGGTGTCTTTGACTGTAAGCTAACTTGCATCCATCCCTATTATTCTAACCCTACAGGTCCCCTTTCTCTGACTCTGCTGCAGGAGGTGGGGCTTTGCTTCAAGAGCCATACATTTGGCTGAGCTTTGGGGACTCTGGTCAGGGGTGGGGACAAAGAGCCTAGTCAGCATTGAGGTTTGCCTGATTCATTTCCTGTTCCCAGGGCCAGGCTCTCTGGAGGAAGCTGGGAGCTGTGCAAGGTGAGAGCCAGCTCTCTTCAGCCAGTTCTCTCAGTGCTCCGGTCTCTTTGTACAGGATTTGGCATTCAAATTGAGCCTCCCTCCTCCATGTTCAGTACAGAGTAGACCAGGACATGATGGTGGGTCTGTGGCTGAAAAATAAGTACAGTAGCTGGAAACATGGGATCCCAGAAGTAGGGATCAAAATATCAACCACCTCTACATCAGCCATTCTCAACCTGGGAGTTGTGACCCCATTGTGTGTGTGTGTGTGTGTGTGTGTGTGTGTGTGTGTGTGTGTGTGTGTGTGTGTGTGTGTGATGACCCTTTCACACGGGTCACATATCAGATATCCTGCATATAATCCTTACATTACGATTCATAACAGTAGCAGAATTAAAATTGTGAAGTAGCAACGGAATAATTTTATGGTTGAGGGGAGGGTCACCACAGCATGAGGAACTGCATTAAAGGGTCGCAGCATTAGGAAGGTTGAGAACCGAAGCTCTGCAGTCTCATGGCCGGGGGTGCTGTAAGGAAAGGGCGCGAGTCAGCTGTCTGTTGTCTGTGCTCATGACCATGAACAGAACTGAGATGCGAGCCCTGTGACACAGAGCTGCAGACTCTGCGAAGCAGAAGTGTTCCTTTATGTCTATTCCAGTTCCATGTTGTGACCTGTGGTTACCCTGCTAGGCTGGGCCACCCTGGTGCATAGTAGGAGTGCAAAGAGACAGAGTAAGAGTAGAAGCAGAGGGAGCTGTACTCAGTAGGGCTACACTGCGAAGAGAAACAAACAAGAGGTGCAGTAGATCCTACTATGAGGTTTAGGTTTAAATAGAGGGTAAGAGATACGAACAGCTAAGCAGCCCCAGTAAAAGAGTGGTCTTGCCCACCCTGGCCCCTCATTGCCTTAGTTCTTTTTTTTAAGGATATTTAAGATTTGGGGGAATATTTTATTTGTTTGTTTGTTTGTTTGTTTGTTTGTTTATTTATTTATTGGTTTTTCGAGACAGGGTTTCTCTGTGTAGCCCTGGCTGTCCTGGAACTCACTCTGTTGACCAGGCTGGCCTCGAACTCAGAAATCCACCTGCCTCTGCCTCCTGAGTGCTGGGATTAAAGGTGTGCACCACCACCACCCAGCTATTGCCTTAGTTCTAATGTCTCTTGCAAAGTGGTTGAGAAGGTGCCAAGCCGTGTGAAATCTCTTTGAGTCACAAGGTTCTCCTTCAGCTGTCACCAGGGTTTAGCCTTTTTCTTCTCCCAGCATGAGACTCCTGGGGAAATTCCAACCTCTTAGGGACCCCTGTTTAATGGCCTGCTAGCCAAAAATGTGGAGGGACATAAGTTTCACTTTAGAATGTCTTCATTCTTTCCAGGGGGTTCCTGTTCTAAGGGATCCCACTCTCCTGAGCATATGGCACATCTGTGCTTGGTGTCTCTAATGAAACCTGGTTTGGGCTGCATTTATAAATCCAAGCAGAGCCTAAAGGTGAAGAGTAGCCATTGAGGATAGGGAGAGACAGGTTTCTTTCATGGCATTTGAATAGCTCAGGGTGGAAGTCCAGTGGATTGTAAGGGACGGATGACTGGCTGAGAAAGAACAGTGTCTGACAGGCTTGTGGAGGGCAAGATAAAGGCACTTTATTTTGTGGAATTACTGAGGAGACAGTACACTAGTGTCTTTAATGATTAACTTAGCACTAGGGTGACCTGAAGCTATGGGTACATGTTTGCTCAGCCTTCTGATAAGGTTTGGTTGTTTACTGTTATGTCTACTAGGCACAAAGACATGTACTTGAGAAGAGCCAGAAATCTCAGAAAAACCAGAAAAAAAAAATGTGGGTAATGCGTAGAAAGGGAGCTGGGGAGTTGCTCACTGGGCAAAGTGTCTGCTGCTCAAGAAAGGAGACCTGAGTGCAGATCCTCGGTGCCTGCTTTAAAAACCACGTTGCTGAGTACTTGAGGAAAATCAATGGGCTCCAGGTGCAGTGAGCTTATCTCAAAAAAGTAGGGCAGACAAGCCAACAAGACGACTTAGCCAGTAAAGGCTCCTGCCACCAAGCCCGAGTTTGACCCCTGAGCTCCACATGGCCGAAGGAGAGAACTGACTCCTACAAGTTGTCCCCAGACCTCCACGTGTGCTGTGGTGTGCACACTTACATGGGAATAACTATAATTAAAGATGAGGAGGAGAGGTGATGGAGGAAGACACCTGACATTGGCTTCCACGTGGAGGGTGAGCCCACACTCCTCACGTGCGAGCACTCACGTACACACAGACACAGAAAGGTTAGAAGGAAGACTGGAGAGCAGATGGCCCATTCTCCCTGCTTCTTCGTGGAGTGGCCTCTGGGCCAAAATAACAACTAGGACAGAACCTAATAATTGTAGGTCTGAGGCCCCTCAGGGTGTTGTCAGGACTCAGCCTTAGTAAGGTTGCTTTCTTTCCTTCTGAGATGGGGGTCTCTATAGCCCAGGCTGGCTTGAGATTCACTATCTAATCTAAGGTGACCTCAAATTAAAATGTGTAGGTGTATAAACCGTTGACGTGAACTGTTCCATGGTATGATTAAGGGGAAGGTTTTTTTTTTATTGTAGACGAGAGAGAACAGCCAGAGGCATCTGGAAGAGTCCAGAGCGGAGAGAATGCAGTAGACTGAACATGGCCAGCAGACTGGACTCAGGCAGAAGAGAGGGAGGGTAGCAGGGATAGAGAATAGAGAGAACAAAAAGCAATAGCAGAGCGGAGGTGGTGGTGGGGGTGGCGGTGAGCAGAGTGAGAATTGCAGGGTTATAAAAAGAGTGAGTACCTGGGGGAGGGAAGCCTGTGAACTGGAGGGAATTTAGGGTAGGTGAGGAGGGAGAAGAGCTAGAGGCTAGCTCGGACTTTGACAGTTGCCTATGATACCGAGGGAGCCTAGAGGTCAGTATGCACATATGCTAATAGGTACCGTAGGAAGCCAGTGATGGGGAAAAGACTCCTTTTGGTAGAGGGGAGCTGGCTTTGCAGGGTCCTGAGGAATGCTGGCTTTTATCTAACATCCAGGAATCCTCCTCTAGTCCAGGTTGAGCCCATTTTTTGGATTTTGTTCTGGGGTTTGAGGGATTGGACTTTCCTTTGGACCTAATCTTATGAGTCCCCATCTTCTGAGTGAGAGTCTGAGCCACTGCCCTTGGGCTCGGAGTGTTTTCTTTTGTTTTGTTTTTGATCTACCACTGAGCCACACCCTCAGCTACAACTCAGATTTTGACGAAAGATATGGACTCTTAAAAAATGTGTATGTTCATGTGGTACAGCACTTGGCAAGAGATTGTCACACCCTGCTGCGAACACCTACTCTGAGGATGGTCTGTGAACTTCCCTGAGTTCACCCAGGCAGAGGGATCGCTTCTAGCCCAGGATGGAAGGATTTGAGGAATGTTTATGGCTCACACTGTTGCATTATTCAGGCAGGAAAAGTGCTCTGCCCTCTTTCTATGGGAACTTGTTTTAGTTGCAAGGGTTTTACAAAGCACAAAACAAATAGCCGGGCTGGTGGGCAGGGGGGCAGGAAGTTTGGTCTCTGTTCTAATCCTTGGACACACATACTGACCTGCTGGCCTAGAGACTGGGTACATTACAACAGGACTTGTCAGGGTTAATAATAACAGCATAGAGTCGGGATGTTGGGTTCTAGAAGAGTGTGTGTGTGTGTGTGTGTGTGTGTGTGTGAGAGAGAGAGAGAGAGAGAGAGAGAGAGAAAGGAGAGAATGGTTTTAAAGAGTGAAGGACCAGAATGCACTACTAATCTGTACAACTCCCAGGTGTCTCCCACTTCTGTAAAGGTCAATTCTCTCCTTCAGCCATGTGGGGCTCAGGGGTCAAACCTGGGCTTGGTGGCAGGAGCCTTTACAGGCTTTGCCACCTTGTTCTGTGACTCTAGTGTAAGGTGCTAAGGCTTGGGAATGTGGCAGTGTAAACACAGGTGTTCAGCAAGTGCCTTGCAGTGATGAAGCTGAGGCTAACCCGGGGCAAACTGGCACAGCCCAGACACATAGCTGACTCCACCTGATGGGTTCATCTTGATGAGTGTTGCTGGGAAAGTTGCCAGGAGTCTAAGGCCCTCCAAGTGCAGAGGGTGGGTCACGGTCAGTGTTATTTTTCTTTCAGGTCTCTTAACCTTCATTAACTGTGCCTATGTCAAGTGGGGAACCCTGGTCCAAGATATTTTCACCTACGCTAAAGTGTTGGCGCTGATTGCAGTCATCATTGCAGGCATTGTTAGACTTGGCCAGGGTAAGAAAAAAAAAATAGCAACTAACTTTTATTAAACTTTCCTTTTTTTTCTTTTTCTTTTTCTTTGGAGTGTTGGGGGATCAAATCCAGAGTTCTGGGCCATGCTAGGTAAGCAATATTATCTCAGATCTATACCTTCACTAGGAGTCTCTAACTGACCTTATTTAAATCTCCAAATACCATAATACCATATTTGGTAGGCACTCTTTCTCCTCCTCCTCCTCCTCCTCCTCCTCCTCCTCCTCCTCCTCCTCCTCCTCCTCCTCCTTCTTCTTTTTTTGTTTTTTCGAGACAGGGTTTCTCTGTGTAGCCCTGGCTGTCCTGGAACTCACTCTGTAGACTAGGCTGGCCTCGAACTCAGAAATCCACCTGCCTCTGCCTCCCAAGTGCTGGTATTAAAGCCGTGCGCCACCACTGCCCAGCTATTACTTCTTTTATATAAGTGAGGAAACAGCCATGGAATTACCTTTCTTAGGCTGGGCAGAGTGGTACTTGCCTATAATCCCAGGACGTGAGGTGGCACTAAGAGCCTCAGGAGTTAAAGATCACCCTCAGCTACATAGAGAGCTCGAGGCCAGCCTGGGACACAGAAGACCCTATCTCAAAACAAAAACAAAGGCTGGGTGTGGAGGTTTATGCTCTGTCCCAGCACTCGGAGGTAGAGTTGGGTGCATCTTCGAGTTTGAGGCCAGCTTGGTCTGTATATTGAGCCCCACCAGCCAGGGCTACACAGCGAGACCCTATTTTAAAGCAGAAATGCATCACCCAGCTTGATCATCTTGCTCAAGTTCCCAGTGTTTAAGAAGAGCTGAAGCTTGTGCCCCCACAGACACCCCAAAGCCTGTCCTTCTCCTTCCACTGTGCTGCCTCCCACAGGAAACTGACCTTGGCCAGGGGGCGCCCTGGGGATTGGCTCTCACAGTTTGCTGGACCTAGTGCTATTGCTCTGCCACTTCTGCCCTTGGAAGTGAGCAGTCAGAAATGCACTCCCCGACATCTCTCCTACCTGGTTTCCAGGTCTGAAGCCTTCCCAACATTTCTGTTGACCTGGGCATTCTGAACCTCGACTCTTCCCTTCTCTTCCCATGTTATCCCTGACTGGTATTAGACAGTAGAGAGGGCTCAGGCAGCCTGCAGTGTAGAGCAGAATGTCACCTCAGTTTCTAGCCCTATTGGGCTCTGTGGTAGTTTCTGATCCTAGACAGTCACTTGAGTTCTTCCTGTCACGACTGCATCCATGGTTCCCTGCCTTTCTTCTGTCCCCGGCCCTCCGTGACAGCCTAGCAGCCATTTCTCTGCTGTTGTTACCATATGTGTTTTATCCTTTACAGGGTCAGCTGAAGTAGGAGCAGGCCACTAAATCTTGTCTTCCGTTGTTCTCGCTTTCCAGGAGCCACAGCTAACCTTGAGAACTCCTTTGAGGGTTCATCGTTTGCAATGGGTGACATCGCTCTGGCACTGTACTCAGCTTTGTTCTCCTACTCAGGCTGGGACACCCTTAACTATGTCACTGAAGAGATCAGGAATCCTGAGAGGTAGGTACTTCACCACCACCCGTCCACACCAGGGCTAGCCATCGTCTCCTGAGCTTCGCTGTGTCAGGCACCATGCCTTCTCAACTCTGGGATTCATGTCACCAGCCTGATTTTTAACAGATTTAAGACCTAGAGATATAACTTGTCCATGGTTGCAGTATCTATGTTGAGATGTGCACTTTCTTGCATACGCTTTATAAGTCCTTTTAGAAAAGTTTGTACACGCACGCATTTCTACCCATGATAAAGCAGGTTCTACTTGGTGCTTAAATATGCCTTTAGACACCTGAGGTCCTTGCCAGATACTTAGGACGGTGAAGCAAGAGGATTGCTTTTACCTCCAGATTTGTAAACTAATCTGAGGAACACTGAGATAAGGGCACAAAGCCTTTTCTGTTTTCAAACCTTCACCCACCCTTATCCCCACACAGATAATTTTAGGTCATAGAGCTAACATCTATGGAACCTCTTCCGCATCCCTTCTGGGCCCTTTTCCTTTGTCCTGATTCATAGCGATAGTGTGGAACTGTTCCAGCCATTCACTGGGCTGCCTCACCTCTACTGCTCTGAACTGCCCTGTAGTCGTGCAGATCAAGCCTTGGATGGTGAGCAGAGGGTCTTGGGGTCTGTCTTTCCTTGGCAGATTCCTCTTTTTTTTTTTTTTTTTGTAGACATGAACTTGCTGTTCTATTTTCTTCCTTCATTTTGTTTTGAGACAAGGTCTGGTAGTGTAGCCCTGGCTGGTCTGGAACTCACTATGTAGACTATATTGGCCTCAAAATCACAGAGATTCGGTTCTCTTTGCCTCGGAAGTGCTGGGATTAAAGGCATGTACCACCATACCTTGGATTTCTTTACTAAAAAACTCCCCTTTTTTTCTTTCTTTTCTGTGATAGTATCTCACTATGTATGCAGTCCACGTTGGCCTCAAATCCGTAACCTTCTTGACAATGCCTAGCTTGCCTGGTGCTTTTTTTGTGTGTGTACACATGCTGAGGAAACCACTTTGGTGTTATTCTTCAGTACTGTGTACTTTAAAAATGCATTTATTTTATACGTATGTGTGTACCTGAGTGCATGACTGTGCATTAGACAGTTGTGAGCCATTAATGTGCATGCTAGGAACAGAGCCTGGGTCCTCTGAAGGAACTTGTGTTTGTAACAGCTGAACCATTTCTCCAGCTCCCATCTTTTTTGTTTGTTTAGGAGACTGGTTCCTGCACTGGTTTGGAGCTTGCTAATTAGGCTAGGTTGGCTGGCAGTGGAGCCCTAGGGTCCTTCCGTTCCTGCCCCTCTAATTCTGGGATTACAAGTGCACACCATCCCCCACAACACACCAACCATTTCCATGTAGGCTCTGAGATCAAACCCAGGCCCTCCTTGCAAGGCAAGCACCTTCATCGACTGAGCCATTTCCCCAGCCCTTGTCTGCTTCTGTAATATAACATTAAGGAGGTAGAATTACAGGATCTCCATGGCCTTTCCTGGCTCTAAAAGATTATGATCCTAGACACTAGGATTTGCCAGGAAATAGTTTCCCTAAATTATAACAGTTCTCATACCAGTTAGCTTTTGGCTTTGAAAACTGAGAAGCTTTTCTGGTGTACAGCTGCTGGCACTGCGACAGGGGAGCAGGGGTACTAGAAGTAAATGGGTAGTGGTGCTTCCACCTACTGGCGAGAGACTGAATGACTCTGGACAAAGGCTTGTAACCCAGCTACTCTGGAGTCTGAGGCAGGAGCATCACAAGTTCAAGGCCTCTCGGAGCAACTTACTGAGACCCTGTCAACATTAATAGAGGGGTTTGGGCAGGGCTCACAGTAGAGCATCTGTTAGCATGCTCAAGGCTTTAGAGCAATAGTTCTCAACCTTCCTAACACTACAACTCATCCAGTTCCTCATGTTGTGGTGACCCCTAACCATAGTTATTTTCGTTGCTATTCATAGCTGTAGTTTTTCTTTTTCTTTCTTTCTTTTTTTCGAGACAGGGTTTCTCTGTGTAGCCCTGGTTGTCCTGGAACTCACTCTGTAGACTAGGCTGGCCTCCAACTCAGAAATCCACCTGCCTCTGCCTCCCAAGTGCTGGGATTAAAGGCGTGCACCACCATTGCCTGGCTAGTTTTTCTACTGTTATGAATTGTAATATAAATATCTAATATGTAGGATATCTAATATGGGACCCAAAGGGGTCAAGACCCACAGGTTGAACCACTGCAAATGTGTCCTTGATCCCAGATCCAATTCCCACTACTAGAAAGACAGACACACCCCGTATTTGTTCTGCTCTTCTTCTGGCATTTATATAGACAGTGATCTTTTTGCACTTAGGAGACCTTAAGGGGTCTCTGTGCCTTTTTCATGGCTGCCAGTTAGGATGGCACCTGGAATTCTCTGAAATGACTTCCTTGTTTGGATGCACACACTGTTCTCTCTACTGAAGAAGAGAGATTCCACAATCTGCCTCTCTTTCTGTTTCTTACCTTGAAGGCAGGGCTCAGAGATGGAATCCTTACCTGACCACTGGTTGTAGAAAGGAATCACACCCACCTTCCTGTTATGCTGGAACATAATGTGGCCCTTGGTCTGTGCCCCCTTTTGTTGTTGTCTTCCAGTGGTGCTGGAGATTAGGCATAGCACCCTCGGGCATGCTAGACAAATACTTCACACTAAGCTCTGCCCTCAGTCCTGCTTTTTTTTTTTTTTTTTTTTGGTTTTTCGAGACAGGGTTTCTCTGTGTGGCCCTGGCTGTCCTGGAACTCATTCTGTAGATCAGGCTGGCCTCGAACTTAGAAATCTGCCTGCCTCTGCCTCCTGAGTGCTGGGATTAAAGGCGTGCACCACCACTGCCCGGCTCCTGCTTTATTTTTTTAAGAATAGTTTTAATTTTTTTGTGTGGGTGTTTTTTTTTCCTGCATATATGTATGCCCAGTGTCCTCAGAGGCCAGAAAAGGGTTTCCAGTCTTCTGGAATTGGAGTTACAGACCACTGTGAGCTACCACATGGGTGCTAGAAACTGAACCCAGTCTTCTACCAGAGCAACAGATGCTCTTAACACCGAGCCATCTCTGGCCTGTTTTTACTTGAGATGGTTTCACTGAATTGTCCCTGCAGGTCTTGAACTCGGGATCCTCCTACCATCCGTAGCCTTCAGAGTATCGGGGACCACAAGCAAGAGCTACTACATGCAACGTCACCTCCTCTGCATACCTTTTGTAATGGACTATTTCTCCCCCTAGTACTTTTAGTTTTTAAGGGTTTAGAGCTTATGCCAATACTTCAAGGCAACCTCAGAGGCAAAGGACCAGGGAAGCACAGCTGTCTGCATCCCTAGAGAGGATGGCATGGCAGACCTAAGGACAAGAGGTAGGGATACAGTGGTGGGACTGACAGATCCTTTTTTCTTTCTGTTTGGCTGTAGGAACTTGCCCCTCTCCATTGGCATTTCCATGCCCATTGTCACCATCATCTACCTCTTGACCAATGTGGCCTATTACAGTGTGCTAGACATAAAGGACATCTTGGCCAGTGATGCTGTTGCCGTGGTAAAGGATTTTCACTAGCAGGTTGAGGGTGTGTTGTGGGCTCCTCGATATATTCCAGTTCACTCAGTCCCGGGAAGGGAGTAGACAGCCTGATAAGAGCACGAGGATACTGGGCTTTCAGGAAGGTCCTGTTACCTTCACTGTGGAAGGGACTGGATCCTGAGGACTTTGGGCATATGTCTATGCATGCTTTTTATCCCTTTTAGGCTCTGCTAATGACTTCTGCTCCTTTGTCTTAGACCTTTGCAGATCAGATTTTTGGAATATTCAACTGGGTAATTCCAGTAGCAGTTGCATTATCTTGCTTCGGTGGGCTCAACGCTTCCATCGTGGCTGCTTCTAGGTATGACTGTCATGTTTTGCTCACAGGGTGGGTATCATGAATAGCTTTGGCAGAGACAGTTAAACTTCCAGGACCGGGATTCCAGTTGCCAGTATTTCCCGTCCCTTTCTTCTTGTTCCCATTAGCCGCTCCCAGTTCTAAGCTCCACACTGAACTCCCTTCTCTGTTACTCAGACCTTTTGAAGGGATAACAGAGAGGGGGATGATGTGGCGGGTGACCCGGGCGTCCCTAATTGCCCCGCAGTTTTGTCAGTTTCTCTTATATTATCTCAACAGGCTTTTATTTGTGGGTGCGAGAGAAGGCCACCTCCCTGACGCCATCTGTATGATTCATGTTGAACGGTTCACACCAGTGCCTTCTCTACTCTTCAATGTGAGTGATCCCAGGGGTGAGACTGAAAGCCAGATGGTGGGGGAACTTAATAGTACTAGATGTGGCTGGTCTAAGTTCATGAAAGCCATAAAGAGGGTTCTGGCCTGTAAACTATTGCTGCATTGTGCTATCTGTGGATGGAGTTTCTAAGACTCAGTCTTCTGTGAAAAGTGCCAACTGCATGTGGTCCAAGAGGAGTGAGACACAGGCTACACTGTAATGTGTAACAGCCATGATGGCGTGTGATGCATTCTTTAAGAGAAGAAACTCTGTTGGAGGAGAGCATTTTTAAAGTAGAGTATGAAGGTTAGGCTTATAGAGATGGGCTTTAGGTAAGGCAGACAGCATCACAAAGTCCTGTGGTAAAGCTTTGTGGAGATGTCATAGAAGTGTTAGTTGGAGAGACTACAGGGTTTTGTTAAAGATTTCTGCCTAAGAAACTTACAGTGCTAGGGTTAACTTGGCAAGGGTTTGAAGAATGCACTAAAAAATCTAGTTGAGAGGCAAGTATCTTCTTTTTTTTGAGACAGGGTTTCTCTGTATAGTCCTGGCTGTCCTGGAGCTTGCTCTGTAGATCAGGCTGGCCTCGAACTCAGAGATCTACCCACCTCTGCCTCCAGAGTACTGGGATTAAAGGCACACGCCACCACTGCCCAGCTAAAGGGAATTATCTTTTAATAGAGAGGCATATGGTACCAAGAGCGCTCCGGGGGGGTGTGGGGGGGGGTGGGAGCAGAAGGCTGACTTGCAGACTGTGAAGCTGTGACCTGGGAGGGATTGAGCAGGAGGAAAGCCTGAGAGGAGCTGACTTTGGACTTGCACCAACAGGGTATCTTGGCACTGGTCTACTTGTGTGTAGAGGACATCTTTCAGCTCATCAACTACTATAGCTTCAGCTACTGGTTCTTTGTGGGGCTTTCTATTGTGGGTCAGCTTTACCTACGCTGGAAGGAGCCCGACCGGCCTCGTCCTCTCAAGGTAATCCATTCTCCTGACAGACCTTTGCTCCATTTAGTACAGCTAGTGCTGCCACCGCAGGGATTTATCCTTCCCCTAGGCCAGGCAGAGTAGCACTTATCTGCAATTTAAAAAACTAAGGGTTGGGGCTGATGGCTCAGCGATTAAGAGCACTGACTGCTCTTCCAGAAGTCCAGAGTTCAATTCCCAGCAACCACATGGTGGCTCATGACCATCTGTAATGGGATTGATGTCCTCTTTTGGTGTGTCTGAAGAGAGTGAAAGTGTACTCACATACGTAAAATAAACAAATCTTAAACAAACAAACAAACAAACAAACAAACAATCAAAAACCAAAACCAAACACCAAGTGCTGGAGGCTAGAGAGAACTGGCTCAGCAGTTAAGAGCACTGGTTGCTCTTCAATGGGACTCATGTTCAGTTTTCAGAACAGACATGGCAGTTCACACCTGTCTGTGAATCCAGTTTCTGGGCTTCTGACACCCTCACACATACAGTCAAAACACTAATGAACATAAAAAAAAAAAAACAAAACCCAAAACCCAAATATATATAAAATAATCCCAAAAGTTGGGCTGGAGACATGGCTCAGTGGTTAAGAGTACTTGATTACTTGATTTTACAAAGAACCTGGCTTTGATTCTCAGCGCCCACACAGTGGCTCACAACCATCTAACTTCAGTTCCAAGGGATCCAATGCCCTCTCTGGCTTTTTCTGTTATCAGGAAAATATGTGGTGAATAGACATACATGCAACAAAACATGCATTAAAAAACCAAACCCTAGCCGGGCAGTGGTGGCGCACGCCTTTAATCCCAGCACTTAGGAGGCAGAGGCAGGTGGATTTCTGAGTTTGAGGCCAGCCTGGTCTACAGAGTGAGTTTCAGGACAGCCAGGGCTACACAGAGAAACCCTGTCTCAGGGGGAAAAAAAAAAAAAAACCCTAAAAAACCACTCTGAAACCAAACACAAGGGCTAGGAAGCCATGCGTGGTAGCACATGCCTGTCACCCCAACCCTTGGGAGGTGAAGGCATGAAGACCAGTTGTAAATGGCCAGGCCTGGCTATGAGATCCTGGCTTTTGGTTTGTTTTCTTTCTTTTAGTAAAAAATGAAGAACCAACAACCCGCTCCCTACTCCAAACACACCCCAACAAGGACTGAGGATACAGCTCAGTGGTGGAATACTTGTCTAGCATACACAAGGCCTTGGGTTTGATCTTCAGCACTGTCTCATCCAGATGCCCTAGAATAAGCACCCCCATCCCTAACCAGAACCCAGTAAACAATGCTAGGGTGGCAGCTGCATGCAAACAATGGGAAGGTGCTATACCAATGCGTTCTCTCTAAGATCTTCAGTTCTTTTATCTTATGGGATAAGCACTTCTGAGTTAGCTGGGTATAGGGACCAATTGATGCCTACAATCCCAGCACTCAGCCTGAGGCAGGCTTATGAATTTGAGGCTAGCTTGGGCTACAAAGTGAGACTATCTTGAAACAATAAGCAGCAAACAAAACCACGCTGAGCTAGCTAACCATTTCCTCTGTGCTCTTAGCTCAGCCTCTTCTTCCCCATCGTCTTCTGCCTCTGCACCATCTTCCTGGTGGCCGTTCCACTTTACAGTGATACCATCAACTCCCTCATCGGCATTGGCATCGCGCTCTCAGGTCTGCCCTTCTACTTCCTCATCATCAGAGTGCCAGAGCACAAACGACCTCTGTGCCTTCGCAGGATAGTGGGTAAGCTTGGCATCTCCAAGTGGGTCAGCCACCTGAATAGACTGGGTTTTGCCTTTCTGCAAACCTTACCATAGCTGGTTCCTGTTATTAACCATATGGCTTAACTGAGTCACTCCTTCCTGGAGCAGTCCCCTTTGGTGCCCTGAACTCAGCCCCCTGAACCTCTTCCCAGTTTTAATTCAGGTTTCTCTTTGTAGCGTCTGCCACACGGTATCTCCAGATCCTCTGTCTGTCAGTTGCTGCAGAAATGGACTTGGGAGATGGAGAGCTGCCCAAGCAAGACCCCAAGTCTAAATAGAGCGTGGGATTCTGAGACGTGGACAGGTGTTTCTTATCTCCCATTGGCCAGAATCCTGGAAGCCCCACCCAGGATCCCAGGCTTGGCAGCTTCAACTCTGAACTTGATTTTGAGGGATGAAGAGTAATTTATTTGTTTTGTTACGTGTTGTTTCAGACTTCATAAATGAGTAATGCAGACTGTGGCAGGAAGCAGGCCATTTCTGGGGCTTGGTTCCAGCAGCACCTGGGTGTACCTACCCACTCCTCTTTTCCCTTACAAGGGCCAACAATGCTCCAAACTTGACTCCTTTAGAGGAACACAAAACTGTCACAGATGGAAAACAATAAAAAGTTTATGTTCCTAAAGTCTGAGTGGCTTTATTCTACTTAGTGACTCTGGGGTATTTATGCAGTTAAAAACAGACATGGAAACTAAAAGATTCAATTTCTCTCCTTGAAGCCAGCTGCCATAGGCAATAAAACCAATTTCTACAAATACAACAAAACTGTTGTACTAAAACGTCATGAATGTAAAAAGCTAGTGCATAAACACTTCAGCTTCCTCTTAAAGTGTGGCGCATGTGCAGAGGCCAGAGGAGGGCAGCAGGTCCTGTTCAATCATGTCCACTTTTATACCCTGAGATGATCTCACACTGAACCTGGAGCTAGGCTGATGGCCAGCAAGCTAAGTGGTTGTCCTGTCTCCACACCCCCCAGCACTGGGGTCACAGGCATAAGAACAGGGCCGTGCTCAGCTTTTCCTGTGAGTGCTGGGGATTTGAACTCTTAACTGCTGATCCATTTTTCCCCAGACTCCCTCCATTCTTCTAAATCATCACTAAGAATTCCAGCATGTCTGCTTCTTAAAGAAATTGCACAAGTAATTGTGGGGGTCAAGAAACATGGTCAGGGCTGGAGATGTAGGATCAGTCCCCAGCACCACAAAAGCAACTGTCAGTCTCGCCTATCATACTTCTAGAATGCAAATGCGATGGAGATGCAGAGTGTGAGGTAGGGGTCTGAGTTGTGAAGTCCAGGATAAGACATGAAGACCCTTCCCAAGAGCAAGGGCTAGCATGGGAAATCATCTTCCACCCTGCAGTGCTGGGAAGCACAATTCCCCTTCCATATTGAACAAATATCAAGAAGCCCAGACAAGACAGAGGCTTACTAACTCTGTGGATGGGAAGGTTGCTTGGCTCTCCAGGGCTCTTTTAATATATACAAGTAAGAGTCTGTAGTGGAAATAATTTTTAAAATGAACACTTCCAAATGCTGTAGTCCCCAGGGTTGAGGCAAGGACATGGCACCGAGTCTGTTTGGAGGAGTAGTGCAGAGGCAGGGTTCTCGTCAGAGTGAGCACAGAACACATCAGCCAAGTGTGTCCTGCCAAGGCTTCTTCGTGTTTGCTTTGATGCTGTTGGTGCTGCTGTTGGGGGTGTTGGGGGGGTGACTTGGATCATGCTGTAGCAGAGGGTTATGGGTAAAAGTCTGTCGTAAGGGACCTGGGAGAAGAGAGAAAAAAATCTCAGTAAACAAAGAGAAAGAAGAAATGGAAGACAGCAGTTAGCCCGAAAGGCCTCCCTACCTCTGGCAGCTAGGTCCAAGTGTTTCTGCATTCGCTGCTCCCGCTCTCGGAGCTGATGTGCAATCTCAGCATTCTTCCAGCCTGTGTGAGAAGAAGTTCCTCTCTCATGTCTAGGCTACTTTCTCCTGGTCCTGATCCCCGTTTCTTCCTTTTTGAGGAAAGTCTCAAGTTGCATAGCCCACTATGCAGCCTAGGTTGGCTAGGTAGTGCAATCCTGCTTCAGCTTCGGGCTTGCTGGGATGACAGATACTCACCGACGTGTTGTCCAATACCCCTTACCTTTTTTGAAGCTCTGCAAGAAGCCTTCCCTAGGAGGCAATTTGTTAGGGTCATGTACGACTCGCTGGGGGATCTTAAGCGCTGTGCGCACAGCTGGGATCCGGAGGCAGGCTACTTGGCACAGGGAGAACATATTGGAGGACAGCCAGTACATGAACACTGCCTGGGGGAATGAAGGGAAGGTGCTCAGAGCTGCATCCCAGTCAGCTTGTTCAGAGGCACTAGGCAGAAGGACCTGGAGGCAGCTACTAAGCCATTACCTACCGAGGGGAAGTGGATGGTCACAGGCAAGACCACCAGGGGCATTACCCTGATAACATTCCTCATGAAGTGAAGGTCAGAGCTCTGCATACCTGTCTCAGCACCTAGCTGCCAAAAAGGGGTTGAGGGAAAGAAGAGTAAATTCCACGCCCTGACCCACCAACTCTTCTTCTCCAGGGAATGGAAGAGGGAAGACACACATTCTGCATACTACTCCATCCCTCTCCCTGTTGACTTAGCACTCAGCCAGCCTCAGCTTACCTCAAGGACACACCACATTGTGGCAGTGACTACCAGTGGCAAGACGTAGATGGGATCAGATACTGTGAGATCTTGGAACCACCACAGCCCACCTGTCTGGAGGCTGGGCACAGGCAGGTTGGCCATCTCTCTCAAGGCAATAAAGAAGGAGATGAAGACCGGGGCCTGTTATACAGGATAAACAGTCAGTACACCTAACAGGAGGTACATTTTTATAGCCCGTTACTAAAGGCCATGCACATCACTTGCGTTTCTGGGGATCTGGGGACAGGAAACAGGAGACAACTTGACGGATTCGGAGTCAATAAGCAGGGTACATTTCTGCTCACCTGGGTGAGAGGCAGAATGAGCGGCCTGAAGAGTTTAATATCATGCTTTTTCTGATAATGTGTCATCTCTATGGTGGCCTTGTAAACTGTGACAGAAGGGAAATGGATCGTTGGATTAAGAGTGACACCAGTGAAGCTTAGCATCCTATTCTTTCCAAAGAATGGAAAACCCTTTAGATTTGTCAAAACTGCCTGACCATGGCACCTGTCCCTTCCCCTGAGTGGAATGTCTCAAGTGCAAATTTGCTTCTCTTCCACACCTGCCCTGGTACCAACTCACACTCAGCCTGGTCTCCTGCCAACTTGGCTTCTCTGATTCGAGTGGAAAACTTCTGCATCTCTGGCATGTGGTTGTGGATCTTGGCTGCTTCTCGCTGGCCCTTCACAATGAGAGGGAAAACGAGGCAGCGGGCAAGGACAGTACCTGGAAAATACAGCATAGGCTTGGAGTGAATGAAAAGCTGCCTGCAGCTAGAGGGCTGACAGCTTCAGGTCCTCACTCCAAGGCTCACTCCAGACTTCCTCAGCATGGCTCTCAGTCAAGGAGCCCAGAAGTAAGGACAGGGTGTACCTAGCTCCTCAAGGCTCAGACGCCATGGGAGAATAAAAGTCTAAGCAGATGAGCAAGGATCTTGTTTGTTTCCCTGAAACATCCGTTGCCACCATCAAGCAAAAGTTCTTTTGTACCTCAATAGCCTCCAAATGTTTCTACCAACGGAAACTTTTCCTCAACTCTTTCTAAAGATCTATGTATGTATGTATGTATGTATGTATGTATGTATGTATGTATGTATCTATCTATCTATCTATCTATCTATCTATCTATCTATCTAATGGGTTTTGCCTGTATGTATGTCTATGTGAGGGTGTCGAATTCCCTGGAACTGGAGTTACAGGCAGTTGTGAGCTGACCCATATGGGTGCTGGGAACTGAACCTGGGTCCTCTGGAAGAGCAGCTAATGCTCCTAACTCCAGCCCCATCAACTTTTAAGTTGTAGATGAAAATATATAAACTAATTCCTTGATAAAGGAAACACATTCACCTAGAACCTCCAGTGTTTAGCATCTCTACAGAACTCTGAGTCTTAGAGTGAAGTATGAGTTCATTTTCTGCAGTAGGCTCTTGGTGTGTACAAGCTAGCCTGGAACTCATGATCACCCTTCCTCAGCCCCCCTAGTGCTATAACTACAGGTCTGTGCCATCATACCTGGCTTAGAACCAAGCCGGAGAGTCAGTCTCACAAGTCCCAGGGGTAGTAATCCACCATGTTCTGGTGGTTTAACGACCCCTTCCTTACACTCCTATCTACTGGCCATCCCAACAAATAATGAGCTTATGCTATCTGTCGACATCTAAGGGGGTCTGGGCTAAGAAACCAAGGATATAACTCAGAATACCTTCACCCAAGAAAGGTGGAGTATCAGGTAACAAATATGGGCAGGTGTGGTCAGAAAAACAAGAAATTGGGGAGAGACAACAGGGCAGGTTGTCACAAAATCCAAGCCTTTGAGTTTTAGCATGTCTAATGCATTAAGTGTGAGAAAAACCTGTCTCAAAAAAACCAAAAAAAAAAAAAGTGAGAAAAATAAATTTTTAAGGCCACCACCAGCAGCCACAGTGAGATGATTTTAGCAAAGCCCTGATGGCTCAGGGTCAAAGACTAGAAAGAAGTATGCTGCCTGCCGGGCACACTTAACCTGTTTGTGTACTTAGTGGAAACAGGAAGGCACTAAAACCAGTGGTAGTGGCGCTGGCTTCCAATCTCAGTGCCAGTGAGGCCGAGAGTATCAAGAGTGAGTATAGCCTGGATCACATAGTAAGACCTTACTTTAATAAAATCAAGAGTCGGCTGGAGAGAATGCACAATGGTTAAGAGTGATTGCTCTTTTGCAGAGGACCCGAGTTTGGTTCTCAGTACCTATGAGAGGTGGTTCATAACTGCCAGCTCCAAGGGATCCAATATCCTTTTGGCTTTTGCAGGCAAGTGTACATACTCACAGGGAAATGCATGCATGCACACATACACACACTAAAATTAATCTTTAAAAAACTCTAAAACCAAGGGGCTTGGGAATTTGTCTTAGTGGTAGCACACTTGCCTAGCACTTGCAAGGTCACTGGATTCAGGCATTGCATGCATGTGGTACATGGGTATACACGTATACACTCATACAAATAAAATAAAGGGAAATTTTTTACGTTCATTTAATGTGTATAGGTGCTTTGCCTGTCTGTCTGTATGCCCGTAAATGCCAAAAAGGCATCCCCTGGAACTGGAGTAAGACAGATGTGAACCAGTGCATGGGTGCTGGGAATAGAACCTGGGTTCTTTGCAAAAGCAGCTGTGCTCTTAACCACAGAGCCATCTTCAGCTGTCTTCCCATCCCCCCAACAGGGTTTCTGTTACCTTTGTTGGCCTGGTATTTGCTATGTAGACCAGGCTGGTCTCAAACTCAAAGAGCCTCCAGTCTCTGCATCCCTTCTCCGAGGCTGGGATTAATGGTGTACACCAGACCTAGCTCAACTGAAGGTTTTGAAAACTTTTTAAAAGGTAGTTTCATGTAGCCCAGGCATGGTGGTTTGAATGAAAATGGCCTCTGAAGGCTCATATATTTGAATGCTTAGTTATCAGATTTATTGGATGTGGCACTATTTGAGTGGGATTAGGAGGTGGGTGTGGTCTTATGAAAGGAAGTGTGTCAGTGGGGGTGGGCTTGGAGATTTCAAAAAGCCCACACTACAGGCCCAATAACCAGTCAATCTCTCTCTCTCTCTCTCTCTCTCTCTCTCTCTCTCTCTCTCTCTCTCTCTCTCTCTCTCTCTCTTTCCCTCCCTCCCTCCTCCCTCCTGCCTATGGATCAGGATGTAGCTCTCAGCTACTTCTCTAGCACCATGTCTGCCTTCGTGCTGCTGCCATGCTCCCTGAGATGGTGATGATCGACTAAAACTCTTGAAACTGTAAACAAGTCCCTAGTTAGATGCTTTCCTTTATAGGAGTTGCTTTGGTCACAGCATCTCTTCATGGCCACCGAACAGTGACTAAGGTACGAGGCTAGCCTTGAACTCTTTATTCAACTAAAGGTGACTAAACTCTGACCCTCCTTCCTGCACCTCCCAAACACTGGGGGCAGACAAATGCTTAAAAGTCCAGATGATTTTGTTTTTTGATAGGGTCCTACCATGTAGCCCAGGCTGGTTTTGTGCATGATAGGCAAGTGCTCTATTGCTGAGTTACATTTCTTCCCTTAACTGAGTTGGTTTTTTTTTTTTTTTTGGTTTTTTGAGACAGGGTTTCTCTGTGTAGCCCTAGCTGTCCTAGAACTCACTCTGTAGACCAGGCTGGCCTTGAACTCAGAAATCCACCTGCCTCTGCCTCCCAAGTGCTGGAATTAAAGGTGTGCGCCACCATTGCCCGGCTTTAACTGAGTTTTTATGATTTAAAAAAAAAAAAAATGTTACCGGGCTAAGGAAGAAACAGAATTAAAAGTTAGCTTTTATAAGAGCAACGAGAACAGCTTTCTAGTTTGGGTACCGACCCAACCTTCTAGTCTGCAGAGCCAGGGAGCTTCATTACTTTTAATATGGCTCCCTTACCCCAGCTCTCAGCCCACATTCGAATATCCGTATGTTGTACATTGACAGCTGTGCATATGATAAATGGCTTTCTAATGCTCTTTAGGAACTAAAGGTTGAGTGGACCTTCCCTCTTTGAATCACCTGCGTTTCTAACCTCTACATTTCTGCACCCACTTCCTTACTCCACCGACAGAACTGCCATTGTTGAGGGTCTGCCCCCATTCCCTCCTCCCTTGCTCAGGATGTACTCTTACATGTGGCAATGGCCCCCCACCAAGGCAGGCCCAGGTCGACATGTATATATTCCAGGAGGTTCTGGATGAGTCCCACTGGGGTGTAAGAGCCAAGCCCCAGTTCTGTGAAGCTCTGTTCTGCAGCACACTGGACTACATCTGCAGGTCCTCCAGAAGCTACCTCTGGCACTGCAGCAGGGGTGGAGGTAGCAGGAACAACAGGAGGTGCCTCGACCTGTGAGGAACCAGACCAAGTACTGTAAGTGGGATATACAAAAGGTGAGAATTCCTTACACTAACCAGTCCTGGGCTCTATTTCCTTGCTTTTACTTCTTGATCTTCAAAGATGGTCAATGGTATCCACACATTCCTGCTTTCAAAGGATATTATTTTTTGCCTCTAGCATAAGAAGAATAACTTAAGAGAGTTTCATGGCTTTCCTTCAGGCAGGGAACTTGCTTCCACATCATGCTTCCCAGACTACAGTTGCTTGAACATCATGGTCATCACCCTTCCCATATCCCAGATCGACAGTACTTGAAATCCTTTGGTTTTGTGCTGGAAATTGAACTCGGGGTCTCATACACATCTGGCAAGAACACAGACCACTGACTGAGCTCGAAATTCTCTTTAACTCAACTCAGGTTTCTTTTTCTTCAAATTTTCTTTTCTTTTTTTTTTTTTTTTTTTAAATGGTGGTGGGTGGGTGGGGAGGTTAGTTTTGGAGGCAGGATCTTGATTGCTCTGTAGTTCAGGTTGGCCTTGTACATGCTAACCAATAGCTCTGTTATTGAGTACATCCCCGTGACATGGCTCGGGGGTTAAGAGCTCCTGCAGAAGATCCATTCTCAGTTCCCAGCACCCTTGTAGGGCAGCACACAACCACCTGTAACTCCAGCCTCAGGGTCTAATGGGCACCCATGATCACATGTACACGGTCACACACATACACATAACAATACAATAAATCGTTAAGAGAAAAATCCTACTCAGGCTTCCAAGAAACAGTCTTCAAAGATTCACACATATCACAAATACACAAACCCATAATCACATTTCACATTATTGGCTTACCACCACCCTCTGGCAGTGTCTTGAATTTAATACAAAATTGAATTTACTTTTATTGTGTGTGCATGATGTGTGTAGGTATGTAGCCACAGCATGGTTGTAAGTCAGAGACCAACTCTGTGGAGCCAGTTCTTGCCTTCCTCCTTCATTGATTTATTTTTTTGAGACAAGGTCACACTACACAGCTCTGACTTGCTACGTTGACGAGGCTGGTTTTGAACTCAGAGATCTGTCTATCTCTGCCTCCCAAGTGCTGGGATTACTGGGATTGTGCCACAACCTGCTCCATCTTTACTTGGGTTGCAGGATTGGCACTCAGGTTACAAGGGTTGCACAGCAAGAGCTTTTGTACAGTTGGGCCATCTTGCCTGTCCCACATATTTCTCATATACTTTTAGGCATTTCCCTACGGAGTTGACTGAGAATCTACTTCTCTTCCAAACAGGCTAACATTAGGAGGAACTGCGTGGAGTGTGTAAAGAACTCTGCTACACATTCACAAATGTCTCCTGCAAAACAAAACAAACAAAACAACACAGAACAAAAGAAACGGGGCAAGAAGCTGTGCTCCTTTCTTCGGTGGGAACCTCTTACCTGGGCTTCTGCAAAGAGGGTGGCAGATGTACTGATGCTGCGAGGAGTTAAGACGGCGACAAGAGCGTAGTGTGGCCGCCCATTACTCGAGCGGGCTGCGAGGAGCTCTGCGGCCAGCGGTTTCAGGGACCTTGCGACGCTATGGAACTGACCGTGTGAAAGGATAAGTGAAGGCCTTGAGTCCCAGCCGACCCGCCTCTCCCGCAGACAGCCTGCTGCAGCAGTCGGGGCACTGCAACTCTGCTCGTACAGACTGCAGGCCCCGAAGGCATGCACTGGAGCGTGCAGGGTGCAGCTCGGGCTCTGGTCTCCCGCATCCTGTGACCGAAGCCCGGGGACAGGGCCCAGAGGTCACGGCTCAGGGTCGAAGGCCATTCCCAGACAGCTACAGAGAAACTGGGCCACCAACCCCCGGACGTAACCCGGTGGTGTCCTTACGCGACACGAGGTCATGACACGCAGGTCCCAGTGACCAGGTCAGCGTCTGCTCGTGACCTCAGCTTAGGTGATAAGGACAAGGCAGCATCCCCGCGCTATGGACGGAACCTTACCGAACGCTGGGGTCGTAGGAGTCGCAGAAGCTGCCAGCGACCGCACACTGAATTCAGCGCCATCTTGCCAGGAAGGGAGCACTTACTCTCGCGCATGCGCACTCAGAACTTTGACGCTGCGGGAGAGGCCATTTTGGAAATGGGAAGGAAGTTAGACCTGTCGTCATAGATCAGGTAGTGAGGGAGAATGAAGCTAGGCGGTCGTATCTGAAGTGGGTTCAAAGCGTCAACAAGATCCCGCAGAGATTGAAGCTAAGAGACACATTGGAGACCGCTGTTAAGTGTCAGTGTAAACATAGCATATTTCCCGTTTTCCCTTCCATTTCCCAAACTGTAATTGTTCCTTGATTTCCGGGATTGCCGGGGAGTTCAAGGTGAATCTTGGTTGCCTACTGTGTTTAGGGCCAGTCTAGACTACAGAGAGAGAACCTGTTACGAGAAGATAACAAAGAAACAAAACCTCAAACTAGAAATAACCCTACAAACAGGCAAACTAGAAAGGAGAAAAGAAAACAATAGCCTTTGCATCTGTGCTTGGCGTGGGTTTTTTTTCTTACTGCAAGGTAATTACAGATCCAACGAAATTCGAAAGTAGCCCGGAATCGGACAAAGCTACAGGGAAGCCACATAACTGTGGCTGTGAGGAGACTAAAGATGAAAGTTGAACTTCATTTCTTGGGTCTGCCGTTTCAAGCTTGTTATCATCTATTTGTAGATTTCGTTGTGTATTTCTTGAAACTAAGAGCTTCCCTAAAGCATAAGGGGAAGCAAGCTGGGCATGGTATTGCATGCCTGTGATCCCAGCAGTGAAGAGGAAGCTGATGCAGGGAGGTGGTGAGTTCAAGGCCAGCCAGGGTTACAAATGGAGACCTTATCTTTAAAAAAAAAAAAAAAAAAAAAAATGTAATGTGAAAAATAAATTCCTGCTCAGGAAGGAGGGGGTTGATCACATATAGTTCTTCATAGGCTACTAGATACTTTGGAGGAATTAAAAACTTATTTAAAGCCGGGCAGTGGTGGCGCACGCCTTTAATCCCAGCACTTGGGAGGCAGAGGCAGGCGGATTTCTGAGTTTGAGGCCAGCCTGGTCTACGGAGTGAGTTCCAGGACAGCCAGGGCTACACAGAGAAACCCTGTCTCCAAAACAAAAAACCAAACCAAAACAAAAAAAACCCACCAAACTTATTTGAAATTTATTTTACAGATTTTTAAGTGTGTTGTGTGGGTGTACATTCTCCCCGAGGCCAGAAGAGGGCATTGGGTCTCCCTGAGCTAGAGTTAAAGGTGTTTGTTGCATGAGTGCTGGGATCCGAACTCTGGTAGTCACCATGCCACTGAGCCATATCCAACTCCTAAATTTATTTTGCGATTTTTATTTTGGAGTGTGTGTGTGTGTGTGTGTGTGTGTGTCTACGCACATGTTCTTATGTATGTACATAAGAAGCAGCTCACAACCACATATAACTCCAGTTCCAAGAGTTCTGACACCTTTTTTTTCTGGTCTCTATGGACACTAGGCAAGTGTGTGGTGCACATACATACAAGCAAGCACACTCATACTAATTTTTTTTTTTTTTTTGTCAGAGTGGTGGGCACAGGCCTTTAATATCAGCACTCAAAAGGCAGAGGCAGGTAGGTGTCTCTCTGTGAGTTTGAGATCAGCCTGATCTACACAGTGAGTTCCAGGACTACAAATGAAAGTCTGTCTCAACAAACAAGCAAAACAAAAAAAATCTTAGAAAATTTAATCTCTTTTTTGTTTGGGCAAAATTGAATGTTACTTTAAGGAAGACAAAACAAGCTAACATTTCAACAATATAATGGTCACATTATTTAATATCTGATAAAATTTAATAGGTGTGCAAAAAATGAACAGAGATAAAAATCAGAGCTGGAGAGATGATTCAGTTAACCTGAGTGTGATTCCCAGCACCCATACAGTGGGTTCACAACTGTCTCTGTTTCCAGTTCCAGGAGATCTGACACTCTCTTCTAGTTCATCAGATACCAGGGTGCACAGACATACATGCAGGCAAACACTCATACACATAAAATAAAAGATCAAAAAAATCTGAAATATCTGTCAGGCAGTGAAGGCACATGCCTTCAATCCCAGCACTTTAGAGGCAGAGGCAGGAGGATCTCTGTGAGTTTGAGGCTAGCCTGGTATACAGAGTGAGTTCTAGGACAGCCAAGGTCGCAAAGAGAAACCTGTCTCAAAAAACAAAACAAAGCAAATTTTAAAAAAATCTGAAATATCAATAGGAGCAGAGAAAAGTAAAACAAACCAACCCAGAAACAGAGATGATGAGTTAGCAGAAAAGGGTGCTGCAGTACCAGGTGTCAGGGCTTAAAGGGTGGGAAAAAAGAAAGAAAGAAAGTATAGTGAGAGCCAGAAACAAAACCAGAGACTTAGATCGAAGACACAGGGTGTTAGCTGGGGATGCAGCGCAGATGGTAAAGCATTTGCCTACAATGCACAAAACCCTGGGTTTGGTCTCAGCACTGGGCATGGTGGCACATACTGGTATTCCCATGACTTGGGGATGATAGAAGCCAGTACATTAAAAAGTTCAAGGTCATCCTTGGCTGTAGAGTAAGTTTGAGCTTTATGATGAAATTCTGTCTTAGAAAAAAGGAAGAAAGCAAACAGAATATTTGAAAACAAATGATTCACTCTCTGGGTCAATTAACAGCATATTAGGCTGTAAAAGAAAATAACAATGAATTTGAAGATGACAATAGAAACCATTTAAACTACGGTGCAGGGGGAATAAAGACTAAAAATGCCTCTGAGGTCCAAACTATGGCAATGATCAGACATGAAGCCATTTGTAAAATGTTATAGCCTAGCTTGACCTTGAATTTACGGTCCTCCTGTCTCAGCTTCCCGAGTGCTAGGCT
This sequence comes from Uromys caudimaculatus, assembly GCA_028551405.1. Lineage (NCBI taxonomy): Eukaryota > Metazoa > Chordata > Mammalia > Rodentia > Muridae > Uromys > Uromys caudimaculatus. The sequence continues at coordinate 62,522,712 of CM052708.1, read as the reverse complement.
TACAGGTACATGCCATTGTATCCAGAAAATTTCTTCTTATAAGAATGCAAGTCAGATTGGATTAGGGATCTCCCTAAAACAACCAAATATACAACCCCATCCCACACCCACTCTCCCAAAGAAAGAAAAACCTTATTTTAATTTAGCCAGCTCTTTAAAGACCTTAGTTTTAGGCTAGAAATATGGTTAGTGGTTTCATACTACTTTTGCAGAGGCCCTGAGTTCAATTCCTAGCACTCACTCAGGTAGTACACAACCTCCTGCAAGTCCAGTTCCAGGGTGGACACTGAACTCATGTGCTCATATACCCCACCACATTGTAGCCATCCAGGCTTTTCTATGCCCACCCAGTTTCCTGAATAATGACACGGAGCCTTATGTTTATTAATGAGTGTTAGACCTTAAGCTAGGTTTGCTTCCCAACTTACTCTTAACTTATACTAGCCATTTATTCTATTCTATGTCTGCCACGTGGCTAGTTACCGCCTCTCGGTTTCATAGTTCCAACTTCCCCTGAGTCTGGGTGGTGACTCTCCTATGCCTCTCTCCTCAGAGTTCCTCTCTCTCTCGTGGCTGACCCCCTTTACTATCCTGCCTTTTTATTTTAGCCAATCAAAAGATGCCTTAAACAGGCAAGACAGAGACACATCTTCACACAGTGTACAAAAACATCACCCAACACCACATACATAAATTAAAAATGATAAAACATCACATTAAAAAGTTTTATTTCCAAATATAACTATATTGGAGGTACCAGGTTAAGACTTTGATATGTGAATTTTGGAGGAGACACAATTCAATCTCTGCACTATTTTAAAAGGGAAGGGATATGTTACTGATCATATGCAAGCAAAATCAAGGCAAATCTGACTACAGTAGAAAGACATCGGTATGAGAGAAGGTAAAGTAGGTGTGCTGACCTTCTCTTGCCTTTCCTCGGACTGAGGCACTCCCATAGCTATACCTTCCTGGCATGATAGACTGTGTTCATGTAAACTGTGAATCAAAATAAACTTCCTCCTTCAAGTTTCTTTTGTCAGATATTTAGTCACAAGGATGAGAAAAGTAACCAACAGGAAATTGGTACTGGATGTGGGGCCACTGATGTGACAAATCTAACCATGTGGTTTCTAGGCTTCTGAAACTGGATTTTTGGAGGAATGTGGAAGAATTTGGAGCTGTGGGCTAGAGAATATAATGTTGACAGCAGAGCTTAATGAGCTATTTTTTGTGGAGGCTTGGAAGATTGCCTTAGTGATTATTAAGGCTTACTTGTGAGGTTTCAGAGAGCAAGGACTGTTAGGAGCTGGGCCAAAATCCATTCCTATGATACTTTTGGCAAAACACTTGCCTTCATTCTGTCGTGTCTTGGAGTCTGAGGTAGGTTGAATTCAAAAGTAATGAGCTAAGTTGTTTACAGAAGTGATTTTAAGGCATAGCATTCAGTCTGTGGCATAGTTATTGCTCATTGTGTACAACTAGATTCACACACACACACACACACACACAGAGAGAGAGAGAGAGAGAGAGAGAGAGAGAGAGAGAGAGAGAGAGAGAGAGAGAAGTGGTTGTTTTTGCTACCCCGTGTTAACTCTGGGTGGACTGCACTACCTGCCTCTGCCCAGAAAATATTGACTCTGCAAATGAAAAATACAGACAGACAGACAGACACACACACACACAGAGCGAGCTCAATTTCAACCTGCCTTATTGGCTCAATTGCTGGGCTATTCTTAGCCTCCCTCAGTTATCTTGTGCCCTTCTTTTCACTCCCAGCTCCGCACCCTAAATATGCCCTTAATTATATTTTTAATATCCTTCTTGCTTCCCCAGGCCCAGCAGGGGAAGTGGCCAATGATCACTCCACCTTAGAACTCACATGGCTGGTCACCTTTTCTCCCCTGAAGTCCTTCTTTTTCTCCCTGGGTTTCTTAACTTTCTTCGGGGACCCAGAAGTTCCTCCCTTTCCTTCTGCCCAGCAATTAGCCCCTGGCATCTTTATTGATTGGTCAAGAACCTTAGCACCAGAACCACCTCCTACAGAGAGAGGGGCAATTTGTTAAGGAGAATAGAGTGAACCCATTTAAAAGTTGGGATGTGGACAAGTTGGTTGTGACTGTTGGAGAGATTGATGAGCTAAGGAGAAAGCTTGTGCTTTGCACAGGGAGAGGAGCCTTGAAGGCAAGACCCGACTCACTGAAGGCTCGAGGATGAAAACTAAAATCCTGATAGGTGTGGTGGCTCTTGCTATAATCCTAGGAGGGGAAGCTGAGGACGTAGTTCACCACAGTGTGAGGCCAGCCTGGACTGAAAAATGCATTACAGGACAACCTGGAGTACAGAGCCAGACCTCATCTCAAGAAGAAGAGAAAGAAGAACAACTACCCCCAAACATCCCCACTTCAACCCTAAATAACCGTGGGGGAAAAACACTCATTTGAAGATATTGCCTGAAAACAATAAAACAACAAAAACAATAGAACAATAATAACCAGCAATAACCACCCCCACCCCCACCTCCATCACCATCACCACCACCACCATCACCATCACCACCATCACGACCACCACCATCACTACCACCACCACCACCATCACCACCATCACCACCACCACCACCACCACCATCACCACCACCACCACCACCACCATCACCACCACCAGAGCCTTTAGAGTGTCTTTTTTGGGGAGCAGTCACCTGAAGGCACCCAGAGGCTGCTGTAGTTCTGTTCAGGTGACATCTTAGACGACAGTAGAACTTGGCAGTGAAGCTGGAGAGATGGCTTAGTGGTTAAGAGCCCATAATGAAGTTGGTCCACCGCACCCATGGCCACTGTCTCTCATCTGCCCATAAGCCCCGCTCCCGAGGACCCAGCGCCCTCTGTTGGCCTTGCCAGCACTTGCACTCAAACAACAACCTCAACTTGATTTTTTTATCCCTTTAGAGACAGGGTTTCTCTCTGTAGCCCTGGCTATCCTGGAACTCACTCTGTAGACCAGGCTGGCCTCGAACTCAGAAACCCACCTGCCTCTGCCTCCTGAGTGCTGGGATTAAAGATGTGTGCCACCATCTCCTGGCTTGTATTTTGATTTTTATAGTGACTCAATGTTAAAAGAATATTGTGGATGGCCATGGTGCTACTTGTATTTTGATGTTAATTCCGTTTTCCCAGAAGGGGCTGTCTGGAATGAGGAATGAGTCACATACTCAGGTGGCTTCTTGTGAACTTGCCCCCCAAACTCCCCACCCCCCTCAATGAATAAACAGACCAATCACTGGGTGAGTAGGCAGGACTTCTGGGTTGGATGAAGAGAGGAAGCAGGAGAGAGATAGTTAGCAAAAGGACAAGATGAAGCTAGAAGTGTCTCCGGGTTTCAATGGTGGATTCGCCAGGATTCACCCCCGGAGGATTTAGATTTAACATGGCTTACAGGATTAGGTTTTAGTTGTTGCACCCATTGTTTCTGAACTAAGTTTGTGTGGTGTTTTCTTTCACACCACGGTTGGACTGGGTTGCAGAGAGAAAGGTATGGCGGCAAAGCATAGGTTTGCCTGATGTGCACCACAAAAGGCAGTGGGGGTTTTGAAGCATGGGGCTGGCGTGGTAGTGACCTGTCAGTGGGAATTTAGCGAGCTGGGTGGAGACATTTTGGGAGCTCTGGGCCAGAGAGTCTGCCGAGATGAGAACGCCCTGCTGTTGCCACGTGGCCTGCCGGTGCCCATAGCGCGGGATATTGTTAGTCTTTTTATATTTCCCTACAACAAAAGAATACCTTGCTCTTCTCAGAGAAAACTTTGAACTTAGAATTTTGAACAAGGCTGCAACCGTTAGGACTTAGAGGACTCTCAGGGATGGACTAAAGCATTCTGAATTATGAGATAAACATGAGACTTAAGGCCAGGAGTAAAATATCATGGTTTAAAGCGATGTGTGTGGGTGACAAGCTGACTTGTGGCGGCTAATTTTGATGGACAGTTACCTAGATTAAGAAACACTTGGAGTTTTAATGATGTATGCCTTTAGACATGACAATGAGGAATTTCCGGGAGAAGTTTGATTGAAAGGGAAAGACCTGTCCTGAATGTGGGCAGCTCCGTTTCACAACTGGAGAAGGAGAAAGCTGAGAGCAGCCATTCCTCTTTCTCTGTTGCCTTACTGGGCCCACAAGCCAAGCTGCTTCTCCTGCCTTGCTTTCCCCACCACAGCTGGAGGGATTCTTCTCACTGTGGGACAAAGTAAACTTTCGCTCCCTTAGGGAGAGTCGGTTGTGGAAAAAGCACAGGACACAAACACAGTCGCACCATGATGATAGATCGTTCACTGTGCTTACATGTGCTGCGCCTTACTTATGGCCTCACTGAGCTATTGGCTTATGATTGATTTCCACAGATTGTCAAGTTTGAGAAAATGCCGAATCATTTGGATTTGGATTTTATTATATAGACACGTCATATGAAAAATAATAATATAAATAAAATAAGCCACAAACTTGCAAGTACAACAATGGGTTTATGATGCTGTGTGAAGATCATCCTTGAAAGTCTGTATCTTGTAAACTAAGGAATTTTCTTTCTCTCCTAAAAAGAACATCTCCTTTTGATAAGGAAGTCTAGAAGACTGTGTCGCTTCCTGAGTTGAGGAGTCTCTGCTCCCCTGGGAAGAACATCCATCTCTTCTGATAAAGAAGCCCAACCCAAGTTAAATCCTCAGATCTAGAAAAGCCCCGTGTTACCTGTAATGGTGGGCTTTTCCACCAGTGCCCAAGTTCCCAAAATAACGACTCTGAGACTGAATTATTTATGAATGCATGCCGAGGCCGAAAGCTTTGACTCATTCTCATTAGCTCGGAACTCAATTATCCCACTTATTCTATTCTAAGTCCTGCCGAGTGGCTAGTTACCTCCTCAGGTTCATGTGACTGACTCCATCAGCGTTCAGGGAGAATGTCCTTTCTACACCTGACTCTATCCCAGAATCCTCTCGCCCTGCCGGAACTCCCATCTCCTATTTCCTACCTAAGCTAATAGGCCAACAACTTTTTTTGTTTTGTTTTTTGTTTTTCGAAACAGGGTTTCTCTGTGTAGCCCTGGCTGTCCTGGAACTCACTCTGTAGACCAGGCTGGCCTCAAACTCAGAAATCCACCTGCCTCTGCCTCCCAAGTGCTGGGATTAAAGGCGTGCGCCACCACTGCCTGGCGGCCAACCGCATTTTTATTGGCAGGTGATGCTTTCCGTCCAGTACACAAGAGATTCTCTCTATATCCACCAACTATCATTCTCAGAAAACCCACCAAAATCCTTGCCTCAACCCCTACTCCTTGCCCCACCCAACCTGTTTCTTATAAACTCTGGCTCCTTCATCTGCGTGCCGCAGGGTCTTCATTCCCTTGGTTGTATGCCCCTCCCTCAGAGTGATGAAAAGTGCGGTCTGTCTTTGTTAGGATTGATTTCAGGCTTCCTCATTTTTGCATCACCTCAGTCAATCTTCATCACATTTTCTTTGGGCTATATCTACATTCTGGCTCAGTCACTTTCAAAGTCTTTTTCTTTAAGATCACCAGGAAAAGTTCCTGAGTCACATGGAAAGCAGGAATTTGTATCCCCACTTCTGTCACTTGATCCTACCATTTGGTTACCAGAAAAAATGAGGTCCCCTTTGAGGTTCTTATTCTAATAAAGGAATTTAAGAATGTGCTCAAAAAGAATATCAAAAAATTCTTTTTTGTTAGTATTTAAAATAAAAACTTCAGGGCAGGCCAACTAAATCTCAACAGCTGCCCAGAGAAGAAGATGAAGGGGGGAAGCCACAATGTCTAAGTTGGCCTTCAGGTGAGCCACATGGCCGACAAGGGAGGGGAGAGAGAGAGAGAGAGAGAGAGAGAGAGAGAGAGAGAGAGAGAGAAGCCCAAGTATCAGGGAAAGCTTGCTTAGAATGAAGATAGAGCCGGGCAGTGGCGGCTCCCAGCACTCGGGAGGCAGAGGCAGGTGGATTTCTGAGTTCGAGGCCAGCCTGGTCTACAGAGTGAGTTCCAGGACAGCCAGAGCTACACAGAGAAACCCTGTCTTGAAAAACCAAAAAAAAAAAAAAAAAAAAAAAAAAGAATGAAGATAGAAAGATGAACAGGAAACCATTCTCTTCTGAGTCATTAGATGGGTGCAGCTCCTTATGTGACTGCACAGAGAACAGGAATTCTAGGAAGAAATTAACGAGATGTAGTGTTAGGTGAGTCTGTCTTCCTGAGGTGTGGTCCCTTCCTTGATCAGTACTTGGACCTGCCTGACTAGATCAAACTCAGCCCCTCACCTCTGGACGGCAAGTATTTTACCAACTAGGCTATCTCCCAAGGCTCCTGTTTAATCTTCTTTAACCTAGAATAGCTTTTATTCTTGTTAAAATTATTTTTTTGAGAATTCCATATATGTGTACCGCATTCCCATCATTTCTGCACCTCCTTCTCCTTCAACTCCTTCTGTGTCCTCCTACTCCCTCTCATATTCAGGACCTCTTCTTTGAATATTGTTTTACACACACACACACACACACACACACACACACACACACACACACACACTCACACTCACACGCGCATATGGATTCAGTAGTCTGTATGTATATGTGCTTAAGACTGACCACTTGGGATTTATTTATTTATTTATTTATTTATTTATTTATTTATTTAATTTTTTTTGATACTTTATTTACATTTCCAATGTTTCCTCTTTTCTGGGTCTCCTCTTTGGAAACCCCCTATCGCCTCCCCATCCCCGCCTCTATGAGGGAATTCCACCTCCCACCCACCCACCCACCCATCCCCCTATTCCCATCTTGACATTCCCCTTTACTGGGGCTCTAACACCCTCAGGCCCAAGGGCCTCTCCTCTCTCCCTGATGGCCATCAAGGTCCTCCTCTGCCATATATG
>CM052708.1:62440036-62515286 GCA_028551405.1 Uromys caudimaculatus | reverse complement strand
AAAAAAAAAAAAAAAAAAAAAAAAAAAAAAAAAAAGAAAGCCAGCTGAGCAAGCCAGGGGGAAGCAAGCCAGTAAGTAACATCCCTCCATGGCCTCCTGCTTCCTGACCTGCTTGAGTTCCAGTCCTGACTTCCTTTAGTGATGAACAGCAATGTGGAAGTGTAAGCTGAATAAACCCTTTCCTCCCCAACTTGCTTCTTGGTCATGATGTTTTTGTACAGGAATAGAAACCCTGACTAAGACAAATGTCAAGCATGATTAACCACTGAACCATTTCTCCAGCCCCACAGCTCCAGCTTTTGAATCTTGAAGTGCCAATATTTTATTTTATTGAGAATTTAAAAATCAATATTTAATAGGGAGCTAGGTCTGTTAGTTCCTTTGTATCCTTTTCTTTTGTGGTGTCTTTATCTGGTTTTGATATCATGATATGGCTTTCTGTTCATAAAAAGAGCTTTGAAGCCTCCATTCCTTTTCTATTTTATGAGATAATTTGAGTAGCATTGGTATTGGTTTTTCTTCAAAGCTCTGTTAGCATTCTGCAGTGAACCTGGTCCTGGGCTTTTTTGTTATTATTAGTATTGCATTTATTAAGTCCTGGACTTTTTTTAGCTAGGAGATATTTTATTGTGACTTCAAATTCACTGTTAGTTATAGATCTAGTTAAATTATTTACTTGTTCTTGGCTTAATTTCAGTAGGTTATTTTATGCAGAGATGAATCCATTTCTTTGAAATTTTCTAATGTGTTGGAGTATAGGTTTTTAAAGCATGTCGTCATGATTGTGAGTTTCATTGGTATCTATTGTAATGTCTCCCTTTTTATCTCTTGGTTTATTTTATTTATTTTTTGACTTTTATTTTTTACTTGTGTGTATGGATTTTTGTATGCATGTATGTCTGTGTACCACCTGCCTGCCTGGCGTTCCTAGAAGCCAGAAGAGGCATCTGATCCCCTGGGACCTGAGTTATGTAAGTTGTGCACTGCTGTGTGGGTACTAAGAATTGAACCTGGACCCTCTACAAGAGCAGCCACCAGTCCTCTTTGCTACTGAACCATTTCTCCAGTCTCCATCTTTTAAATTTTTATTAATTTGACTTTTCTTTCTCCCTTTTATGGCTAATTTGATCAAGCATTTGTCAATCTTGTTTCTCTGTCCAAAGAACCAACTTTTGTTGGTGTGTGTGTGTGTGTGTGTGTGTGTGTGTGTGTGTGTGTGTATGTGTAGTTTTTCAAGACAGGGTTTCTCTCTGTAGACCAGGCTGGCCTCAAACTCACAGAGATCTGCCTGCCTCTGCCTCCCAAGTGCTGGGACTAAAGGTGTGCACCACCACTGCCTGGAAAAAACTCTTTTTTTTTTTTAAAAAAAATCACTTATTTTTATTTTATGTGCATTGGTGTCCTGCTTCCTTGTATGTATGTATGAGATGGTGTCAGATCTCCTCAGCCTGGAGTTATAGACAATTGTGAGCTGCCGTGTGGGTGCTGGGAATTGAACCTGGGTCCTTTGGAAAAGCAGCCAGTGCTCTTAACCACTAAGCCAACTCTCCAGCCCTGAAAGAACCAACTCTTTATCTCATTATTTGTGTTGTTTTTTGGTTTGCTTTTTGTCTTTCATCCTTTTTAAAATATTTGTTTTTAATTAGCTCTCTCTCTCTCTCTCTCTCTCTCTCTCTCTCTCTCTCTCTCTGTGTGTGTGTGTGTGTGTCTGTATGCTCATGTGCGAGTAGCGTAAGTGTGTGCATCTGTGCACATGAATGACAGTGTTCATGGAAGCCGGAGCGGATATTGAACATCCTAGCACTGCAGTATACGGGAGAGCTGAGGTTCCAGGCAGTTGCCTGATGTGGGTGCCATGAATGGAATTTGAGCCCTCTGCAGGAGCAACACATCCTCATAACCACTGAACTATCTTTCCGGCCTGTTTTACTCTTTTCTAACTCGTTAGCTTCTACTCTGACTTTTAAAATGGAAATGATGTCAGTTTTCTAAGTTCCCACTGGCTATTGAAATGGCTTATATAGTTATTCACCTTTCCTGGGGGTAAAATTCCCACACCTAGAGGACATGTTGTAAGTCTCTTTCCAGGACATTGTCAGTAGAATAACTATTTCACGACCAGGCAGAAACTCTTGACAATATATGAATCTGGAAGTGGACAAACAATAGAAAGGCACTTCCTTTTCCTCCACCTGATGGCCTTGGCGACGTTAGCATTATGAGAGCAACAGCCTTTATCTTCCTCCTGGGTCTGGCACCTACCACCATATTTATTGGAGTCTTTCTCATCCCACAGCTGCTGCTGTAATACTGATAACTCATATGATTTGTGCCCTGAGTCTAACTCCTGCTGGCTCTTCCTGCTATGTAGTAGTAGGTAGTCCTTAAATCCGGCTCACTTGAGCTTTTAGTAAAAGGCTCTGATTGTACAGGAGGGAAGCAAAATACTTCAATTCCAACGTTGGGCTACATTTCACTTTCTGCCCTGGTTTTAATTATTTCCTCCTGTCTAATGTTTCTGGCTTTGTTTTGTTTTTGCAAAGTCTTTTACATTTTTATTTATTTATTTATTTTTGGTATTTTGACACAAGGTTTCTCTGGGTAGCCCTGGCTGTCCTGGAACTTGATCTATAGATCAGGCTGGCCTCAAACACAGAGATCCATGTGCTTCTGCCTCCCTAGTGCTGGGATTAAAGGTGTGCAACAGCACTACCCGGCTAGTTTTTGTAAAGTCTTAAGGCTTAAGTCTTAATTAAGTCCTAAGTATTAATTTATTTGTTTGAGATCTCTTGAACTTTTGAGATAGGCACCTAGTACCTGTTGTGTGACGTTATCCCCGGGGAGATGTAAACAAGAGCTACTCACCCAATGGGTGCCCACAACAGACCAAAGTATGGGTACCAACTTAGTGAGCTAATGAGTTATATTGGAGTTATTTACAGGAGTAGAAATGACTCAAAGACATCACCAAAGTCCACTCCAGTGTGTGCTTTTTTTCCCTTATCCATGGGTTCTCTGTAAAGTCTGCACTGGAGCTGAAAAAAAGAGGATCATCTTGAAAGCCACTCTCCACTGGAGAGTCTGCTCACCAGTTCCCAGGGCAACTGCCCACCCCCAAGAAGTTATCCTATAGCCAGAATTGAAGGTGTCCCATCTGCCTTGAGATTCTTATGAGCCACCCATTCCTCTGCTGTTGAGTCTACCTTTCCTGAATCCAAAGCCACCTTCATTTTGTTTCCTGCCTTCTCCAATGTTCACTTGAAGTGACCAGTTCCCCAAGAGTGCACTGTCCTTCCTTAGAGCCTCCTTCAGGTAATCCACTCCTTTCAATTTGACAGAACAGAACCCTGCAAGTTTGCCTGCATCTTTGTGACTAGCTGTACACTCCATAGGCTGAGAACCTTAAAGATAGCATCTGTGTTGTCCTGAATTGTGTTAAAAGAGAGATTTCCTATGTATGCTGTGTAGGGGAGCTTTGTGGGCAGCTCCTTCTGGCTTTGGGACCCATGGCCACCAGCACAGTCATCATGCCCTCTGCCACCACTGAAGCTGCTGTTGGCTGTTTGTTGGGCTCTGGTAGGTATCTAAGTCTGCTGTCTCAGCTCAATTTTAATAGATAGTTTTGTTGAGTTAGGAGCCATTTGCTGCTTCTCTGAAGCAGAGGGGAAAAAAAGAGAGAAAAAGTCTGCCTGCCAGGCAGAGTCAAGGCAGGTCAGGGCCTGTTGGCAGGTTTCCCAGCCTGCTGAGGCATGGAGTGGTAAGAGGAGGTGCACTTGGGGCTCAAGGCTAGAGGCTGAAGATTCTATTGACGTTGGTGGTAGGAACAGAGAGATTTTTGTGTGAGAACAAATGTCTTATGTATATTTCAGCAATTGTTAGCTTGTGCTTGTTGCTTCCCACGGTACTGTAGTATAAGAAGGCTATGAGAAATGCACTCGAGGCTGGTGTGGTAATGACCTGCAGCCCTCCCGTATCTGTCGCTTGCATCTTTTGTCTATCTTTCCTACGATCATCCTCACTCCCCCCTCAGAGGACTGTTTGACTTCGTACCAGCCAAATCGGTACAGTGCAATAGTCAGGATTGACATTTATGAACTTTTAGAACTTGAAATACATCTTCCCAGGTTCTTTCTTTCTATGCTGGCTAATTTTTGTCACTTGACAGAAGCTAGATAGTCATCAGGGAAGAGGGACACTAACCTGGGGAATTGCCTCCATCAGACTGGTCTATGGGCATGTCCCTGGGACATCTTCCTGATTGCTGAATACATGCGAGGGCCGATCCTATGGGGGGAGGCAGTGTCATTGCGGGTTAGGTTGTCCTTTGTGTGTCATTGCTGGTTAGGTCGTCCTTTGTGTGTGAGCAAGCCATGGAGAGCAAGTCAGGAATAGTGTTCCTCCATGGTCTACTTTGCTTCCTCGTCACTGGTCTAGAGCTGGTGGGACCTGGGAGAATGGAGCTGATATATGAGGTGGACGAAAGTCTTGTGCAACAGCCAACTTTATTCAGGGCATCAGACAATTTATATTGTGATAGTTAAGAAGAATCATTCGAGTAAAGTGTACAATGACAAGGACAAACTTCTTGTGGCAAAAACATGTTTTTAGGCATATGAACAAATAACAATAGCCAGTTGTAACGAGTAACCTGAGGTAAACTCATTCTTATCTTCTATGCCCAGGAGGGGCACAAAAACACATTCCAAGAACAATTCCGTGCTTTGAAGAAACTGAGGTCATAAAATTCTTCTCTTGTTTTCTTAGAGTGTTCTCACAAGCACTCAGCTTAGACCAGGTTCCTACAGTTCCTGACTTTAGACCCTGCCTTGAGTTTCTGCTTCACTTCTCAGGAATGGACTGTGGTGTTTTGAATGACAATGATCCCCAGAGACTCATAAGCATAAGCATTCAAATGAATGTTTAGTTTGCTGTTTGTGGGACTATTTGGGAAGGATTGGGGGAGAGAGGGGGCTGGGGAGGTTGTAGGAAGCAAAGATGAAGGGCAAAGGCATTTAAGCCCTTTAAAACGGAAGCACCAGACACTGGCTATAGCCACAAAATTTGATGTTTGCACTGATGGGCTTGGTCTTGCTTTGTCCAATCTTTCCTCATTATGTCCTCATTGCTCTACTTTAGGATGGAAATGAATATAATATAAATATATATTTAAATAGGAAGGTCATTGATAAGATATTTCCTTGAGTCTCAGAAGAGGCCTTGGACTTTTGAACTGTGTTGAGACTGTGAAGACCTCTGGGGAGTTTTGCAGCTAGACTAAACACGTTTTGTATCATGGTGTGGCCATGAACCTAGAGAGGCCAGGGGATGGAAAGTGACAGTTTGAATGAGAAATGTCTCCCGTAGGCTCATGCATTTGAACACTGGGTCTTCAGTTGGTGACACCGTCTTGGAAGGTTCTGGTACCTTTAGGAGATGCAGTCTTGGAGGAATTATGTCACTGGGGCTGGGCTTTCAGGGTTTATAGTCTTGCCCTATTTCCTGGTCTGTTTCCTGTGTGAGGATGAAAACTGTGCTGAGCCAGCTTTGTTCCCCTGACTATTGCCATACCTTTAGACTCAAAGAACTCTATTTCTCTAGAATCAGACGCCTAAACAAACCCTGTCTTCCCTAAGTTACTTTTGTTCAGAGTATTCTATCACAGCAGGAAAGTTACTGTCTTAGTCAGGGTTTCTATTCCTGCACAAACATCATGACCAAGATGCAAGTTGGGGAGGAGCTTACACTTCCATGCTGCTGTTCATCACCAAAGGAAGTCAGGACTGGAACTCAAGCAGGTTAGGAAGCAGGAGCTGATGCAGAGGCTATGGAGGAATGTAACTTACTGACTTGCTTGCTTGCTTCTCCTGACTTGCTCAGCCTGCTTTCTTATAGAACCCAAGACTACCAGCCCACAGATGGTACCACCCACAAGGGGCTCTCCCCCCTTGATCACTAATTGAGAAAATGCCTTACACCTGGATCTCACTGAAGTATTTTTTTAACTGAAGCTCCTTTCTCTGTGATAACTTCAGCTTGTGTCAAGTTGACACACAAAACTAACCAGTACAGTCACCAACATACCTTTCAACTCCTCTCTATGTAAAAAGTGGCGACTCTTTAAGAGGATATGCCTACCCCATTTTCCTTAAGCCTGGCCTTGAATAAACTGTCTCTGTAATAAAGGAGTCAATGCAGGCGATCTGGGGCCAAATTGTCTTTTCCCCAGGGAAGGGCTGTCTCATAGTCAAATTCAGACATCTTTGCAAGCCAGCCTCAGTGGGGAGTGTAGAGTTATTGTGGGGAGGAGTTGAAAGAAAGTTGGTGAGTCAAATTGTCCTTCAGGAAAGAGCTTTATTAATATGGTCTCACCTGGCAGGCAGAGGTAGGGGTACAACTGTGCACTATAAAATGACATTTTAAATATAGATCTTAAGCACAAGGGCTACAAAGAGGAAGAAGATGCCCAGGAAGAAAATAAGACACCTGAGAGCATAGGTGGGCTTCCCTAAGAGAGAGAGAATGGTCCTGGGCACTTACAGAGTAGGACTTGGATGAAGTTCCTGGAAAGAAGATGAACTTCACACTGAATGTCCTACAAGGATGATGAACTGATTAGAGCTTCGGTGACTGTGGGATGGTGCAGGCCTAGAGCTTAATGATACTGTATCTTGGGCTATCTTTAGCACCATTAATAACCATTTCTTGTCCACCTCTGTGTCTGGCCTAGTAGCCTTGTGATTATCTGATGAAGAATTTTGGATTGCATTAATAGACTCCCAGCTTCCACCAGCCAAAAGCTAAGAATGTCACCAGATAACATCTGAGACCTATAACAGAGGTTTCCCCAGTTGGCTGCACACTACCTACCCAGTGTAGCCACCATGTATTTCAAGAGTTTTTCATCCCTTTACTATTAAAAACTTTATGAAGCCAAAAAAAAAAAAAAAAAAAAAAGCTGGGCAGTGGTGGCGCACGCCTTTAATCCCAGCACTTGGGAGGCAGAGGCAGATGAATTTCTGAGTTCGAGGCCAGCCTGGTCTACAGAGTGAGTTCCAGGACAGCCAGGGCTACACAGAGAAACCCTGTCTCGAAAAAAACAAACAAACAAACAAACAAAACTTTATGAAACAGCTATTCCCTGGAACATGGAATTCAGGCTAATCACAATCTTCGACCTTGAGCACAGTCACTCATATTTGATTATAGAATGAATTATGTTTCTTCCCTTTTGAGAGAATGATGCTTCTTGCATAGACAGGATTTTTTTGGGTCAAAGCTATTATTTTCAAAAGGTCACTAAGGAACCTAGATGAGGGCACAGGGCAGTTCCTGGGGGGATCACAATGGATGAGCTAAAACTGTACCAGGAAGGTAGGACATATTTGCTAAAAGCCATGTCTTAGGAAATGTCTGGGAAAGGAGTGGGGTCCTCCCTCAGGTCTTAAACCTTTGCATTATTTTAACATAAACCTGAGGAGCGATATTCTGCATCCAATCTTTCCAGTGCATGTCAATTGCTGGAATTCTTGTTTTTCAGCTGGAGATAGGCTTCAACCAACTCTGGGGGAGGGACTTCTCTCCCTTTCCATGTTCCCATAATCTCCCTGCTCTTTCTACCCTGCCCCAGAAGCCCTCCCGTGTTCCTTCTAACCCTGCTCACTCAGGCTTCTCCTCTTTTTTGCCTGCCCAGGGATGGCAAGGCCTTGGCTCATTCTTCAGTCTCCCTGCAGGCCTTCTTTCTCTGTGCTGTAGAAGGAACAAGGTTACATGGTGCTCTGGCTATGCGCATCCAAGAAAGGTCCACAGATCATTAAAGCCCAAAATTTTCTCTTATTCAGCCAGAGAGGGGTATTCATTCCACTTGAATAGAGGCATGAAGCTCTTTTTTAGACCAGAGCTGGCTATTTTACAGAAAACAAAGGAGTTATACATTAGCATGGGGTAACTGGCTTTTCGGGAAGGCTACCTAACAATGACTAGAGACAATGGTGTAATTATAAGCCACACTGTTAAAAGATGCCTAGCTCACACACAGTCTCTGAACAAAATTTCACTATGCCTTGGGAAAGAGATTTAAACTGGCTGTGGGTCTAATGAGGGGCCGGCTTTGTTCTTTCTCTCCCAGTGCTTTAGAAGCGCTTCCGCTTTACCCAGACTCTGGCCTTTGCCAATGCTGTTCCCACAGCCAGGGGCACTTCCCTCCTTTCTTTTGCTTATCTGCTCTGGCTTTGCCTTCTTTGCGTACTTTATTCCTCCTGGCTGAACTTCGGCTTCTTTTCATCTTCAGGCTTTCCTGGGATCTACTGACTGTGAACACTCACTTTGGCACCCCACCTCGCTGCTAGCACTGTATGCCACTTGCATGTGTGTGTGATCTTGCCTTTGTAGGAATGAGCTACTTGAGCATTCAAATTATTCTTGTGTTCTACCTCCTAACATAGGCCGTAGCAACATAGTCTTCTTAAACTAATGAGTTATTGAATGTGTGGATGAAAAACAGCTCTCACCTCAATGTGGATAAGAAACGCTTCATTACAGAGCCAAATATGTTCTGGGAACACAGATTAAGATCACTGGAAAAATTCTATATTTCAACATAAAAGCACTTTCATGAAATTTTTACAGGAACTGAACAAAAAAAGTTATGAATTGCTGGGTAGTGGTGGCACGTGCTTTTAATCCTAGCATTCAGGAGGCAAAGGCAGGTGGATCTCTGTGTAGACCAAGGCCAGCCTGGTCTACAGAACAAGTTCCAGAACAGCCAGGGCTACACAGAGAAGCCCTGTCTTGAAAAGCAAAAACAAGCGAAACAAAATTATGAATCAAGATACTTTTCAAACACATTGGTGGGTCCGTCAGGTAGGCAGGCTATAGCTGTACAGGGAGAACTGTTATCTGCCTTAGACACTATCTGAGAGTCTATCTGAGCCCTTTTTGGTGGAATCAGTTTGTTAGCAAATTCCAAACATTTGTTTGATTATTTATTTAAAATCTGTTAGTCACAGGATGTCAGATTTGACTTTATCAGTTAGTCATGGCACAGAGGTAAACAATAAAGAATGGCTATTCAGGGGGCTAAAAAGATGGCACAAGATGTATTGTAATTAGGCTCTGGACCTGCAACAATACAAGCTCTCCAGTCACTGAAGTTGTAACCATCAGCCTTTGCACGCACAGCTATGTTCTGAGTATGCAATAAATGATTAGCTAATGTGGAGGCCATTCCGGCACAAAGTGCCTTAGGGAATCAGTAGCTTATAGTATAGTAGCTTGAGTCAGCAGAGGAGTTGGTGGGCAATGGAGGCACTTACCTTCTACACCAGAAGAATAAGGATGGATACAACAGCACAGATAGCATGTGTAGGTTATGCCTGGGAAGGTATTTCCATTTATTTATTTATTTTAAACCTATGTTTGTGGTCTATGTCTATATTTTAAAAGTATGTCTGTGGTTTCGGTGAGTTTCTTGTGAGCGTTTTCCTGGTATGTAATTAATACATCGCAAAGGGGGGGAGTCCAGAGTGGCTGGGGGAATCTGCAGGTCAATGCAAGCGTCTGGGTACATAGTAATGTCTGTTTATGCAATCTCTGCCATGCAGATAAAGGCAGTGTTGGTCTAAGCTTTGGGTGGAGTGTGTGTGTGTGTGTGTGACCACTCTGAGGTGCTAGGTTACAGCATCCCTGAGCTCTGTTTGGGAGCCCCAAGACCATGCTGTTAATATTCTGCAGCTGGAGACTGGCTCCCCTTTCTTGTCTTCTATTAGTGGCCTTTATTCTGTCAGGTCAGAGAGAAGGAAGGACAGAAAAAAGAATGAGAGACTCAATAGCAACATGGGTTGTATTTACTAAGGAAAAAAATCGATGGAGGGGTCTCCAGAGAATTGCAGAGCCCATCCATTGGCTGCTTGCAGGCTAGGGTAGCTTTGGGGCAGGAAAAGGGAAAGGAGAGGGGGCTGCTAAGTTTCCCTTTCCTGGCCCATGGTTGGCTGTTGCTAGGGGTAACTGGGGAATGAACTAAGTGGTAAGTTAACGCTTTGTAAGGGTCCATGATTCATAGAAGAATGACATGACACCCCAGACTCAAATAGTATGTAAACGCAAAGAGTGTTTTTATTCTGCAGAAGTCCAGTATGCTGGGGTTTCCCATTACCAAGACAGAGAGACAACCAAGTGAGCTCAGAGGCTTGATTTAAAGCACATTGGAATTCTGGGGTAGATGAACTTTATCTTACTCTAAGGACATTCCATTACGGGAGTGTGGGGGCTGGCTGGAAACTGCTGACCCATTGTCCTTGTTTCAGGCCAGGTGGTGGGGCAGTTTCTGACTAGCTGCCTGAAGCCTGCGGGTTTTAGGCCTAATCTCCTGAACTGCCAACTTGAAGCCTGTCATGGAGTCAGCCTGTCTCATCAGCTTGTCAAGTGATTTATAAACATCTCTCATGTCAGCCATTTTCTGGAGTCACCGGAAGTCACAGAGTTCAGAGAAGCACTGTATGTTAGTTTCAGAGACTGCCATTATTTAACCACAATGGAGGAGCGTTACAGAATGCTGTGGCCATGGCTAACGCTTTCCTCCCAGTCTCGACGCCATTACAGTTTCCCGTCAGTGTTTGCAGAGGGTCAGTGAGAAATTCCCCAGATCCCACCAGGTCTTCTGCCAGCGTTGACTCAGTTTTTCCTTTCTTCTTTTTTTATCTTGGGCTCCTGCCTCTAGCTCTCTAGGAAGAGAAAAAGGAATGGGCTTTAGTTGGAATTTCCTTTGTAAGTGGAGAGAATTAAAGCAGAAGCGAGTTTTCAGTCTCTGGAAAAGAAGCTAAAAAATGAGTGAACCTATTTGTTAAAACTTTGTGATTGTTTTGAGAGAAAGAAAATAGAAGTCTAAAACATAAAATGCATGTTAGGTCTCAGAAACCCGGGACAAATGGCTAACTGAGGTGCCTATGAACATTTCAAAGCAGATGCTGGCTTGCTCTCTCAGCAGCCCTCCGTACCTGTGGCTCCGCCCAGCACTTCTCGCCCCGCCCCCCATCTTAACTTCTCCCTCCCAGGGTCTGAGCTTGGGCTTCCTCTCCCCCAGCCTGATCCCCATATACAACTCAGCAATTACGGTTGTGCTGTTTCCTTAGTCTCTTGGCCAGGCTGCCTTTCCTGATTTGGCAGTACCTCCCTTGTTCTTCTCCACAACTCCTCTCAGTTTAGTCTTACGGCCATGTTCAGCTTGGACTCTTCCCTCTGTATCTACAATAAAATCCGTCTCCTTACTTTGGGAGTGGTCATGTCCTCTTTTTATTTCATGTTTTCATTCGTCTGGTGCAGAGACCACGGGAGTAGCATAAACGAGCCCCTTCCGAGGGACTTGGCCTCTCTGAACCAAGCTGATGATTTGACTCTCCTAATGTATATAGGAATTATTTGTTTCTGTTGGGTTCTGCCACCCACCATATTTGATTCCAAATTCTAGACTCCGCCTCTTTATGCTTTCCAGGGCCCGACCACGTGGTCAGGAAATACAAAAGGGACTCCTGTTTCTCTATATGCTGCAAAAGGGTGATGCAATAACAACAGCCAATAGGAAGAAAGCTCACACAACAGGGTGTGTACCATGAACAAGATAACTCTATCTTTAGCAAGCTTATAGTAAAAGAACAAAAAGTCATAAATTAAAAAAACTCAATGTCGGGGCTGGAGAGATGACCCAGCGGTTAAGAGCACTGACTGCTCTTCCAGAGGTCCTGAGTTCAATTCCCAGCAACTACATGGTGGCTCTCAGCCATCTGTAATGGGATCTGATGCCCTCTTCTGGTAAGTCTGAAGACAGCTACAGTGTATTCATCATATAAATAAAATAAATTAAAAACAAAAACAAAAAAACCCTCAATGTCAGACATTGGTTAGCTACTCCCACAAGCTCTGTGCCACTGTTGCCCTGACATATTTGGCAGGCAGGACAGACTGTGGGTCAAAGGTTTTGCGGCTGGATTGGTGTTTACGTTTCTCATTTAGTAGCCTGCAGAGTGCCTTCCTGCACCAAAGAGACTAGAACATAGGAGTAAAGGTTCTATGTAGGCACCCACTTGACATCTCCACCTTTAATGAATTATGTGATGTTGCCCTCAGCAATGCCCTGCTGTCAGTTTTTGGAGAACAACCCTTTGTCTTAGCATCAGCTTGCATTGTTTGGGGATTTCTGTAGGACCTTATGGCCAACAATTAAATTGAATATAACCCAGACTCACCACTGGAAGTCTTGCCTGGTTCTAAGAGATGGCCAGTTTTTGGGCCCTGCTAACTAAGGTTGAAGTCTGACATTATCAGAAAGCTTTGGACTTGGTGCAAAATGGCAGACTCCCTTTACCAACAGGGCTTCTCCTTCTCTGACCTTGTCTGGGGAACTCAAAACCTCCATACCCTCTACCTGCAGAATGTCACATGGCCTTGGTGAGATTACAGGTTCAGCCTCCTTCTCCTGATAAGAAACTGGTTCAGCAAGCACCCGAGGTTCCTGGAATGCCTCCCATGCTAGTGAGGCATCTCAGGACCTTAGCCATCAGCCAATGACCTTTGGCCACCATGGATATTCCTACCCGATTCCCCAAAACTATATAACCCTTGATCCATCCTGAGTAAAGTTGATCTGTCTCCCCGAAGCTAATCCCGGAGTACTGTCACCTCTGCTGTACTCATGGACCTTCCAGAACCGTTTGTCCACTCTGCTCCCTTTGTCCTCACTGGCCAGTGGCCAACGACCCTGGGGAGAAGGGAGGACCACAGCCAGTTGAGACTCTGTATCCCTCATTCCAGAAAGTTTGTACTGCACTATGTAAAACCCCAAAGGGCCCCCCTATTCCAGCTCTCTCTCCCTGAACTCTCTCCCTCCAATTTACCCCTCCACCTAATCCTTCCTGCTCCTGCCCCACCTGCTCCCAGTTCCATAAAATCTACTTCCTCTTCCTAGGGAGAACCACGAATCCCCCCCTAGAGCTTCCTTCTTTACCTAACCTCTCTGAGTCTGCAGAATGTTTACTTAGCAGCTAACACCCACTTATAAGTCCATACCACTTTTGTCTTTCTGGGTTTTCAGAGAGTGTGATGGTTGTGTGTTGCCTGTTTTACTGCCCTGCCCAACTGCTGTGTTCACAGGGAATGTCTGCTGGTGTTAGAGGCTGAGATGCACTGTTGAATCAGGGAAGGGAGATTAGGAGGGAATGCTTTGTGGGATCCACAGGAGACCTGCTAGAGCCTGCGGCTGGTGTTCTGTTGCAGTGTTGGGGTGAGACTGAGGGATTGAGTCTGGGGAAACAAAGAGAGCTGAGGAGGTCTCTGACTAGCCTACCTGGTTTTCTGTCAGGCATGGCCTTACATTTGATGGTTCTTAATGTGTTGATATTCATTTTCTCTCTCTCTTTTTTTTTTTTAGTATTTCTTATGATATTTTACTAAATCTCTTGAGTCTTGAATTACCATCATGAAAAATGTTATCTTTGCTCTTCCAATGAGTAAACTATCTATTTTAATTTTGCACTTTGTTTATTAAAACTTCTACAAGATGATAGCGACATTGACAAGCATATTATCTAATTAAAAAAATTATTTATTATGTATACAGTATTCTGCCTGCCTGTATGCTTGGAGGACAGAAGAGGGCACCAGATCTCATTATAGATGGTTATGAGCCACCATGTGATTGCTGGGAATTGAACTCAGGAGCTCTGGAAGAACAGCCAATGCTCTTACTCTCTGAGCCATCTCTCCAGCCCTAATTTCTAATTTTAATTAAAGCGGCTTTCAATTCCTTTTACCCATGTTTTGGTAATTGGGACTTTAAAAAGAATATCTCAGTCTGGGGAGAGATCTCAATTGATAGTGCTTGCAAGAGGACCTAAGTTCAATCCCTAGAGGCCATATAACAAAGCAATTGTGGCCCAGATCTGGGGAGCAGAGACAGGTGGATTCCTGGAGGCTTACAGCCAGCTTGCTTGTCAATGAGCTTTGGGTGGGGAAGGAAGAGGGAGAGGCACAAATGCTTGTGTACACACATAAACATGCAAATACACACAAAGAGGGATAAAATGTGTGTGCACACACACTCCTAGAAGACAAAGAAGAACGTCTCTATCCATTTTTTTTGTAGTTCAGAAATTAAGAGTGGTTGTCAAATTTTATCAAATAGCTCCCTAGTACCTACTGATAAAATCACATTGTCTTCATTTAATTTGATATTCTCTTAGATTATGGTGCTAGGTTTTCTGTCAGGGAACCACTTGCATTCCTGGAAAAATCCTTTACAACCCACATTGTTTTTGCATCTTTTTGATAAATACTAGATTTCTTAGCACTTTTGAATTTTCCCTTGAGTTCTGCAGAAAACTTGGAAAATGTCTATTCTTTTAGTTTAAGTTTTAGGTTAAAATGGACTTGACAAAATGAGTTACATTTACATGTGTATAAATATGCAAAATTATTTCTATATTTTTATGACAATATAATTTAAATATTGGAATTATCTGATATTGAGAGGATAAGTAGAAATATAGTTGGGCTCCTTTCCTTTGTTAAGTCTTTTAGACCCTTCCCAGACTTCACACTCAGCTGATGTACTGGGGCTGAGGGTCTTGCTAAGTTGCCCAGGATGACTTAGCTAGCACTCTCTAGCTCAGGCTAGATTTGAACTCAGGATCCTTCTGCCTCAGCCTCCTGACAGCTGAGATTACAGGCGTGTGCACCAAGCCGGGGAAAGTGTCCCTTTTTCCAAAAGGAATTTTTTGTTTCACAGCATCCCATCTAAAGTCTTTTATTTCTAGTACTTTTCTTTTCTTTCTTTTTCTTTTTTTTTTGGTTTTTTCGAGACAGGGTTTCTCTGTGTAGCCCTGACTGTCCTGGAACTCACTCTGTAGACCAGGCTGGCCTCCAACTCAGAAATCCACCTGCCTCTGCCTCCCAAGTGCTGGGATTAAAGGCATCTATTAACTTTTCTTGAATCTGTATCTATGATGCCAAAATGTAGTCTTCCAATTCTTTTCTTTTTTTTGAATCTGTGTTTATGACTGTGCCTAGTCTTACTTAAGAGTTCTTTGGGGCTGGAGAGATGGCTCAGTGGTTAAGAGCACTGACTGCTCTTCCGAAGGTCCTGAGTTCAAATCCTAGCAACCATATGGTGGCTCACAACCATCTGTAATGAGATATGATGCCCTCTTCTGGGGTGTCTGAAGACAGCTACAGCGAGCAGGGCTGGAGCGAGCGGGGCTGGAGAGAGAAGAAAAAGTGTCTGAAGACAGCTACAGTATACTTACATATAATAAATAAATAAATCTTAAAAAAAAAGAGTTCTTCATTAGGTAAACAAAAATATTTATTCACTGAGGTGAACACTATAAGAAAGACAAGAAAACAAAAGCAAAAACAAAAACAAAAACCCAAAGCATAACTAATTTACAGAAAAAGATAAAAGGAACAAAAATTGTCAATAAAGATTTTTTTTTTTTAGGGCCAGTGAAATGAGTGAAATGGGTCAGCATGTAATACTTCTTTCTGCCAAGCCTGATAACCCGGGTTTGAGCCCTAGACTCCATGTAGTAGAAGAAAACCAACTCTTTCATGTTGCCTTCCGACTTCCGTACACACTATTGTATGTGTGTGTGAATGTGTAAACATAGAAATAAATGTAATCTTAAAACTTTGGGAACATTTTTACGAAGAAAGAAAAAGAAAGGAAAATGCTTCCTTTCCCTGTCACTGGATCTCACTGTGGAGCTCTGGGCTTTGTGTGCACTGTTGAAGGAATTCAGATGAACACACAAAGCACAGAACAGAAGATAATTTGAGTTCATTACAAAGGAAAGTGAAGCGCTCTTGAGGACTGAGAGTGGAGCAAGAGCCAAGGGGACCATATAACACACTCAGAGTGCAACAGTAGAGTAGCCAAGGGGACCATTGCCATCGGGCACACTCACAGGGTGAGAGTAGAAAATGACCTCAGGGACACTGTGCTGACCTACCTGTATTTTATGTAGGCTTTGTAATATTTCTAAAGTTTCTAAAAGAGACAGCTTTTCCTCAGAGGCATTTTCTTGTACAGATGATTGACAGGCTCATTTGGATCGACTCTCAGGGAGGGGAGAGTGGTATGCCCTTGTTCTTTAGTAGAAGGCTTCTTGCTAGAAAACTGCCTTATGGCCTTCTAGGCAGTTCAGGCTGTCATGTCTCTCCCCAGGGCCAGAGATAAGACTTAAACCCTTCCTTCTGACCAGTGACCAGGGTCCTACCATGGCAGCGTCTGATATACTGTTAGCTACCTATCAACCCCCTCAAGAGCTAAGACTCTAAAATCCATTAAGAAATGGTCCCTTCAGGATGAAATGGGGCAGAAAAGTGTTTAGGGTGACCACTCTTGTTGGTTAAGTTTCCATAGGGTCATCAGAAGATGGATACATTGGGAACAGAGAGAAGGTCTAATGTAGGCATACATTTTTTCCAACCTACTTTAGTAAGCATTCAACCTCCCCGCTAGCCCAGCACCCACCAGGGCAGTAGAAAAGTTATTAGGAAAGAGGGGAAGTAGACCTGTTTAGAAATAGTTCTTGGGGACAGGTCCAATCTTCGTTGTCAGGATACCAGCAATTCAGTCCAGTAGCAGACACCAAATACAAATCAGCTGCTGCAGCCTAGTTCTCTTGGCAGTCACCACACACAAACCAGCAAAGGCAGTTCAATCCAGGAGAAACCCCAAGGCTCACCAACCGGCCAGGGTCTGCAGAAGCGGTAAGAAGCCGCAGGAACCGCATGAGAAGTTTTTTGGTGTGTTTCTTTCTATGACATCAACACAAATGGAGCTCAGCAACACAATGTGAGGCAAACCA
The DNA here is from genome assembly GCA_028551405.1 of Uromys caudimaculatus. Taxonomy (NCBI): domain Eukaryota; kingdom Metazoa; phylum Chordata; class Mammalia; order Rodentia; family Muridae; genus Uromys; species Uromys caudimaculatus. Next base: position 62,498,430 of record CM052708.1, on the reverse strand, counting down.
ATACACACATGTTGTCAGCGAAGACTAGAGAGGTGGAGCAAAGCAAACCAATGCTCTGTGGGGTCCTATTTACACTCCATCATGCATCCTGTCACATGTCTGCTGTAGCAAAAACATCTTTCACCTGTGTGTGCTTCAGCAAAGCGTCATTTGACATAAGTGACTTTCCAAAGAAACTGGAAGTTTCCACTTCAGTCTAATGACCAACAGGACTGTCTTAGGGTTTTACTGCTGTGGTCTGCCTTATCTGCTGAGAAACTTCAAATTCTCCTGATAGTCCAGACTGCACACAGAGATGAAATGTGTTTTCCAAGGACATCTTTTGAAAACAATAAATAAGCTGTGCTTACTTAGTGCCAAACTGATGTACAACCTGGGCTTCTGGCGTTCCTGTTCATTCCTCAACTTAAACCACATTCCCTATAAATCTGCTTTATACCTTTGTTTACAGGGGAACATTCTTTAACTTTTAACCTTGCTGTATGCTTCTCTCTCTGGGCAATGTTGAAAGGGGGAAGAATTCTCAGCAACCTTTACAGATATAACTGGAGAGCGACCCAAATCCTATAAATACCCATCAATATAACACCTAAGTTTGCTTCTGCCCTGAGAAGTCCATATCCATGTTGGGCTATGTCTTCTTTCCTTGAACTCCCTTTCTGAGCCTAACACCTGTGCTAATGTGCCTCTTGGGGGATGGAGAGACAGCTCCAGGAGTAGAGCACTTGCCCTGAAAGCATATGAAACTTGAGCAGGGAGCTGGGCATGGCCGCATGTGCACCTAGAACCTCTGTGCTGCAGATGCGGAGGCAGTGATAGTTCGCTGAGGTTTGTGAACTATCCTAGTTCCAGGGCCAGTGAGAGCCTGTCTCAAGAGAATAAGGTAATTTATCGTGGAGCTGAAAAAGCTGGGGTCTGGCTCTCTTACTGATCCAAGCGTTCTTGAAGGCCGAAGGATGGACCCTGTGGTGTAGCTTTTGTAATTTCGTGTTTTCCTCTTGACAGAGCTCCTAAATTTTACAAAATTCAAGACCAACAAAGCCTGGGTCTGTCCTTAGCTAGATCTTACCACTTGCATGATGTTTCTTCAAGCAACAGAGTGTAGATGAAGTGAATTATATTTGTTTTCCCAGTTCCAATCAAATTACAGTACTATTTACCCAGCAATAAAATAAATTATGTACTGATTTTTCTACTTCTTCATTAACGTATAGCTACAAAGCTACAAACCTGAGGATACAAAGATTTAGTTGAAGTCATAGAACATTACAAGGATATAGTAAATCTTGGGAACATAAAATACTAACACAACTACAAATACTGGTGCACTGGAGAGCTAGTTAATTAGTCTTTGATAGTGGGCTCGCTAGGGAGAGAAGCTAAAGGCGACAGCAGGAAGAGGGATTCTAGCATGCTGTTCTCATTTAACTACATCAACAAATCATAACCAGTGTGAAGCTGGAGGGGTCAAGGAAAGTGCAATCAATTTCCCATGTTCCACAATATACCCACAATATTTCTAAAGATGACAGATCAAGGAGAAATCAGGTATATTACTAATGGTAGAAACAATACTTAAAGATGAAATAATAATCATAAGAACAGCCTAGCCACAAAGCATTCCTCATGAAACTTGTGGGAAGTTGACTAGGAGATGAAAAAAACCAAAGTTTTGATTTATCTGCATTTATATAATATATCTTCAATAGCTGTACTGGCTGGTTTGTGTCAACTTGACACAAGCTGAACTTATCACAGAGAAAAGAGTTTCAGTTGAGAAAATGCCTCCATGAGATCCAGCGGTAAGGCATTTTCTCAATTAGTGATCAAGGAGGGAGGGCCCCTTGTGAGTGGTACCATCTGTGGGCTGGTAGTCTTGGGCTCTATAAGAAAGCAGGATGAGCAAGCGAGGGGAAGCAAGCCAGTAAGAAACATCCCTCCATGGCCTCCTGCTTCCTGCCCTGCTTGAGTTCCAGTCCTGACTTCCTTTGGTGATGAACAGCAGCATGGAAGTGTAAGCTGAATAAACCCTTTCCTCCCCAACTTGCTTCTTGGTCATGATGTTTGTGCAGGAATAGAAACCCTGATTAAGACAATAGCATTTGAATTTTCATTTGTTCAAGCATTATTTAATTTTTACTCAAGTATTTAAAAATATTTATAATGATATCATTGATGGTGTTGCTCTGTCCTGAAAGAAATTAATAGGAGAGTGATTCAAATAATTTAAATTGATCTTATTTACTTATATGAAAATACCTTTACAGTATATTTTATTTAAAAAACCCAGTTTGAAAGCTGGACGTGGTAGTGCACGCCTTTGATGCTGGCATTCAGGCAGCAGAGGCAGGTGGAACTCTGTGAGTTCAAGGCCAACCTTATCCTCAAAGGGAGTTCCAGGATAGCCAGGGAGGTTGTACAGAAAAACCCTGTCTTGAAAAAAAAAAAACAAACAAACCGAGATTGAGGTTCTTCAGAATGGCTCAGTGATGAAGAGCATTTGTTGTTCTTGCATGTAAAACACATGGGTTCAATTTCCTGCACGCATGTGACGGCTGACAACGGCTATAGTTTCAGGTGAGCCTCTTTTAACCTTTGCAGTCACTAGGCATGCACATGGCATACATACATACATGCTGAGCCCAGGACTGTGCAGGAGTACCACGTGCTCATAACCACTGAGGAGCCTCTCCAGCCCTATTTAAAAAAAATAAATTCAGACACTCATACACATAAAAACATGTAAAAAAAAAATCCAGAAACATACATGGCAGGGGAGAAACTGTGACAAAAGTCTCAGACACAGGGCTGCCGTCATGAGCATTGGCTGCTCTTCCTGAGGATCCAGGTCTGATTCCCAGAACGCACATGACAGCTCACACTGCCTGTAACTCAGAAGATCTGATGCCCTCTTCTTGAACTCCACTGGCACTATATACATCCAGCGTACAGACACACATACACGTAAAACATCCATAGAGATAAAAGTAAAAATAAATAAATCTTAAAAAGAATCCAGAGCCGGGCAGTGGTGGCACACGCCTTTAATCCCAGCACTTGGGAGGTAGAGGCAGATGGATTTCTGAGTTCGAGGCCAGCCTGGTCCACAGAGTGAGTTCCAGGACAGCCAGGGCTACACAGAGAAACCCTGTCTCGAAAAAAAACAAAAACAAAAAACAAAAAACAAAACAAAAAAAAAACCCAAAAAAAAGAATTCAGATGCTTTGGTCATAGATATGGCTCAGCAAATAAAGGGCCTACTGCCAAGGTCAGTTACCTGAGCTCAACCCCCAGGACCCACTTGTTGAAAGAAAGGAACCAATTCCTACAGATAGTCCTTGACTGCTACACATGTGCCATAATACACACACACACACACACACACACACACACACACACACACACACACACAAATGTAATTTAAAAACATTTTAAAAGATTTTTAAATGTATGTATATAATTCTTTTGTCTGCATGTGTGTGCACTGGGTTATGCAGAGCCTTTGGAGACCAGAAGAGGACATCGGATCCCCAGTCCTTAAGTTATAGGCAGGTGTGATCCATCATGTGGGTTCTAGAAACTGAGACCAGGGCTTCTGCAGGAGCCTAACTTTGAGCAGCCATCCACTCCAGACCTATTAAAAAAAAAACACATGTTAAATTCAGACACTTAATAATGTCCATTTTTAAACATCTGGTGTATACATGTATATGTCCAAGATACACATGCCCAAATATGAGGGAATATTGCAACCAGGTGGAAAAAGGTGCAAATGATTTTTAGAAATTTTTTTTTTTACCTTGCCTGAATTTCCTAAAATGTTTTTTCTTTTTTTTTGGGGGGGGGGAGAGGGAGGAGTTGAGACAGGGTTTCTCTGTGTAGCCCTGGCTGTCCGGGAACTCACTCTGTAGACCAGGCTGGCCTCGAACTCAGAAATCCACCTGCCTCTGACTCCCAAGTGCTGGGATTAAAGGCATGCGCCACCATCCCCGGCTCCTACAATTTTTTATGAGGAACATAAATTATTTTGTAAATAAAAAACAGAAATGTTATTTTATTTCCTTGTGTAGCCCCTTTGACAGCTCTCCCGACTGAACAAGGTCATACAGATTGTGTGTGTCATTTTCCCATACTGGACTATGTATTCAAGTCAAAATGTGTTTGTCATCACCCTTAAAAGGGTCTGGTGCGGAGATATTCTTCAACTCATGATGATAAGAAAACCGCTTCACAGCTAAAGGGAGATAAAGAGAACATCATTGCCTGCTTCCTAGCGCTGGTGCAGTCCATTTCTGATCGCAAGGGCAGGCGACTTTAAATCATCAACTAATCATCGCGGCTTGACAACAGAGCTCCAGACGAGCTTGTTGGCAGCAGGCCCTTGTCTGGAATGCTCATTTCAAATTGCTGTGGAAAGCAAAGCCACTGCTGTTAAATTTCGTAACACCTGAAAATCCGTGACTTTTCTAGTCATAAGAGCACTCTTGCAAACCTTGATAAAGAAGTTTACATGGACTTCATCATGGCAGCAGATTTAGAAGGTGAGAAAACAAAGGCAAAAAAAAACCCAAAAAAACAAAAAACAAAAAGAAACCCCGATAGGTGTGGATGCTCTCGGGAAGGTTTGAATCCAAGGCATTTCCATTATCCCAAAGCAAGCAAGGAAGCCACATCTGAAACAGTTTACAGTCACAGAAAGGTTGCTTTGTGCTTCAAAATTCAAGAGGAGACAACAAAGGAAACCAAATACACCTGCATGTAGAGTTAAACTCACTGTATCTTTTTGGCCTTAGTAATTTCTTTTGGATTAGAGTATTTAGTAGATAGTTTAGTGTATAATAGAATCAATCTCCTGCGGAATTTTTCATGTCTCAAAATGGTGGGAGGAAAAACACTACAGTTGGGTATACTGGGGGCATGACTTTAATCCCAGCAGCACCTGGGAGGCAGAAGATGGTATGAATTTGAGGCCAGCCTGTTCTACATAGTGAGTTCAAGGCTAGCCAGGACTAGATAGTGAGACCTTGTATAAAATAAAATAAAATAAAATACCATAAATATAATTGGTACTAATTATCTCGTATAAGTTCAGAAGTTAACAACAATTGAAGTTTCTTCAGGACTTTCCTGAGTCTTACTAAAAGATTCTAGATCAGACCTGTCTGACACCAACCATCCCTCACAAACTGGAGAGATGGATTAGCAGTTAGCATTGGCTGCCTCTCCAGAGGACCCAGGTTCCATTCTCAACATTCGCATGGCAGCTCATAATTCTGTAACTTCATTCCTTGGGGGTTCTGTCCCTGTCTGGCTTCCAATGGCACTGCACGCACACAGTGCACAGACATAGATGCAGGCAACACACCAATACACATGAAAGAAAATAAATTTTTCTCTTAAAAAAAAGTAAATGAGGGGCTGGAGAGATGGTTCAGTGGTTAAGAGCATTGACTGCTCTTCTGAAGGACCTGAGTTCAAATCCCAGCAACCACATTGGTGGCTCACAACCATCTGTAATAAGATCTGACACCCTTTTCTGCTGTGTCTGAAGATAGCTAGAGTGTACTTACATATAATAATAAATAAATCTTAAAAAAAAGTAAATTAAAGAGCATTGGCGTGTCTCTCTCCTAACCATGAGATGTGTTGGAATTATTCCTAGAGAGTGAGGATTTTAAACATCAATTTATAATGGCGTGTGTGCAAGCACATATACATGGTGTGTGTGGGCATGCCTGCCACCCTGCACATGTGGAGTTCAAAGACAACATTGTGTAGGTTTCTCCTTCTACCTTTACATGGGTTCCAGGAATTGGACCAGACTTGCATGCATAGCAGATGCCTCTACCCTCTGTGATGTACTCCTGGGGATTTCTTATAGAAAACATTTTGCCCGTTGATTCCATTATGTGGGAGCCGTAGATTTGCCCCTTGACTTAGTTTGGGTTTTCATTGCTATGAAGAGACACCATGACTGAGGTAACTCTTATAAAGGACAACATTTAACTGGGGCTGGCTTACAGGTTCAGAGGTTTAGTCCATTATCTTCATGGCGGGAAGCATGGCAGCTGCAGGCAGACATGGCGCAGGAGGATCGGAGAGTTCTACATCATGATCTGAAAGCAGCCAGGAAGACGCTTTCATTCTACACTTGCCTGAGCTTAGGCATAGGAAACATCAAAGCCCACTCCCTAGCGATGCACTTCCTCCAAAAAGACCACACCTACTCCAACAAATCCACACCTCCTAATAGTGCCACTCCCTATGGCCAAGCATTCAAACACACGAATCTATGGGGGATGAACCTATTCAAGCCACCACACCCTTTGACTCTGTCCTATGGGGGCAGTGGACTTGAAGTGCTGTGAAATTCTGTCTTCGGATCACAATGTGGTCACTGCACTTGTGATCTCACAGCTTCAGTGATGACCTGCACAAGAGCAAGACAGTCAACATTCCAGAACAGATAGTGAGGGGCTCATGAGGTCTAGCTCCTAGCTGAAGAGCTATTGGCAATTGAGGGCTGATAGGGGACAGGCTGTAATTTTTCTTTGGGGAGGGTAGACCCTGGTAGTGCCCATGCTCTGGTTCATGGCCCGAATCCATTTAAATGTCACTAATTGGACTCAGTGGGTTATTAGGAAGGAGGGGGAGGATGAGAATGAGGAGGGAGAGAGGGAGATGAAGATGAAAAGTATTCAGGAAGGCTGAAGTGAATGGGAGGAGGGTATTTAGGTTGGATATTGTCTTAGTTAGGGTTTCCATTGCTGTGAACAGACACCATGACCAAGGCAACTCTTATAAAGGACAACATTTAACTGGGGCTGGCTTACAGGTTCAGAGGTTCAGTCCATTATCATCATGGCGGGAAGCATGGCAGTGTCCAGGCAGGCCTGGAGAAGGAGCTGAGAGTTCTACATCTTGATCTACAGGCAGCAAAAGGAGACTGGGTTTCATACTTGGCATAGCCTTAGCCAAATACATATGAGACCTCAAAGCCAGCCTATATAGTGACGCACTTCCTCTGACAAGGCCACACCCACTGCAACAAGGCCTCTGGGAGAATTCTGGGAATCCTGAAGGCCAACTTCAAACCGGGTGGATGGCAAGGATGAACACCCAGGCTTGTCCTCTGACCTCCACACGCGTGCCTCTGCTGAGTCCACACACTAAAAATACACACACGGAACAACAATAACAGTAACATCTTTAAAACAGTGACGGAAAATAGGATATTCATTAAAAAAAAACAAATAGAACTTGGACTGTTCACTATCCATCAAAATTCAACATGCATCAGCCATTTTAATGTAAGTTCTAAGCTGGCAAACTTTCCAGAACAAGATGGATAAAACCGAAGATTTCTTGGAAATGATACCAAATGCATGATCTGTAAAAGTAAAAATGAACAAATTAGATTTAAAAAAAAAAAACTTACCTTTTTAATTTCAAAATACTATATTAAAATAAAAATATAAGGAATAGACTAAGGGGAAATATTTCAAACTCGTGTATCCAGTAAAAATCTTATATCTAGAAAATATACAGAGAAACATTCACACCAGGTATGCTGGCTCACACCTGGAGTTTCAGCACTTGGAAGACAGGCAGGAGGATTGCTGTGAGTTCTAGACAGCCTGGGCTACTTTGTGGGGACCCCCCCCCCATATACACTCGAAAATAAAGCAAAACCAAACCACACCAAAAAATTCAATACAAAGACAGCCCAGTTTTAAATTTTTGTTTTGAAGCAGGGTTAGTCTGTGTAGCTCTGGCTGTCCTGGAACTAGCTCTGTAGACCAGGCTGTCCTTGAACTCAGAGATCTGCCTGCCTCTGCCTCCTGAGTGCTGGATTAAAAGGTATGTGCCACCATGCATAGCTTACAACCCAATTTAAAAATAGCAAAGTATTGACATTTCATTTCATATATATATATATATATATATATATATATATATATATATATACACATATATATATATGCTGACAACTTTTAAAGGTGATCAATATCATTAATCATCAGAAGATACAAATTAAGGCACCAGTGAACACTACTACATGTCCCCTAAAAAGATTATTATCAAGAATGATAATACTATTGATAATGATGATACTTTGAAATACTTTGAATATAAAATAAATTATGTGTGTGTGTGTGTGTGGTATATGCCAATATGTGTGGGAATATCTGTTCCATGTATATCTGCTATATACATGGAAGTCAAAGAACATGAGGTATCTTGTTCTATCACTCTTGGCCTTATTTTTCTGAGACAGGGTCTATCACTATAGCTAGGCTGGCAGTGAACAAGCCCCAGAAACCTTCCTATCTCTGTCCTTCCAAAGCATAGATGTCACAGGGAAGCAGAGCTGGGGTTTTGAACTCAGGTCTTTTGTGCTTGTGCAGCAGTGTTCTCATACACGGAGATATCTCCCCAAACCTGCTAAAATAAACACTTTAAAAACTCCTGGGTAAAGCTGATGACATGCTTCAGCAGGTAAAGGTATTTACCCTCAAGACTGATGATCTTAGTTTCATCCCCAGGACCCCCCACGTAAAAGAGGAAAATGACTCCTACGAATTGTCCAAACATACACTGTGATATGAAGGCAGGCAGGCAGACAGACAGACAGACACACACATTAAATGCAACAATAAGAAACAATAAACTAACATGCAGAGCACTTAGAGAGAAAAGTCCCCAGCTGGGAGACTGTTCTGACTTTAACATCAACGCATTTCCCACTATTTCACATAGTTAATGGACGAAGACACTGGCCCTCGGAGCAGTTGAGCATTTCCCACATGTTTATTGAGAAAAGATCACGGACTTAAATTATGTTTGTATGGCAAAGTTCATGATAGTATGATATGTATACTTGTACTCTTTGTGAATTTCATGCAAATATTTAAACGGTGCTATCCGATGCCAAGTAACCGCTAATCTTAATTTGCAAACTCATGTGTGCACAAAATTTAATTTTCTAGGTATCTAAAAATCCAGCTTAATTTCCCTAGACACCCTATTAGCCTGATAGTAGAAATTAAATCACAGTTAATTTCGAGGTCTCTCCCAGGACACTCTTCATCAGAGTTGTGTTGGTGTTCTCAGTGTGATGGAGAGGGCAAAGAAGGCTCCAGTCCTCCTGCTCCTGCCCTCTCAAAGCCTTCCAGCCTGTGGAGGTCATCAGTGCACAGAGGGAGCTGGCTGGCACCTCTCCTCTCAGCAGGGAGGCCCGTGGTGGAGGGAAAGCCTTCCCCTGCTGTTTCACACCCCTCTGGGACATTCCAGGTTACATTGCTTTCTTCCCTACTTTGCTGAGCTTCAGACAACTTCTATACTCAAGAAGCTCCTACTGGCCGAGAAGCTACACCACCTTCCTCCTCCATTAATGGCTGCTGCTTTAAAGTCCCTCCAGACAGCCATGATACGGCCTTCCCTTCATCTATGGTCTTGCCCTGAAGCCTTTCCAGTCTGTGAGTCAAAGGTGTTCTCTGTTTTCAGACCCACAGTGCTGGTGGGATTCTGTCATTTCTCCAACCTCTGCCAGGATGTGAGAACCTGTAGAGTAAGTGCACTCCCCTGAGGCTCACTAGCCCTGAGTTAAATCCTCTCTTTGTTAGGTTTTCTTTTAAGGATAAAATCTGGGGAATAAAGAGACCTTGCCCAAGCTTACCACCGTCACCACCACTGCCACCATCACTGCCACCACCACCACCATCAACAAACTCACTAGGTTTAAACTGTACTCCCTGTAGACTAAGTGGGTCTCACAGACGTTTGTAGAACACTCCACCTAGCCAATGCATTGCTCTCCATTGATTTGGATAGAGGATAAATCATAATAATGGACTAGAGGAGCTGCAGAGATGGCTCAGCGGGTAAGGGTGCTGGCTGCTTTTCCAAAAGAACTGAGTCCAATGTCCAGCATCCATACGGAGGCTCACAACTGTTTTTAAGTTCAGTCCCAGAGGATCCCTCTTCAGACCTCCACAGGCACTAGACACACATGTGCTGTGCAGACATACGTGAGATTAAACATCCATGCACATAAAATAAGGTTTTTTTTTGTTTTGTTTTTTTTGTTTTTTGTTTTTGTTTTTTTTGAGACAGGGTTTCTCTATGTAGCCCTGGCTGTCCTAGAACTCACTCTGTAGACCAGGCTGGCCTCGAACTCAGAAATCTGCCTGTCTCTGCCTCCCAAGTGCTGGGATTAAAGACATGTGCCACCAATGCCTGGCAAAATAGGTTATTTTTTTAAAAGGATTAGAGCAATAAGTAAAATAGAAAGTTGAAAAGTTTATTTATGATATGTATACTTGTACTCTTTGTGAATTTCAAGTTTAAAAGTTTAAAAAAACACAAAAGATGGGCTGGAGAGATGGCTCAGTGGATAAAAGCGCTGGCTTTACTTCTAGAGAACCTGAGTTCAATTCCCAGCACCTACATGGCAGCACACAACCATCTGTAACTTGATCTATTGCTGTTTTCTGGCTTTCTTGGGTGGCAGTAGGCACAGACATGGTACCTTTACATATATGGAGGCAAAACACCCATATACATAAAAAATAAGATAATACACACAAGATTAGTGAAATGTGGGAGTGTGAAGGTCAACCTTGTAAAGGAAAAAGTGGGATGGAGAGCGAGGTGCTACAGACTCCTGCCACTCCTGGATGAGTCCTGATCTGCTGAACTCAGCTGTAGATCTAAGATGGCTCGGGAATACTGGCTTTCGTTGGTGAGTGGTGACAGTGTAGCAAGATACAATTGGCCTAGGATTTAGGGGCTTGATATTGGCTTGAACACTGTATATAAAACACTGTATATAAGCTTAAGTGCTGAGCAATAAACTCAGACCTGCACCTTGATGCTGGTCTCTGGAGTCTGAGTCCTGGGATTTGTCACATGACTCTGTCACCTCTCAACTCCCATTCTCCCACAATGAAACAATCAGTTGATCCTTTGAAAAGATAAAATTACTAAGTCTTAGCTAGATTAATGAAGAAAAAAGAGGAAAGACTCAGATAAAATAGCATGAAAAAAAATACAACTAATATGACAAACCACAAAGGTCTACTAGGAATTCCCTTTCTCTCTCCCCCCCCCCTTTTAAACTTTATTTATTTAGTTGTGGGACAATGGGTATGTCACTGAACGAGTGTGGAGGCCAGAGGATACGCTGAAGGAATTCTTTTCTCCTTCAAACTCACCTCCAGGCTAGACAGCAAATGCTTTACCCACTCGGGCTCCATTTCTATGAAGAAGTATACGTGAATAATTTGGAAAATTTAGAAGAGATGGAAAAAATTACTGGAACCATACAAGCTTACTATAGCCATATCAGGAAGAAATAAGAATCTAAGTGGACTGATGAACAATATTGAGACATTCAATAATAAAAGTCTCTCATCAAAGTCAAGGAGCCCTACCCAAGTGATCTGCAAATTCCACGTACCTTGCTTTAGGTACCAATGAGAATAATATTCTTCACAGAAATAGAAATAAATACAAATATTCATATGGGACCAATGGCATCAAGGTGAGGTGTTCTAGGGCTACAGAAACAGTTTTTTGTCTGCTGACTTAAAAACAAAAAACCAGGAAAGGCAAGGTTTTATCACTCAGCCAAATGTTATCTAAAGGAAATAACATATATACACATACAGACATGTATACACACACACACACACACACACACACACACACACACACACACACACACACAAACACACACATGCACATACCCACAGTATTTGAAAGTCTCTAGGAACAGTTGCCTCTGGCAGGAGAAAGCCTATTAAGTCAGTCTTCGGCTTTAAGAATGAGAAGAAACAAGATGTTAGCCATCTTAAATATTTAAGTAAAAAGTACATTAATTCACCTAGATACCCTTTTCCCTATGATGAAAAAGTCTGACTCCTAGTCCTTCAGATCCACAAAAGACCCAAATAGCCTCAGGATATTCTGAGAAGAACTAAGGGTTCACAACATCTGACTTCAAAAATATACGACAAAGCAATAGTAATCAGGGCTGGAGAGATGGCTCAGTGGTTAAGAGCACCGAGTGCTCTTCCAAAGGTCATGAGTTCAAATCCCAGCAACCACATGTTGGCTCACAACCATCTGTAATGAGATCTGACTCCCCTCTTCTGGGGTGTCTGAAGACAGCTACAGTGTACTTATATATAATAAATAAATAAATCTTTTAAAAAAAAGCAATAGTAATCAAAACTTCATGGTACTGTCATAAGAATAAGGTCGATAAAACAGAATGGAAAACTCACAAATATATAAACACAATCAAATTTTGACAAAGGGGCCGGGCAGTGGTGGCGCACGCCTTTAATCCCAGCACTTGGGAGGCAGAGGCAGGTGGATTTCTGAGTTCGAGGCCAGCCTGGTCTACAGAGTGAGTTCCAGGACAGCCAGGGCTACACAGAGAAACCCTGTCTTGAAACAACAACAACAACAACAACAACAACAAAATTTTGACAAAGGTACCAAGAGCAGCCACTGGGGGAAGGACAAACTCTTCAATAAATGGTGGTAGAAAATATAGATATTCCACTGCTAGAAGATTTGAAACTAGACCCTTATTAACCTTAAAAAATCAACTAAAAATGAACTTACATGCAAAACCAAAACTATTAAGCTATTAGAAGAAAATGTGGGGAGCAGGGATGGATACTATGTCATTGATCTGGACAATAACTCTTTGGGTAAGACCTCAAAAGTACAGAGAACAAAAGCAAAATGATGAATAGTAATTTTTCTTTGAGGCTGGGCCTCATATAGCCTGAACTGGCCTTGAACTCTTGTGTAAGGAAAAATAACCCCTTTCTTGAATTCCTGATCCTTTCATCCCTCTGGTTCTGAGAACACAAGTATGTGGCATCACACCTGGTAACAAATCACATTAAAGATGCTGCTACATAGCAGAGGCAGCAACAGAATGAAGAGATGACTCACACAAGTAGGGGGAGGTATTTGAAAACTATGCATCTGACAAAGTTAACATCCAGAATACAGAAGCTATCAACAAATCTCAACAAAAATGAGTATTCAATTTTGTTTTGGTTTCTTAGAACAAGAAGAAGAAGAAGAAGAAGAAGGAGAAGGAGAAGGAGAAGGAGAAGAAGAAGAAGAAGAAGAAGAAGAAGAAGAAGAAGAAGAAGAAGAAGAAGAAGAAGAAGAAGAAGAAGAAGAAGAAGGAAACTGGAATGTTATAAGAATGTTTTTTAATTTAATCCCAGGTGAGGAATGTGGGCTGCTTCAGATTGTCCATAGCAGCTGACTGTGATTTGCCTCATGCTCTAGCAGGGGCATGATTTTTGCCAGCTGCTGATAGTTTCTGCAATTGTATGATGTTCATAATTCTGGGGATTTTTCAGAGCATATGTATAAATGCTAGGGCCCAGAGAGGAGTGGTGAGTTATCAGCTGGTTGTTGGTCAGTTTGTTAAGTAGTCATGCACAAAGAAGAAACAACAAGAAGGGATCAGGTATCCTGATGGCAAAAATTAGACTTGTCCCAAGGAGTTCGATGCCTCTGATCAGCAGGAAGTAGTCTAATGATAATACCCCTCCCTCTTCCCAAGCCCTGACTTTATTCAGGGATCTCTTTCCTTTCCTCTCTATCCCTTTTCCTCTCCTATGTAGTTAGGGGGTTGAAAGGGTGGAAAAGGGTGGAAGAAGAATCACAAAATAGCAAAACACCAGCTTCAGGTAAAAGACAGGAATAGACATTCCCCCAAGAAGACAAGAAAAGGCCAAAGGGTATAAGTAAAAATGTTTAGTATCATTAATAATCAGGGAAATGCACATCAAAACCATGATGAGAAACCACCAAAAAGATAAATCAAAAATATAAATTTGAAGGGGCTAGAGCAATGGCTCAGTGGTTTAGAGCACTTGCTGCTCTCACAGAAGACCTAGATTCAATTCCCAGCACCCACATGATGGTTTAGAACCATTTACAACTCTAGTTCCATCTTCTGGTCTTCGTGGGCACCAGGCACACACCTCACCTGGTGCACCTACATTCATGCAGACAAAACACTCATACATATAAAGGAAGAGAAAAAATTAAATTAAAAAAATTCAAATTGGAAAAGAGAATACCAACTAAGGCTGTGAGCACAGGGGGCTCTAATACACGGCTGATGAGGATGCAATCAGTTCAACCGTTCTGGAAAACAGTAGAGAGATTCTTCAAAAACCAAAATGAGAATTACCTTATAGTTCTCTAATCTCACTACTGTGTATATTTCACTCTTAGTTTATGTTTCCATTGCTGTAATAAAACAGCATGACCAAAAGCAACTTGCAGAGGAAAGGATTTATTTCATCTTACAACCCTTAGGTCCAGGGAAGTTGAGACAGGGACTCAAGGCATGAACCTGGAGGCACTGATGCAGAGGCCATGGAGGGAGCTGCTTCCTGGCTTACTCCCCATGACTTGCTCAGCCTGCTTTCTCATAGAAGCCAGGACTAGCAGGGCATCACCTACATTGGGTTGGACACTCTCACATCAATCACTAATTAAGAAAATGCCCTACAAGCAAATCTTATAGAGCCATTTTTTTTTTTCAATTTAGAGTCCATCTTCCCAAATGACTCTAGCTCATCCAGTTGACATAAAACTAGCCAACACAATATCCAAGGAAATGAAATCAGTGTAATGAAGAGTTATCTAAACTCCCATGTTTATTACAACTTTTCACAGTAGCCAAAATATGGAATCAATTTAAATGTCCATCAATGGGTAAAGAGGTCAAAAGCTAGGTGTGTTCACACACTGGAGAATGGTTCGGCTGTCTTGTTATTTACAGCAACATATGGGAGCCCGGAGGATGTTGTCTTTTATAACTAGATCCTACATATAAAATGTTCATAATGAAACCAGGGGTTGTATATAATTAACATATGATAATAAAACCTCTAATCTTACGAAAATGAAGTGCACGTAGAATCCTGGTTATTAGTGGCTAAGAAGGCTGGGGGTAGGGGAGAAATCGTACAGCAGGTAAAAAGTTCAGACAGTGCATTTTAATGTTCTATTGGACAGCAGCATGACTATGGTTAACAATAATATAGATTTGAAAATGGCTAGAAAACAGAACTTCATGTTCTCAGCATACAAAATTATAAATGTTTGAGATGATGAATAAACCGCTTGATTATTGCGTATTGGATAAACATATTAAAAAGTAGTATCAGGACCAATGATATAGCTCAGTGAATAAGGCCAATTGGCCTTATTCAATTGCCACCAATGTTGATTATCTAAACTTGATCCTCCAAACCTGCACAGTGAAGAGAAAGAACAGACTCCCACAAGTTGTCCTCTGACTTCCACGTGTTTGCTGTGGTACTCACACTCCCACACTCAGACTCACAAAACAAACAAATACACACACACACACACACACACACACACAATGGGGTGTGGTTGAGGTCAGGGTAGAACTTAGCAAAATTCTGTTCTCTTGCATCCCCATAGTAAGAAGAGTACTTAATATTATACAGTTAATTATCTTGGAGGTATGATAAAATGTATGGCTTTAAAAGCTATTCTTTTTGACATGTTATATATATAATCTACTTCAGTAGTAACTATTATTCTGAAACTGAACAAACAACAAAAACTTTTGTTAGAAAAGTTGTAAGTGACGACCAAGAGATATGGAAAGAGGAAAGTGAGTCTCATTAGACTAAGTGTCTGGGGATCCCAGGCCCCATCAGACTAAGGAAGATAATTAGATCCCAAAAGAAAACAAAGCCATCCTGTGTGACTCCAGCCCATACCCATCTCAGGCTGGTTCCATCTTCAGTCATGTGCTCCATGGCTGCTCCACCTTGTCCTTTCAGCCATACTGTGTATGTGACTCCACCCCACACTGATCCTAGCCTTCTCTTCCTCTTGTCCTATTTGTTATAGCCACCCCACCTGGTCCTCCTGGCCCAGCCCACTCTGTCTGTGGACCGGTGAACCATAATGCTCCACTTAGTCCCTCTAACACTGGCCCCTAAACCTCATCTCATCCCTGTCAGCACAGGCTCTATTCCCTAAAACCTCCTTCAAGCCACCCAAGCTGCCACACCATCTTGAGATTTCAGTCTAGCAAACTAAGAATACATACCAAAGGACAACAAACAACTTGGCTCATAGACATATATGCAGGATGTGATGGTTTGTATATGGTTGGCCCAGGGAGTGGCAGAATTTGGAGGTATAGCCTTGTTGGAGTAGGCGTGGCACTGTGGGTATGGGCTTTAAGACCCTCATCCTAGCTGCCTGGAAGTGAGTATTCTGCTAGCAGCCTTCAGATGAAGATGTAGAACTCTCAGCTCCTCCTGCACCATGCCTGCCTGGATGCTGCCATATTCCTGCCTTGATGATAATGGACTAAACCTCTGAACCCAATTAAATGTTGTCCTATTAGAGTTGCCTTGGTCATGGTATATGTTCACAGCAGTAAAACCCTAACTAAGACACAGGCAAAACAACCCATACACATAAAAATAATTTTAAAAAGTAAAATAAAATAAACACCTGAATTAATGTAAAGAGAACAGGAATAAAATTATTCAACTCTAAGAAAACAGAAATGGTTGAATGAAATAATGAAGAGAATTCAGGATGGAATGGAATGGAATTGAATAAAGAGATAAAAAACATTGAAGAAGCCCCAAACCGAAGTGAAAAACCCAATAATACTAATATCAGTGGAAATATTAATATTAATATCAGCAGAAATAAATATCAGTGGAGAGCTTCATTAAGAGAGAATCACACAGAAGACAGAATATCTGGGCTTGAAGACAAAGTAGATCTGGGTCATCCAATCAAAGGAAATAATACATTTTTAAGAAGCATGTTAACATAAGGTGTAGGAACTTTGAGACACCATGAAAAGACCAAACTTATGAATTATGGGCATTGACAATGAAAAGTAACTCCAGATCAAGATATAGTTAATATTTTCAGTATAATCATAAAACAAAATATCTCAAATCTTAGAGAAAGAGATATCATTCCTGTACAAAAGGTTCACAGAACACCAAATAGAGAGGAGCAAGTGGAGAAACTCCTCAGGAAATATTATAGTTAAAATACTGAAAGCACAGTTCAAAGAAAGGGGTAGTCACTTTTGACCCTGTACTCAAGTGAAAGCTACAAGAAAAAGGGCCGAGTCATCTATAAAAGCAAGACAATCAGGATTATGGCTGATTATTTGATAGAAAACTTAAAACCAGAAGAGCCTGAAAAGATGTATTTCAAGTTCTGAGAGGCCACAACTGTTAGCCTAGGCTATAATACCCAGAAAAACTCTATTAAAATTGAGGGAGAAATAAGAATTTTCCATGATAAAAATAGATTAAAGGAAGAGGTGGTCACTAGGTTAGCTCTCCAGATAATAGGAGAAATTTTTTTAACTTATGAAAAATAAGTACATTCAAGAAGTCAGGGGGGGAGAACAAATGGTACCAGGACAGTTAATCAAAAGAGATAAAAAAATACCACAAAAATTAACAAAATTACAGGAATTAATAGACATATTTCAATAATAATGGTCTTAGTCAGGGTTTGCATACTTGTACAAAACATTATGACCAAGAAGCAAGTTGGGGAGGAAAGGGTTTATTCAGCTTACACTTCCACATTGTTGTTTATCACCAAAGGAAGTCAGGACTGGAACTCACACAGAGTAGGAACCTGGAGGCAGGAGCTGAGGCAGAGGCCATGGAGGAATGCTGCTTACTGACTTGCTTCCCCTGGCTTGCTCAGCTTGCTTTCTTATAGAACCTAAGACTACCAGCCCAGGGATGGCACCACCCACAAGGGGCCCTCCCCCCTTGGTCATTAATTGAGAAAAATGCCTTACAGCTGGATCTCATGGAGGCATTTCCTCAAGGGAGGCTCCTTTCTCTGTGATAACTCCAGCTTGTGTCAAGTTGACAGACAAAAGCAGCCAGTACAATAATGTTGAATATCAATGGTTTCAATTCACCAATAAAAAGATACAGACTAGCAGATTGGATTAGAAAATAAGAACACTCCTCTTGCTGCCTCCAAGAAACACACTTCACTATCAAATAGAAACCAACTCAAGGTTGGGAAAAGATACAAGTAGATGGGATTAAGAAACAAACATGGCTATTCAATTATCAGACAAAGTAGGCTTCAAACTAATACTACTCAGAAGACATAACGTCACTTCATATTCATTAAGGGAAGAATTCATTGAGAGGATACTACCATTCTAAACATACTCTCCAAACACAGGTTCACTCAGTTTCATGAAACAAATACTACTAGATGTAAAGTCACAGATTAATTTCAATGGAGTAATAGTGGGAGATTTCAATACCTTCTTCTTAGCAAAATACAGACCATCCAGACAAAAAGCCAATTGAAAAACATTAGAGTTAAATAACAAATCAAAGGAACATAGTAGACATATACAAAGCATTTCTCCCAAACATTAAGGAATACACACTCTTCTCATTGGCTCAAAGAACATTTTCCAAAATAGAACACTCATTATGATACAAAGCAAACCTCAACAGATATAGGAATATGAAATAAATCAAAGTAACATTTTGTATTATATCTGACCACGATCAAATAAAGCTACATATCAACAACAGTGAAAACTACAGAAAGTGTAGATTCATTAAGACTAAACAGCACACTACTGAATGGAATGGATCATTGGGGGAATTAAGGAAGAAATGAATGGAAATGGAAACACAACACACCAAAATCTGGAATACTATGAAGGCAGCCCTAAGAGGAAAGTTTATAGTCCTAAGTACCTACAAAAACAAAACAAAACAACAACAACAAAAAAAACAAAAAAACAGAAACCCCCAAAACCCCAAATCCAAAACCAAATGAAACAAAACCACCAGCACCATCACCACTAACAAAGCAAGCAAACAAACAAAAACCAACTACCACCACCAACAACAACAGAGGGAGAGAGACCTTACCTAGACTTACAGGTCATTCCTCATTGGCAGGTTCCTGAGAGGGAGGATTAGAAAAGTTAGGGCTAGGAAGTCTTGCACAAGCTATGTCTTATGTCAAGCAAGTTTATTAAGAAGTACAGCTTCAGATGAGATTGGGCACATTCAGGGTGGTATGGCCATAGGAGGGGGAGGGGGAGGAGATAGGGGGTTTCCAAAGAGGAGACCTAGAAAGGGGGAAACATTGGAAATGCAAATAAAGTATCAAAAAAAAAAAAAAAAAAAAAAAAAAAAAAGAAGTACAGCTTCTCATACATTACTTCTCTTTGCAGGGGAAGATTGAGACAGAGTCAGCTGGAAGCTAATTGAGAAATGTTGGCAAAGAGAACACAGGATAATTCAGACACAGCTGCCTTAGGACTGATAACAACAGCCCAAAGAAAAGAGTTGAGTCCCCAAGAAGTGCAACCTTGACCCCTTTAAGGCCCTGGCTTCAGCCTCAGACTAGACTTTGCCAAGTCAGACCCTGAATGAGGACACAGAACTAGTGTTCTTTTTTGTAATTTCAACACTGCCTCTAAGAAAGCCTTGCATTGGCCAGGCTGCCAACTGAGGTCTCAGATGGGGATAGAGGTACATTTTATCCTAGAGCTTAGGAGTCAGAGGCAGGCAGATCTCTGTGAGTTCAAGGCTAGACTAGTGAGTTTCAGACTAGCCATGGATACACAGTGAAAGTTGTTGGTTTAGATTTTTTTCAAAATCTATTTTTAATAAGGGTTCTTAAACACTTTAACCTCTCTTCTAGCCCCTGACCCACCAGAGGTAGTGGAAAAGAAGGGTTATTAGGATACAGGGGAAGTGGACCTGTTTAGAAATTGTTCTTTGGAGTTGAGTCCAATATGTGTTGTCAGCAGTCCAGTTCAGTAGTATCAGGATAGCAAACATGAATCAGCAGCAGTCACAATCCAGCAGAAACAGCCAAGCCTCAGCCAAATCAGCATGAGTGAGCAGGACCAGCAGGGACACCAGGAGAAGTTCTCTGCCATGCCTCTCACAACAAAGTGAAGATCAGCAAAGATGAAGATGAGAGACCAACAACGCATTGCAAAGCTAGCCATACAAGTCCCCCATTACTATCCACTGAGTCTTATTTATAATCTCTCCAAATATCACATGTCCTCCAGGGGTCTTTCCTCACCACATGAATCTGTCTTAGCAAAACTCCATGTGAGACTATATCAGCTGACATCACTCTGTCAACAAGTCTGCCGAAGTGGTGAGAAGCTTCCAGAAGTTTTTTTTTTTTTTTTTTTTTTTTTTTTGGTGTGTTTCTCTCTATGGAGTCAAGACAAACAGAGCTCATCAATGCAATGTAAGGCAAACCAATACATGCATGTCATTAGCGAAGAATTCCTCATCACACATTCTTTCATGATCTTGCCTAGCAAAGCATCCTTTTACCTGTGTGTTTCTGCTTCAGTGGAATGTTCCTTCATGTGTCTGCCTTATCAAAAAACCCTTCACCTGTATCCGCTTCAGTAAAAACACTCCTTCACGTGTTTGCCCCAGCAAAACACCATCTGACACAACTGACTTTCCAGAGAAACCGGAAGCTTCCACTTCACAGTCTTTCCACCTCCTCTTTCTCCTAGTTTGCTGAGCCTTGAGGGGAAGGTTTGATGAAGATACCCCATTTTGGAATGGACTCTCAAGCATCCCTCTGTACATTGATTGCTCGGTTGTGGGTCTTTTATTAGTGCAAGAAGCTTCTCTGATGATGAAAGAGTGATATATGTAAATGTTGTCTACAGAAATAGGGCCTTACCATCAGTTTATAGAGAACAACCAATAGCCTTGCAATAGCCTGAGATGTTTGCAAGTTTTCATCAGGCCTGTTTGGTCCATGACTCAAATAGATAAAACCCATTCCTGGCAACTGGTCTAGTTGGGGCTTTGTTACTCCCATTATTCTGCGACTCCATTTAGATTTCATTCATATATGTATATATTTTGGGAAGTTTCTTCAGGAGCAGGTTTCCACACAGGCTCGCTTTGGCCACTAGTGTTAGTTGTCCCCACCCCAACATTCCCTTCTTTACTCCCCTTTCATGCTCCCATTAGTCTCTCACTCCAGTCTCCCCATCTCTCCATAATTATATATATATATATATATATATATATATATATATATATATATATATATATATAGTTGTTTTGTTTTGTTTTTCGAGACAGGGTTTCTCTGTATAGTCCTGGCCATCCTGGAACTCACTCTGTAGACCAGGCTGGCCTCAAACTCAGAAATCCACCTGCCTCTGCCTCCCAAATGCTGGGATTAAAGGCATACGCCACCACTGCCCAGCCATAATTATATATTTATCCTTTGTCTTAGTCAATGTTTTATTGCTTTGAAGAGACACCATGACCATGGCAACTTTTATAAAGAAAAGCATTTAATTGGGATATGCTTACAGTTTTAGAGGTTTAGTTCATTGCCCTAATGGAGGGAAGAATAGGGGCATGTAGGCAGACATCATAGTGATAGAGAAGTTGAAAATTCTATATCCTGCTCTGCAGACAGTAGAAAATGAGAGAGCCATTGGGCCTGGATTGGGCTTCTTAAATGTTGAAGCCCACTCACAGTAACACACTTCCTCCACCAATGCCGTATCTCCTAATCTCTCTCAAGTAGTGCCACTCCTTAATGACTAAGCATTCGAATATTTGAGCCTATGGAGACAGGTGATGTAACCATAGAGTACACAAGAGGTTCTTTCTACAATTTCCTCTTTTAGTCCAATGGAAGGCTTTTTCTTACAATAATAAACTATAAACAATAATAACAATTATGAAAACTATCAGGTAAGATTTACATTCATAATGTCTAGCCTGTCTGCATTTGGCAACCTTGGAGAACATTATCTATGCTATCTTGGTGAGTTTAGAGTTTTGCACCTAAATAAATTCATATCATGACTTGCATTACCAACCTAAAACATCTCAGACTTACAATTTCTTCGATCTTAAACAATTTAAGCTTATACATGAGATTATAACTATCTAGTCTTCAACCTCATCAGAGACTTGAGAAGGAATAAATACTATCTGAGTAAGGAGGAAGTGTAGTCAAGCAGCTTCCCAAACTATAGGAATGACAGAGGAGCTGGCTGTCTGGGCAGTCCCCTAAATTTCTCTGAGTCATAGGAGCATCCATTTTTGGCCTTCTTGCACAGTATCTGACATACTATTTTGTGAAGCAGGAATATTGAAGGACTTGCCTTGTGCTGGCAAAGCTTAGCAGCTGACTTCCCTGTTGGGAACATGCCTGGCGCCATAGGATGAAGCCCCACGTGTCTGTTCCGGGTGCTGCGGCTCTGGGTGGGACAAGAGACATGCGGGAAGTGACCGAGCGTCTTCCCACACAGTCCAACAGGCAGGTGGGGGCTGTGGGAAGCCTTTGTGGGCCCTGTCCTCGGGTGGGGGAGGGGTTCATTCTCTGGAACGTCTCCTTGGGTTCTCTAGCCCGGGACTCTGCAGTCACCACAGGGTGCGACAGATGGACTAGCCGGAGCACAGCAGGGGTTCCCTCCGAGACCGACCGGGTTTTGGTGGCTTGGGGTGCTGGACTAGCTGCTTAGGCTTGGGTGAATGGGTACCATCTGGGAGTGCTGGGAAGCCCTTGGTGAGAGATTAGACACAGCTCCTTAATCGAGGACCAGATCCCTGGTTTCCCACGGCGGGTCCAGATGAAGAGACAGTCTATAATTCTAAGACGTTTATTTTCATTGTGGAGAGTGGCCATGGATGGAACTGGATCCCCGCCCCTCTGGGAGAGGCAAGGCAGATATAGTAACTGGGAAGGGGTGTGGCTAAGCCTCTAGGTGTCTCATTTAACATGGGGATGACTTGGGGCTGTGTGGCCATGCCTCTACCTGAGGAGGGGTGATTCGTGACCTTGACTGGAGCCAAAAGCCTCCCGGGAGCATTGGCATAAAGTTTTTCAGTCCCTTGTGGATTATTCCACTGGGTCGCCAGATTTTATGCCTGTGCTCAACCAGGTGTCAGATTGCCTGTCACAGATCACTACCCCACACTTCCCTACATCCTACTTGTTTATTTTGGACAACATTGTGTCTGCAATTGAAGCAAAGGCATTTTCTTGTGCAGAGGCAGCTTGCAAACTCCATAAGGAGATTCTTCAATGTTCATCCTATTCTTTGAAGTAGAATGGAGGTGTTTCTAGAAGCAGTCCTGTCTCATAAAAGGCTTAAACTAATGAAACATCTTTAAATGCCATTTTCTTTTGAAGCCATCTATCTATAGTATATCTGAATTGTTTGTTTCTAGCTAACTACTATCTAATTAACCTTGAAAACATCTATAGAAGACTAAATAAAGCTTATTTTTTTATAAATAACTAAACTAGCACCTACAAGACCATATGTTTGATTGACTATAAATTTGCTTTCCTAATTATTTTAAATAGTTTGTAATAGCAGCTTTCAAAAGGTGTAGAACTTAATATTACATTTTAAAATGAGTTGCATGGGTACAATATCTTAGCAAGTTGTAGCAGTATATAATCCTAAATCTGTATCAATATACAAAGATCTATACCAATGTAACAAAATATAACCTTAATTTTATATATACAACGATCAATGCCAATGTAAAATTTTTGGCTTATTAATGTTCTTTGGTCTAAAAGTAGATTCAATAATCTACCCATTATTCCTATCATGCCTATATCCCCCCTCTTTCTTTTCATCCTCCCCAGCTTTCCTCTAACACTAGATAGGCGAGAAAGAAGTATAGAGAAAAGAAAAGGAAAGAGAAAAAGAAATCCCCGAATCTAACCTCTCTATTCTGTTTCCTCCCTGACCAAGACCATTAACATTTTGTAACCAACCTTCCTAAAATAACAACAAACATTCTTCATCCACTGAATGACCAAAAATCATCCACCCTACCTCTTAAGAACTGGGGTGTTCTCTTAAAATTGTTTCCTGATGATTTGGGGTGTTGCTTTTCTTTTGAGGATACCCCCCAAAATTGGGATAATGGTTAGTCTATGGCATTTGTCCAGTCTTTGTATGCTGAGAAAGTGAGAAAGGTCAGGGCTTAACTAAAGTTCTGACTAGAACAGTCTATGATGCTGGGCCAATTGGGGTCAGCTGTTTTCTTTGAAGCTGTCCTGGAAGTAAGTTTTGGTGAAACAGCAGGTCAGAGATTGGACCACCTGGGATACTTGTCTTCTTTGGTGTCTGATCCTTTTGCTCTGCAAACATAAAAACTCTCACAAATACTATACATTATGCAGTAAAATATGTATAGAATGTACAGTGTGCACAGATCAGTCAAAGATGGTTCTTTGCTCTTTGTTTGAGCAGGTGAAAGACATCTGTCTTTATAAGTTAGTTTGGATTATATAACCAAACTTCAATATATATATATCTCCATCCGTGCCATATGAAAGGATGCCATGATAAGTTTTGAGGACTCTGTAGCCAACAAGATTTATTGGCTAAGCTTAGCTGAAGTTTTGGCTAGAGATGTTTTCATGTCTCAGCCAGTCTTAGAGTTCTTCCTGTGCAGAGACATGAGCAATACTGATCTGTTCTTTCTTTTGACTTTCCTCTTTCTGTCTGCAGCTCAGGTTCTCAGGGGGTCTTCCCCAGTTATATCTGATTTTTATCAGTTTGGAAGGAATCCATAGTTTCTCTTTTCCTGTTGAAACAAGAGCATATTCTCGTCCACAATGCAACACATTTTCTGCCTTCTGAAGTTTGGATACATTTATGTTGATTTAGTTCCACAGTTCTTTCCATATTCCAGTTTGTTTAAGCAGATATGATATTTGTCTCATTGGCATTTAAAATATAAAGTCAACACAGCATTATTTCAACTATATTTTTGAGCTTCCATCTCTCCCTTTTGTTCTATGGCATTTTCTTTAAAGTCCTGTTAGATCTCTCTACAATCGTTTATCTTGTAGGATTGTAAGGTATGTCAGTAACATGTTCTATGCTATAATACCTAAAAAAATTGTTATTTCTAAAGGATACATCATTAGCTTTAATCTGCAAAGGCATCTCCAAGATAGTCATCATCTCTAATAGATGTGCAATCTCAGAATCCAAGGCAAAAGCCCGTTGGAGTTCCAAACATGCATCCATAGCATGTGCATCCCATGTGCACATATCTCAGTTCCCCAGACTCTACAGAATGAAATGCATAAGCTATTGTATGACATCATCACTAAGCAGAATCTATATTTTTAATTCAGTGTGTTGTATATTTATGTGCTGTCATTCTAATTCCTGATAACCTAGTGGATTTTTCTCACCTGGAACTACCTTTTTTGTTGTTGCTGTTGA
Organism: Uromys caudimaculatus; assembly: GCA_028551405.1. NCBI lineage: Eukaryota > Metazoa > Chordata > Mammalia > Rodentia > Muridae > Uromys > Uromys caudimaculatus. Next base: position 62,473,073 of record CM052708.1, on the reverse strand, counting down.
TTCCAGATCCTCTAATAATAATCCTGTTATTGTATTCTAAATTTTACCACATGGCTAGTTACCTCTGCTCAGCTCTCAACCCATCTATCCTCCTACATCCCAGGGGAATCCTCCCTTGCTTGGCTCTATCCCAGAATCCCTCTGCCCACCAAATGTTTCACTTCTCATTCTACCCTTTCATATAGGCCATAGGTCTCTTATTGACAGGTGACGTATCCATACAGTACACAAGACATTCTCTCTACTCACTACGTTCTACTCCCTGATCCCCATAGGCTTATATCTATAATACAGTTCAAAATGCATTTAGTCCAACTTAAAAAGTCCCCATAGTCTATCACAGTCTTAAAAATGTTTAAAAGTCCAAAGTTCAAGTCAGGCCATCATAATCTACACTGTTCTCAGCACCACTATCTTCCATACTTATACTAGTATGGCCCATTAAGCTCCACCTCCTTTCTTAATTCATATTACCAAAGTCCAAATTCCACCAATAAGCAGCATGGTCAGGCCTGTTACAGCAATACCCCAGATTCTTGTACCCTAACAACTTCTTAGTGTTCTATTGCTGTGAAGAGACACAATGACCACAGCAACTCTTATAAAGGAAAGCATTTAATTGGGGCTGGCTTACAGTTTCAGAGGTTTAGTTCATTGTCATCATATCAGGAAGCATGGTGGCAAGCAGGCAGACATAATGGTGCTGGAGAAGTTGAGGTTGAGAGTTCTACATTCAGATCTGTATGCAGCAGAAAGAAGAGAGTGCCACAGGGCCTGGCTTGGGCTTCTGAGACCCCCAAAGCCCACCCCCAGTGACACACTTCCTCCAACAAGACTACAGGCACTCCAACAAGGCCACACCTTTTAATCTCTCTCAAGTAACACCACTCCCTAATGACCAAGAATCCAAATATTTGAGCCTATAGTGGCCATTCCTTTTCAAAACATCACCACCACCCCCTTTTTTTGAGAGATCCTCACTTCTCCTTCAGTTCTTTACTAAGTGCCTAATGTCTGTGGCTATACATACTGTAGCATGTCTACTGAAGGCTTAAAAGCTAACATCCACATACAGAAAACAACCTTACAACATTTGTCCTTTTGGGTCTGGCTTGATTAACTCAGGATAACTTTTTTTCTTGCTCTACTATTTAGCTGTAAATTTTATATTTTTAAAACAGGTGAATAACATTCCCTTGTATAAATGTACTACATTTTCATTGTCTTTCTCTCAGTTTATAGACATTTAGGCTGTTTCCAACTTCTGGCTGTTATGAATAGAGCAGCAAAAAATATGGATAAACAAGCACTTCTCTAGTCATATATAGACTCCTTTGAGTATATGTCCAAGATTGGCATCGCTAGATCCTGAGGTACTTCTAGTCCTCACTTCCAGAGGAATCACCACACTGATTTCTATGGTGGCTTTGCAAGCATGCAGTCATACTGTAATGAGTGAGTGTTCTCCTTTTCCCACGTCCTTACCAGTATGACCTGTCATTTGTTGTATTTATTTTGTTCATTCTGACTGGGTAAAATGAAATCTCAAAGTACCATTAATTTACATTTCCCTGAAGACCAAGAATGTTGAACATTAAGTGTTCACATCCATTTGTGTTTTACCTCTTGAGGACTCTGTTTAGATCCGTACTCCATTTTTATTTATTTTTTAAAAAACTTTTTACTGACCTTTGTGCATTTCACATTATGCACCCCAGTCCCATTTATCTCCCTGTCCCCTCGTACCTACCCTCTGCCTGTGCAACTTCCCCCCAAAATAAAAAAATGCACAGACAAAAAAAAAAAAAATAAACCAAACAAAGCATAGAAAGCATCTCATTGTGGAAGCTGTAGTGTGTCACAGTGTGACCCACAGTGCACCCCTCTGTTCACACAATCTCACTTGCAAATGTTCATTACAATGAGTCATTGGTCTGGTTGGAGGCCTCTGGCTTCTGCTACACTATCAATACTGGATCCTCACTGGGACTCCTCTTGGATATCCTGTTGTTGCCCTGTGTTGTTTTATATTTTTTCACACCTACTGTAATAAGCATTTAACCTCCCCTCTAGCCCAGCACCCACCAGAGGTAGTGGAAAAGAAAGACTATTAGGATATGGGGGAAGTGGATCTGTTTAGAAATTGTTCTTTGGGGCGATTCCAGTCTTCGTTGTTCTTAGTTTATTCCACTAGCAACCACTAAACACGAATCAGCAGCTGCAGTCCAGTCCACTCAGCAGTCACCACTTACAAATCAACAAGATCAGTTCAATCCAGAAGAAACCGCAAGGCCCAGCAGTTGGCTCCAGTCCGAGGAAGCAACAAGACACTACAGTAACGTCATAAGAAATTCTTTGGCGAGTTTCTCTCTATCAAGTCACCACCAGCAAAGCTCAGCGAAGCAATGCAAGGTGAACCAATACATGCATGTCATTAGCAAAGAATAGTGAGGCAGAGCAATGTGAACCAATGCTTTATCTTCCACTGTCTGTGGGGTCATATTTACATTCTTTCTAAACAACATGTGTCCTTTCCTGAGTTTGCTATAGCAAAACATCCTTTCACCTGTGTCTACTTTGGGAAAACATTCTTTCATATGTCTGCAAAATACCCTTTCATCTGTGTGCCCCAGCAAAACATTATTTGACATAACTGACTTTCCAAAGAAACCAGAAGTTTCCACTTCAGCCCCGTATCATAGAGCTCTTGCAGCTTTGGATATGCAGGACTGGCCCCTTCACACACTCAGCAGTTCATAGATGGGGTAGATGTTGGGGTGGGCCAAGTCAAAGCTCTGAATCTGGACCTGGGTGGTAGCTAAGCTGGCCAGCCCAAGAGTTCTCCTGCACCCACTACTCCAGGGTGAACTCTCCAGCACTGCCCCAGATAGCTCATCCAAGAGCTGCAGCTGACAGGGGCAGAGTCCGCTACAAGCTCTCACACCGTCAGGCCCAGTTTACTCCCACTCCCACCACCACAGCCAGCTCTACTGTGCTTCCCAGGTAAGGTGCAGGCCACTCTCTTGAATGCTGTAGTTGTTGAGACATGGGGCCAGCTCTCCCATGATGCCCAGGGGTGGGGTGGGGCTAACTCTGCACAGCCCTCAGACATCAACATGGCATCTCAGAGCAGGCCTTTGGTGGTAACAGGCCCCCACTGCTGCAGGGCCATGGACTTAGACATGGCTCTAGGCAGGAGCATGGGCCAGGACCTCACCATGGCCCTAGGTGGCATGCTGGGCAACTCACATGTTTGTCACTACCCTCCAGTCTCCATTTCCCCCTCTCTTCATGGTGCACACACGACTCTGCTTCTTTCTTTTCCATCTCTCCACCACTCACTTGCTCATCTTAGTGGTACCTGGTGCCTCCGGCTGTCTGGGGTTGTCTCAGGAGTGCTATGCTCTACCGCTGGGTGAGACAGGGAAGGGGTCATCTGGGGCATGCTCTGCCTGCCTAGGCTGCATGGTGCCAGGCTAGGGTCGAGTTTCTTTCTTTTTTTCTTTTTTTTTTTAGGGGTTACAAAGAACACACTTTATTTAATGAAGTTACATTATCACTTCACAGAAAATGAGCACCTTGATCTAGGTACAATGTCTTCCTCTTAGTGTAGTAACAAAACCACCATGAGTATCCTGTGGCCATGAGGTCTGTTTCCTTCTAGTCCCTTCTGAGTCATCCAGCAGACTGCTGAAGGAGCCTCAGGACCCTCTTCACATCTACACATTAGACTGACCAACCCAGAGTAATTTTTTTGATAAAATATTCTGATTTTATTTCCAAGCTTCAGAACTTCAACCATAAATCCTCTCAAGTCATCTAAGTATTAAGGAACATATGGGATGAAATAGAAATTAAATCTATAACTTGAATCAGACACAACACAGTATTCCAAACACAAATTAAAGGAACAGTTCATGCCAAAATAAGAAACTACATATTTTCCCACTTTATAGCCTCTGTACCTCACCATTGACATTTTCTTTCTTTCTTTCTTTCTTTCTTTCTTTCTTTCTTTCTTTCTTTCTTTCTTTCTTTCTTTCTTTCTTTCTTTCTTTCTTAACCTTGTAAAGATATTTTTTAAATATTTACTTATTTATTTATTTTTTGGGTGGATGTTCTTTTTCTTTCTTTCTTTTTTTTTTTTGATACTTTATTTACATTTCAAATGTTTTCCCCTTTCCAGGTCTCCCCTTTGGAAACCACCTATCCCATTCCCCCTCCCCCTGCCTCTATGAGGGCATTCCCCCACCCACCCACCCACCCACTCCCATCTTCCCTCCCTGGCATTCTCCTATACTGGGGCATCTAACACTCTCAGGCCCAAGGACCTTTCCTCCCACTGATGGCCAACAGGCCCTCCTCTGCCACATATGTGGCCAGCACCATGGGTTTCTCCATGTGTATTCTTTGGTTGGTGGTCTAGTCTCAGGGAGCACCAGGGGGTCAGGCCAGTTGACACTGTTGCTCCCTCCATGGAGCTGCAAATTCCCTCAGCTCCTTCTGTCCCTTCTCTAACTCCTCCATCTGGGACACCACACTCAGTCCAATGGTTGCTGTAAATTGAATCTTGGGTATTCCGAACTTTTGGGCTAATATCCACTTATTAGTGAGTACATACTGTGTTCGTTCTTTTGTGACTGAGTTATCTCACTCAGGTACTCAGACCTTAACACAATTGACTCAATGATGAAAGTCTCATTCAGACCATAAAATTCAGCACATAGACAGCACCACCTGCTAAGAACAAATCAAAGACCTAATCCATCAAAGTCCATGTTTTGGGAAAGTCTCTACATGTATCTAACCTTGATTTTTGGTTTCTATAATTTCTCTTCTGGATAAAGGTTTTTGTTAACTGCAGTATGCCAACCCAGGATATGTTTTTTTGTTTTGTTTTGTTTTGTTTTGTTTTGTTTGGTGCTTAAAAGCTCACCCTGAGAAGCTACAATGGGATCGCAAATAACCAGTGTAGTCACTGGCCAGCTAATGAAGAATTTCTTTTGGCTTAAACCTATGTCTGCATAGTCTCCTCCAATGAATACACCACAAGAATATGAGATTAAAATTTATTTTTTAATTTCTGTGAAGAGTTTTGTTGAAATTTGTATGGGGATTGCATTGAATCTATATAGATTACTTGACAGAATGGCCATTTTTAACTATATCTATCCTGATTGATGGAAGATCTTTCCATCTTTAGATGTTTTCTTCAATTTCTTTTTTCAGTGTCATAATGTCTTTATTATAGAGGTATTTTACTTGCTTGGTTAGAGTTATCTATCATGAGATACATTTTTTTTGAGGCTGTTGCTAAATGTATGCTTTCCACGATTTCTTTCTCAGCCTGTTTGTTATTTGTATATAAGAAGGTTATTGACTTTTGTGTGTTAATTTTTTTTGTTCTGCTGGGGTTTTTTTTGTTTTTTTGTTTTTTTGTTTTTTTGTTTTTTTGTTTTTTTGTTTTTTTGTTTTTTGTGTGTGGGTTTTTTTTTGTTCTGCTGTTTTACCAGACATGTTTATCAGCTGTAGAATTTCTGGGGAGTTTTACAGGGCTTTTATATATAAAATCATTGTGCTAGATAATTTTATGTCAACTTGACATAGGCTAAAGTCATCTAAGAGGAGGGAACCTCAATTAAGAAAATGCTTTCATAAGATGGAACTCTCAGCAAGCCTGTAGGGCATTTTCTTAATTAGTGATTGATGAACGATGGCCTAGCCCATTGTGGGTGGGGCCATCCCGGGCTGGTGGTCCTGGGTTCTATAAGAAAGCAGGTTGAACAAGCCATGAGGAGCAAGCTAGTAAGCAACACTCTTTCGTGGTCTCTGCATCAGCTCTTTCCTCCAGGCTCCTGCCATGTTTGAGTCCCTGTTCTGGCTTCCTTCAGTGATGGACTATGATGTGGAAATACAAACCAAATAAACCCTTTCCTCCCCACCTTGCTTTTGGTTATGGTGTTTCATCACAGCAATAGAAGCGCTAACATAGACAATCATATTATCTGAAAAGAAAAATACTTTGACTTCTTATTTTCCTATTTTTATCCCCTTGAGCTCCTTCAATTTGCTTATTGGTTTATTTAAAATTTCAAGTACTATTAGGAATCAGTATGGAGAGAGTAGACATCCTTATCTTGTGCCTGATTTTAGTGGAAATGATTTGAGCTTATCTCTATTTAGACTGATGTTGGTTGTGGGCTTGCTGTGAATTGCTCTTATGTTAATGTATGTTTCTTTATTCATAGTCTCTCCTGGGACTTTAACATAAAGGGATGTTGGATTTTGTTAAAGGTCTTTTCTGTACCTAATTACATACTTGCATGGTTTTTGTCTTTCATTCTGTTTATGTGGTGAATACATATGTTGAAACATTCCTGAATCTCAGGGATGAAGCCAACTTGATCATGGTGGATAATATTTCTTAATGTGCTCTTGGATTCATTTTGCGAGTACTTTCTTGAGAATTTTGTATCTAAGTTCATAAGGGATATTGATTGGTAATTATATTAGTCAGGGTTCACCAGGGCAGTGGTTGTCAACCTTCCTAATGCTGTGACTGTAGTGACAATTTTAGAATTTTTTTTTTAAGAAACACAGAAATATTATAAAAATTTCTTTTCATTTTAATCCCAGGTGTAGGTTATGGGGCTGCTTCAGACTGCCCACAGAAGCTGACTATGATTTGCCTCATGCTCTAGCTGAGGCATGATTTTGCCAGCTGCAGATAGTTTCTGCAGTTGTGTGGCTTTCGGAATTTTGAGAACTTTTCAGAGGATATATAAATGCTAGGGACCTGAGAGGTGGGGTTTGTTGTTGGTTAGCTGTTCAGGGGTGTGGGGCAGTGGGCCTCCCCACCAGACAGAAGAACTGGTAAGATTGCAGCAAAGTTCTGAGCTCTGATAAAAACTCATAACTGAGAACTGCAGGAGTTTGAACAAGCTCCCGACCAGATTCCTGTCCTGGAACACGTGACCATGATACCCTACTAGGATTGTCACATAGGGACAATAGGGACAACATCTGAAGTCCTTCCCCATGTAAATAGGAGCCCTTAACTTCTTAGACTGAGCCAATGGGAAGATCTATTCCTAGATCCCACCCCACCCCAAAAATGTTTATAAGATCCCTGCCCACAAGAAATAAAGTGCATGAGTTATGTCACCAAAGATTGTCTGAGAGTGGCTGTCTTATTGAGCTGCAACACTCCAGGGAAGAGTTTTCTCTCCTAAAACTTTCTTCTGCTGGACCTTGATCCTACCCAACCAGCTGGTGCATGTGCTTGACTGCAGCCACCACTTCCTGCTCAGTGGCTCTGTCTCATGCCAGCCGCTAACTGGGGGCAGTGGTGAGACTTGGCAGCCTGCTTTGCTCTGGCTTCCCCTTGGAGTGCTGTAACTCTTGGTTCTTCTGGTCATGCCTGAGCCCCATGAGATCTTTTGCTCCCACAAAGGATTCCCTGCCAGCTGCATTCTGATAGACCCATGCAGACTGGCACAGGGTTTTGGTTGTAGTTTGTTAGTACTAATGCTCAAAGAAGAAACAAGAAGAAGAGAAAAAAATAGATTCAGGGATCTTTTTCCTTTCCTTTCTATCCTTTTCCTTTCTCCTATCTAATGTTAGGGGGTTGAAAGGGTTGGAGAAGTGTGAAAGAAAGAAGAACCTACAAAAGAGCAATGCTAGCTACATGTGACACTTTAATACAGTTCCGCATGTTGTGGTGACCCCAAACATACAATTATTTTGTTGGTACATCATAACTGTAATTTTGCTACTGTTATAAATTGTAATATAAATATCTGATATGCGGGATATCTGATATGCGGTCTCTATGAAAGAGACCCAAAGGGGTCATGACACAGATTGAGAACTGCTGCTCTAGAGGAATCGAATGTATAGAATGAATACATACATATACATACACGCACATGCATGCACACACACGTATATGTATATGATGTCTATGTCTATGTCTATGTATAAAGGGCAGTTGCTAGAGTGTCTGACATGTCATGGTCCAGTTCAACAATGGTTGTCTCCTAATGGAAAGTACAAGAATCCAGTGGTTCTTCAGTCCACAAGGCTGAATGTCCCAGCAGATTTTTGTCCTAATTAAAACTTTATTGGAAGTTTCTGGGCTTCTTCTCAGAACAAAGTAAACTTTTAGTCTGAGAGTTGAATGAAGTAAGAGGAAAGGGACCTTCCTAGGTCCCTGTTATCACTGATGGTAATGAATCTCCAGGGAAGGCTAGTTCCAGCCAGCAAAAACAGAGAATCTCAGATGAGTCAAATCTGAGCTCTGCATCTTTGCACATCTCAAAATCCCATAGAGACCAAAGAGAATGTCTAATACCTCAGTCCTCTTCCCAGCTCACAGAAACAAAGAGTCTACCATGATTACTGTGCCCCAGAGTCTTCTGTGGGCACAATGGGACTGGAAGATCATGTGCAGCATGTAAGAGCCAGTCACATGAGGCATCCATTGATGTCTGTTTCTACTTCATGAACTATAGATGTATATTTAACTTTCTCAGGCAAGGGTCCCAGCAATGACACTTGGGGTTAGGAGCCCTAGCAGCCACCTAGGGAGTTGGTAATCCTAGTTCTGGTAAGTATCCAGAGACAACTCTCTTCTGGGAGGACCGAGGGAGGAGTACTGCAAGGGAGATGGGTTGCTGGGAAACACGAAGGTTTGGTGGTACATGAAGTGTGACGGGAGGAGAGCTCCCTGATCATGATCTGCAGAACATACAACAGACCTTAAGGTGAAAACATACACTGAACAGCTGAGATTGATTCCATGAATAACTCGAATGGACATTACATTATTCATTTTGATTATTGAAGATATTATACAAAAGCACTAAGCATGATAGAAATGCATGCTTTCTTATCTACGGTATCAGTTTTGTGTACCTGAAGTCTTCAAAAATAGTAGCCAAATAATTACAAAAAATTTATAATAATGAGATTTTATTTTGTTAATATATATTATGCTAATCTGTGAGCAGAGCTATATAAGCCAATTCATAGATGCAAATAATGATAGAAAATGCAACAGAGAAATACAAAACAGAACTGTGGTGCTTGAAACCAGCCTCACACACACGAGACAAGGGCTGTGCCGCTGAGCTACCCGCTCACCCCTTGATCAAAATCTTCACAGACCGGGAATGAAGAGATGGCTAAGAGGTTAGGAGTACATACTGCCCTGGCAGAGGACCTGACTTCAAATCCCAGCTCCCATGTTGGGGCAACTTCAGCTCCAGGGAATCCAACACTGCTGGCTTCCAAGGGCATCTGCATGCACCTGCACACGCCTGCACTTACCCAGACATATACACATAGGTAAGAATATAAAAATAGGTCTTCAAATTAAGAAATCATCATGAATGTTATCTGTGTGGGACAAAGGAGTCTTTTATTCCTCTTACTCTACATTCCTAAGCTTTCTATAATGAGCTGTTAATATTTTATATTCATTATTATTATTATTATTATTATTATTATTATTATTATTATTAGCTGAAGAGCAACTGTGGCAGTCAGGGGACTATTTTGTGGACTTAGTTCTGTCCTTCTACCTCTACATGAGTTCCAGGGATGAAATTATGGTTGTCAGTTTCACAAAGCAAGTGCTGTACTCACTGAGCCATCTGACCAGTCCACAGATAATATTTTTATAATTTTGACACATTTGAAAAAATATATCCCCTAAACATAAAATATTTTTGTTACATTATTCTTACATTATTAGCCTCCTAATTTTGGTAATAAAGAAAGATCCATGTCCAACCCAGGACTATCTATTGGATATTATTTGTTTTATTTTTGCAAGAAGTACCATGGATATTGCTTGGTTTTGTTTTAGGCTCTGGGAACTTCGATAGAGAGCATTGCCAGCTTTCCATCCATGATTCTGTGTCACAGGACACAGGATTTGCAAAGGGAAAAGTTTCAATTAATTTAGGAGTGTGCGCCTTTAATCCCAGCACTTGGGAGGCAGAGGCAGGCGGATTTCTGAGTTCGAGGCCAGCCTGGTCTACAGAGTGAGTTCCAGGACAGCCAGGGCTACACAGAGAAACCCTGTCTCGAAAATACAAAAAAATAAAAAAACAAACAAACAAAGATTGAAAAAAAAATTTAGGAGTGTGTATACAACTTTTAAATGAATATAGGAAAATATCACCTGATCTAAAATAATAAAAAAAAATTCCTAGCAGGAAAAAAAAATAGGTTACATATAAAGTTATTTAAAATCATTTTGAGTAGAAAATTACCCCGAATTTTGTAAAATGATGTCAAAGCTTACGATCTGCTGTTGACTCAGCCATCTTACTCACCAGCCTGAGGAACGAGAGGGCAAGGAGCCGAAGCCTCTAAAGGACTCCTCCAGCTAAAAGTGTAACATTCATTCCTCTGTATTTCCAGCCTTGCGTTGTCCTCTGATGCTCAGCAGGGTCCGTGAACATCCCCAGCAGAGGGGGGGAGTCATGGAGAACAGCACCACTGTTACTGAGTTCATTTTGCTGGGGCTGTCAGATGCCTGTGAGCTGCAGGTGCTCATCTTCCTGGGCTTCCTTCTCACCTACTTCCTCATTCTGCTGGGAAACTTCCTCATCATCTCCATCACCCTTGTGGACAGGCGCCTTTACAGTCCCATGTACTACTTCCTCCGCAACTTTGCTGTGCTGGAGATCTGGTTCACCTCTGCCATCTTCCCCAAGATGCTAACCAACATCATCACAGGACACAAGACCATCTCCCTACTAGGCTGTTTTCTCCAAGCATTCTTCTATTTCTTCCTTGGCACCACTGAGTTCTTTCTACTGGCAGTGATGTCCTTTGACAGGTATGTGGCCATTTGTAACCCTTTGCGTTATGCCACCATTATGAGCAAAAGAGTCTGTGTCCAGCTTGTGTTTTGCTCATGGATGTCAGGATTGCTTCTCATCATGGTTCCTAGTTCTATTTTATTTCAGCAGCCATTCTGTGGCTCCAACATCATTAACCACTTCTTCTGTGACAACTTTCCACTTATGGAACTCATATGTGCAGATACAAGCCTGGTAGAGCTCCTGGGTTTTGTTATTGCCAATTTCAGCCTTCTGGGCACTCTGGCTGTGACTGCCACCTGCTATGGCCACATTCTCTATACCATCCTGCACATTCCTTCAGCCAAGGAGAGGAAGAAAGCCTTCTCAACTTGCTCCTCTCATATTATTGTGGTGTCTCTCTTCTACGGCAGCTGTATCTTCATGTATGTCCGGTCTGGCAAGAACGGACGGGGGGAGGATCATAACAAAGTGGTGGCATTACTCAACACTGTAGTGACACCCACACTCAACCCCTTCATCTACACTCTGAGGAACAAGCAGGTGAAGCAGGTATTTAGGGAACACGTAAGCAAGCTCCAAAAGTTGAGACAGACATGAAGAAAACACCATTGCAAACTTGCCTGAGTTTCTGCTAATGGAACTTGCAGTGGTAGCCGGTGATTTTCTCCTCGAAGGCAGTTTTGTGTGATACACTCTAATGTACCATAGTTTCTGACACATCATACAAATTTTATAATCTCCCCTTTCTTAAATGCTGAGAATAAACTTGATCCTTCTTTGCTGGTTCTTTTCAAATTTGATAAAAGTATGTCCAAAAAAATATAGTCATTGATAGACCTCAGAAGTATTATGTACAGGAGAATTGACAAAATGGTGAAAGCAAACATAGACTAAACAATATTGTAAGAGCTTCCTTTTTTCAGATTCCCAATATTAAAGAAAAATAGAGAAATAAGACAAAAATATATATTCTCTTGGGCTGAGGAGAGAGCTTAGTGGGTAGAGTGCTTGCTGCACAAGCTGGTCCTACCTAAATTTGGACCCTCAGCATCCACATAACAGTGGAACAATGGCTGCTAATGTGTGAGCCCAGTGGTAGGAGTTGGTTGTATGGACGCAGGCAGGTCCTTGCCCAGCCATTCTATGAATCAGGGAGCACCAGAGTCAGTGAAAGAAAAACCAACATTGGGAGTGCTGGGGGAAGACAGCTATCACTTACCCCATGTGCACAGATATGTGCACGCACATGGGAACACACATATGCACACACACATACACTAGATATATGAAATAAAAATGTAATGTTTAATAAATAAGTAGTGCTGTGTGCCCTATGAAAAGCATTTAATAGATTAAATCTGGGCTCAATATTCAGTACCAGAAAACAACAACAACAAAATGTTTAAATATATCTCTTAAGTAAATCAGAACTAAGAAATAAATCAGAGACAACTCCAACATTGAAAGCCAGAAAATATAATTCTAAAAAATCTACCTGTCAAAGAAAATATCAGAAGGAAATTGAAAAAATACTTCCAAATTTGAAAACACTTCAAAGGAGAGCTAAAATGTAAGAAAAATTGTGAACTGTAACTCAGTCAGTGCTTATAAAAATGTATAGCATTGAATATGTGTCGGTCGTGGTGAGACTAACAAGATCAACAAGATAGGTGATATATATATGTGGTTATGTTTATGTCTCTGTATATGGAGACAGCTCTGGAATTGGCTGAGACTAAAATGTCTATACACAGCCAATAACACTTAATGGGTACAAAATTCTCATGACTTGTTATTGCATACCATTCTTTAAGTTGGCATGAATGAGAACTCATATTGTAGTTTGAGTATACGATCAAACTAACCTCTGAAGAAAGGCAGTCATCTTTCTTTATTGATCTTCATCAACCAATCTGTGCACCCTGCATACTCCATATGAATGTCTTCACAGAACTGTACGTTGCTTTTAAGTTTTATATACTACAGGATGAAAGAAGAGAAAGAAAAGATTCACACTCTGGGATGCTGAGATTCTGGGACCTTCCATTCCAGCTCCTTGTTTGATTTTACCTCAACTACATCGATGCTGTTTCTTCTAAAGTCTTCCTTCCAGAACTTTTTCAAAACAGCTAGCTTGTCTATCCAGCCTTTCAGACTGTCATAGCCAGGATGTCAGCTAAGCAATGAACGTTCTCAGAACATAGGGACTGGAAGGCAAATGATGCCAGATAGCCCTCCTTTGACAAAACCAATTTTCCTATTTCCCTTTGTGTCCCCAGAAGGGAATTCTTCACCCCAATCAAGCTAGGAGCAGACAAAAGATCATCGTCCCAGTCCCTTAGATTGGGGTGGATGGTTTTGGTTATTTTATGAATTATAGATATGTTGTCATTTTAAGGGATAATCTATAAATGTTGTAGCTTTGGACAGGGAGGAAACTAGAGGGCTTAGACTCAGGGATTTCTACCTTTCCTTTCCTCTTCTCTATTCTTCCTTCTTAGGTAAAGGAAAGGGGGTGGAAGAGTAAGGGGGGGACATAGTAATATCATAGAAACTAGAGGAATAGACAAATAGGGATAGGTTATCAAATTTACTCTTAAACAAAACATTGTATAGCTATATCTTACATTGGTAGAAATCTTTATAATTAACGTAAATTGAAGCTATTCCTTTACATTGGTATAGAATTTATAGACTGATGCAGATTTAAGGTTTTCATTGGTGTGAATTTCTTATATTGATACAAATTTTAATATTTTGTTACTCTTTGATAGACACTGTACCATACAACTCATCTAAGAATACAAGGCTTACCCCAGTCCTTCTAACAACTGGCATTACAAACTATCTAGGATGATTAAGTAACACAAATTAAGGGCCAGATAGTAAACTCATGGTTGTATTAGATTCTGATTTAATTATAATAAAATGCTTTTAGTTTACTGAAATAGAAATAACTAAGAATAGTTAAGGTTTAACAGTTCAGATTACTTTACATAGATAGATAGTCTTCAAAGGTATCAGAAGTCCACAGAATATGACATTTAAGGCCATTTCGTTATTAAAGATCATTTGACTAGAGACATGTCTGTTTCTGACAGCATCCCCTTCTTGGTTCAAAGAAGAAATGGAGCTGCTCAGTTGTGGCAAGATAGCCACCGGGCAAGAATTGCCTCAGTTCATCTACAGACAAAAATACTTTCCAGAAAAAGGACATACTATACAGAATAATTGACTGATAGCTCTGCTGAAACAGGGTAAGCAGTCCTTAATATTTCTGCCTTACAAAGGTCTTTCAGATGATCTGAGGCCAGAAGGCTGAAGACTGATGCTCCAATGTTTTGAGGATTGGGGGACTGTCCAGGTAGTCAGCCACCTCTACAAATTGGTTAAGTTTTGGAAGCTATGTTTTGTGCTTCCTATACTTTTGGGTAATATTTAAGTTGTTCCTGACGAGGATGAAGACTGGTTATAGTCTCATAGCCAACTCAAGCTCTTAAGCATTGAGAGATAAAGATATGAGAGGATGGTTTTCAGATGGTATACAAGCTAAACCCAGGACATAATTCAGGTATAAAATTGTAAGCCTTTTAAGTTAGGATAGATGGTAGAGTGCTTTATCTAAATCGACAAATACGATGGGCTGGGTGTTAAGTGTATCTTATACTTTATAAATTGCATAATTGTAATAGTTGTGCTCAATTTATATCTGAGAGAAAGAGCCTCTTAATTGGACAAAAAGGGGAAATGTGGGTTGTCCTGGTGCTGTTTGTATTCTGATGCTAATTCTGCTTCCTCAAGAGGGGCTGCCCTGACAAGGAGTGGATCAATTACTCAGGTGATTTCTTGTGAACCTTCTCCCCATTTTAACTGGTCAAATAAAGGCTAAAGCCTGTGATTGGGCAGTGGAAGAGAAAGGTGGGGCTGGAGGTTTTAGAGATGGGAGAAGAAAAGAAGGAGGGAGGAAGATGGAGGAAGAGAAGGTGGAAGAAAGATGGAGCAGAACCACGTGGCCTGGAGAAGCTGCAGGCATCAAGGAAATCTCATAGCTGGTGAATAGAGTAGTATAGTGGTAAGTCTGCCCAATCTAGTCATGCAGCTTATAAATATTGTAACTGAGTTGTGTTTTTTGCATGGGCTATTGTGGTTGAAGACTTACTGCAGCATGAATATTTACATTAGAAAAAGGAAAAAGGTATAAAGTTAGTTACCTAAGTTTTCACCTTAATCAACTAAAAAAGGATAAGTAAATTAAGCCAAAAGTAATCAGAATGAAGGGGATGATAAAGATAAAAACAGAAATTAATAATTAGGATATATAAAAAGAAGAAAATTGAATTAGGTTTTAAGTAGGTTAAAAAGTCAAGAAAAAATTAACTGTATAAAGTTATCATAAAAAAGAAAAGGAAACACATTCATGAGGACTAGCTTTTATGGTACAAGAAGGTGCCTTCCAAGGGAGGGAAGCAACCGACTATGGTGCCTATAAACCACAATAACAGCCAGCATGGTGTAGATTCCCACGGTGCAGTAGTGGCAGGCATACCTTGGCGGCTCTGTATTTGGACAATTTTTCCTGCTCTCAACATTGCTTGGTTGATTCCAGTTGTTTGACTAGGGTTGGTGTCCCATGAGATTCCTCTTTCCAAATTCACAGGTCTTTTGGTGTTATCCTTGTATAGCTCTTGTTTAGGTAGCCACATTGGTTATACTTCATGGGTATTGTTATTGTAGTTTTCTGGTACTAAATGTGAGACTTCATAGCTTTCTGTCATTTCCAGGAGACAAAATCTCACAGCAAACTTCCTTTCCTGTGGCTCTTAGAATCTTTATGCCCCCTCTGTGACAACTCTTGAGCTGAGGAGCTGGAGTTGTGTTATAGTTGTGTTATCATCTGGGGCGGGGTACCACATAGTCATTTCTTCTCCGCATTTTGATGGGGTTTGGTTTTCTGTAATGGTCTATAACTGTTGCAAAGACAGTTTGTTGTTGTAGTAGTTTTTTTTTTTTAAGGGGTGGTGAGATCTGTACTTATTTGTAGATTAGGATGTGCATTTAGAATGTAGTTAGGAATTATAGTGGTTTAATAATTGGTGGTTGTAGGTTCTTCAAGATCCAAGACTGTACTCACCCTGGGGAGCTGGCTAGGTTTCCAGTACCAGGCACAATGTCACTCCTGCTTCTTAATACATATTGAGGACGGTTTTCTTTGTGGGAGGATACAAAGGAAAAAAAATCAGATTGGCTTGAGTTTTTTTTTAAATGGCTCCAAGTCTCAGACTCTTTCTTCAGTGCAGCACCATCACAAAATGTAAGTTATTTCAGATAAAGGCCAATGAGTTTAGGAGGAAGATATGTATTCGGCATCCACCATAATAGAATATTCTGCAAATGCCTATTAATTCCATTGATACAAGGAGAAGAAAAGACTGGCCAGCCATCTGAGGCCAAGCTCCTTGAAATAAGTCGTTCTATATGTCTTGGCTTTGATAAACAGTTCAGTCCTGGACAGTGCTGGAAATACACTTGTATCTACCTCAGATTCTGTCCTGGCTGGAGTCCAGAAATGCCCAAATGTTTAAAGCACTGGGTCATGTTCTGATTTCGTTTTATTTTTCTCTCCTTTTGCATGGAAATGTAATGAGCCCAGCTGCCTAGAGGCGTGATAAAGATATTTTATTGGTTCTGGGAGGGCTTTCTGAAACTTTAGCCATAGGCACGTTGAGCACCATGGACATCTGATTGCCTCAACCCAGTAAAGCCCATTAATCCCCCAAGGCACAAAAGGACACCCCATTCTCTGCCAGTCCCATTGCTGAATATTTTTGCCTGGATGATCTACACATTAGTAAGACTTGGATATTGACATCACCTTGTATTACAATATCTGGACTTATTAGCCCTTTTATATATTGTTTGTCTTATGAAATTGAATGTATCAACACCCACTGCACTTATTCACAACTGTTGTATATTCCTGATGGGTTATTATTTTTATTAATGTGTAGGGATCTTCTTTATGATTTCTTTATGACTGATCTTGGCTGGAAGTCTACCTCATGAGATACAACTATGGGTATGTCTGATTGGTTTTGACTTCTGTTTGCTAGATTTATAAGCTTCTACCCTCAATGTTTGTTGTTTTTTTTTTCAGACAGAAAATATTTGTATTTATTTTTACAATCTAGTCAACAAGCCTACATCTTTTAATTATAAATAAGACTATTTACAAAAATAGATGTGGTGGCTCAAACCTGTAATCACAGCACTCAAGAGGTTGAGGTAAGAGGATCATAGTCAGTTTGAGGCCAACCTGGGCTATGTAATAAGTTGAGGCTAGCCTTGGGTACAGAGTGAGGATCTGTCTCAAAAATCTAAACCAAAGAAACAACAGAAACAGCCTGTAGACAGTCTTTGCTGATTCCTTTGTGTTTGACGTGCGCTCATTCTCTGATTTTCCCCCTCTTGAGACTCATGATCAGTGGTTTATTGACTTAGACACGATGGGGTCCTCCCTCATTCCATGGTATTCATCTAGTCCCCTTGTTGAGTTTGGTCTGTGCTCTCTTGATTTAGACTGCCTTTCTCCCTCCGTGTGTAGTGTCTTAGACTATAGCACTCTTTGGTGGCCATGAATCGCCTTAATTTGTGCTTGTCTTGAAATTTTTTTTCCCCTCTATTGATTGGAAAAAATAACTTTGCTGACTATAGTAAATTTTGATTGGTGGTTATTTATTTTCGGGGCTTTCAACTATACTTTCATGCTTTTGTGGCTTTGGGGGTTTCTGCTCAGAGGTTGAATATTATTCTGATGGATTCTTTTGTGAGTTGCCATTTTTCTTTTGCAGGTTTTGATATCGTTTCTTTGTTTTGGGTATGCTTAACACTGTGTGTCACGGATAGGCTCTGTTTTCACCAAATCTATTTGGAATTTTAAATGACTCTTGTATTTAGATGACAACTGCCCCTGCCCCCAGATTTGGGAGACTTTCTGCTAGAATTTTATTGCTTGGGTTTTCTATCAGTTTAGCTTTTATCTCAGGCCCTTCTACCACGTGTGTTTTTGGATTTGGCGTCTTGATTATGTTCCTTAGTTCATGGCTGGTGTGGCCATGGCTGCTGCTGACTCTCCTTATTGAAGTGTAGCACTTTCTCAGCTTGTCCTCCATTCCTGACATTACTCATTCACCTTGTTCTAACTTACTGCTTTCTACTGTTACTTAATTTAGCTCATGGAGTTTTTCATTCCTAACATTTTGCCTGATTTCCCCAGGCCTCCTTCCCTTGCTGACTTTCTCACATGTACACCGAGCCCTTTCCTTTGTTAACCCGCTGCTTCTCTCCTCTATGGCAGCACCAGTCATTTCAAAGTAGACCTTTGGCCTTGTTTTCTTGAAACATGGCAATGTTCTTTTTTTTCAAGGCAACTGAAATTACTAAATAAAACTCATAGTTTTTGTTATCAGTTACAATTTGTACTCAATATCAAATGAATGCACATGCTATCTTTCCTCTGATTCTACAGTTGGGACTATTTTACTGTTTCAATATTGAGTACACTAAATTTACCTTCTTGTTAATATTTTTTACTTCATACAATTCTTATTTTATTAAGAATTTTTAATTAGAACTAGAATTCAATGAAAATGAGGGCACAACATATGAAAACAGTGCTTAGAGGAAAGTTTATTGGACCAAGAACCCTCACAAAGAGATTGGAGAGTTCACATGGTAATGAACTGAGGGTACATCTGAACGCTCTAGGGATAAAAAGGAAGCCAAAAGCCGCAGCAGGAGTAGATAGCAGGAACAGTCAAACTCAGGGCTGAACTCAACCAGTTCTAAACAAAGAAAACAACACAAAGAATCAACAAAACCAAGAGCTGGTTCATTGAGAACATCAAGAAGATAGACTATCCCTTAGCCAAACTAACTAAAAGGCAGAGAGGCAGTAACCAAAATTAACAAAATCAGAAATGAAAAAAGGGAGACATAACAACGGACACTGAGAAATTAAAAAATCATTAGGTCTTACTTCAAAAGTCTGTACTCCACAAAATTGGAAAATCTAAATGAAATGGATAATTTTTTAGACAGATATCAATTACCAAAGTTAAATCAAGATCAGATAAACTATCTGAATAGTCCTATAACCCCTAAGGAAATAGAAGCAGTCATTAAAAGTCTCCCAATCAAAAAAAGCCCCAGCCAGATGGCTTTAGTGCAGAATTCTACCAGACTTTCAAAGAAGAGCTAATGTCAATACTCCTCAAACTATTCCACAAAATAGAAACTGACAGAACTTTGCCAAACTCATTCTATGAAGCCACAGTCATCCTGGTAGGTAAACTACACAAAGACTCAACAAAGAAAGAGAATTTCAGTCCAATTTCTCTTATGAACATTGATGCAAAAATACTCAATAAAATACTCGCAAACTGAATCCAAGAGCACATCAAAGACATCCTCCACCATGATCAAGTAGGCTTCATCCCAGGGATGCAGGAGTGGTTCAATACCTGGAAATCCATCAATGTAATCCACCATATAAACAAACTGAAAGAAAATACCCACATGACCACCCTGTTACATGCCAAAGAAGCCTTTGACAAAATCCAGCACCCATTCATGTTAAAGGTCTTGCAGAGATCAGGGATACAAGATAGATATCTAAAAACAATAAAGGCAGTATACAGCAAGCCAATAGCCAACATTAAATTAAGTGGAGAGAAACTTAAAGCAATTCTACTAAAATTAGGGACAAAACATGGCTGTCCACTCCTTCCCTATCTCTTCAATATAGTACTTGAAGTTCTAGCTAGAGCAATAAGACAACTAAAGGAGGTCAAGGGGATACAAATTGGAAAGGAAGTCAAAGTATCACTATTTTGTAGATGATATGAGAGTAAACATAAGTGACCTCCAAAATTCTACCAGATAACTCCTACAGCTGATAAACACTTTCAGCAAAGTGGCTGGATACAAAATTAACTCAAAGAAATCAGTAGCCTTCCTTTATACAACAATAAATGGGCTGAGAAAGAGACAATTCCCTTCATAATAACCACAAATAATACAAAATATCTTGGACAAGGACTCCACAGGAAGACCAACAGAGTCAACTAACCTGGATCCTTGGGGGCTCCCAGATACTGAACCAATCACTGAACAAAGAGCGAGCACGGGCTAGACCTAGGCCTCCTGCACATATGTAGCAGATGAGCAGCTTGGTCTCCAACAACAGGAGTGGGGCTCTTCCTGAAGCTGTTGCCTGCCTGCCTATGGATCTCATTCCCCTAAATGGACTACCTCAACTGGCGTCAGACGGAGAGGTTGTGCCAAGTCCTGCAGTGACCTGATGTGCCATGAGTAGGAGATGGGGAATGTTGATGGGGGGGTGGGAGTGGGGGATAGCAGGGGATTGTTACCTAAAGGGGGCTCTCCCTTTTCAAAGAAGAAGGGGAGGGAGGAATGGAGGGAGGTAGTGGGAGGAGAGGGAGAGCTAATATTGGGTTGTAAAGCGAATCAATTAAAAGAAAAAGAACACAAACGGGCTTCTAAGGGCTAATAATAAAATAAAATAAGATTTTAAAAAAGAATTTTAAATTAGAACTATGTGGTAGGTTTTGGATGTTCATTCCATTATTTAAGCTTTCTTGACATCTGACTATTCTATAATAAAAACTGGAAGAAATTAAATCTACTTCTACAATTACAAAGAAGATCTAGGATTACTGCAGAGGTGGTGAAAGGAGCCAATCATGAGACAGGAGCATGGTGTCTGCTGGGGTTAAAAGTTGTCAGTCACAACACCGCTGTCTCCCTGGTGAGCAGCAGATGGGCTCAGCTATGTGACAGCACTTAGATATAACAAGCAATGTCCTTCTGTAGGAGACCATGAAGCATTTGATTGTTCTTAGATCTCTTCTGTCTAGTATGATGGGAAGTACCTGAGAATTGTGGGTATCCCTTTGACAGAGAGGAGAAGAAACAAGATGATTCCACACATAGACCCAGGTTCTGCTGGAGCTCACCAAACGCCCATCATGAGCTGAATGGTGTCAGCAGAAATGCAGATTAGTTCTGTCAGCCCTGGCCCCTCAGGCCCCCTTTGTGGATTAGCCTTTGCATTCCTTCTCCGTCAGAACTAAGAGCACAAGGCAGAGGGACCCTGTCATTCACAGAGCTCAGGTCATTAATTAGGGGTGGGGGTGGGAAGATGAAGAATTCAAACCAAGCTGGCACTTAAAAAAGCAGGGGATTTTCTAAGTCAAATAACCTTTACGTCACCAGTCAGGCAAACCTCCAGGATAGTGTAAAGTAACTCATATCCAGAATCATACTGGAACATTTGAAAAAAAAAAAAAAAAAGAAAAAAAGAAAATCAGTTTACTGGCTGGCTGGAAAGATAGTTCAATGGTTAAGAGCACTGGCTGCTCTTCCAGAGGACTTGGGTTCAATTCCTGGCACCTACCTGGGAATTACAACTGTCTGTAACTCTAGTTCTAGGGGATCTGACACTTTCACACAGGCATACATGCAAGCTAAACATCTATGCATATAAAATTAATAATAATAATAATAATAATAATAATCGAGCTAGTGGATAGTTTCTAGAGTGTCAAATATGTAACTCAGGCTCTGGATTCTGATCTTAACAGTAACACTCCTTGTCACTGGTTATATACCTTTGGGATTCAGTGCCTAATGTCTCCACGGCCTGTTTTCCTCACCAGGAGATTGGGGATTACAAGGATACCTCTCATAGAGGTTTTTATAGGTGATGAAATTACATACGCCAAATGCATGGAGTGGCACTTGTAAGTGATCGTACATTCAGACTGGTATTATTTAACACAATTCAACTGTGTCTTCTTTGACAAGTCCAGTGCCTCTTTTCTTTCTGCAGCTCAGCTTTCTTATACAAATACATGTGATCTCAGGGCTGCAAAGCAGCTGTTTACTCTTGAACTTCTCTAAGTCCTTCCCACCCCTCACTAGGAGGAGACTTCTAAGCTCTGTGGGGCTTCCTGTTTCCATCGACCCATCAATATATTAAATTGTTTTTAAAAAAGAATTATTTATTTACTTTATGTACATGAGTACACTGTAGCTGTCTTCAGACACACCAGAAGAGGGCTTCGGATCCCATTACAGATGGTTGTGAGCCACCATGTAGTTGCTGGGAATTGAACTCAGGACCTCTGGAAGAGCAGTCAGTGCTCTTAACCACCGCTGAGCCATCTCTCCAGCAATCTATGAAATTGTTATGTAAAAGAAGTCTGATCTCTTTTAAAGTTTCTGATGGTGAGGAACAATTGGTTCACACTGTGGAGAAGGCCTTCAAGTCTCTCTTGTGCCTATTTCTTTTCTCGTGTGCCTTGGGGGTATACTAGTATTTTTCTGTGATAAAACACCATGAGACTCTTAGCAGGCAACTCAAAAGAACGTTCATTTGGGCGTGTGGTTCCAGAGGGATAAGGGTCCAGCACACAGGTAGGCATGGCAGCACCAGCAGGATGCTGAGAGCTCACATCCCTTACTGCAAGCACGCAGCAGAGTGAATTAGGAGCAGGTTGAGGCCTTATGGTTTCAACGTGACATACTTCCTCCAGCAAGGCCACATTTCCCAAACCTTTCCAAATAGCATTGGCAAATGGAACCAAATGTTCAAATATGTGAGCCTCTGAGGGGTAGGAGATGCACTGAGTTCAATACCTAGCAGTTCTAGGGACACCGATAGATCATAACAGTAGCTTCATAGGAGCTGGTGGGATAGCTCAATGATAAGACCACTTGCTCTTAAAGAGAACCTGGGCTCAGTTTCCTGTGCCCCCTCTACAGCTCACAGCCATCTGTAACTCCAGTTCTAGGTGATCTGATATGCTCTTCTGGTTTCAGTGTGTGCTGTATGGTCATGGTACACATATATACAGGCAGACAAACAGACAGACAGACCTACTGACACAGACAGAGTCAGATTCACAAGACAGCCTTCAAGCAGGCACATAGGGAGACTCATGCAGACAGATACCGGAAGGAAAACACAGGGAGCAACAAGTAGAGAATTCAAATCTGGACTCACTGTTGGTTAAATGACTCCAAGGAAAGGTTTCTGTTTTTCTTAATGTGACATTGATCCATCATCAGTGTCTCAGTTAATCACTAATGTGTTTAATCCATGCAGTAACCAAGCAGCTGCATATGGGGGGGAGGAGGGCTTTCAAGAAAGGTGAGGAAGCCCAAGGTGCCGAAGGAGCAGGCTTAGATTCTGACCAGCACCCAAACAGAACACAAGAGACAAAATAAATAAACAAATGAAATAAGTAAAAATAAAATAAAACAGAAAACAAAGAAAAAAGTTGCACTTTTCAGAAAGATGGACGGACCAAACTAACCCTTCCTGGTGTGTAGGGACTGCTCAGGCAGGGCAGGAACCCTGAAGGAAAGCACAGCACCTCATTAAGGGATAATCACTCCACCTGTCTCCTTAGCGTGGCTTAAGGCGAAGGTGCCATGTTAGGGCAGTCCTGCCTTCCTGAGAGACAGGTAGACTCTCAGCCAAGTGATTGACACTGTCCATCTTAATGTCAGGTTTCTACCCAGGCCAGAGTTTCTAGAGTCTTGATCAGAAGTTTTCCATTAGGGGGCCTTTATTGCTACTTTAACAAAAGTTCTTCCATCTCTGGAGTGTGAAGCTGTGGGTGTTCTCTGTGGCTCAAAACGAGTTGTGATAACAAGGCCCTAGCCATTTTTCCAAATCCCTTGGCCGCTAAACACTTTCGGATTGTAAGTTCCAAATTCCTTGGTTATTGAAGGCTGTATGTTTAGCATGGGAAGCTTGCCCTTTTCTTCCAGTTGTAGAGCATAGGAAGTCTGGATAAACTTTAATGAAGTTCACTGAAGGCGAGAAAGAAAAATGTCAGGTCACTTGTAAGTGCTGGGACAGCGGGGTTCCAGGCAAGGGCAGAACCCTGTGTACTGTGTGGCTATGAGGGACCAGGCACCCACCACAGTCTGGGAGCTGGTCTGCCTGCTCCAGATGGCTCACACTCCATTCTTACTGAGATTTCCCTGTTCTCCCTCACCTCTGGTAACACTACAACACGCTGTCTCAGGGCCTGAGCCCCCATCTCTTTAGATGAGGGTTCTTTCTTTTACACAGTGTACTGGCTGGTTTTGTGTCTACTTGACACAAGCTGAACTTATCACAGAGAAAGGAATTTCAGTTGAGAAAATGCCTCCATGAGATCTAGCGGTAAGGCATTTTCTCAATTAGTGATCAAGGGGGGAGGGCCCCTTGTGAGTGGTACCATCTGTGGGCTGGCAGTCTTGGGCTCTATAAGAAAGCCAGCTGAGCAAGCCAGGAGAAGCAAGCAAGCCAGTAAGCAGCATCCCTCCATGGCCTCTGCATCAGCTCCTGCTCCTTGACCTGCTTGAGTTCCAGTCCTGACTTCCTTTCATGTTGAACAGCATTTGGAAGTGTAAGCCGAATAAACCCTTTCCTCCTCAACTTGCATCTTGGTCATGATGTTTGTGCAGGAATAGAAACCCTGACTAAGACACACAGCATGGCCCCCCCCAACCTGTTTGTAATTTCCATCTTCCTACTGTTGTCTTCTTTGTTCCATAGCAGCGCCTTATCTCATTTGCATATTACTATTTGTTTACCTTCCTTACCAGAGGAAAATTTGACCGCAGAGACATTGACCTATTCATTTTTCAAAAAAATATGAAAAGGATTTCTTCCCCCGCCAACTCTGCATGACAGTGCCTACTTTCTTTTTCCATGGCTAGTATTCAATATGGCTAGTACTAAAAATAGAGCCTCTGTGATGTGCGCTGTGAGTACTGGTGAGGGTGGGCTCTTTCCTGTCTCAGTGGTCAGTGGTGTGTCTTCTTTCATGAGTTCCGTATACACATGTCCTTTACACAAAGATAAATATCTATTTTTCCTATGGGTGTCCTTCCTTCCTTTCTCACTTCTGTTCCAATTTCTCTCCCAGTTCCCATCCTTCTTTCTTTATTTTTGTTTCTCTTACTCCTCCCCTTCCCACTCTCTTGTTCCCCTCCCCTCCCCTCCTTCCTAATCTCTCTCCTCTCTCTTTTCTAAGACCTTGCCATGTGGGCCTGACCTTCCTGTGTGTTAGGGATTGTGCCCAGGCCTTGTGGATGCTTGGCAAACTGCTGCTGAGTTACAACCTTGGCCTTTTCTTCTTCTTCTTCTTCTTTTTTTTTTTTTTTACATGATACAAGCAAAGGATGAATGTTCATCCTTTTGACCCCTATATTCCGATTAAGGTAGAGTGGCGTCACTGGGTCCCCTGGTGAATGCAGACATCAAGACCTAACATTATGTAGGTATTTGCAGCAGTTTAACTCCCTTATACCGTAAGCTGAACGTCCAGCCTACTCAACCCTTTGTTTTGGTTTAACTTTTACACATGAGCTGTCTTTGCTTTTTGCCAGTTTTATTTATTCTGTTACGGAGAGATTTGATCACATCAGGCAATAACCTATGAAGCTTTTTTCTCATGGGTGAAGTGTCTTACATGTCCCCTGTAGATCTGTTAAGAGAAAACCTTTGGGATTGCATGTTTAAGAATGCCCTGGCTAGCATATCCCTTAATCCCAGCACTTGAGGGGCAGAGGTAGGGGATCTCTGTGAAACCAGCTCAGTGTACATAGTAAGTAGGAACAGTCAGGGCTATGTAGAGAAACCCTGTCTTAAAAATAAAAACAAAACAAAATCATACAAACAAAAGAAAACCCTCGCCGGGCAGTTGTGGTGCATGCCTTTAATCCCAGCACTTGGGAGGCAGAGGCAGGTGGATTTCTGAGTTCGAGGCCAGCCTGGTCTACAGAGTGAGTTCCAGGATAGCCAGAGCTTTACAGAGAAACCCTGTCTCGAAAAAGAAAGAAAGAAAGAAAGAAAGAAAGAAAGAAAGAAAGAAAGAAAGAAAGAAAGAAAGAAAGAAAGAAAGAAAGAAAAACCCTGAGCACAGGCAGGATGGCTCAGTAGGCAGGGGCACTTACCATGTAAACTTGACAACCTGAGTGGGATCCTTGGAACACAAGAGAATGCAGAAGGCAAGAACCAACTCCACAGATGTCCTCTGATGTCCACACACATAACACGGCATTTGTGCATGCATACACACTCACACACACAACACACACACAAATCCTGTACACACACACACACAATACAAATACAATAAAAAAAATAATGCCTGACCACTTTGAACCCTTTGGGTGATTTTCCTTGGAAAATGTTGGAATCTGACTTTCTGAAATCTACAAAAATGATGCCTGACACTTTGTGTTTTTGTTTGTTTGTTTGTTTGTTTGTTTGTTTGTTTTTCGAGACAGGGTTTCTCTGTGTAGCCCTGGGATGCCTGACACTTTAACAGTACACTTTTCAGTAAGAGAAACTGTCCAGAAGACACGGATTGACTACATGGCCTGCTTCTAGGAAGAGACAGTTGGTGTCTGAGGCTTTGAGACCTAGGACCTTGCCTTTGATCAGACTGTGATCTGAATTAAGAAAGATGCCTCATATGTGGGAAGCTGAATATCTCCATCTGAATTAGAGGATGGAATAGAGAAGAGACTGGAGAAGAAATGAGAATTGTTAGGACATGATGACCTACTGAAGAATTCATGATTTATTTTAATGAATGGAAGTTATGATGCCAAATTAAAATGGCTGTTTATTCTTTTTTTTTTTTTTTTTTGGTTTTTCGAGACAGGGTTTCTCTGTGTAGCCCTGGCTGTCCTGGAACTCACTCTGTAGACTAGGCTGGCCTCAAACTCAGAAATCTGCCTGTCTCTGCCTCCCAAGTGCTGGGATTAAAGGCGTGCGCCACCACTGCCCGGCTGGATATTTGTTCTTAATATCTTGCCTATATCTTGTATAGGTGCTTCTCTAAACATAAGCTAAAAGCATATGGAAAACTCTGTGTGTTTATCAGATCTAATTAGGAAGAATATTTAGTTATGTAAGAAGTTGTCAAATTCCAATACTCCCAGTAGATATTTGCTGTATTTTGTGTTTTCTGCACAACTTGTCAGCTGACTGTGTTTACCTGTGTTGTCATTTGATACTCTGTGCCACTGATTCATTTAGCTTTTCCATGCCACCCAATTTTGTCCTATAGATTCATAACAAATTTTGAAGTAGGATAATTCTATCATTTTTTAGTTTTTAGTTTTCCACAAGTTTGTTGATTTTTAAAAATGGTACTTTAATTTAGTAATTCTTATGTCATTCATTTGGAGTCAGAGTGAACATTTTCAAATCAAAAAAAAAAAAAAAAAGAAAAAGAAAAAAAGAAAGAAAGAAAGAAAGAAAGAAAGAAAGAAAGAAGCCTCAGTGTTCTCTGGTTAGCTTAGTTCTATGCTCCAACCAAGTTTTCTCTTTGTTTTAAAAATGTTTCCGTAGCATGTATTATTATTTGCAGGTAACCATGGATGTCACTATTTATACATCCTCCTGTCATCCCTCTTGTCCCCCTCCTCGCTCTACCTAGTCCCCTTCTACTTCCAAGTTTGGTTTTCTTTTCTGCAGGTGACCAGTGAGTTTCATTAGAGTTGTTCACAGGAGCATGTGTGTCTTACCAGTGGCCACACCACTAAGTTTTAGAGCCTAAACTGTTGCCAAAAGGATTATTACAGAGCCAGCTCCTGGCCACAGCCCATTCATGATGCCATTGACATTACATGTCATTTTGCAGAGGTTTTTTTTTTTTTTTTTTTTTTTTCAAAAGGTAAGACAAAGTTTTACTTTTCAATTATTAAGAGTACACCAAATAACATGTAACAAGGTGAGTCCTAGAATCTAGTGATTTGGGTTAGGATACATCGACAGCGGCCTAAACAAGCATATTCACTGTTCTAAATTAGCCAGGATGGACTACTGCAAAGCTGGTTGCTGCTTCCTTGGGAGGAACAAATAACTATTTATTACTTTTTCATAGATAATGTCCTTAACCTTTGAGACAGTGGAAGGGATGACTAGAGAGGCACTCCTCAGAAGTTTCCTGTTCTTTTGACAATAAAATCAGACTTGCTTTTGGTCTACCTTGATAGAAAAGTTAAAATGTAGTGCATTTCCTGGCACTTCCTGCGTCTTTTAAGCACTACATGTTTATCTGTGCAATATCTTCATACAGACTGCTAGGCCTTTAGGATCCAGAGTGTATGATGGTGTAAGTCCCTGGCGCCTGTTACGAATGGTACCGATTAGGTAGTATGTTTGCAGTCATTTCTTTGTCTCAGCCCATGGGGAAATTAGGAATATTCACTAGCTGGTGTGCATGTGTGTGTGTGTGTGTGTGTGTGTGTGTGTGTGTGTGTGTGAGGCACATGCCATGGCACACGTGTGGAAGTCAGAGAACAACTTGTGGAAGTCAAT
Source organism: Uromys caudimaculatus (assembly GCA_028551405.1). Classification (NCBI taxonomy): domain Eukaryota; kingdom Metazoa; phylum Chordata; class Mammalia; order Rodentia; family Muridae; genus Uromys; species Uromys caudimaculatus. Next base: position 62,444,819 of record CM052708.1, on the reverse strand, counting down.
TTTCTTCTCCCACGTAGTTTTCAGGAATTAGACTCACACTGGGAACAATTTGCCTTTCTTTACTAAGTCCTGTTGTCAGCCCCCTGGTCTAGTGTTTTTTTGTTTTGTTTTGTGGTTTCTTAGAATGAACCCGTACTTTGATGGGTGAGGTGGCTCAGTGTGTAGAAGCACCTACCACTGCAAACTTGATCTGAGTTTGATTCCTGGAACCCACAGAAGGGTGGAAGGCGAGAACCAACTCCACAGTTGTCCATGGACTTCCACATGTGTTGCATGGCACATGCCCCCACCCACATACTCTTCTTAGAGAATGAACACATTCTTTACACCGCCGAGGATCTGTGTGAGCAGGTTCACGGCAACCTCCTCACATGCAGCTCAGAACCAGTCTAGTGGGTTCTTTCCCACACTGCCCTTTCCTGTCTGCTATCCTCCCTTCAAGCTCAGCTGTCATTACGTCTACGACATGCTTCCCTGTCACAGGCATTGCTTTTCAGCTGCTATAGTTTTTAATGTATAGCTTTAGTTAATTAGTTTACTTAAAATTTGGTTAAGTGTTTCTTTTCATGGAGACTAGGATTTCTCATCAAGGAAGGGATCATGTTTTTCACTTTTGTAGTCCTTGTGTCTTGTCATTTCTGTAGTAGTGGTAAAGTATGTCCACTGTACAACCATCCCCAGCAAAGATGGTCCTGGGACACGCCGTGCTCTGTCACCGCCCCAGAAGGTGTTTGTGTCTGTCTGTCCATCTAATTGCACAGCATGTATTGCTTGTAGTTAGAGCTGGGATTCTGAGATGACTTGACATTAGCCAGAAGTGCAGGCGGTAATGATTTGAGCATTGTTTTGGTTATCTATCTCAATTCTTTTGACTTGACCAAAACCAACGCTTATTATAGAAATGTTCTCTTTGTCCTTACATAGCTTTTATCTAGGGAAGAAACACAGACATTAAAGTGACAACTCTTAAAAAAAGATTTTTAAAAAAATCAATGTATATGTGTGTGCCTGTGTGAATTTATGTGCACCGCATGCATGGGTGCACCCAGAGGCTAGAGGGCACTGGATCAGTCCCCTGGAACTGGCATTACAAGCATTTGTGAGCTTTCTGAGAATTGAACTTCTGTTCTCTGCAAGAATAGCAATAGCAAGTGCTGTTAATTGCTGAGCCATCTCTTCATCCCATTCATTTTGTGTGTGTGCGCACGTGCGCGTGTGTGTGTGCGCGCATATGTGCACGCACATGCATATGTGCACACGAGTGCAAGTGAATGCAGAGGGCAAAGGTGTCAGATCCAATTGGAAATGGAATTCCAGGAAGCTGCCTGACATGGGTGCTGGGAATGGGACTTGGATGCCTGCAAGAGGAGCAAGGGCCCTTAGCCACTAAGCTATCTCTTCAGTCCCAAGTTACATTTTTAAAAAAGGGCAGTTGAGTGTCAATGGAGACACACAATAGGAACGTCTAGGTAGGAGAGGTGGGGAGGGCCAGGTTTTCCTGTGTAAGGAACTTCTGGGTTGAGATTGGGAGAATGAATAGGAGTCGGGGAGCAGGGTTATGAAGGCCTAGACCTAGCCGACAGGGCAGGGCAGAGCACCCAATTCCCTTTTGATTGCGGTTTAAGTCACCTGTGCTCTGGACTAGCTCCTCTTCCACCGTGGGTAGGCTGTCTGACAGGATAGTCTGTGCTTTTCTCGTTGGTTCCATTCTCTTGTATGTGGACTGCCTGGACTGCTGTGAGGGAGCACTCAGTGCTTGTGTTGGATCAATATTAAACATTGTCATCACCGACAGGTTTTACTCTTCTTTATTAATATAGAAAAGGAGCCCGAGGCAGCTGGACCAGTAGTACAAAGCACCAGGAGTTAATACTATTCTGGTGAAAGGGTTGGTTTTATAAAAGTGGAGGAGGAGGTAGGAACTGCCCGGCTTCGGGGCCAGGCCCAGCCTAGTACCCAGAGCCTTAGAACAGGACCTGGAATGAGATTCACTGGAGGGGGCTGATGGGTAATCTTGAAGCAGAGTGAGTTGGAGACCATGGTGACAGATGATAGGCATAGAGGTTCAGGCAGTGAGAAGCATTTCTGTGGCTGATAAGGACAGAGAACTGCGGGCTTAAAGCTCCTCAGTGAGCCATGGGGAGGGGCTTAAAGCTCCTCAGTGAGCCATGGGGAGGGGCTTAAAGCTCCTCAGTGGGCCATGGGGAAGGGCTTAAAGCTCCCCAGTGAACCATGGAGAAGGGCTTAAAGTTCCTCAGTGAGCCGTGGGAAGGGGCTTAAAGCTCCCAGTAAGCCATGGGGAGGGGCTCTCAGCTCTAGGGCCAGGTAGAAAATGCTGCAGATACTGTGGACTTCGTGAATCCAGACATGACTCTAGGGTAGAAGGGCCTTTCACCTTTTCCACCAGGAGCCACCTTTGCTCTATACTACACATGGGGCTTTAGGGCCCAAGGCACAGAAGAGGCTTACAGCCTCACAATGGGAGGAACAAGGGGAAGAGACTCAAGTGTCCCAACTTAGGCAACCAGGATTGAGACACAGGGCAAGTTCATAGTGCACCTGCATGACAGGTTAGAATATGGAGCAAGGTTAGCTTTAAGTCAGCTCCACAGCAGTGGTGTCTGCATGGAACCTTAGCGCACAAAGCTTGTGACGTGCTGGAAGCAGCAGACCCGGGCTACAGACTCTGTTCTGCTGGAAGCCATCCTGTGCTGTACCCTGCCCTGATTTCTTGCCTCGTCTGCCAATGAGAGCTTGGGATATGACCTCCAAGGCCATGGAAGCAGCTGTGCAAGTGAGGAGCTGCTCCTGGTGGGTGAGTGGAACCTGAGCTTGGATGCGAGCATGGAGTGATGGGGATGTTCCTTATGGAAGCTACTCTCAGACACATTCCCAAGCTGAAAAGGCTGCTGGGAGCCCTCCTGTCTAGAGGAAGGCAAGGCCATGCAGGAAGATGGCATGGTCTGAAGTCTCCTCAGAGTCACCACCTGGCGTGGAGAGAAGGGGCAGTACTAAGGCAGCCCTTTTATGCTTTTTCCCAGAGTGGGGAGTTCAAGGCCTCTGGTGGATTCTGCCTCTTGCCCTCAGCATGAGATTGGAAGTGCTCTTTTTCACTGCGGTCCTATCTTGGGGACAGCCCGAGACTGCCTGGCTGGCACATGTTAGTTGGTGAGGAAAGGACAGAGGTTCTGACTAAGACAGGGAGATAGATGACAGTAACTCTGGCTTCCTCCTCTTCCTCTCAGAGCATCTCAGTCAACCGAGTTACAGATCTCTTCCACCACAGCATTGAAGATGTGTGGCTGGTCAGCGTAGACGTGGTGCGATGCACCCTCGATCTCCTATGAACAGATGACAGCGGTGGCTCAGCTCCTTAGTCTCAGCACTGGGAAGTCTTCTCCCCCAGTTCTTGCTTGCCTGTTACCCTCAGCTCTTCTCAGGAGCAAGACTCTACCCGTTCTCTGGATACTGCACATCCCTTTGGGAACTAGTGAACGTCAAAGGCCCATTCTGTTTTAGGGAGCCATCCACTGTGTATTTCCTGCTAGATCTGCTTGTTTTATGCAGGAAACAGGACCATGCGTGACTCCGTGAGAATGGGAGGTACAGGAGACAGAAGTGTGTAGGAAGTCTTCACTGCAACCCTGCTGCTCACAGCTCTGCTTCAGGGTAGGGGAGGCTGGAGGTCTGGAATAGAAGCATGCGCCTGGCTACTGGTCGTGAAGGTGTCTTTTAACTGAACTGGGTTGCACAGAAAAGTAAATTCCTAACCATCTAGCAGAGAGGGAACCCTTTCAAAGCCACTGCTCTATCTCATCTGTATATTTTTCGTCCTTATTTTGATCACCCTTTGTCACCCAAGACTTCCCACCCACCGTCCACTTCAACTCCCACTCCTTAGCAAGCCAACCTACCATGTCTCGGACATAGGAATCCGGCCTTTGCATCTTCACCTTCTTCCCTGTGCTGGTATCTATCCAGGTGTTGGCCCCATAGATCATGGTGATGGGCACATCTTTTCGAATTAAGTGGATTCGCTCCAACATGGGGCGCCGGGCCCAGCCAAAGGACTCCATCATGGCTTTGAACGCTGTTTCCCCACTGAAGAACAAAAAGGCAAGGGGATGGACAGGAAAACAAAATGTCAGTTTGCTGCTCTTCAGAGGCCAGGCTGGGTCTTAGTGTCTTTGTTATCTCCTGGCAGCCAGCACTGGCTCATCAAGTAGTGATGAGACTGGGAGGTCAGTGACAGGCCTTAAGGTATGCTTGTGAAACCCACACGACATAGGGTGCTGTCTAAGAATGAAGCAAGGACTTGTGCAGCATAGCTTTGCACCTGGGCTGGGGGAAGGGGCAAAGGCACAGAACACATGTGGTACCTGCCCTCCTGGAGCTTGCATTGTTGCTTATGCCTTTGGAAGGCAGTGACTAAATAATCATAAGAACTGTGCTTTTAACTCAGAATTACCCAAGGATTGTGAAAGGGGGCTAGAACTTCAGAACATGGGGAAGGGGCTTATGAGCTGATGAGAAAATGGAGGGAGAATTCACTAGAGGTGAGCCCTGAAGAGGGAGAACTATACCCAGAGGACTTTGCTAAAGGCACTCTGGGATGAGGGATGAAAAATGTATCAGGCCCTTAATATCTCTTAACATCAATGGACTCAATTCCCCAATAAAAAGACATAGACTGACAAACTGGATCCATAAAGAGGACCCAGCATTTTGCTGCATTCAGGAAACACATCTCCAGGATAAAGACAAACACTACCTCAGAGTAAAG
>CM052708.1:62406209-62439536 GCA_028551405.1 Uromys caudimaculatus | reverse complement strand
AGGTGGAATTCCCTCATAGAGGTGAGGATGGGGAGGGGATAGGGGGTTTCCAAAGAGGAGACACAGAAAAGGGGAAACATTGGAATATAAATAAAGTATCTAAAATAAAAACAAAAAACAAAAAACAAAAAAAAAAAAAAGAAAGAAAAATGTATCAGCAGCTTCTGTTAGGGGGACACTACAAATGTGAGCTTAAATCTCCCTAACAGGTTTGTGGGAAGCTGGGACAGAAGCCAGGTTTCCAACTAACTTGCAGCTTTTGTGGGAGGTAGGGGAGGTTGAGGACAATGTTCCCTCCTGGGCCTGATTTTGGTGTAATTGTATTCCTGGTTTCCTCTGTATCCTGGATGGGTTCTGTCTATTCCAGCAGATGCAGAGAACATCTCTTATGAGACACTGCTTCATAGACTGTCGTCAGACATGGATTTAAATTGAGTCTTCTTAGCAAGTCATATAACCAAAATATATCTTGATTTTCTTATACAAACTGGAGGGAACTATGTACACTTTCTTAGGTCAAGCTGAAAAGAACAGAGATACAGGCCCAAGTCTAGGTGGAGTGAAGAAGGAACCACTCAAGCATTTCCTCTTGGCCAGAGTTCATGGTTTCCAAATGACTGATGGGAATTACAGACACTTGTCAGCTACAGTAAAAGAGCTGAGTGTTATAAAACAGAATGGTGACTGGAGGGGACAGGGAGAGCTGGCCACCCGATGGCACTTTGCTTCGGCTGGGACATGAACAAGTAGCAAAATTAAATATTTTGTGGCTTACACTGAGAGGCCACTGCACAGAAGTAGGTCTCAGGTGAAGGGGAAGGCCTTCAGGTAGGTACAGAACTAACAGTGAGCCCATGAAAGCTGAGTGAAGCCACACAACAGGAAGCTGGGGGTGCTCACGCTGTTGGGGTTCCTATGGCCCGTGGTTTAAGCAGGGCTTTGCTGTTAGCTATACTCACATGCCATGCTGGCTCCCATGCTGCAGTGAGAACAATGCTCACAGGATGGCCGAAAGGCCGAGCCTCACCTTCCTCACAGCCTTGGGCCCACAGTGACTTGGACAGGCTTGGGAACAGGTGGGTAGTGTCTGTGCCTCCAGCAGGGTCAGGGTGAGTCTCACAGGGTGGTGCTATCAATATGCCCCATTGGTATCAGCCTCTCACAGGGTCTGGCTGGGGGAGAGGATTACTTTCCTGGCTGTCAATGCTGCCAAAACTGCAGGTCAGCAAGCTGGCGGGGCTTGCTTGGGAGCAGCCAGAGATGAGAACTTCTCACAGTTCTGAGGACACCTTTATACCTCTAAAAGAGGTAAAGGATTTTTATGTCAATGCTAAACTATTTCAAAGTGTATATAACTGAAATAAATGCATATTCTTTCTTTGAATGTATTCCAGAAATATATTCTATAGATATACCACACACATATATGGAAAGGGACACGTGAGAGAAGTCTTCTGGATCAATATAACATGAAACATTAGAGTAAAAATGAGGACATTTAGAAACTGAAGGTTGTGAATGGGCAAAGACTTCACTTTCTCTATTTGCCTTACAAACAAAGAAACAAACAAAAAACACCACATTTGCCTATAAAATAAAACCCAAAACTAACACCAAAAATTTTTTTTATCACTTAAAAAATATCTTTTAAATGTTTCTCATCATGCCAGCTGCTGATCGCTAGGAAGCCATGAGGTCTTCCTCTAGAGAGGGACAGCATATTTAACTCTATTATCTCCTGTAGCTTTAGTGACCACGCCTAGGGAAGTGTGGAAATGGTCAAGCCTGCTGGTGTCTGTGTTCCCCAAGGCAGGGTTATGTGGAAGAAGCCGTAGCTCAGGCTTTACTTCCTGCCACCCCGTCTGGGCCGGCTGGAGCCGCCCTCACCTGGGATTCTGCGCATTGCAGTGGTAGATGTATTCCGAGATGGTATCATCCTCAAAGAAGTCTGCGAACTTGCGCTTGAAGTCTGGACGGAATCTCTGCACCAGCCCAGGCCCTGGGAAAGAGCAGGAAGAACAACATGGCGCTGGGTGTGTGGCATGTGCCTGGGACTCCAGCACTCAGGAGGCAGAGGCAGGAGAGTTGTTTCAAGCTCAAGGCTTGTCTGGGGATTCGTGAGACCCTATTTTAAGCCCCTACCAGAGGAAAAAAAAGACCCCCCCCAAACCCCAGCCAAACAAAAAACAAAACAAAAAAACATGGAGCAGTCAGCGTGAGTGGTGGTCGTAGGGAGAGAGGAGGAACTCCTGCCTGCTCAGGTTTAAACAACCATAACCCAACTTATCTCTTTAAGGACTTAGTTCCTTTATACGTTTAACATGACAGTGGCAAAGAGAGGGTAGGAGCCTGTTGGAAAGCAACAGATGACTTCAAGTCTCAGAGTTTGATTTTTGGTCATCAATGAGTTTAGTGATAGTCTACCATTCCCAAGGAAGTTGGTAATTTTCACTTCAGTAAGCCCCAACACTTTTCCTACAGGTTCACAAGTTCTGTGAGGGTCTGTGGTTGAGAAGATTTTATTTACACTCAGAGTTATGTTTTCCCCCTCCTCCACCCTAACCCCACCGTGCAACCTTACAGCTTTTTACTTTTCTGAAGGTAGCAGTGAAACCATACCATTCCCCAAGCGCACTCTCAGGCTGTAACAGAATACTTGGAAAGGTGACCTTAACAGCACTGCTGACCCGGGTTTTCACCACAGTGCATGTAGAAGCTGCAGGTATGTAGGCAGACTGTGAGGACTGGGTCCCCTGGACACTTCCTCTGTCCTGGCAGGCCTTTTGTCTGTGAGAGGTATCTGGGGGAGATACTGTGAATACAGCCACAGGCCCTGCTCTTTCTAGCACAGTCTTCCAGGGCTGCCAGGCAGCCAACATCATAGCTGATGCCTTGCATGGACCTGCCCAGATTTTAGGCCAGGGGAGGGGAGACTGGTTAGACCAGGAAGGATGGCAGTGAGTCTGCTAGAGGCCCCTGGACTCTGAGGTTAGTCTTCTGTGTGCCTACTTCCCTTTGGCACCATGTCTCTTGCTTACTCCCTTTTTCCCCGGAACTCCTGTGCTCCTTTTTACATCAGGGCTCATTTTCCACTCAATTAGGAGCCATTCTGTTTCAGCCACTGTAACAAGCAACTACTGAACATTTCTTTTTTTTTTTTTTTTTTTTTTTTTTGGTTTTTTCGAGACAGGGTTTCTCTGTGTAGCCCTGGCTGTCCTGGAACTCACTCTGTAGACCAGGCTGGCCTCGAACTCAGAAATCCACCTGCCTCTGCCTCCCAAGTGCTGGGATTAAAGGCGTGCGCCACCACTGCCCGGCTACTACTGAACATTTCTATGTAGACAAAAGCTATCAGTGCAAAACAGGGGCCACCAACCTTTTCAATCAAATGAATCTGCTTCTTATTTCACCAATGTAAAGCTTCTCAAAGGGAGGTATGTGGGCAGCGTGAGGTGAGAGCATGCAGAGCCTCTGACAGTACAACCACAGTGTGTCCTCCCTCTTCTCATAATCTTCTGACAGTTAATTAGTGCTAAGAAATCCAGAAGAGGGAGATGCGGTGTCTCTGGAGCAGGGCATGGCTCAGAGGGACCTGTCTGCCATGGTGTGTTATGTTAGAAGCTGAGGATCTGAGCTCTGCTTGCTGTAGGTGCTGGTGAGCCATGGAAAGGAATCCAGGGGTGGCTACTGCCCTTGAGTCTCTAAGAGGTTGTCATACAAACTCACGTAGCAGTGAAGTGGCATATCAGAGACCCGTCCTCTCTGTGGGTTCTGCCAACACATAAGGCAGATATCCTGTTCTATCTGCTGATGCAGATGAAGGGAATCTATATCAATCATCTGAAACCTCCAATACAGAGATGTGGTCCTGATTGTTGGTTGTAAGGAACAATGCTAGGTACAGGCCTAGTGTTTAAGAACCAGTGAGGATGACAGAGACCAGGTAGGTGCATCAAGGCAGGTGGTGGTGAATGGGATGGCCTTGGTTTAAAGACAGCGTCCTTCATCTGGAGATGACTCACCCCAAGGTCCAGCCACTCGAAGAACAGCCAGTGGATTGGAACGTCCCAGGACAGATGCCACAGCCTTGACCCAGGTTGGAGGTGCACGGATCTCACTGGGGTCAGTTGGTCGTAGGGGAAAGCCCCATGGATCCACCAGGATAAGATGTTTAACTCTACATAACGGAAACAATGAACAGAGGATACGCTGTATTTCCTTGGAGGTAGTATAGCTCTTAGTTGCCGGGGAATGAGAGTATTACTGGAAGTAAATATTGGAATGTGCCTAGAAAATCGGAGTCAGCTCGTGAGGGGAAGGGTGGCTTCATGTTACCTTTCAGGGTACTTGATAGAGTAAGAAGTGGCCAGGAATCCTCCCAAACTGTGCCCCAGGAGGATCATGGTGGGGATGCCCATGGTCTCCCGCCATGTCTCTATTGAGGTCACAAATTCATCTTCAGCTCCTTCTGGGTCCCTTGGAAACGTTGGCCTTGAGCTTCGCCCAAAACCAAGAAGATCAAAGGTATGGAGTGTGCGGCGGGCACTCAGTGAATCCATGTTGAGGATCCAGAGGCCCACGCCGCCCCCAAAGCCGTGTACCATCACCAAAGGGGTGCGGTCCTTTTGCTCTGGGCTCACAGTCACCGTCCAGATCTTGTTCTGGTTTGGGAGGGACACATAACGGGCCAGGAACTTGTTCTGGAGACCTGGGAAGGGAAGAATTCCTGGGTAAAGCAACAAGAATGCTTCCTGAGAGCACAGCCATTTTGCCTGGAATACACTCTTCAGTTTTCTCTTCTCCTAAAGAAATCATCTTAGGAAGCCCTCCTAGTCTCCACAGTGAGTTCCAAGACAACCAGGGCTACATAGAAAGACCCTGTCTCAAAAGGGTAAAAAAAAAGTAAAAAGAAGACATGCTGAGGAAGCCATGGGAAGCAAGCCAGTAAGCCACATTGCTCTATGGTCTCTGCTTCAGGTCTTGCCTCCAGGTTACTGCCTTGGCTTCTAAACTCTATGATGGACTATAACCTGTAAGCCAAATAAACTTTTCCTCCCTGAGTTTGATTTGGTTGATGTTTTTTCTCAGGAACAAAACATGAACGAAAACAGCCCCCATTCATCTTCAGCCTCCTTAGCCTGGCCTTAGAACCCTAGGTCAGGTCAGCAAGAACTGTTACGTTGTGTGCCCCGTTCCCCCACATCTTTAGATCTGATTCAGTGAATCAGCTTGTACTTTTTTGTGTTAAGTCCTTGACTTTTCTTCAGCAAGAATCTTGCTGAGTCCACTCAGAAAAAACTCCTCGTCCTTGATGTCTTTAGTAATCTCCATCCACTGACCTTGTTCGTCCCTTAGCTGTGAGCTCCCCAGCTGTTCTTGTAGTATGGGGAACTGAGAATGATATCGTCTCAGTGACAACAGGTTTTATACAATCATTCTAAGAGACTTAGTATCAGAATAATTTTTCTATTATACTTCATATACTAATGAATTCAAACCCAAGGAAAATTTACAGATCATTTGGTCTACAGGCAGTCAGAGGGACCATATCACTTTTCAAGACGGTGTGTCCAGTTCCCTTTGGGTCCCTAGTGTTGTACAACTCTTGGACTCATTGTTCTTAAACTTGCATGTACTTGGAGATGAGCAGAGAGAACTGTAGTCTAGCCTGGTGGAGGTGGTGAGGTGAGTGGGTTGACACTCTTAGACACAGGTGGGCAGTGCTTTTTCACTGTTGTGGCTACAGAGAAAGAGCGGCCCCTGTCAATCAGTCTGCACCTGGATGGAGTTTTGAACGCTGTGGTTCCTTTCAAGTGCTCAGAGTAGCTCCAGCTGGGCAGAGCAGCAGGGTGGAGAGGATCATGATGGGGGTTAGGTATGGGGGGAGACATGGTCTCAGGGTCTTGTTTGAACCAATGGCTATTGCTGCTTGTGGGGTACCCTTCAACATTGCTCATGAACTCTGGTCTGTGTGAACTCCAAATAACTGTGGTAGGCTATGCCTAAGCAGAAGGCAGGAATAGCAGTATTAGAAAACACAGGATTGCTGGCACTCAAGTAGGAAGGTGGTAAATTAAAAAGTGCTTATCTATGTGTCTAGAAGAGAGGGAAAGTGAAGAGGAGATAGGGAAAGGAGGAAGAGAAGGGTGAAATCTCTGTGTGAATTAATGCACATTAGTGCATAGGGTTTAAGGTGAAGCTGTAGGATGTGGAAGGAGCTACCATAGGCGAGGTCGTTGAGGGACCACTGTCGTGGGATATTGTGTTGTCTGTCTGTATACCCCTTCAAGCCACTGATTTTCTTTCTCCTAACCCATATACTCCTAATGCGGAATCAGCAGGCTCGGTAGACCCAGATTGGGGAAGTTCCTGTATCCTTTCTAGACCTTTTAAAGGGGAGGAACAAACTGTCTCTTCTACTTACACTGGAGGATCCTGGCTTCCACATTCTTCAGCTGGGACATGGAAGTGGGGCGCCAAGTGGGGAGCCAGCTACTCAGCCAGCCCTGGGGCCTACAACAAGACACAAAGGCACTTATTAGCAACGCTGGATAGGAGGCACTGTTCCTGGCCTTGCTGATAGCTCCTAGAGTTATCAGGGTACAAGGTGTTTCCTAACTTCAGGTCTGTCCTTCACCATCTTCAGTGTCAGCAATGCCTAAGCAGTCCGATACACTGTTGCTCTTTCTTAGGCAAATGGCTACTAAGAACAATGGCAGATAGCAGATACCATGTACGCAAAACTTGACTTTTTTGTATTTATTATCTTCCTGAAGATAATAATGCCTCTTTGTTACTGGTTATCTTAATTTATGTTCAAGGAGGTTACAGAGGGAGAGGGAGAGACTTTAATATTTCCACTATTCTTTGCCACCCCCAGAACTAGCTGTTCTTTTAGGGTATTACAGACAAATTCCCATGCCATCTGCTATCTTGCATGCTTCTGGAAGTTTGGAGAGCTGTTAGTGCCTGACTGGGGAATCCATCAGGTCTGAACTTAGAGCTGAGGCAGGCAAGGACCAGGGGTGGGATATCTGGATTTGTCATCAAAAGACACAGGTTGCCTTTGGCCCATTTTTCAGGGTGTAAAACGAAGAGAAAACTTGCCTGTGTTCTAGAGTAAAACTGATAACTTATCCTGCTTTGTCCTTCACACCCAGTGACTAAGCCACTGAAGAGAAGAGGTTTCAAGCACTAGCTCTGGAGTAAACAGAACTCCTGGGTCTTAACTACAGACCCATCAGTGATGAACAGACAGGGGTTGAGGTTCAGACATGTAATGAATCTTGACAAGTGCCTGCCACAAATGTAGTTGCTCAATAAATTACAGTTTTTGTTCTACCTTTCCTGTCTTGCATGTTATCTCTCTTTTTGTGAACTCTGCCTAGGTAAAGGTAATAGGATGGTTGCCAGAAACTGCAGCAAGGGCTTGTGGGTATGAGCAGGAGAAGACAATGGCATCCTGTGGAGGAACCAACCTAACTACTCATAGCATGTACAATGGGTATCCTGAGCACCATGTGAAACAGATTTTAGATTTGGATGCTTTCTTAGAAATCATTTAGTCCAGCCTCTTCTTCACAGGTGGGCAATCTGATACATAGAGCGGTCACACAGCAAGTTAGAAAAAGGATGCCTTCCCTGTGGGCCTTCCAGCCTCAGCTTTTGGAGGCCATATTTGAAACCACATCTTGCTTGATTCTGTTTTCTGAAGGGAGTGTTGTCTAAAGCCAGAAGTTAGAATTCTAATCCCAGCATGGCTGCTTACCAGTAATGTGACTGTGGCACATTAGTTTTCTTTGTCAGTTTCTCTATCCTTAAAGGGGAGGTAATTGTATCCACCTCCTAAGTTTCTAAAAAGTTTGTGAGTTAACATCCAAAGCATATAGATAAACTCCAGACTAACATTATTTTCCCTTGGCTGAATCATTACCTGTATATATTATTAGCATTTTGTAAGGAGCTACTCTCAGTGAAAGCTTGTGGTTAAAAAACAGAACAGACAACTAACCCTGGTGTTTCTGAGGGAGTGGAACATGAATGACTTTGGTCAGACAAAAGCTGGCAGTCTCAACCAAGCTGAGCCTAGGGACATCCAGGACCCTTTAACAGTCTACTAGAACTCCTTGTTGGATGAAGCACCAATCCCTGGTCCACACATCTTGGCCAGTCTCAAAAGAGAGACTTCCTCTTTGCATTGTAGACTCTAACAAGTCAGACCATGACACCTGAACTCCACATCTCTCTAACTCCTGAAAACAGAGCTCAAGAGAAATGCTTTCCTATGAGACAGCAACACTGGCAGCAGTCCACACAGTCCTGGAGGGGATGGGAGTGGAGGGTCGGGGACAGGGAGCTGTGTGCACAGCTTTGCCTTTCTTCTCCAAAACAATCCAGAAAGAGAACAGGCAACAGTTTCTGTCACACTGTGTGCCAGGGCTATCAGAGAGGTAAGAGCTGAGGTGGGAAAGCTAGGCAAGCAGCCTCTTAACAAAGCCACTTAACCACCAACTTGGTCTGGCCTGGCCAGTGCCTCTCATTCTCATGGGGGTGAATAGGAGAGTGTAGCAGGAAGTATAAAAACAATCCTGTTCTAGAACCCTGCAATTGAGCAAGTCTCTGAATTTCCAGGGCATCAGCATTTGTTGCTTTATTTGTAAAACGGAGCTGAATGACCCGAGTCTTTTCTGGCTCTAATGCTGTTTCCCCAAGTCACCGTAGGCATCATAAATTTCCTCTTAGAAAGCAATACTCTCTTGGGCAGTTCTTTTAAGTCCCTTATGCGATTGTTTACTATTGTTACAAAGTTATTTCGTTCAGCAGGCTATGTGTTCTGCAGATCCGAAAGGACAGATGTTAGGTCAAGGGAAGGCCCTGTTCCCGTGAAACCCTTGGAGCTGAGTCATTCTCCTCCAAGTAACTTTTCCTGATCCTGAGAGACCGCCATCACACAGGTGGCGTCTCAAACTTGATGCCCTTGGGTGAGCGGTAACCCCACATTCCAATCTAACCTACTTCTGAAACCATGCCAGTACGCATGTGTTTATGATCAAGAACACTATCAACTAGGATTGCAAGCAGAACGTGAAGGCGGCCAAGGACTAAAGGAACTTGCAAGCCAGTTCCACACTAATTCCACCGCAGTGGAGACTTCTCTCCTAGCCATGCCTTGTCCTTCAGGGCCTTTCACACCCACGACTTTGGTACCCGGCAAGTCTCAACAAGCACCCGGCTGCTGCCCCCACGTCCGCGTCGGGAAGAGCTAGCTTATTCCTCGTGCTTTACCACCAATCTAACTGGGCTACCAGGGAGCGATCGCGAAGACTAAGTGGAAAAGTCAGAGTTCCCAGGCTGAACGCAAGCTCATCCCTCAACGTTCCCCCAGCTCCGCAGCCCTCTCATCCCTCAACGATCCCGGGGCTCCTCGGCGCACCCCATCCCTCCCTGGAAGCCAACCTGAAAAGGAAAGGCAGGGAAGTCTGAAGCTGTCCGCAACTACAGACAGTCCCCGGATCCTGGCCCGGACAGATAGACAGAGACAGAAAGAGAAACGGACAGGAGTAACTCACTGCTGCTCCAGATCATCAGCCATAGTAAACAAGCCCTGCCGGGTCGAGCTGAGCCAGCCTATCCCTCCGCCTGACGCCAGAACCAGCTGACCCAAGGAAGTATCGGATAACAAAGGGGGCGGAGCAGGAGGCGGGGCCTGGGTCGCAAGCGGTGTCCGAGCGGGCAGCAGTGGCAGGCTCCGCTCCTGGGCTGGAACCAGTAGCTTCCTTCTGTACAGTCCCTCTGGCCTGCGTCCAGGCTGAACACTATGGTCCTACAAAAGTAGACTCCTAATCGGGATCACATACCTTTGTGGGACAGCTAGGGAGACAGGTAGTTTAAAACTCTAAGTCTCTCACTGGAATGCTACCAGCCCCGCCTCCACCGCTTCTTCAATTAAAGAGTGGGGAACTGCTTTGTCTCTGGCTCAAGTTCCCGAGCTTCCCTCTATATCTCAGGTCACAGACGCTTCATTTACCTTTGGTAGTCCTATGGAAATGGTTTAGATGTCCGTGGAGTCATCATAGGTTGCTTTCTACAAAAGGGCCTTGGTTATTGTAACCCAAGATTTCCAGGTTCCAGAAATACAAAAAGCAAGCTGCCTAGTTAAATTTGAATTTTAGACAGCAAAGTTTAAGACTAAGTATGCTTTATGTAATATTTGGGGCATCCTGTATTCACAGCTCTAAGGTGACGGCATAAGCATTTCTCTGCTCTGGGGATGTCTTGCCTCAACTTTCCAAGGAAAAAGTGGTTGTATCCTGCTTCCATTTGGAGGACCTCCCAGAGGAGGGTCAGTTAAAGGACTAATGTGTAAGGCTGGACATGCTTTAGGTGGGTGTGGGATACAGGATGTGGGATGTGAAGTGACTTAACCCAGAAGCTTTGAGCACATTTCAGGATGGTTCGGTGGAGAGGAAGGATGCATCTTGAAGCTTCAGAATTTACTTGAATTGGCAAAGGGGGTGTGGCATCCCTGGAGCAGCTCCCTTTCTGATTACCCACTCCATTACATTAGCCACACTTAAGAGGAAAGAATCTACAAAAGTAACTGCTTCCGATTCAGCTGTTTCTACCTCTGGAGTGCTGGGATTATAAGGTGTGCCAGGCATGTTGATTCAGGATTGGCGACTGAACCCGGGGCTTCCTGCTTGCTAGCTAGGCACTTTAGTAGCTGAACTATGCTCCTAGTATTTTTCTTTGGTCTTCTTGAAAGACCTAGGAGAACCTGAGATTTCTTCTTTCCAGAAACACAGTGTTAAACTGATCAGTATAAGGGTTTAAAGTTTAGGAGAACTGGAATTTCCAGAAATTTCCATCCATGATTTTAGCCAAGCTCAGTGGGTCTACAATTCACTATACACATAGTCATTGGGAAGGCTTGTTAGCAACGCAGACTCTGATTCCCATCC
Source organism: Uromys caudimaculatus (assembly GCA_028551405.1). Classification (NCBI taxonomy): domain Eukaryota; kingdom Metazoa; phylum Chordata; class Mammalia; order Rodentia; family Muridae; genus Uromys; species Uromys caudimaculatus. The sequence goes on along the minus strand of CM052708.1, from coordinate 62,428,575 downwards.
TCAGAATTGATTTCAGCTAGCTTGGTTTGAGGCTAGAAAGCTGCATTTTCTTTCTTTTTTCTCTTTTCCCCTGAGACAGGGTTTCTCTGTGTAGCCCTGGCTGTCCTGGCACTCACTCTGTAGACCAGGCTGGCCTCGAACTCAGAAATCCATCTGCCTCTGCCTCCCAAGTGCTGGGCTTAAAGGTGTGGGCCACCACTGCCGGGCTTGCTTGCTTGCTTTCTTTTCTTTCTTTCTTTCTTTCTTTCTTTCTTTCTTTCTTTCTTTCTTTCTTTCTTTCTAGCATCAAAGGTGCTGGTGTTCCAGAAGACTCGCTAGTTAATTAAACAAATAGAACCCATGGTCAGAAGTCTGGATTAAGTTCAAGTTCTTGGTTTTGTCATTTATTTCCTGATCTTGGGCAAGTCATTTTGTCTGGTTGCTTTTTCTTCTGGAGTGTGGCTTGTGAGAATTAACTAAGGGTATTTCAAAGAAGCATTTAGCACATGTACTTCAACAATGATCTATCTTATGTCCAAAGCCAAACATTATGTTGGCACAAAGAATCCAATGATAAAAAAAAAAAAAAAAAAGGAAATAATCCTCTGTGGTGGTCCTCACAGACTCCCTAGGTTGACTTTGGAGAGCTGGCAACTATGTAGTCAGAACTTAGCTTAAACTTCTCTCCTTCTAAAAGAGACTCCCATCATCAGCGTACTGCATGGCCTTTGTTTATTTTCTTCAGAACACCACTTTGAAAGGCTCTTGTATAATTCTTATTCATTTTCTCTCCACCAGAGACTAAGTTTCAAGGGGAGTCTTGTCTGTCTAGTACTCTGCTTTGCTCCCTGCCCACAACAGGGTATGTGCATGGCACTTGGTTGATGCATGGACAAGCAGGATAGTAAGCAGAAGCACAAGTGGCTGACAGAATAAAGTACTAAGTTCTGGGGGTACTAAGTATTAAGTGGCTGACAGAATGAAGTACTAAGTTCTGGGGGTACTAAGTACCAAGTGGCTGACAGAATGAAGTACTAAGTGCTAGCATTCTGTAGGTTACAATCTAAACAACACTACAGAAATTCCCAGCTGTCTTCACAGGACAACAAAAGCTCCTATAATCCAGATAACCAATAAAATGTTGAGTTTTTTGAGGAAAGGCTGATCAGATGGAACAGGTATTAGGACTTTAGATTCTAGAACATATATCAGGGACACAGTGCAGAGAGCATCTGTATTGTCTTCACATGTACCAAATAAGCTTTAGCATAGTTGTTTAGAAGGAAGAAATTCAAATATATGGAAAATGTCTTTTATAACTAAAGTTATCCTTAAGGTATTCCCAGAATTTATATACTCCAGATTGGGTAGATCTGCTAGAATTATATACGATGAAATGGACTCTTGATATCTACTCTAGACAAGACTCTGGAGAGAAAAATGTATTCTCCCCTTCTTATCTTGAAGTCAAGACACATGATGTATACATATGGAAGAATATATCCTGTCTAGAAAAGCCATATTCTTAAAAAACACGCATGATTTGATACATAAATATTGTACTCTTTAAAAGATTTAGATTATTTTATGTGTACTAGTGTTTTGCTCAACTGTATACAACATGCATATTTGTTGTTCAAGGAGGTCAGAAGAGGGAATCTGATCTCCTGGAATAGCCTCCATGTTGTGTTGATCCTCCACAAGAACAATAAGAGCTCTTAACCACTGAGCAATTTCTGTGGCCTATTGATGTAGTTTCTAGGAATAGAATCTAATTTGTCAACCCCTTTCTTGTGCCTGCAAGTTATCATTAAACACTGCAAAAGTAGGTTGAGCCGATAATCTGATATCCCAGACCTGGAAGGAATACATCATTCCTTCAAATGGGTGTTGCTTCATTTTTTAATAAATGAGGTAAGTCTTAGACTAAATGTAGGTACTAAATAAAGTAGCTTCAAAGTCCTCTGTCCAGTGATAGCTGTATGTGGCTCTTTTTTTTTTAAGATTCAATTTTGTGTGGGAGGGGGTTGAGTGGGTGAGGTAGGGACACGGGAGAGTGGAGGGCCATATAGGCCAAAACAGTATGCCAGATTTCAATAGAGTTACAGGTGTTTGTGAGCTACCTGACCTGAGTATTGGGAATTGAACTCAGGCCCTCTCCACGAACATCTGAACAACTCTTATTGCTGAGCCACCTATCCAGTCTCTGGCTTAGCTTTAATTAACAAAAATCAAATAAACTTTCCTTGGCTACTCTTAGTTATATTTCTACTGCTCAGGTAGCCACACGTGTACTGATTGGCACAGGTATTTTCATTAAAGAAAATTCTACTGAAGAGGGTAGTGCTGCTCAATCATGATACGTTCAGATCTGTGTTGTAGAGAGCTCAACAATTCTTAGTAACCATGGGCCAAGGATAAATGCTACCCTCACAAAGGAAAACATGACGAATTCTTTTTTGTTGTCAGAGAAGAAAGATTGAAGCTTTTATGGAAAGAACTGGAAAAGAAGGAAATGAGACAAAGGATTCTGAGTTACTACACTTCAGGAATGACTGGATAAAGGGATGCAGGCTCACTGGAGATATTTGCTGCTCAACTAGAAATTGGATCAGAAAATACCATACTTGAGAAAACTTCCCTTTGTGTTGATTGAAATTTGATTCCATTATATATATTTTAAAGTAATCCAGTGCTAGAGGCATAGGTGAGAGATACAGTATTTACCCAGCACGATCTCTAGCACAATGAGGCAGCATGCTTTATTTGCTGAATTAGGAAACAAGGAAAGAAGGGTCTTAGTTTAATTGGGACCAAAGTTTAAAGAGAAAATACTAAGGAAAAAAAAAAACAGAAAAAGAGAGAGAGAGAGAAGAGACTGAGAGACTTTCTTTACAAGAGTCTTTTATTCTACTCAAACTTTGGAGGATTTGTATTTGTCTTAGTAGATAATATAATTTCTTATTAGGAGAAAGGATAGAAAAATCAGAGTTTTCCCCTAAGGTATCCTGTTGCCCCCTCTACTCTCCCATATCCTATATTGTGAAGCATCTTAGTTATGAAGTCTTTAAGGTCTTCTCTGACTTCTGATTTAACTTTAAACCTAATTTGTCTTTTGCCAGCTATCTGATTTACAGTCCTAGTACCATCTTTTGCATGCCTAAATTATTGGAGCTTTGCAGTATGGCTGACTTTTAATTATTTGGGGAAACAGAGGTAGTAAATGTCAGAATGAATACTTGTTAACAAGTGCAAACACTTTCTGGACATTTACCATGGGTTCTGGACTTTGCTAAGTGCTTAATGTTTGACATTATTTCATTTAACCCCAGCACAATAGTGCTGTGATCCAAGTATTGTTATTTGCATGTCATGGAAATGGAAAATGAGTCCACACTGGTGTATACCTGTAATTTCAGCACTTGGTAAGCAGAGGTGGGAGGATTGCAAGTTTGAATCCACTCTGGGATACATAGTAGGTTCCAGGCTAGGCTACATAAAGAAACTGTGTCCAAAAGAACACAAAGAAGGAAAGCAAGAATAAAATGTTAAGTAATTAGTCTCAGGTTAGATAATTAGTTGAATCAAAGTTCAAAACCCTCTTTGTCTGACTCTGGAACTTGAACTTTTATCTACTATTCTGCACAGGAACTTTTTACACATAGTAATGTTCTGACTCACACTACTCAAAACCAACAATGATACAATTTCCTATTGAGAGGTTAGATAAGTTCATACTCGGAACACAAAAACTTTTCCTTATCGTTATTTCAGGTAGCTGAGAAAATCTGTAGTTCAGAATGGCTTTGTCTCAGAATGAGGATTCGTGTCTCAATAAGTGATGTTCTGCATTGATTCTGTCATCTTCCTAGGGAGTTTCTATGGAGATGTTAATGATGGTCGTTGACAAAGATCAAAGGCTAAGACCTTACTGGAAGGAGCTGGAGTGATGGCATAGAAACTTCTGGAAGAATTCATTACTGGATGATTAGAAACAGCCAGTTAGCCCATTTGGCCTTAAGTTGAATATCAAAGGACTCTGTTCTACTTGTGATGAGACAGAGAGAAGGGTTCAATTGCAGATGCATGCCATATTATGTGAATTAGGAACCAGTTTGATTATTCTTCCACATCCCAACGGCTCTACAGTAACGCAAGAGCACCGAGGCTACATTTCTTCAGGAGTGCAAACTACTCTGTTGTGAATATGGATTTACCTCTTCTAACAGACTAAAGCTTTCCAAGGACACGAGTGATTCACTGGAACCTGGGCAGGGCTATTTACTCCTCACAGGACTGTGGTGCTAAGTGTTTCCGGGCTATAAATACAGATAACAAGTGACAGTAGTTCAGTTGCTGCTTTAGAAATGTTGCTCATCTAGTTAGGGCAGTTGAAGGTGACAACGCTGAAATGAAGTACCAGATTATATGCGGGTAGCCTTTTCAACTGAAAGACGAGATACTAGAAGGTCAGGTTATTGTGAACTTGTAAGGGCAGTGTAAACCGGAAGGCAGAACTTAAGTATTCTTCAGTTAAAACGCTAAAAAGCAGCTAATTGTACTTTTTAAAACCTCAAACTTTCATTTCTTTTTTCTATAAAATGATTTATAGAGGGTAAGGTTGAACCAAACATGCTCTTTGGAGTCTTTCAAGGTTGACATCTCGGGATATTAGAACAATACCTGTTGTACGATGTCAGTTTGGGATTGCTGCTGATCCTGACCCTTCACTCTACGCACAAGTGACTGTCTCTCTTTCTAGACAGGACTGATTAACCTGAAAATTCCTACAATTTAACTACAAACTATTGGCCCTCCTTGGTACCCAATAAACGTTTGTTGAATGAATGAATACCTGCTGGCTTAGGTTCTTCGTAGGGGCCAGATCCAACCTTCCAGTTCAGGATCCTGTAGAGGTCAACCCTCTCCCGCCAGTGTAAACTGGCGCTTGCCCCGTATAAGCATAGTTCTCGCTGCGGAGGAACTTGACCTGCTCTAATGATTGGTCACAGGCATCTGAAGACAGAGCTTTTAAGAGAATTAAGGCCAGGCAGGTTAAATCCCTGGACCGCCAGCTTGGTCTCTAAGCAGATTCCCAAGCTTAACTACTGAGGACAGGGGATCAAAGAGACCCGGAACTCTCTGGTAAGCCTCTCGGTCCGCGGTTAAACCTCTCCCCCTGTTCCCGTCACAAATCTTGTCGCCAGAGCAACAATGGGGGTAGACAAACGCAGGACGGAAATAAAGGGAAATATAGTACACGTCTCCAGAGCGGAGATACGCCATGCGCAGGCGCATTAATTTATTTCCGGTTGTAGTTCTCAGTCTGAGGATGTAGCCTGCGTCTGCGCATTAATTGTGACGCACCAAGGCTGGTCTTTTCGCCGGAGCCAATTGGCCCACTGGCGTGGGCGTGGCTAAGGCCCGCTAACGCGCACGCGTGAGCCACATACCCTGTGGTCTTCTGGTATCCGAAGTGCCCGCGTTCGTCATGTCGGCGTCGGTGGTATCCGTCATCTCCCGGTTCCTGGAGGAGTACTTGAGCTCCACTCCTCAGCGGCTGAAGTTGCTGGACGCCTATCTCCTTTATATATTGCTGACCGGGGCGCTGCAGTTCGGCTACTGTCTCCTCGTGGGCACCTTCCCCTTCAACTCTTTTCTCTCTGGCTTCATCTCTTGTGTGGGCAGCTTCATCCTAGCGGGTAATGATTCTGTATCCTAGTAATAATGTCCCACTTTGGCGCGCAGCTCCGTCCTCACGGTACCCTTTGGTAGTTTGTAGAAGGCCGTCGTCTGTGAAGTCACGCTTACTTCTTGGGATCCAGGAAGCAGGCCCAGAAATGTCACATTTCTAATGCCAAATGGCTGAGAGTTGAAACTGAATATGTAAAGAAATAGCTCTTCTGGTGGTCGTCGCAATTAATACTTCTCTAAGGAAAAATATCACACTTTGATGAAGCTTTAATACAAACTTAAAAGTTGGTAGAACTTTAAATGAAAAAGCCAAGCAGAGCCATTTCTATCACCTGGGCCTAATCCCTTCTGCATCTAGAAGACTTTAGTGATAGTATAGGAATATAAATATTAGTGATTGTTTTTGAGGAGGCAGTCCAGTTGATGCTGGCCTTTTTGTTGCCCCTACTTATTTCTGTGCATAATTCCTGTGCTTTTCTTATTTTCCTGAACTCAATTTTTATTCACACAATTGTGTATAAGCTCTTCTTTCTGGTCTACACATTTGATAACCTTACAGATTTACAGATCTAATGAGGATTGCCGCCATGAATTTCATCTGAAGTCTGACCTTTCTTGCCCCATGGAATTGAGAGAATACTGGGAACAGGTTTGGCTCAGGAATGTTACTACCAAGTGTATTATGGTCAGTAGTGTTTTGGGGGCTTATTAGCAATTGTTTTCCTCAGTGAATTAGAGCTGGTTTGGGCAGAGACAAAATATAGCATTGCACTTGTCTGGAGACTTGATTTACAGTCTTAACATAACTCTCATATTACATGTACACATTCACATTGCTAGTTCAGGCACACTGGGAACAATTTTACTTTTCAGAACTTAAATAGGCCCCAGGACATCACGACTTGTGCCCCAGTCAGAGCCGGAGCTGCAAAGTCAGCTTGTTCAGTAGTCATCATATCATCTTTGGATTTTGGTCCAGTTTCTTGAGGCTGCACCCTAACCATCAGGATATGTTAGCACCATCAGCCAGACCTGACATACCTCTTTACTGTGCCCAGTACTGTTCATGACAATTTTGTTAACCAGCCAGGAGAAAGCATCTTGCTGAGAACTTCTTATTTATTTATTTAGCCTCTGGTTATGGAAGCGTAGGAACAGGGTGGGGCTGAAAACTGATTAAGTAAGACCTCTTCCGTGGAAGCCACCCATCTTCACAAGCCCCCCAGGACTATATAGAAAAGAATGATTTGCTGGAAAGTTAGGTTAGTGTGCTCTTTCTTTCTTTCTTCCTGTCTTTTTTTTCTTTTTCTTTTTGTAGATGCTTTTGCTTTTTAAATTTTTTTTTCTTTTAAAATATCTTTGTGGGTATCTGTATGTGTATATAGTGTCTTGTAAAGTGTCATGTGTCTGTGTGCATGTGTGTATATATGGGGGTAAAGGGCAGAACTGAACTGGCTAGAGAACTCTGGGGAGGGGGTGTCTTCCTGTTGTGTGGTGTCTTCTCTGCCTCTCCAAATCTCCAGCTCCACACTTACAGATGTGCCAGCAAACCAGGTTTTACATGGGTCCTTATGCTTTGAGGCAGGCAGTTTACCAACGGAAACATCTCTCCAGCTCCTAAGTCCTGTTTTTGTGCCAGTTGAGGCTGAAATTATCAGGTTCCAGTGGGAGGTATATGGCTTGTTATTGACTAGACTGCTTAGCAAAGGAACACTGTTAGTAGCGAGGTCATTAGTAGTATCGAGGACATTATCAGTATTGAGGATATTATTAGTGAGGTCATTATTAGTAGTAAGATTGGTGTTAGTAGTGATATTTCCAAATCTTTTAAGTAACAGGGAATAGGGTGAGAGAAATAAAAGTGGGTTTAAGGAAAAGAAAAGGATTTCTGATAATTCACTGTTGCTGCAGAAAGTTATTTGCATTCTCCTCCCTTCGGTGAACTTGGCGCATTTTGTCACTGAGCTAAATCCTCAGATCCATTCATCATCCATCCATCCATCCATCCATCCATCCATCCATCCATCCTTCCATCCATCCATCCATCCATCCATCCATCCATCCATCCATCCATCCATCCTTCCATCCATCCATCCTTCCATCCATCCATCCATCCATCTTTCCATCCTTCAATCCATCCACCCATCCTTCCATCCATTTATCCATTCTTCATCCATCCATCCATCCATCATCCATCCTTCCATCCTTCCTTCCATCCATCCATCCTTCCTTCCATCCATCCTTCCTTCCTTCCTTCCTTCCTTCCTTCCTTCCTTCCTTCCTTCCTTCCTTCCATCCTTCCTTCCATCCTTCCATCCATCCATCCATCCATCCATCCATCCATCCATCCATCCATCCTTCCATCCATCCATCCTTCTATCCATCCTTCCATCCATCCATCCTTCAATCCATCCATCCATCCATCCTTCCTTCCTTCCATCCATCCTTCCATCCTTCCATCCATTTATTCATCCTTCATCCATCCATCATCCATCCATCCATCCATCATCCATCCATCCATCCTTTTTTTTGAGACAGGGTTTTAGTGTGTAGCCCTGCCTGGCTGGAACTGTAGATTGAGCTGACCTTGAACTCTGAGATTCATGTACCTCCATGATCTGAGTGCTGGGATTAAAGGTGTGTCAGCAGCCTGGCTGCCATATTTCTTTTGACAGCATTAATTTTACTAAATCCAACTTCTTTTGCTAGGCCAGATCATTGCCTGGTATCTTGTTTTAATGAAAAATTTGAAATTTGGCTGTTTGGCCTTTGTTCATGTTGTTGTGACAGGAAAGCTTATGCCTGCTGATGTTTTTGACTTTTCTATGGTTTTCTTTGGGAAGAGAATGGAAGGGGCAGCTTTGGTGAAGGGAGGTTGTAGGAAATTATGGGAGTGGATTTTGAAAGACCAAGTGGCGTTAAATGCTGGAGCTTTGGATGTCGGGCCTGTTTCTGTAGGAGATCATCTGAGAATTGACAGTGGCAACACAGGTAGGTGAGATGGCTCAGCCGGTGAAGGTCCTTGTCACCAAACCTGAGCATCACCTGAGTTTGATCCCTGGGGCTTGGGTGACAGGAGGAGAAACCAAGTCCTGTTCTCTCACCTCCACACCTGTACACTCACACTAAGTAAAGAGTAAATGACATACAGACCAGCTGTCCAACAGCAGCTCTCTTTTTGGAAGTAAAGGGCAGACTTGAAGTTGCTGTTAGTTGCATGACTTGGAGGAACCCTCTTTAGCTTGGTTTTCTTCATTCTTTTGATGAGTTATTTCTTTTGCATGTACATTTGCTCTTTAGAAATTGGTCAGAACACCGAATCAGTTTAGAATGCTGCCATCAAACATCCAAATCCTGAAAAGACACAATGGTATCTTCTATTTCCTCATGGCCGGGTGCCTTATTCAGGGTCTCAGGAAGGGCTTGAGGTGAGATGGCACTAGGGATGGGCAGCAGTGTGTCGTGTAAGGTTTTTAAGGATCTCGGGGGGAATAATTCTCCTATCTCAGCCATGCTCAGCAGCTGTCTATCTTCCTGTTAGCTATCACTAGAGGAGGGACATCTGTCGCTTCAGAGTTAACATCCCAGTGTTGGTAGTCTTTGTAGTTTCCTTTTGTACCTAGCTGGGATCTGCTCATTTCAAGAACTGATTAGGGAGATTAAGCGGAAATTAGTTAAGTCTGTCCTTAAAATAAGTCTTAGTGGGCAAGCACTCCACTCCTGGGCCTCATCCCTAGTCTGTGAAGTCATTGTTTTAGGTTACTTTACAACTTTGGTTCTTCTGTTCCTGCTTAGGAAACAGTTTTGCCTTTTGAAAAACAGAGTTTGTGGGCTGGAGAGACAGCTTAGTGGGTTAGCGTGCTTGCAGCAGTGAGTTCAGATCCCCAGCACCAATGTCAAAAGCTAGATGTGGCTACATACCTGTAACCCCAGTGCTGGGGTGGGGGTGGGGGGCGCAGGGCAGAATCAAGAGGATTGCTGAGTCCTGCTGACTGCCAGCTTCAGTTCAGTGAGAGACCCTGTCCCAAAGGAATAAGGGTGAGAGAGAGCGAGCAGGACACTTGGCGTCCTCTGGCCTCTGAAAGTTTGCACACACAGGCATGTGCATCTGCACACACGTGCACGCACACACACACACACACACACACACACACACACACACACACACACACACGGGACATTTACAAGATAACGTTTTAGTACTCCTAGTTATGAAATCACAAAGGAGTTTGAATTTGAGAGACAAGGACACTAATCCAGAGTGTTTTCTGTCTCAAGGGAGCCATTGGCTTATTTGGACTGGGGTTGAGCTACTTTAGATTTGTGGCTTCCTCTCCACTGCTGTCCAGGAGACTGGGAGTTTGCCAACTTTGTGGCTGCTTGTCTGGTTAGTTTTATCTATCACTTTCTTATTCTCAGTGCCTCGGGCTCTTCCTAGCTTTACAGCCCCTGGGATCTCTTTTAACTTGATTTGATTTGCAAGCCTGTTTGTATTCCTTAACCAAATTTGTCTGTGGTTCCCAAAGTAGAGTTTGTGTTTTGTTCAGTTTGTTTGGTTTTTCCCGGACACGTATCTCTTTTAGGAGTGGCCTTGTTGATACCACCCTCTTCATCACTGTCCAGTGTCAGTAAGTCATTTGCCGTTTTAAGGTTCTTGTACCTTTACTCGTCTATCTTTAGAACTTGGTTCACGTCTTAGACCTCTCAGTTCACAGTTGCTGACTCTCCCAGTGGATCCAGGGCTCTCGAGTCCTTGCTTCACTCTGTATGTGGGGGATGAGGGTAAGGAAGAAGAGATGAAACTCTTCCATTAGTCTGCATTTCTTGTACTTGTCTGCTCTCTGGGAAGTGAGGGCAGATGCTTTCATGTCTGCACCTTGGTCAACACTGTCCATGTTAAATTGTGAGCACAGCTGTCTTAATTTAAGGAAGATGGAGGACTGTTTGCCAGGCTCTCTGCCGGTGTGCTGTGGATTCAGGAGGATCACAGATGCGGTCCCTCCTCTTACAGTCTGAAGGCAGATGCAGACAGGTCACTGTGGAATGGTGCTGGTGAGGGGAGGTGCCTGATTGGCTTCCTGCCCCTTTCAGTGCTGCTGCAGCGTGTCCCTAGTAGGTTTACTTTCCCAGAATGTGCTTCATAACTTCTCACAGTTTTCTCCATTTCTTTGCCTATGTTCACAGTTTATCTTATATTTTAGTTTTTTACTAGCAAGGTGAGAGTAGCCAGGAGTCCGTTCATTTTCCAGTGGCTCACAGCAGACAGCCTGCTCTTATGTCTGCTGTGACTCTCCCATGTCAGCGCCCAGCTCTTGCACGTACTTGAAGGCGCTGGTCTTTCCTTGGTGGCCGAGCAGCGTCTGTGGTGACCCCTTCATTCAGCATCATGGATTTTCTTTATTGACTCAGTCTCAAGTTTTAGTCTTGCTCTAATACTGTCTGATTTTAAAAGTTGACCCAGGCATGGTGGTGCATACTTTTAGTCTTAGCTCTTGAGTGACTGAGGCAGGAGGATATCTATGAATTTGAGGCAAGGCTGGTTTACATGGTGAGTTCCAGGCCAGCCACGACCCTGTCTCCAAAAGAAAAAGGGGGAAAAAAGTTCCATTTGGTCCCTGGCGCTCCCAGCAGCCATCACTAGCATCTTTCTCTCCTTCCTCGTTGTAGAGCTTCTTGAAAGAGTAGTTGCTGTCTCTACCTTTCCCCCACGTATTTCTCAGCGCTCCCATGCTGTGGCCTGTCCCCACCACTTCCTCAAACTATTTCCAGATCGAGCCACCATCCGCCTCACCTAACCTGACTGCTCAACATTAGCATTTAGCTCAAATGGCTGGTTCTTTCTGAGGGAAACCCTTACTTCCCAGCACTCTTGTGACTGCCTCCTCCTTGCTCCTCCTCACCTCCTCCTAGCTTTTCCTTCCCACTGTGCTGGGCGCTTCATTTTGTATTTCTTTCCATAGGTGAATTTAAGTTCTATATCTATGCATACAGTTATGGTATTGATATTTTAGTTTGGACTGGTCTAGTTGGTTCACAATACTAAATCCAGTTCCTAATGTATTTCTCTTTTTGATGTCTCTTCTATCTCTCATGTTTATATATCCCAAACAGACACTCCCCCTTCCCAGCCCTCTCCTTCTTTACCAGCAGTGTACAATGTCAACGCTGGGTAGGTTGTTCAGCCGAAATTTAGGAGGTCTGTCTGATCCCATAACTTCTCTCAACTCCCACATCCATTTCACCAGCAAACTTTGTCTTCTCTGGAATATAGGCTGTCTCTGTCCCTTTGTCTCTGTTTTTATCACCTTAACCCTGAGCTCCTCAGTTCCTAAGTCACTCCTCTTTAGTCCTGCAAACCATTCTTCACGTTGCAGTTCAGCCTTTAAAGAACATGAATCTCGTTGCTCAGCTACTCGCACCCTTGAATGCTGCTTCATTGCCCTTTGATTAAGTCTTCTCTGGTCACTGGTATCTGCTGTCTCTAGCTTGTTCCGCCTAAGAAGTGCAAAGACTGTTTTTACTATCTGGATTGCTCTGCCCTGGATCTTTATGTACCTGGCTCTTTAGCCTTTAAATGGTCTTATAGCATTTTTAAAGACATGACTACTGGATAAGACAGCTTTCTAGTCTCCTTTTTCTTGCTACATTTTCTCTGCAGTGTGTATGGTATGCAGAATTTCCTTGTTTGTTTGCTGACTTGTGACTGGAAACACTTGTTTGTCTCCACTGATTCTAAGTTCCTTGGGAGCCAGACTCCTGTCTATCTGGCTCTGTGCCATAGTCCCAGCATCTAGAATGATGCTTGACTTGTAGTAGGCGCTTGTTAAATTTTTTGCTGAATAAATGAGCCTTTAAGGAGATGATGAAACCAAGCGGCTGGATGGGCAGGCCAGATCAGGAGGGTGTCGGTTTCCATCTCTGGAAGTGCTCAGGGAGATGCTGAATGCTCATTTCTGGAGCAATTTTTTTTTACCTTTCTTGTGTCCAAACCTGCTGAGGGATATGGCATGTTTATGAGTAACACAGGTTTTGGAGGGTTGGTAATTCTCATGCTTATCAAATCCTGGTAAGTATCCTTCAGAAAATGTCCCAGGCTCCCTTGGAGGCTCCTTCCAGCACACCTGTCTCTCACCACTTCTTCGACATTGTTCTATTTTGCTTTCTATAGCTGTGATAAACTATGACCTGTAGCAACTTGGGGAGGGAAGGGCTTATTTGACTTACATAGTGTACTGGCTGGTTTTGTGTGTCAACTTGACACAAGCTGGAGTTATCACAGAGAAAGGAGTTTCAATTGAGAAAAATGCCTCCATGAGATCCAGGTGTAAGGCATTTTCTCAATTAGTGATCAAGGGGGGAGGGAGCCTTGTGAGTGGTACCATCTGTGGGCTGGTAGTCTTGGGTTCTATAAGAAAGCAGGCTGAGCAAGCCAGGAGAAGCAAGCAAGCCAGTAAGAAACATCCCTCCATGGCCTCTGCATCAGCTCCTGCTTCCTGACCTGCTTGAGTTCCAGTCCTGACTTCCTTTAGTGATGAACGGCAGTGTGGAAGTGTAAGCTGAATAAACCATTTCCTCCCCAACTTGCTTCCTGGTCATGATGTTTTGTGCAGGAATAGAAACCCTGACTAAGACACATGGCATAGCCCTTCATCAAGGGAAGTCAAAGCAGGAACTGAAGTCAAGACTGTGGAGGACTGCTGCTTACTGGCTTGCTCAGCTTGGTTCCTTACACAACCAGGACCACCTGCCTGGGGGTAGCACTGCCTACAGTGAGCTGGGGCCTCCCATATCAGTCATTAATTAAGAAAATGAAGGAGAGATGACTCAGCAGTTATGAACACTTTTATGGTTCCTTTTCTAGAGGACCCAGGTTCAATTCCTAGCACCCATATGGCTACTCACAACTGTCTGTAACTCCACCTTAAGGAGGTCTGACATGCTCTTCTGGCCTCCTAGGACACCAGGCACACAAGTGGTACACAGACTTTCATGAAGGCAAAATACCTGATAAATTAAATAATTATATTTAAAAGGAAAGAAAATGCCCCCAAAGCCCCACATGCTAGTCTGATAGAGGCAATTCCCCAGCTGAGGTTCTCATTTAGCTGACTAGTTTGTGTCAAGTTGGAAAAAAGAAAAAAAAGAAAAAGAAAAAATCCAACTAGCATAGGCATTTTATGCACCAAATGGGGTATTCGAAGGGCTGGAGGGATGGCTCAGCAGTTGAGTATTGGCTGTTCTTCCAGAGGACCCAGGCTCTGTTCCCAGCACCCACATGGTGTCTCACAGCCATTCATGTGACTTCAATTCCAGGGGATCCAATGGTGTCTACTAACCTCATTGGGCACCAGGCATACACACATGATGCATGTATACACATGGAGGCAAAACATTCATACACATAGAATAAACAATTTTTAAAAAATGGTCTCAATGACCTCTGAGATCCATTGAATGCTTGTGGGGTTGACTTGTGCACTGTAGGTTAACTTGAGTTGTTACGATCATTTTAAGGTGACCATCAGTCCGTGCTGCATCCACTGTCACAGAGCTTTTCTCCTGTCCCCTCACAGTTACTCCAGGCACTACCTCATTTTCTATCCTAATGCTGTTCATATTTCTGAATCTGTTTCTCTAAAGTTTTTGCTAGATTGCAAGTGATAGACTATATATAAAATAAAGATATAAGCATAGTAATTATATAGAGAAGTCAAAGGTTTAGAGCAGTTTGGGGCCCAAGGCAGAGCAGTTGCTGCAAAAGCATGCAGACTTGAGTTAAGGTCCCGCAGTTCGAGCTCTGTAAGCCAGGGTGGAGGAGGGGAAAGGCAGCAGCCCTTGAACCTCATTGGCTGGCCAGCCAGGGACTCTAAGCTTCAGGAGAACATCAGTGAGAATCCTTGAGGTCATGAGAACGCCTCTCTCAAAAACTAAGGTAGGTGGACTGGAGAGATGGCTCAGTGGTTAAGATCACTTCCTGCTCTTCCAGAGGATCTAAGTTTGATTCCCAGAACCCACAACCAACCTCCAGGGGAATCCAGTGCCCTCTTCTGGCTTTTAGGAGCACCTGTATACACAGGTCATATAGACAGCATACAGTGAAACACACACACACACACACACACACACACACACACTAAAAATGATCTTTGAAACAAATTAGGTGGAATGTACAGCACATATGAACATGTACATATAACACATACACACATACTACAGACACGTACAAAAAGAGCTGACAGGAGTTAGTGGTTTTGACTTTTTTTCACTCAGTAAAAGTGGATAGCTTTCTTGTCAGTGTACAGAGAATTTACCTTATTCTCAATAATTGCATAGGATTTCATTGCAGGTGTGTGGTATGATCTAATTATTCCCTTTGGTGACATTTGGACCATTTCTTTTTTTTCTTTCACTTTTACAAACATACTGTATTTTGTAAGACACATTTATTGTCAAAAGGTAAAAACATTTTAAATATTAAGTGGTGTTGCCGGTGGCTTTTCCCTCAAAGGGGGACTAACCTGGCCTTTTACAGCAAGGTTTTAAGTGGTTTCCTTACTCCAGCCAGTGCCCTTCATAAAGGTCAGTGCACTTCCATAGTGTTTCTGTGCTTAGGTTGATGGGAACTGTTGCCATGGTGATGAACTCTGGAGGACTAATCTGATCATTCTGTCTTCTGAGTGGATTCTTTGTTAATGTTGAAGTGGATGCTAGCCTGAAGCAGGTGTGATAATTTATTGAAGCCATAAAAGGTGTTTGAGCAGAGAATGCCCCTGGAGCTTCTTTTCATGTCTGGGTGACTAGCTGCTGCCTTGTTAGAGACTTCAGGGATACAGAAACTCGGGATGGAGGTCACTGTCAAAAGTCTTGTGTGTTGGATCCTCTGTTGTCTTTTGAGACAAATAAAGCCATTAGAACTTTACCAAAGACAAGTTTATCTACAGTAGGAAGTCCTTGTGGGCCATCAGCTGTACTTACGATTTCTGCTATGTATCTTCTTGTAGAAGGTGGTTAGGATATCATTCCAACTTTTGTTACTGCTGTATCTCTAGCCCCATATAGGTATAATTAGACACCTTTAAATTAACCAGCTTAAGGGAGTGCTTAGGCTTTTAGGAGGTGTAGATGTGAATAAGCCTATAGTTTTAGCATAACTCTGAGGTGTTGTTTTTCCCCTTTATTTTTCCTTTAATAAAGGATAGTTAAGATTGTAAAGGTATATAATTTTATGGGTTTTAATTTTCTATTTACTTTTTAAAGTTTTTAGTTATTGTATGTGTGTATGTATGCTGTCAGGCTTGTCAGCAGATGCCCTTACCAGTAAGCTACCTCACAATCTTAGTTTTAGTTTTCTGTTTTTTGAGACAGTGTCTTTCTTATGTAGCTCAGGTTCATCTTGGACTTGCCGTGGAGTTGGAGATGACCTTGAGTGAATACCCCTTACATCTGCCCTAGAAGTGCCAGGTTACAGCTGTGCAGTACCATACCTAGTTTGGGATGAGGTTTTAAATGCTCTGGTCTAACTGTGACCTGGATCAGGACAGAACATTATCAGTACCATGCAAGGTTCCTTGCATCTTTTGAAGCTATATTTCTGTCCATGAGAGATGAAAACTACTATCTGACTTACACTACTCTAGATTTTTTTTTTTTTTTTTTTTTTTTTTTTTGGTTTTTCGAGACAGGGTTTCTCTGTGTAGCCCTGGCTGTCCTGGAACTCACTCTGTAGACCAGGCTGGCCTCGAACTCAGAAATCCGCCTGCCTCTGCCTCCCAAGTGCTGGGATTAAAGGCGTGCGCCACCACTGCCCGTCACTACTCTAGATTTACTTTGCCGATTTTGTTTGTATATTTTTGTTTTGCTTTTTTGAGAGAGTGTCTTAACTCTGTAGTCTAGACTGGTCTCTAAACTTGTGGCTGTCCTCCCTCAGCCTCCCACGTTCTGGGATTACAGGTGTGCACCACCATGTCTGGCTGCTTTGTCTAGTTTTAAGGCTCCATATGTTGGAATAATCTAGTGTGTACTTTTTATAGCATCATGAAATCCATTCAGTTAGGATCTAGCAGAAGTTCCTTTTCATTGCCGTATAGTATTTCTTTGTGTACATGTGCTATATAATCCCTTCTGTACTGTTAATAGATATTAACTTTTCTAGCATGGTACATGTCATAGGAGTCACTCCTGTGCATGCCTCTTGGGTGTGGTGCTTTCATTTCATTAGAGAATTTTCATCACAGGATGTATTTGTGTATTGATTAGCAATCATTTGTTTTATATTCTGAATAATGACTTTTGTGTTTTGTTTCTTACCCAGTTTGCTTGAGAATACAGATCAACCCCCAGAACAAGGCGGATTTCCAAGGCATCTCTCCAGAGCGAGCCTTTGCTGATTTTCTCTTTGCCAGCACTATCCTGCATCTTGTCGTCATGAACTTTGTTGGCTGAACTGCTCCTGTTTCCTTACCGTGGAGTTGGAGGTTGGCGGAACGTAAGTGATGACAGCCTTGTGCTGCTGTGCTGATTCCAGCAGGTGACATCAGATGGGCTGGTTCTGGTTCTGGATGGCCGAGTTCCCATAGCGCTGTAGGATGTTTGCAGGCTTTCCTGGAGCTTCAGTGTGCATTCGTGTCAGCATGCTTGTCAGCCTGTGGATTACAGGTGTGCATCCGAAGGCTTTTGAAGAAAGATAAATTGCAGGTTTTGCTTTTAGATTTGTTCTTGAGGTTTTTTCCAATTCTGATTGCCATTGATGTTAAATATTAAATATGGCTGTTGTTGTCTGATAGTTATTCAGAGGAGTGTGAATGAATGACAGCTGGTTCTTCTGATTGTGTAGCCCGAACTTAAATGGTAAATTTGGATTAACTTGTGAGAAGATTTGGAACCAGACTGGTAGCATTTGGTTCATTTGCTACATCCCTTGTTAGGCACTGAAGCCCCCCCCCAAACAAACTTTACAGAATTCTGATAGGGAAACACAGGCAGGCCTAGATCCCTTTGTAGAGCCGAAAGCCCTCTCTACCCTCCCTTCATAGGTTGTGTGCCCTCCTCTCCTCTCTCCCCTCTTGTCTCAGTTACTTTACCAGAATGGTGACAAGACACCATGGCAGAGGCAACTTGTAGAAGAAAGTGATTTGGTATTCATTGTTGCAAAGAGTTCGAGTCTATGACTGTCAAGGTGGGGAGTATGGCAGCAGGCAGGCATGGTGCTGGAGCATAGCTGACAGCTTACATCTTAAGCCACAAGCTAGAAACAGAAAGCTAACTGAATGGCATGAGCTTTTGAACCTGAAAGCCTACTCATAGTGACACAACTCCTCCAACAAGGACACGCCTCCTAATCCTTCTCAAACAGTTCCACCTAGTATGGCCATTCTTATTCAAACCTTTGCACCCCAGAAGCAGAGTCTTAAAGCTGTGATGATATGTACATGATTTTTTTCCC
This sequence comes from Uromys caudimaculatus, assembly GCA_028551405.1. Classification (NCBI taxonomy): domain Eukaryota; kingdom Metazoa; phylum Chordata; class Mammalia; order Rodentia; family Muridae; genus Uromys; species Uromys caudimaculatus. The sequence continues at coordinate 62,410,460 of CM052708.1, read as the reverse complement.
CAAACATACACCAGTATTTTTCCTTTGATAAGAGAAAACGGGCCAGGAAGAATGCAGTTGCTTCCCTAGATGTATGGGTACAGGACGTAGAGTAGTCTCTGCCTCTTGATGCTTGGCTCAGTGCTTGTGCAACTCACAGATGAATGTCTGTGGTCCTTCCTTGCCTTTGCACCATAAGATTTAGTACTATTGCTCCCATGTGGTGAGAGAAGAGAATCTTAGGAAATAACCTTTTGGGAGAAAATGTCCCAGGACCAACGTCTTTACATCGCTACATGGAAACCTGTGTGTTGGTACTAAAGACATCAGAAACCTCACACAAGAACCAGAGTACATGCAGTGATGTGTGGTGGCTACATTGGAAATGGCACATAACTGCACCTTAAAAACAGTTCTGTTTGTTGGGGAGACCTTTCAGTTTGGGTAGTGGTGAGTTGTTGAGATGCTGTAGTCAGTGAACATGTTTGAAAAGGACTTCATTCTGCTCTCCTAATATAGTTTGAGTTATTGGGGACCTGATTCCCATTGCTCCTCATCCCTAGTCAGTGACAGTTAGTGGGGATACAAAGGGAAGTAAAATGCCTTTAAAAGTATAAACAAAAAACAAGAGAAACACAGCTGGAGATATTCCAGCTGTGGAGTGCCCTGGGTTCAATGTCAGTACTGTACAGCCAGACACAGTGATGTGTGCCTGTCACTTCAGCACTCAGGTGAAAGGCAGAGGATTAGAACTTCAAGTTCATCCTCAGCTACTTATCAAGTGGAGGTCGGCCTGAACTTCATGAGACCCGCTCTTTAAGAAGGATAGAGACCCACACACGTACCAGAGTGTACCAGACACGAGCATGAAGTGCTGTGAGAGGCGAGAAGGAGCTGATAAGCAGATCGTAGCTCTGACCAGTTCCGGTTAACTGTTTCCATCGGATGCCTTGAGTGCAGCCTCCAGGGTAGACCACCTTGAGTTTGTGGGTATTAGGTCTAACTCTCAGGCGTTCTGAAGAGATGAAGAAACAGCTATGTCTTCTGATTGCCCAGCTCTAGATTTGTGAAGGTGTTTCCCAGGTGAGTTATGGTATGTATTTATGAAGGGACAGGATGCATTTCCAGGGTGTTCTCCAGGCTCAGAAAGACACTAAATCATGGAAAATTCTTTTCTAGTGCTGCCATGGTTGGAGGAGGACTCGGCTTCCAAAGAACTTAGTATTTCAAAATTATGACAAACCAGGAAAAGCAGGCTCAGCAGAGCTGTGTAGCGCAGATCGTATTAACAGCCTTGGCCATCTGCCCGACTGGGGATATGGGCTAAGGGTGTGCAGAATGGCCCGATCCTAGACTGCAGTGTCCGGTCACTTTGTAGAAAACAGAAAGCTCCTAGAAAAGGTGGGAAGATGCTCTTGTCTGGGGATCGCTTAGCACATTCTCCAGAGACCTTTCACCTGTGCTAGCCTGTCCCACACGTTTGTCTGTCCCATCTGTGTGGTTTTAATTCAGCTGTGTGCTCACTGTGCCAAGTGAGTTCTAATGGTCACACTAACTCACAAGGTAGGATAAAAAGGAAAACAAAAACAAAACCACTCAATGTGCTGATAAAACACTCATTCATAAGACACTGGCGGGGTCGGTGTCCTTCTTCTGTGAAATGAGTTATGGGCAGCAGTTTTGAGCTAGATTCTCATGTTGCTGCTTAACATTCTCCTCATTTTCCAGTTGACAGATGGGCATTTAAAAAAGAAGGTGACATTTAAAACTGGGAAGAAAAGGCAGATCAAAAGAAAATGACATTGAGCTGTAAACATCAGTGTGGCTTAGGAGAGCCAAAGGAGGAGCAGATAGAGCTCCCAGTGTGTTGCTTCGAGTGTGTGTGAAATAACATTTTCAGATGGCCTCAAGCAGGTGAGCCTGCCATTCCCGTTTGCAGAGTGGGCACCGAGAGATCCAGAGAGCACTAGGGGAAATCTTTTGTTTGTTTTTGCTTTGAAAGGGGATCCCATGTAGTACAAGGTCACTTCAAATAAGTTATGTACTAAAGGATGACCTTGGACTCCTGATCCTCTGACCCTTGCCTCCCACATGCTGGGATTACAAGTATAGGCCCGCATCTCCTGGCCCCAATTTTAGATTCCTTTTTTTAATTTAAAAGAATTTTATTTTTAATTTGCATCTATGTGTATGTGTGCGTTTGTGCATGGTAGTGCAGGTTCCCATAGCGACCAGAGGTGACGGGTCTCCTGGAGCTAGAGTTATAAGCAGTTAGGAACTGCCTGTTGTGGTGTTGGGCACCAAGCTTGGGTCCTTTGAAAGAGCAGCATATAATCTTAACTGCTGAGTCATCTCTCCAGCTCCTGTTTCAGGATTGGTTTGTTTGTTTGTTTTTCTAGACAGGGTTTCTCTGTGTAGTTCTGGCTGTCCTAGAACTTGCTGTATAAACCAGCCTAGCCTCACACTCAGAGATCCACCTGTGTCTGACTCCCGAGTGCTGGGATTAAAGATGTGTGCCTGGGCTTGCCCAGTTTCAGGGTTTTTAAAAGAAAGGATGAACAGGGAGACAGCCTTGGGTTGCATTTGGGGAGTTAACATTCCTGGTGATGTGGGCCGTGGGACAGGGAAACGTGAAGTGGGTGCCCAGGAACAACTGGGCCTGAGTGTGCTTGCCTTCCTGGGTGGAGACTGTTGGCAGAAGTGTGGGCCGAAATTTTGTTAGTTCTGCTTTTTTAATATTATGGGGAGAGTCTCTTAGTATCTTTAATAATTGGTAGCATTTATTGCTAGCTAGTGGTAGAAGGCTATGAGGCTGGGCAGAACCTTTGAACTGACTGTTTACAACTAGGCAATCCTGTTTTTTTGTAATTTATCAAAATATAGTAATCTAGAGAAGTACCTTGGGAAGGGACTCAAAATGTATTCTTTTTTTCCATCTCCATCTTTATTATTAATTAATTAAGAGACAAGGTCTCCTTATCCTAGGCTTGCCTGGAACTTGAAAAAAAAAATAGTTTAAAATTTATTAGATTTTATTTAGAGAGAGAGAGAGAGAGAGAGAGAGAGAGAGAGAGAGTGAGAGAGAGAGAGAGAGAGTGTGTGTGTGTGTGTGTGTGTGTGTGTGTGTGTGTAGCTGTATGTTGTGTAAGTGTGTGGATGCCTAGAGCACATGTGGCGAACAGGACTGACTCCCTCTGAAAGTTCTTTGCACCGTGGGGCCTAGGGGTCACACCCCGGCGTCAGGATCTAGGGAAGCGCCCGTACTCCCTGAGCTTTAAAGAAAAAAAAGTTTTAATTTGTTCTTTGACAATTTCACACATTTATGTAGTTTATTTTGGTAGTATCACCCCTGCCTAGTACCCCAACACATGGTCTCTTCTTTTTAAATTATTTTGTAACCCACCCAGTCCATTTAGTGCTTCCTGCATCCATATGGGCATGGGGCCATCTGCTAGTCTAGTTGGTACCCTCTGCACTCTGCTGCCATCTAGTGGATGCACCTTTCCTGTGCTGGGAGTGTATCACAAAGCATTTGAGTTGTATTTTGGTGGAACAACAAAAGCTAGTTCCTTTCCAGTCATGGGAGGGCAGCAAAGGCCCAGGTGAGCTTAAATGCCAACCAGGGGTTTCTTTACATCCTGGTCGGGAGTGGGCAGTGCTGAGCTAGGAATCCTTAGCAGGGCCCCAGACCTGTGTTCCTCAGACCTGTGTGCATAGACTGTAGGATTTCACAGGGCTTCCTTTTGTCAGTTTCAGGACTTGGTTTTCATTTATTCTAGACCTTTTATTGTCTCCAGCTCTGAGCTCCCACTGGCAGTGCTTTCAGTTTTTAGTTGATGACCGAGTGGGTCTCATAACCTTTTCTCGGCGCCTTAACCCTCAGGGGGCTGGAAAGTCAGGTATCTTCTTTATAATTGATCTTAAGAGTTATTAAAAAGCATTAATTGACTCTTTTAATTTGTGGCTGAACTCTTCTGGTTGGTCTTTTGAAGGCAGAGAGCTAGATAGATGTAGTTAGGTGTGTGTGTGTGTGTGTGTCTGTGTGTCTGTGTTTGTATGTGGCTGTGGGCAGCATGGCACATGGTCCAAGGACAGTGGTCAGGGGTTGCTCTCTCCTTCCGCCATGTGGGTCCTGGGGATGGAACTGCGGTTGTCAGAAGTAGCAGGAGTACCCACTGATCCAGCTCATCAACCCTGTTTTTAAATTATTTTACATTTATTTTCTTTCTTTCTTTCTTTCTTTCTTTCTTTCTTTCTTTCTTTCTTTCTTTC
>CM052708.1:62394413-62406109 GCA_028551405.1 Uromys caudimaculatus | reverse complement strand
AAGTCATTGTCACCTACTGGGCTGCACAGGGGCCTGGTCCCTGGGCTCTCAGGTCCACAGTGTACTCCTCTCACACCCTGCATTGTCACTTTGCTTTAAAGTTGTTCACTCTTGTCATCCCCCATCCCCCGCACTCCCAGATTCCTGAGGGTGGGGACCTAAGGCTGGTCCCAGACCTTGGTTTCCTTGCCTGTACAGTGAGGAGCTGTTAACTTTCACTAATACAATCATGATGGTCACTGTGTTTGTGTATTCCATTTGGGCTTTGCCTCCCCTCCAGTTGTTACTTTTTTTTTTTTTTTTTTTTTTTTTGGTTTTTCGAGACAAGGTTTCTCTGTGTAGCCCTGGCTGTCCTGGAACTCACTCTGTAGACCAGACTGGCCTTGAACTCAGAAATCCGCCTGTCTCTGCCTCCCAAGTGCTGAGATTAAAGGCCTGCACCACCACTGCCCGACCAATTGTTACTTTTTATTCATCTTCTCACTGGTTACTGAAGGGAAGACATTAAAGTGGGATTGTTCAGAATAAAATGTCCAGTGTTATGGAATCATCCGTCTATAAGATGCTTTGTCAGCCCTGCATCTCTAGGATTCATGTGTCTTCCATGTGCACCTTTAGATCAGTGCATATAATTTCCCTGCCTGCCCTGTGGTGAGGGAGACAGATAGCTGTGTGCGTACCTGCTTTGTACCTGAGGGAACTTGGCCTCGGCAAAATTTCAGTTGACTTTAGTCTTTGGTACTAAGTGACTGAGTGGGCACTTAATAGTGGATGTTTGGATCCTAAACTCTGATGTTCATTGCTCTCTATGTTCAAGAACTTTTGAGTAATAATTATATATGCATATGTATATGTATATATGTGTGTGTATACATGTATATATATGTTTATGTATAAAAACACACACATATATGCATATATTATATGATTATGTATACACACATACTTACAGGATTGTGTTTGTTAAAATATTAAACTTGCTTGAATGGGAACAGTTGAGCAGTTTATAAGCAGGGATAAAGGTAGATAACGTAGGTGTTTCTGCAAAGGTAGGCATCATTACCGTGGTGCAGGAGAGCTGAGGTAATCTAGTAGTGCTGACGGTGATGACCTCACACAGTGCCTGGGTCTGTGGAAATCCTCCTAGTCTGCCCTACCCACAACGGTGGCCATCGGTCACATGGCTAATGTTGCCTAATGAACATCTGAAATGGGACTCAACAACCAAAGAACTAAATTTTAATTTCCTTCATTTATTTATTTTTATTAGACAGACTCTACTGAATCCTTAGCTAGCCTTGAACTCGGTCTATAGTGAAGGAAGACCTTGAACTTCTGACCCTCCTGCCTTCACTCCCCAAGTCCTGAGATTCCAGACACAAGTCAGCATGTCTGACACTGTGGGTGTTGGAACAAACCTGGCATGGTGGAAAGAAGCCCCACATGTCTGTTCTGGGTGGGACAGGAGACACGTGGGAAGTGGTTGCACATCTTCCCACACAGTCCGGGCAAGTGGGGGCCCTGCCCATGGGTGGGGGAGGGGGCCATTCCCGGGGAATGCTCAGCAGCTGTCTCTGTGGGTTCTCTAGCCCGGGACACCACAGTCGCTGCAGGGTGCTGCAGATTGTGCAGCTGGGGTTCCCGCCGGGACCTGGTTTTGGCGGCTTGGGGCGCTGGGCTAGCTGCTTAGGCTTGGGTGAATGGATACCGTCTGGGAGCGCTGGGAAGCCCTCGGTGAGAGATTAGACACGGCTCCTTAATCGAGGGCCGGATCCCTTGCTTCCCACAGCGGTCCAGATGAATAGTCAGTCCATAATTCTAAGATGTTTATTGTCATCGTGTGGAGTGGCGTGGATGGAATTGTACCCCCCAATCTCTGGGATGGGCGAGGCAGATATAGTAACTGGGAAGGGGCGTGGCTAAGTCTCCAGGTGTCTCATTAACCTGGGGATGGCTTGGAGCTGTGTGGCCACGCCTCTACCCAAGGAGGGGTGGTACATGACTGTGAGCCAAAAGCCTCCTGGGAGCATTGGCATAACGTTTTTCGATCCCTTGCAGATTGTTCTGCTGGGTCGCCCAAATTTTATGCCTGTGCTCAACTGGGTGCCAGATTGCCTGTCACAGATCACTGCCCCACATGTGGGTACTGGGTGTCATGATGCTACAAGCACTCTGCCACCTGAACCATACCCGCAGCCCTGCCTGCCCATTATTTCAGGCAATTTTAACCGAAGTTAAATACATCTGTGTAGCTGCTGGGTACTGGATTGGACGAATAGTTGTGGATAAAATTCCCAAGCTATCAAGTTGTGGATTTATCATTTCTAAAAGGAGAGGATTAGCCTAGTTGATTTCTGGAGTGTCCTTCACTTTTAGAAGTTGTGATCTGTGCCTTGTAACATTAGAGTGATTCAGACTGTGCTCTACTCTTGGGAGCTGTGCAGTTGTCTTTGATTTATATCACATCCAGTTTCAGCTGTAATTGGGTGAACAGAATCCATGGAAGGTCAGCATTTGGTCATATCTGTCCAGTAATAGTGACAGTCTAGAGAGGGTTCTAGGGAAGAGCCCACAATCCCAGGAGCGGGACTCTGTCTGCCATTGTCATTTTCATTGTAGAAAGCAGTTATTTTCATCGTTTCTTATATTTTTCCTTGCTTTCTTTTAGGGTGATTAGAATGGGTGGGTCAGATGGTACCATTTCTACCTGGGGGACAGACCAGGAGGAACCCCCTCACCTTTCTCAGTAGGTGTCTTCCATTCTGCATATTTCACCATCAGGGAGGAGATTCTGAGGTAGTTTTTGATAGCAACCTTTACTCTGCTTGTAGTTAAAAGCATTTTTCTGAGTTGCTCACCGGCCCATTGTGCCATCATTTCAGAAATCTGAGGCCTCTGAGCACTCACCAAGTGTGTACCCTCGATGGAAAAGAGGGAACAGGGTTTTCTGGAAACTACCACCAAAAGACCTGTTCTGAGCTTTCCTTTCTGGGTGGACTGGTCTTGGTGTCTAAGGTTCACATGTTTCAATATCAGAATCCACCCTGCTCTAAGCAGCAATTGTCCCCCTCCCCCCGCAGCCAGTACCCATCTTACCCAAAGTAGCTTACGTGAAGTGAGAACTAAATTACCTCTTCACAGACCTGACGCTTTCTGAGGTACTGAGAAGTTTTATCCACGATCTTGAGTCTGTCTTCAAACTGGGCGTTAGTGCTTTGAGAAATCTGAGGGCCAGGAAGGCGAGTGAGTGGCTGATGCAGAGTTAGGATGGGGAAATCAAGAGCTGACGCCAGTCTCTTCAGCGCCTCGACAGCCTTTTTTTCTCTTTTCTTTTTTTTTCTTTTTCGTGAGCTTGGCATTTATGTGTGAGCATAGTCCTTAACGATGCTACTCTCAATAGTGCTTGTGAAAACAGTTGGCCGTTTTCCGTTTATTGTAGTCTGGTCTAAATACTTCGACACACTTAGTGCGGCGTGTCTCATGGGTTGAGAGTTTAGATGGAAGGATTTGTGACATGACACACCTTTCTGCTTCTTTCAGGCTCGCTCTTTGACGTCCCCTGGATCAGAATTCTTGAGCTGGCAGCTTGTTGCACATGGATTCTTCAGATTTGAGCTTAACTGCGACTCTCGCTGGGTGTGAGGTGGCGTGTCCAGAGGCCTCCCTTCGCTCTATCGGACCAATCCACAGACTCTGCCCCCCTCAGTGTAACCCTTCCTTTCCAAATTAAAAAATGTCTCTCTGCCACCCCCTCCGAGCCTCTGAGTGCCATTTGTTCCTTCATGTTTGTGTGCAGATCCATTTCCCTTGGGTCCGTGCACTCTTCATGACTTGCTAACTCGCAACTGTGACCCTTTAACTGTGACCTTTCACCTGTGACCCTTCACCTTTGTTTTCATTAAGTAGTTGTCATTGGAGTTAGTGACAAAAGACAGTGCTGACAACCTGGAAAATGGCAGTCCTTTGTCCTTTCGATCAGGCAGTTCTTTGCTAATTCTTCATTGTCTGGAACTGTATCACTAAGCATTCCTGTTATGTCTGTTTCTGTATGCTTTCTGGGGAAAAGGAAATAAATGCTTGTCTCTTAGGCAGTATACGCCAAGTGCAATGTGTGTGTGTGTGTGTGTGTGTGTGTGTGTGCGTGTGTGTATGTGTGTGGTAAGAGAGAGGTGTGTGACTGTGACTGCAGGCAGGTGTCTGTGTGCGTGTCTGTGTGACAATGTATGTGTGTGTGAGAGACGTCTGTGCTGTCTGTGGTATGTGACGGGTGTGTGTATGTGTGCATGTGTGTTGATTTCTATCACATTATTTTCCAAAGTTCTCTCTCAAGCGTTTCACCTCATAGTTGTCTTCAGAGGTTCCAGTTCTCATTAAGTAGGTGAAGAAATGAAGCTCAGATTTGTGCTTAAGACCACAGGTCTTAGAAACAGCAAACAGAACATCACTTTAAAGACAAAGCTGGAAACAACAGAAAGTCACATTAAGGACAAAGCTGGAGCAGAATAGCAGCTGCTGGCTGAAGTCTAGGCATGGTGCATCCAGTGAGCTCTGCGTCCATCTCAGGAGCAGCAAGTTTGCCATATATGGGGAACAGCCCTGTCTGTTCCACTGGAGCTGATTACCAAATGACTTGTGCTCTAGAAGTCCTCCCCTGGGGCCCCACATTTGCATAGGCCCAGGAACTCACAGTTCTGTTGCCTGGGTCACACTGGATCAAATCAGTCTTTGGGGTATAGCCGACTACCCCCATCTTAGCTGGTTGAAAGTGCTGTCAAACTATGCGGTTTGCTATTCAGTGGGCAGTCAGCCACCAGTAGTACTGGCTACCCTGGAGCTGTTTGAAAGGACACTTCTAGGCCTTACCCCCAAGCTACAGAAGCACAGCTTTGCATTTTAACAAGGTCCCAGGTGATTGTTGTGCACATGGAAGTCTGAGATGTACCGTTTTTTCAGCTTTGTGTGTATTCTGCAGTTAACAGGAAGCTTGACAAAGCTTGAGCCTCTCCATTCTTTGTTAGCTCTCTGCTTAACTAGACATACTCCAGACTGAGTGGCTCTTCACAGAGTTAGCAAGCTTTTTAGGAATGGTTGGGTTCAATATAATGACAAAAACTGGCAGGGGTTCTGTAGGCCATGGCCTAGCACTGTGAGGGGAAATTCACTAAGATGGCTAAGTGGTCAGTGTGCTTGACACTCCCACAGACGTCATGTAGCTTTACCGGGAGATCTGGATGTATTTTTAGTTTGGATTCAATAAACAGATATTTCAGATATGAAAAGTAATCAGAGTTTAAGAGAATGGGTCAACTGAGAATGAGCAATAATTTGGCAAGGAAGATATCACAACAGCCTTTACTATGATGCAGGTTTATGTTTCTCTGGTTTAGAGCCACATGGCCAGGCACTGAGTTCCCAAGTGTCAGATTTGGTTTTGTCTCTGGGTTTGTGATTTTCCCAGACTAGCCCTTGGTGGCAGACATATCTTGGTGTGTATTTTTACTGTTTACAACTTTTGCAGTCTTGAGTTCAAATTTGAAAATGCACCATAGATTAGTTAGCTTGTTCGACGATTCTCAATTTCTATATGCACAGAAAGACTAGCCGTGGCTTAGTCTTCAGTTAGGGAAAAGCCTTACTCCTCCTTCCACGTGGCTCCCTATTCTGAGGGATTTGTTTTGCTGACTCAGTTGAAGCAGGTACCGTATGGGCTGAGGGATGTCGTGCTGTTTCCTGCAGCTTCCAGCTCACGCCTCCTCTGTGGGGTGGTTTATTTTTATTTCCTGTGTTCTTTCTGTAGGGCTGCAAGCCATTTACCACAACTACTGTACATTGTTCCTTGCTCTGCGGTGGTGGGAAACAGCCCTTTGCACCTTCTGCCTACACACTTCCTGTCAACACTGCATGCAAATGTCTCTCACGTTTCCTCTCTAAGCAGCCCGCACCTCTGCTCTTTGATCACGTCCTGTGATCTTGGCCCACACAACACTTTTTTATGATGGTTGGAAAGTACTTGGGGGAAGTTACAGAGATTTGTTCCCTTCTTTGGGAAATTCACGCCAGCATCAGCTAGTTTCCAGCATCTGGAAGCTAGCTGAGTGTATGTAGTTCTGGTGGGTTGTGGCTCTGGGCTGGAAGTCTAGGCCAATATTTGGGTATCCTGTGACTTAAGACTTATCTTAGGATTTCCATTGCTGTGATAAAACACCATGGGGTGGGGTGGGGTGGGGTGGATGCCACTTGGGAAGGAAAGGGTTTGTCTCAGTTCACAGCTCATAATCCATCAGTCAGGGAATCAGGGAAGTCGGGGCAGGAGCTCGGGGCAGGAGCTGATGCACAGGCCAGGATGGAAGCTGCTTGCTGGCTTGTCCCTGATGCTTCGCTCAGCCTGCTTTCTTACATAGCAGGGCCAGCTTGCCCCGGGGTGGCACTACCTACAATGGGTTGGGCTTTCCCTCATCAATTTTTAAGAAAATGTCCCACAGGCTTGCTCACCAGCCAGTCTGAGGGGGGCATTTTCTCAGTGGACATTCCTTTTTTCCCAAATGACTCGACTGTCAAATTGACATGAAAACTAGCCAGTACAAGACTACAGCTAATTTAAAAGAATTAACATAAAAATGAGTTTTCCCTGGGTATGTGTGATCCTTTTCCTTGAATAAGGACTTTAGTGAGAAAGAAAAAAAGTTCGAGAATTCCTATGTTAGACCAGACAGAAATATTTTACTTGCTTAATTTTGAATTTTTAAGTCTCAGCGAACACAAAACTTTTTTTTTTTTTTTTTTGGCATTATGTGGATAGCTCCGTATTGTGGAATGTGCTTTGCATGATCTAAAGTGTTGAATTGAGACTGTGTTCTGCCACATATTGTCTTTTGAACCCTAGAGGACCCTCTGTCTCTACAATTCTGTAAATAATTAATTAGGCGCCTGGGCTCTGCCAAGTAGGCATGGGCTATAAAGATAAGAAGCAGCCTTGCTGTCTAGGTGAGTAAACCAACTCCTGCCTGTGTGTCTGGCATGGTATTAAGTGCCTGTCCCTATCTGCTGTTTAAGTTCTATGACCCACCCCGTGAGGTTCTCTAATCCCACAAGGATGGAGTCTCATTTTTCCAAGTGGTAAATGGAGCCTTGGTTGCCAGTGTTTGGATGTGAATCTTCTTTCTGACTCAAACCATTTGTGTTAGGCTTTGGATGAGCTAATTAATAACGAGCCCGGGCGTGATGATGCACCAGTTCTCATGGAAATCAGCAGGACCGGGGACTCTGACGTGATGCTTTCTCCCTAAGCAGCATCTCCAGTCAAACAGGGCCTTGCCAAGGGCCTCGCTCCCTGGTGGAAGGAGAGAGGTCTCACGAGAGGACCCATTCCTGCCTGCTCTCACGGGTGGACCACTACGCTTTAAAAATATTAAATATTAGAAAACTTTGTTAGTGTGTTCTGGGTGGATGGCTTGGAGACAAGGACCCTGTGCCATCTTGACAGCCCTGTTTTTGAAAAAAAATTTAAAGAACAATTGGCTTTTTTAAATTAAAATTTGCAATTAAAAATGACATCATTCCCCATTTTTCTCCCTCCCATCTACTCATTTCCCCTCATACTTTCTCAAATTCATATCAAATTGTTGATAGATATGTGTGTGTATGTATATACACACATATATGTATGTATATGATTTCAGAGCTGACCATTTGGTATTGGATAGCTAATTGGGTGGCTCTTCCCTGGGGAAGGCTGTTTCCCGCTCTTAGTGTTCCTTGGTTGCTGGTCATTCCTTGTTTAGGGTTGGGTGTGTTAACATGTCTAGTGATGTCTTTCTTGTTCAGGTCTAGTTTAGGCAGCCATGTTGGTGAGACTTCATGAATATAGCTTCCCTCACATTTCTAAGGAAGCAATCTCAGAGCACACTTCCTGTTTCTCTGGTTCTTACAATCTTTGTACCCCCATTCCCCCTTCTAAGATGACCCCTGAGCCTTAGATGCAGGATCTGTGTTGTAGATAGATTCACCAGAGCCGGAGCCGGGCACCCCATGATCACTGTTCTCGAGTACTCACAGGGTGTGGTTTTCTTTCTGTATGTTTGCGTGCATCCTTGTGGGTGTGTCAGAGGATCCTGGCAGGAGTCAGTTCTTTCCTTCTGCCTTGTAGGTACAGGAGATCAAACTCGGGTCACCAGGGTTGGCAATAGGTGCCTTTTGTATGCAGAGCCATCTTGCCAGCTTGTCTTCTGATTTTGCCTTATCACTGAACTTTTGACCCACGGGGCTGGCAAGGTGGCTTAGAGTGTAAAAACACCTTCTGTGCAATCCTGGTAACCTGAGATTGACCCCTAGATTCCATGCAGAAGTAAAGAGCTGACTCCACTAATGTTCTCTGACCTTCATATTGCACCACGGCACACCCTCCTCACCATGGCAACCGTCCCCACCTCGGCAACCCTCCTGTCACGAGACTGAGTAGTACAGTTTATGCCTGGAAAGTATGACCTCAGCAGGTGAACGATGTCCACCCATGTTCCCTGGAGTGTACAGGGTTCTCTGGTTTGCCATTCTAATCCAGTCCTAAAGAGGAACCAAGTAAGTGCACACAATCACAGAAGAGTCACTGAAGCAGAATTCAGGAACTGGTCTGGTTGTGGGTCCTGTCTATATGATAGCTGCACCTAGCACAGAGACTTCATGTTCATTGTGTTTGGTGGGAATTCAAGACAGTAGGACTAGTCCACTGTGGTCTTAATGTAAGCCAGTCCATATGCTTCCTAATTTGTAAAGGGGGCAGAGAAATGCTTTGCCTATGGTTCAGGCTTGAGAGGATGGACGGGGCGATGTCTGCTTTGGGGTTGAGCAAGCATATACTACTGTGACTAAGGGTTCTACACAAGGATGCTGCCAGCCCATGTGACCTGGCACGTCACTGGAATAACTCAGCCGTGGTCGGCAAGAAGGAAGGATACCCTAGAGTTGATAAAATCATGTCTTGCAGTTTCGCTGACCACAGTCTTAGTCTTACCTTGGGTTCTTCCTGCCCAGGCTGACCATGAAACAGACCAGTTGCTCCCACAGCCTAAACCACATTCTTTGGTCCACTTCACTCTCAGGTTCTGCCAGCCCCTGCTTCTTACATCTGTATGTGCTTCCTCTAGCTGGGGGTTTCCTTTTTTTCTTGGTTGATTAAAGTTAATGTGGGTGTTTCAGAGCAAGGGTGGAACTGGACGGCTTCACAGTGGATTTCAGTAGGGCTTCAAAACTGGGATCCTGTGGCCTCTGGGAGGGAAGTGTGTTTGAATTCCCAAGGCAAACACACCCTGGGTTTGTCTCTCAAAGGTGGGAAGCCCTTTGGGATGATACTGGACACGCTGGCCTGAGGAGGGGTGCTGCTCAGGAACCCTGCCTGGGGGAGGTGCCTTGAGAGACCATCCTCCTGCAATCAGGGAAGCCCCTAGGGGACCAGAGAGGGGGGAAATGTGCCTCCTCATGGGTGATGCAGTGAGAAGCACTAGGGAGGCCATGGGATACTGTGGGGTCCTGTGGTCCCGAAAATTCTCCACTGTGACCTCCCAAAAGCTGGAAGCTGGAGGTCACAGAAGGAGTGGAGGCTGCCGAAGCAGTCACGGGCGAAGTGGCCATATGCTAAGTGGGGACCCCACGAGCCCCAAGCCTGTGAGCATCGCATCCTTGAGCAGTCAGCCTGCTTTTAGCGCAGCATGGGGGAGCATGGGTGCATCCGAGCAAGCAGTCAGTCTTGCATGGGGGATTGCGTCCATCCTTTTGCTCATTCTGACAACCCACTGCTTTATGTCTGCCTTGGGAGTTTGGTTCACTAAGCATTAGCAAACCCATTATCTCCGCTGACAACATGGAGAGAAGTAGGTGGGCATGCATTCTGGTCTCCATGTGAATAATGAAAACTCCAAACAGCAAAGTTAAATGTGCCAGGCAAGAAGATTGGGGAAGGACAGTGATGCTTACAGACCTTGCTTTGTCTGACCCCTGCCTGCCTGAGGAATGCCAGGAAGATATTAACAGAAGCCATAAAATCACAGCCATACGTCTCTCATGCTCACGTGCTGCCTGGGTTGTCTGTGCCTTGACTTTAGGCCCTCTGTCGAGTTTAGTTTATATGCACTGAGATGCAGCAGACCTAGGCTTTTCAGCTGGATGCGTTTTGACAGGCAGCTACCCCAATGTGCCCATCACCCAGATTCCAGGTCCACAGCCCTGAATTCCAAACCCTTGTTCTCCTTTGCCATCCATCCTTTCTCTCTAGAGACACCCAGCATGTGAGTACCTGTTACAGGTTATCCCCTTGGCCTGTTCTTAAACTTCATCCCTCAAACTTCAGGGAGCCAGAGTCCCTGAAACCTGGCAGTGTCTGCCCTTTGTCAGGTATCCCGCTGGAAGAAAACCTTGCTTCCTAAATGACCTGAGAGAATGTTGGTACAACATGGGAAATTGAGGCTGCAGGTTTACAGATTACAAAGAGTGAGGCCATGGATCCTGGGCCTGCCAGGTCCCCATGTTCTGTCTCGTGGCTTCTAGCAGAGTAGCTTCTTAGGGGTTCTCTTGTAGCTGGGTCTCCCAAACCTGGGCAGGCAGTGCCCCCTGCTGCCTGAGGACCTGACCCTAGACTCTGCAGGGTAAGAGGATCACACAAGTCTGGAGTCCAGTGACTGGCACATGGTGGGACCTTGTGAAAGAGAAGTCACTTGTTATTTGATTTTCCTTCGGAAAGAGTTTTCCTGTAGGTTGTAGGGATTTTCTTTATCCAGAATAAACACACCAAGGGAGAAGCAGCCTTTTGGTGGAGTACTGCTGCCCCCGTGTGGCTATCTTCAGACACTACAACAGAGTGAGACTCCCAAGACGGAAGTTTTTCAGGTTTCAGGTTCTGTGACTTCCTTGGACCCTGAGAGACAGATGTCCACCAGGGTTATCTCTTGACACTTAAGTTTCCTCCTGGAGTGGAAATAAGAGCGTATGGAGCTTCTTGTGGAAGGTATCCGTTGGGGAACTAGCCTTAGCTGTGTGTGTAGGCAGATGCCTCTTTCACATCCTGTCCAGCACAAGCTGGGCTGGACATAGACTCTCCCCTGAACTAAGTATATAAACTGGTCTAATTTGAGGGCAATAGAAGTCAGGGGAGGGGGGACTTCTTGGGAGTGGAGCAGCAGTGCCTCCCCAGCTGCTGCTGCACATGGGTGTTACCACCAAGACCTGCAAAAGCCCCACCCAAGTGCTCGGTGGCCTTCTTTTCTGCACCTGTGGTTGGGTTGCGGTGTAACGGCCCCAGCCTACCTCTTCTGGGCACGTGGCCCGGAGAGATATTATCTCTAACTCTGTATTTTTAACTCTTCTTTCCAGAGGATGTGGCTTCTGCGGGAGAGCTTCAAAGGGTGCCCTGTTTGCCCGTGTCAGCAGCCATGACGTCATGGAAGTGGGAGGCTGTTCAGACCCAAACACCTGGAGGGAAGTGGGAAACTTTTTCCACTTCCTGTTCTACTTCTGGCTATTGATTCACTATCTGACCAGCTTACCCATTTCAGGGTGCAGCTGTCTGTGTGATTCTTGGAGGAAGTCCTATGCCTTGTACGTCTGTATGAAAGGAGGCCTGAGCGGCTGCATTGCTCATGTGGCCTTTACCCAAAGCAGGGCTGGCGATCCTTCAGACGGGGGGGGGGGGGGGGGGGGGGGGGGGGGGG
>CM052708.1:62336706-62394313 GCA_028551405.1 Uromys caudimaculatus | reverse complement strand
TGAGGAACTAGGTTTCAGGGGGTTTGTGTGGGCCACCAGGAAAACTGAAATGGACATTAAGTGACCTTTGGCTCTGGATGCTGGTTCTCATGTATGACCAGAGTTCAGACTTTTAGAAGCCTAGTAACTGTCCTTCAGGATTCAATCATCAGTCCATGAGGCTAACATGAGCCTGAACGCTTCAAGGGCCCACCAGTCAAGTTTTGATTATTCTAATAGTTTTTGCCAGGCTACTCTTTCCTAGCAAACCTGAGACAGTGGCTCACCTGGCCTCTATTAATGTCACCATTTTCCCTCTTAAGCCCAATTCCCTTCCCAGTGACTGTGTGGACCCTCATTGGTTCCTTTGTTGGTGTCTGTTGGGTGCCAGGTACTGTGCTAGGTACCCACTGGTGAGCAAGGTATTCCTCCTACCCTAAGGCTATCTATAGTCCAGCACGCTCCTTTGCCAACATGTCACCTGGTAATAAAATGTCTTCAGGTTCCCCCAGTAACCTCTTCCAGACTAAGCAATGGTAGACCAAGAACCGGACATGAAGGAGCCTCTGCCTGTTCCCCACACTTGTTCAGCCCCTGTGGAGACTTAGCCTCAGCTATGAGGGAAAGTTCTTGTTCTGACTGGATGGAGATTTCTCTGGGGGTGAAGTTGACTCTGATCTCTTAATGGCCTCCTGCCTGCCTTGTCCCAGTCTCGCCTGGCTTGGGCCTGGAAGGAAGAGGCTTTAGTCACTTCACCAGTGTGGGTGGATCTTCAGCTTCCTGCCACATCGTCTCACTCTGGTCCTCAGGTGACTTTAGGGTTCTAGTGACCTCTGGGTGTTGCTCTCTGGGGGCACTGGGCTAACATGGTTCAGCAGAGGCCAGGCCTCTTTCACGTTTAGTGGGGAGGTCAGTCTTTGGCTCCTACACTGCCTTCCGGGCTTCTTACTTTGTCCCAGGCCCACAAGGTCCCCTTCAGCCTCAGCATTACGGCAGCCAATTTTCAGGAGCAGGACACTTCCTCAGCCGCCACCCACGCTTTCTTTGCCTGGATTTTTTTTTTTTTTTTTTAAATAGAACAAAGTGAATTACCACTTTAGGAGGGGAAAAAAAAGACAAACTAATTTGCCCTAAGTTCTTAATGGTTGATAAAGGCTTGCTGCACTAACCTTCCCATGGGCACTTTCATCTAATACAGGGAAGAGAATGGTTTAATTAAAAGAAATTCCCAGTGGTAGACTCTGGCATCATGTCAGACACGAGAGGAGGGGTTTGGGGGAAGAGGCTTTTCACCCCTCCTCCCGTGTATGTGAGGGTGGCCCTGTCATGGCGGTGTCTCTTGTGGCCCTGTCATGGAGGTGTCTCAAAAGGCTTCATTGTAGGCTAGAGATGAGGCAGTTTAGAAATTGTGGGGTTCTGTGGTCACTCTAATCAGGGGAGGCCAGGAGAGGGGACATGGGTTTTTGCTGTAGTCTCCAGTCACACCTGACATTTCATAGGTGGTGACCCTGAAGCTCACAGGAGGGAGGGACATGCCCTAGATCACACACTAAAGCTGGTTAGCCCCATATCTATGAGAAGAAGCAGGCCTGGGTTACAGCTGGGAGGATTTGCATATTTCTGGCTAGTGTGGTCATAGACACACAGGCGAACCATGGAAGTACTGGCTGGTGGCAGTGGGTGGGGGTGGGGGAGTCCTGGGAACCAGTAAGTACTCCCTTTTGGTCGTGAGTAGGCAGATATTCGTTGGTCTCTGAAGTGTATCCCCATCAGAATCCCTGCCCTTGGGGGAAGGAGACTGACAGGAGAGGCTCCCCCTCTCCAGAGGGCAGTGCGCTGTGAGGGCAGGGACTCTCACTGATAGGGAGAGCTTAGGACATCAGCTGTCCTTGGCCAAGTCCCAGCCGTAGATTTGTGAGGCAAAACAAGTGTGAAAGCAAAGAAGGTGTCCCTGGAGGGCAGAAGCCAGTGGGTGAGAACCTGGAGGACACTTGTCATCCTTGACTGGTAAAGTTCAGCTACAGGTCAGAGCCTCCCCACCAACCCCCCTGCTGTCAGCTGTTTTCTGGGTGACCCCGAGGCATGAGCGGGGACTCAGACTTGTAAGAGGAGCTTCCTGGCCCTTGGCACAGCTTGCTTAGTGGAATTTTAAAGAGGTCATTCCAAGAGGTTGAATGGAGAGGTTTGTTGAGGTAACTGTCTGGGCAAGTGTGACAGACACATACTTCGTACTTGGGTTTCTCTCCGCATGTAAATGCTCCCACCAAACTCAGTCAAATAGGATCACAGTTTTGGTTTTTCTGAATCACCTTTAATGACGTCATGGGCAGCAGAATAATATACAATGTGACTCAGTACACACAGTAGCTGGGAGGGTCTAGACAATGAGATAATTTCTACACCTTGATCAAAGAGTAATATGTATTTCTTTATGGATGCTTAAAAAATACCCCCCCCCCAAAAAAAAAACCCAACCCAAAAACAAAAACAAAAACAAATCACCCAACCAAAAAAACACGTTCTTCACAACATTGTCCAAGATTCTACTGGGGAATCTGTCAATCTGTCATGGGGGAGGGGTCTTCAGAGCCAGGAGAAGCCCCGCCCCTGCCTTGTCTGTGAATGGTCAGCAGCAGTAAGGGAGCTGAGTACAGCAGCGCTTAGCTCTCTAGCAATCTTCCTCACAAACCCGGGAGATCCAGTTGGCGGGTTGTGAGTGGGCCCAGCCAGACCCCAGACAGCCTTCTTTATTAGGCGGGAGGGCTCCTTTTGGCTTGAAGAGGGAGCGGAGGGGTGATGAGGAGGACGGAGTTTGGGAGCCAGGCTCTTTCAATCACGCTGACCTAGAGTGAGGAAGCAGAGAGTTCAGGCTTGGTACGGAGGACTAGGGCCCTCAGGGATGTGATGGGATGAATTTATTAGGGGCTGTGCAGGGTGACCAGGGACCTTGTCAGGCTGAAAGCATGACGACTCCACCAGGCTTAGGGCTAATGAGTATAGTGTCTTTGAATATCAAGCTGAGAGAGCTTGCTAGGGAGAAAGCACAGGACGGGGATGTGCAGTCTGAAAGGCAGGGCCAGAGGAACGTGGTACATGTGCATCCGGGTCGGAGTTTTCGGCTCCTCTGTTCTTTGGCTGTGTGACCCCTGATGTGACTTGGCCTCACTTTCATCATTTCTAAATGAGGATGGGATGAGCCGTTCTTCATGTACCTTAGGAGACTCACCGCTAGGTCAAGGATGCTGAAAGGATTGTGTTCTGCTAACCAGGTGTTTCAGGCCACTGTTGCAACAGTGTTACAATTTATAATGGGTAGGGGATGGAAAAATTCTGTGGGTCCGGTATTTAGGATTTAAAAGTAAATTTTAAATCCGAGGGTGATTTGCGCTCAGGGTTGGGTCCTACCCTGAACCCACACCTCTAAGGCTTCTCCAAGCTTTGATGCTTTCTCACCTCAACTGGACCACAGCCTCAGCGTCATGAGCAAGTTAAATCCGGCCACTTTGAGCAGGATGATTCGGAGTCCCATCACTGACAGGTTTTGAAAGTTTAGGTTCATATCTGTAAAACCAAGAGGTGGTAGCCATTAACGATAAGTGCATGAGAGAGCTGTACAGCAGCTCATGACACTGTGGACTTTCCCAAGAGTGATTAGGCGGGGTGTGGGTAACTTCAACCCCCAGATCTGACTTTTGAGCTTCTGCACACACCCCAAGGCAAAAGTATTTGTGTATTCCTCCAGGGTAAGAGCATTGTGTTTTAAGACAAAAACCACCAAAAGGACTTAGTCCTGAGGCCCTGTACAGATGGGGCTGGGGCTGGGGCTGGGGTAGATGCTCAGAACTTGTCCTAATGTTCTAGGCCTGGGCCCCTCAGTGAAACCACAGATGTGATGACTCAGTAACTAGTCACATAGAAAGGAGGTGGCACTGAGATCTTTGCCTGAGGCTATGTGAGTTCTACTTCCTTTCTAGAAAGGAATTCCCCAAGATGTAGAGAGGGCCAGTGTCCTTAGAGTGACACAGTTAGTTCAGGGCTGCTCTGAAGGGACTCACAAGTTCCACAGTGGGATATGAAGTGGTTTTCTTTGGCTATTCTCACAGAGGAACCAATAAAAGAGACCCCGAGGCCTGAGAGTGACCCACTGGCCTTGTGCAGTGGAGACATTTCCTGTTAAGTACTTAGCATGGAAAATGAAGCTAACCATGCTGAAGGGATTCAAGACAGACCCTGTGGAGGCTGAGGCCTTTCCTTGTGCACTGAAGGTCATCACTGGCCCATTGCCCCGCCCTCCAGCATCACTCAATGTTGGTTAGATCCTTCTCTTACCTGTTTCAAAACTTTTCTCCATCAACTTGGCATCACAGGGAACGTCTGAAAGGGAACACACAGACATTTTCTTAGGTTCTAAAACGTGCTAACTGTCTTACCACAGGTTGTTGGTCAGGAAAACATATCACAGCTTTTCTGTGATTCTTTGGGAGAGAGCTGGGGGACATATTGCCCAAGAGTATCTGCTGGGGCAAAGGACCTGATAGAACCAATACCCTGGCTTGTGGGCACTCTTTTATTCTTTCAACAAATATGGGCTGTGCAAAATACATGCTGTATGACATGGACCAAAAAGTCAAGATAGTCCTTGGACCTAGCAGGCTTCAGTCCAGAGTCCCGTGAAGACAGCGAGACATATTTACAGAGACTAGGACCATATATTTTCATGTATCCCCAAGAGTTTTGATGCCCAAATTTGCTTCTTGTTGTTGTTATTGTTGTTTTTCGAGACAGGGTTTCTCTGTGTAGCCCTGGCTGTCCTGGAACTCACTCTGTAGACCAGACTGGACTTGAACTCAGAAATCCACCTGCCTCTGCCTCAAATTTGCTTCTTTATTATCTCTTACATAGTATATAGTTCCACAGACTGAGATGCTCTGCCATTTTCCTTGATGCCCATTGACTTCTCATCTCTGTGTGGATCTGTCTGTGAAACCTAAGTGGTGTTGGTCGCTGGAGTCCTACCATCACTTGGTAGGGCTTCCATCACCTCTCTCGTGCGTTCTCTATCTTCTGCTGGACCTACCGTCTGCCCACACAGCACTCAACCTTACGTTTTATTTCATTTAGTTGTTTTTGGAGACAGGGTCTCGGGTAGTCCAGGCTGGCCTTGAACTTGCTGTGTAGGTAAAGATGACTTTGAACGTCTGATTCTCTTGTCTCCACCTGTGATCTGGCTTCCTGTCTACATCTTACAACCCATTTCCTGCAGCTTCTCCTTGTTCTCCACATTCTCCTTTCTTGGGCTTTGACAGGGTCCTCTCTGGCCCGGGCACAGCTGGTCCCTTCTTATCCTTTAATTTGTAGCATTTTCTCTGAGCCCTTCTCTGAGCTGTTCTTTCCTTAACTCTAAGTTATTGCATATATTAATTGCAGCCTGGTGTCATTTATATATCCCTCTGCTGACGGATGGTCTTCCTTGTTTAGAATTGTACTCCCTCCTCCTCATCTGACTTCTTTTGCCACTCCAGTGCCTGAGACTCTGTACCCACATTACTTGGCAGACAGAGAAATCAGGACAGGCAGCTGGGGGAGGGGCACAGGAAGGGCATGGGAACCATGCCTGGGAGAACAGAGAGGGCATGTGGCTCAAGCAAAGACAGGAAGGTGAACACTCAGAATCCTGAAACCAACCCTGGGCCAATGTCCTCTGCCATGTTCTCTTGTCTGCTTTTGTGACCCACTAGGACAGGGTGTACCACTCCTTACTGAAATAGGATGTGGATTTTGCTGACTAATGATGAGGATAAGGTGACCCAAAGCCGCTTTTGGAAACCATAGATTTGAGCCAGGCCTCTCCTGAAGCAAGGAGACCTCTCTGGGCCCCACTCACCTGAACTGGGGTAGGAGGCGTTCTCGTTGAAGGCATCTTTGCAGTTGAAGCTCGTTTGGTTACTCCAGGCAATAGCCCCATTGCTCTTGGAATCCATAGACTTCATGTCCAGCACGGATTTGTCAGAGATGAACACTTCAGATTTCATGGTTTTCAACACATCGACTTGAGAACCAAAGTCAGTGAACAGGCAGAGGGTGTTGTTCTTAGACTGAGGATCTCTCAGCTGGTACACAGCAGGCTCTGGGTTCTGGATATCTGTGGGCCAAGAGGACTGATGTTAGATTTTTTTTTTTTAACTTTTTGGTCCTAACTTAGGTCAGAACTCAGATGCCAGTGACAGGCAAGAGCAGAACTCTCTGGACTAGCCAGTGTTCACAGGCTTTACATCGGAAATGACATCTTAGAATCTAGCTGCCCATGATGGACTCAGACTTAGGAACAGGCATAATTTATGAGTGCCAGCCATGATCTCTAGCTCTCAGTAAGTCCCTCTCCATGGGGTCCTTTCTGGCATCCGGGAAAACCAGAAAGGAAGGTGAGACCACTAAACCATCTTGTCATTTTTCTACTTAACAGGATTTTCAAAATCCCAGTGAGTCTAGTGAGTAATTTTGTTCCAGCAGGACAAAACAAGTTTAGAAAACAGAGACCTCGGGGGCTGGAGAGATGGCTCAGTGGTTAAGAGCACTGACTGCTCTTCCAGAGGTCCTGAGTTCAAAATCCCAGCAACCACATGATGGCTCATAGCCATCTCTAATGAGATCTGACACCTTTTCTGGTGTGTCTGAAGACAGCTACAGTGTACTTACATAATAAATAAATAAATCTTAAAAAAAAAAAAAAGAAAGAAAACAGAGACCTCGATGTCTCTGTAGCGTACTCTCCCCCAAGTAGGCTGGACATTGGTGAGAAATGGAGGCATGTGGTATTTTGACATTAAGTTGGAAAATCTCTCACACCACCAGGCCATTTCTCTCTCCTTGATAATGTCTTGAGTAACACTCACATCTGAGCCCTGTCTCTTCCATTTACTCCCAACAGCCTGGATTAAATCAACACCCAGCTGAGGTCTCAGAATTTTCTCCTGTAAGATGCGCAAGCCGCCTCGCTCCCTTTCCACCCAGGCTGTTCTGAGAAATGGCTATTTCTCCAAATAAAAATAACCCAATAAACCACACAGCACTGGACAGACATGCCGGGGTTTACCATGAAAACATACCACTTAGCAAACCAATCACACTGTCCCAGGAGAGCGAGTGTCTCCTGAGGCCTTTCCTTGTACAAGACACGTTTTTCTGAGGGATTTTGTTTTTAACCTGACTCTCAGACTATTTCCCCACCCCCCTCCACCATCAGAGGAGGAAGCAGAGGCTGCCCGAGGGATTAGCACACCAGACCACCTAGAGAGTTTCCAGCAGGGCTGGGATCAGGAGCTCCTGCCCCATGGTTCTCACTCCCACTCTTGACTGATGACAGGAGCCAACCAGGGTGGCCTCGGCAATGCAGGCTTCCAGCTGGATCCTAAACCAAAGGATCAGGCCCTGATGCCATTGCTCAAGGATGCTGAGTGAAGACAAGGTACTGCCCCAGAGCAGCAGAGCTGGGCGGGTGCCATGGTCAGACATAGCGTTCTGGCCCCTTTCAGGCCAATATTTAAGGTCTTGCCACAGAGACTTCTAGTGTTTTGCCCCTTTCATTTTCAGCCCCATAGATATCTACTGCAACCCTACCTATCCCCCTGAAAATGAGAAACAAATTCCCTTTAATTAGAGGTCTTTGGGGTTCTGCTTCTCAGAGCCCTGCAGTGAGAGACATTCTATTCCTACCTGGTAAGAAAAACACATTTTACCACTGATGGCATCAGAGGTCACTTTAGTAAGACTGGATCAATTTCTCAGCTACAGGTTCAGCTGTTCTGGATCCTAACTTGCCACCATAATTCAAACCATACAGAGGCTGGTGTCTGAGTGTGTTCATGCTGTAGGTCCCCGGGGGCATTACAGTGATGGAAAGACTCCCTCACCACTAAATCTGTGCTCTGTTGTTAAGTACTGGGAACCTAGGAATGAGAGCTAGTAACACAGATGTGGGCCCCACTCAGGCTTAGATAGTGTCAGGAAACAGCACCACAAGCTTTTCGGGAAAGATGGAGCACCTATCCGCACACCAGACCTAGTGCTTCCTTACAGTAGCACCCCTGATTGTCTTCCAAGGATGCTGGGAGAACTCTCCTAGCGTCTGATGAAGACAGAGGGGGGATTCCTGGCTGTGGAAAGACCTGATCCCTCTCACCTTGCATCTGGTCTGCGTTCTAAACTGGATTCTCAGTTTTCTTGTGGCTGGCCCTGGTCCCAATCTCTGGATTCCCTGGGACGTTCTAGTATTTCTTATCTCCACTGTCTATGAAGGCTCCTTTTTTGTCTTGTTCTCTTAGTCTATTTTTACTATCAGATCTGCCTACACAAGCCGAAAGGCCTGTGCCTTGTTTATCCCAAGATCAGATCTTTGTTTTTGTTGCCCCTCGGTTGGAATTCTGCCTCTCTCCTCTCCCTCTTACTTACACAGATCTTATCAATCTGTCAAGGCTCAACAAATCTTTTCTAGCACAGAAAGCAGCCTCAGTCTAGGGCACCTTCTCCCAGGCCCCCGACCCCTCTGAGTCTGTTTATCTACACCGGCAATTGCCAACCCCAGAATAGTTTGTAGGCTGCTAAATGTACAATCGTTCTGAACCTTGGCCTAGTTTTTTGCTGTCTATGGACAGGTCAGACATCTATCTGTCTTAGGCTTTTTTATTCTCAGCCTAACATTATCTAGAGTGATAGCTACTTAGAGGCATTTAAAAGTGTCCATTGAACGATTAAAGTCATCTTTTAATGAGTTTGACCTAGAGAAAACACAGAGATTGAAGATTGATAGTGATGCCTTCCGCCTTCTCAGACCTCTGTAAAACAATTAGCACGATACCCAGTTAGCCTCACCCTGCGGTGGGAACAGTGGACATCTCCAGAGAGAGGGTTAATGACCACGGCCTACCGGGTTGCAAATGGTGCCACTTGGGATAACTCACCAGATATTACCTTCACTTGGGTCCCTTCCCCGAATGTTAATTTACCACGTAGTCCTCCAGTATTCACACTGCAGGTGACACCTTTACAGAAGCTTACTTGACCTACCTACTTCTTAGATAGAAGAAAAGCACTGGCCTCTCAGTGTGGGGAATCCCAGGCCCGAGACTTAGCCCTTCTGTCTTGCATTGCAATTCTGTCTACTGTGATGCACCAAATTGAAGAAAGTTAAGTCGTTTCCATAAATTCAGGAGAATTTATGAGATCAAAACTTCCTGCTCAGAGCAGCAGTTTCTCAGATTTTCTAACCGAAGAGTCTAGATTATCGACTGCCTTATCATTGCCAAGGGTTCAGAGCAAGGATAATGTTTTTTCAGGACTTAGTGCTGGGTGGGATGGGTTCTTTCTAGAAACATTTATGATCCTACAGAAGAAAATACCAGAACTCAAGCCAGTGTCTTGGACAGAGGGACAGAGGGCGTACTTGTAAATTTTATCCTTGACTCGTTCTATGTATATGGTGGATTGCTTAGTTTGGTTTTGGCTCCAACGATCAATTTAGGGTTAGAGCTGAATTCCCAGTACAGGTAAGGTCTTTGAAGAAGCCTTTCTGACACCAGTCAGAGCCCACTAGGGTCTCAGGATATTTCCCTAAACTTTCCTGGAGTTCGTGGTTTCTTACAACTTCTATTTACCAAGGAAGCTGTTACTTGCTCTTTTTACAACAATACAAACTTTAGCGTGCAAGGCCATGATACCAAGCATGTACTAGATGCTCTCCCAGTGGAGGAATTTTTTTGTTGTGTGCAGGCAATATCTCACATGATATCAAATGGTGTGGGAATATCATTTTGTTGTTGAAAGTGAAACACTATTAACTACAGCCTATGAAGGTAGAGCCAGAACCCAACGCAGGTTTGCCCTCCTCCTCACCCATGTCCCTTTCTATCCCTAGAAAACGTAGCACACCGGCCAGTCACAGAGCTCAGCCATTTTTACCCTTGGGTGTGGGTTCTGGGACTCAACTCAGTTCTGAGAAAAGTCTCTGGGAACTGGGGTCCCCTCACCACACTCCTTAGCTAACCCAGGAGTTTAACTACCTGCTGCAATAAAACAGAATTTGTGTTTGCCATTAACCCATCTCTTCCTCCCCAAGGGCACTTAGCTAATTTCCTGAATGTTCAGGTTATCTGGTGTTGATATTATCAGCCTCGCTTGAAAGCACTGAGTATGTACAATTCTTTAAAAAATTTTTTTTCTATAAATTATCCTGTCCAGATTTTCATTTATTCAATTGGCTCTTGGTACCTCTCTGAGTTCAGTATGAGAACTGGGAATATTTTAAGCTACCACAAGAGCCTGTGGAAATAAGAAATGATATTTTGTGCATCCCAAGATTTGCTAGAGATGACATCACCAAGGCATCATTTCTTTTTGCTCTGGTCATCGGCACGATCATACTCACGTGGGTACACAGCCAGTCTGGTCCCTGCTCCAAAGGTCAACTTATTGAAGCTACCAGATAACACACACTAGAAAGGTGCTTTACAAGAATTCTAACCTGGGCTCGACCAGCCTCGATTGGGACACTTGCCTCCTGCCTCAGTTTACCGATTTCTCTCAAGTCAGTTTTCCTTTGATGAAAGAGAAGTCTCACCACAGATCCTTTTTCTCAGGAGTAGCCCCATAGACCTTTCCCTCAGCCATCTTGGAGCCAGCAGGGTTTTCCTGAAGGGAAGTTACCCATTCTGGCATCAACAATACAATTAAAGATGTAAGAGGCACCATGGAAGAGTGTGAAGAGACAAGGATTAATTGCAAAATGATTTTAAAAAGTACACATTGTTTTCTTTTCTAACACGGTCTTGCTCTGTAGCCCGGGGCTGGCCTTGAACTCATGACCCTCCTGCTGGGATTATAAGTGTGTGCCACCATGCCTGGTGTGAAATGGCACTTGAGGGAAGACTGCACTAGCAACATTGGCAAGGCTTAGTGACAGGACTGAGGTGTAGGAGGGCCCACCCTAAGATGGCGTCTGTAATTCCCTAGGGTACTCATGGACTACAGTTATCACAGCTAGGGACCCAGGAGGAAACTCTGCCTTATACCAACCCCAAAGTCTGAGAACAGTGAGGACAAATGAGAACTCTCAGTGGGGACACTACAGAGCCTCATTCCTTCTAAATTTCTGTAGAAAACCAAAAAAACAAAAAACTAAAGCCCAGAAAGATTAGAAAGCATGTAATGCATTCCAGTCCTCAAGACTGGCGATGAATATTAGCATTTTAAAGTCTGCAAAATCTTACAATAAAGGAAGCCCAGACTCCAAAGCTTACTATTTAAGGGTAATGTTACTATTCGTTAATATCTCATAAATGTACATGTGTATTTATTTCAGTCTTTGGGTATGCCTTCTCTAGCTCTAGGCCATTAAAATTCCATTCCAAATACTAGTCTAATTTTAACTGTTGGGTTCTCTGTGCTCTGAATCTGCTCGTTCTCCTCTTCACTCCTGCGGCCACAATTAGGGGCCTCTCTGGTGCTGAGTGTTTCTTTCAAATTATTACAAAACAGCTTCATTTCCTCCCCACAACTGCAGAACACCTAGGCAGCTGAGCTGCATCTGCTTCTGCCCCCGGCAGCACGCCTGTTTGTGCTGTGTCCTCATTACAGACGTTTATGTCCTTTGACCTCTAAACTCTGGTTTTCCAGAAACAGGATGGGCTGTCTAATCCAGGCTAACTGACCCTTGCCAGGGAAGAGGTCCTCGGTGAAGCACACAAGCAAACAAACTCGAACAGAGGAGCCGTCCCTGGAGAGATGGAGCGCTTCCCCCGCTGGCAAAGAGATTCTGTCCTCTAAGACAATCTAAATTTCTACTTCTTGCTCTGCCATCCTCCATGTGGGTGGACTCTATAGTCTCCCTGCTCTAAAGGCCTAACAGCTTTCTCTTTTGGAGAATACACTAAAGCCAAACCCAACATGTTTTAAACAGTGATTTCCTCTCCACTGAAACCTTCCCAAAATCTTCTAGAAGGCACTTTTGAAAAAAAAAAAAAAATCACTGATTTAGTGTTTAGAGATTACCTCTTATTTTCTACTATGTGGATTCCAGAGATTGACCTCAGATCACAGACTCAGGGAGCAAGCACCCTTGCCCAGTGAATCACCTTGCTGACCCAGGAGGCATTACCCACTCCCAGGAATCATTAATTTGAAATATTCCTACATCACAGGCATTGTATTGACGTTTAGTGATGTGAGATCGAAAGAGCAAAGATTCTGTCCCTGTAGCAATTAAGGAGGGTAAATGGAGGTATGAGGCGATCTGGAGAAGTGGCTGGCTAGGCCTTTCTTCGTACTCATCGCAGCTCCTTGGTGCCTCCCTGGCCCAAGACCTTGGCCATGACAGTCTGTTCAAACCTGTGATCCTGGAGGCACACACTCTGGATTTCCTGGTCTTCCCTCCCTCCCTTCCTCCCTCACATCTAGCACACTGGTCAGGATAGAGTTCTCAATAGTCGCCACTGCATGGGTAAGTGCTCTAAATGCTGTCTTTTCAATGCAGGCCTGGTACTTCATTCTTCTGTTATGTCTAGGTCACTTGTCCTTTAACTTTTGTAGGGTCTAATATTTTGATTTGTGTTGTTTTTTGACATTATGTGGCTTTAAGTTTCTTCCTTATCTCTTAGCTGAAGATGGAGTTTCTTGAGAGTGTGAAGTTAAATCCATCATCTTTTATGAAACTGGATGGTAACAAAAACAAAAATAAATCTTTTGTTACACTTAGTCACAGTTTCTTCTCTGATAATGATCTGGGAACCACAACAGGGTCTATGATGATGAAGAGGTTAATTTCCCTTGGCAACTACCAGTAAGCCAGTGGCTGGGAATTTAGAATCCAAATCAACCAAATCTTATGAGGAAACACACAAATTTAGTTCAGGAATCACTGTTCGTCATGTAAGAAAGCAGAGAGACTTTCTGAGGCCAGGCACTTACTTGTATAAACTTGGAGTCTTGTTCCACTCCCGAAAGTGAGCTGGCCCACGGCCTGTACCCCCACCCCAGTACGGCACAGTACAAATACCTGCCCTCCGACAGGGCAGTTGCCAGTGACCCCTCAGAGTCTCTTGGGGAACAGCACTTTTGTGTGGCCTCCTTTATGGTTTTGATATTAATTCATCTTTCTTTATAGGTTAATACCCAAGGAACAAGCTCCTGATGTTTCTCTTTCCCTCTCCAAAGCTGCTTCATCTTGGTAACGCAGTGTGACTTTACTTAGGTTCCCAGAAGTGCTGAGTCACTCTGCCATGGCTACTATGGCCAGAGGATTAGAGTGTACATGATTGGACTAAACCTCCTCACTTGGGGGAGGAAAAATGTACCCCCAGGTAACCTTTGCGGTGTGGGGCTTCCTTCACACTGATAATAAATCCTTTAGTCAGGTAGATCTAACTCAACTTCAGCTGTGTTTTTCTGAGCTGTGATCTTGGACAACTTGCTAACCCCAAGTCTGTTTCTTTATCTATAAAATGGGCCCAATATCAACTACTTATCATTAGGATGGATGAGTGTACCCATCGAAGAACAGAGCGCAGTCACTGGCAGGTCAGGCATGTTGTAAGCAGTAGCTAATTATAATTCGATCAGTGCTTTCCATGGGGAAAGAGACTGAGGCTTCTTGAAGCCAGAAGAGGCCCATTTTTGCCCAGAATTCCCCAGCATCCTGGCTGTGATCTGGGGGAAAAGATCTCATTGTCAGGTCTTCAGAGACCTGACAAGAGTAAAACCTCAGGCTGCAGAGATGGCTCAGCGGTTAAGAGCACTGACTGCTCTTCCAGAGGTCCTGAGTTCAATTCCCAGCAACCACATGGTAGCTCTCAGCCATCTGTAATGGGATCTGATGCCGTCTTCTGGTGTGTCTGAAGACAGCTACATCATATAAATAAAATAATTAAAAAAAAAAAAAAGGAATAAAACCTCGGTTCTCAAAATTTGGATGTTTGTCCTTTGAAGCAGAACCCTTATCCATTATTCAGTGAAGCCTCATTAGACCTGACACACCGACAGTTAGTTACTCCTCTTCAGCAAAGGCCTCCGTTAATGAGTGCAGACCACTCCGCTCTCTCACTGTAGGACGCCCTTTCCTAACATTCTGTGCACAACAATTCTCCAGTGACTGTTTCTGCAGTACTCACGTGGATGAACCACGAGGCTGGTCCCTTTCCCAAACGTAGGGTTGTAGTTTCCTCCTAAGGTACACAGTGAGGAAGGCCTTTGATGAAACCTATCCTGTGACCTCCCTTTGCCATTGGTCCTGTTGGGTTGGGGTAGCAGTCCAGGGAAACCCTGGACCCACTGGATCCCCCACCCAGTTACACTAAAAACCTATCACTTTCTTGTCAGCATAGAAGCAGAAATATCCTAATACCACACGATCAATCAATCACCTTGTCTTTGGGGCAGACAGTCTGGTCTGATTCTAGGGCTTCTGAAAGTGCCCTGGGAGTGGGAACACTAGGGGATTTTACACAGGTTTGTGCTGAAGAACCCCTAAACTTCTGTTAGAAGCTCTCTGCTCTTCTCTGGTTTTCCTTCCTATATACTCTGAAGGTTCATAGCCTTCCCATTTTGTGAGAGCCCTAGGCATTTGATTCCTGCAAAACCCTGTTAGAACAAGACTCTGCAAGGTTAAGGCCCTTCCTGTGACTTTCGTTATTATCAGGTTCTCTTTACAGCCTGGAGATAGGCACCCAAGGTCATCTGATCTTTCCAGTGACCTTGATTCAGACCGGGCCATGTTTCTTTGAAACCCCAGAGTAAAAAGTTGTAACTTTTGAAGGACAAGGGGAAATGGATCTCCTACTGCAGAGATGGAAAAGCTCACAGAAGTCACAGCCCAGGCTGCAGCCCTAAGCCTACGTTGGCACTGCAGCCATCTTTGTCTCTTGCAGGCAGCTGGCTCACAATTGGTCTCTAACTGTGCTTGAGAATTGTTAGTAAAAGGCTGTGTGGTTCTACTGAACTCAGGGTGAGAGGAAGGGACTGGGGCTTGACACTAACTACTCTGCATTGACCCAGACCCTAGGCTGCCACAGTCACAGCAGCAAAGTGTCTCCAAGGTCCCTTCCAACATGTGTTTCTGTGATAGCAAGCCTCAAGGAATGGTGGGGGAAGATTTACCAAGAAAACAAGAGTGTGACCATTGGAGATGCCGGATAGAGAGGGTAGGAGGAAGCGAGGCTAGAGGAGGCTTAGGACCAGCTGAGAACCTTGTTTGTGAGTAACATCACAGATGGATGGATGGCGTACGCTCTCCACTGGCCTGGAGTCAGGGGAAGGAGTTATCTAGGTGAAGGAGGTTATCACAGAGGGCCATTTGTGGCAGAAGACCGAGCTCACTTACTTGGTATCACCACCACTTGGGTTCCCTTCCCCAAAGTAAGTCTGCTGTTTCCATAGCCCCACTCTGAGTCAGTGCTTCACAAAAACGACCACATTTCGGCTCTACCCTCCCATTGAGAAGACACACCCAGAAAGAGGTCATCTTGAAATTTCCTGTAAGGGGTGGTATGAGGACTCAAAGGAACCCTTGTAAAGAGAGCAAACAGTGACAGCCCCCAGGGCTACCCACGGCCTCCACTTCCCTCATCACAACCACCACCGAGCATCACTTTTCCTCCTCATCTGGGAAAGAAGAGTCTTTACGAGACTTTGTGAAACACTCTGCTTCCTACATGGACCTGGAGGGTATGAGAATTTCTCAAGGCCCAAGGGAGAAGGCAACCATTTCTCACTCTTATCTACCACACATGTGCAGAGGGCCCTGCTTTCTTGTGAATAGATGCAAAAATTATCTTTCATTTTTCCAGGAAGAGCAGCACCAAGAGTACATCCTACTGAACTAAAAACTAAGAGTAGATCAGTACATGCTAAGAACATACTGGGGCATGTCTCAGAGCTGTCATGCCTTCTCTGGGTGGCCCACGCTTGGCTCGGTCCTGTTTCTGCCCTGATCTCACTCTAGGATATTAATATTAATTGTTGATGAGCTTTTGCTTTTTAAAAAATTTTTGTTCTTAAAAAGTCAGACATCTCAGTACAGAACAGAGTTGAATCCTCCCCCACCCAGAAAAGTGGGGTGCAATTGTGTCTGTCTTCTGCCAAGGAGTTTAAAGTATCCACTGTTATCTCTGACCATCTCAACAACCCCAGTTTGCTAAGACTGAGGGTTTTTCTTTCTTTCTTTTACTTATTTATTTTTGAGACAGGGTGTCATTAGGTAGCTCTGGTTAGCCTGGAACTCACCATATAGAAAAAAGCTGGCCTTGAACTCAGCCTGCCTCAGCCTCTCAAGCACTGAGATCAAAGGTGCTTCCCACCACACACCAAGATTGAAGCTCCTGAGATCAGAAATCATATCTCAGTTTTCTTTTTTGTTTTAAAATATGTTTTGATTATGATACTCAGTAATCATTTACTAAATTGAAACTGGTTTTTATTGAACATTATTATTGGGGGCAAAGAGGCCAGTTTTGAAAGAATTTGAAAGCTTAGTATACTCTGAGTTGCAAAATCTAAGTGCATAGGCAAGTAAAAACCAAGGATGCGTTTCTAAGAGAGATAATAAGGAGACAGTGTACACTCAAGCACTGGGACTTCCATGCTGAATTTGAACAGAGAGGTGAGAACTGAATGAGCAAATAAGAAATCACTCAAAGGAACAAATGCCCTCCTCTGCAGTATCTTGACAGTGGTTCCTTTTAAGGGGCAAAAGAATAACCTAGCAGAAATGTACATTCTAAGTCAGCAGCATTGCTGTGATTGCAAACAAGATAATCATAGCAATGATCCCTTACACACTGGCACGACAGCTGCAAACACAAAGTGAAGCGAAGCGAAGCAAAGCAAAGCACCCGAGTGGTGGTTTTCACCATTTACCAAGGGTCACTGTGATATTAATCCATACAAGGTGGCACCTGTAGCCGGGCCTGGGATTCCAACAGCACACTCAGGTTTGTTATTAAGTGTTCCAGGGTCTGTGTGCATACACCAAAGCAGTGCAAGGCTTATCATTTAAACCTTCATCTGCCAAGACTATTGGAAGATGAAAAGCAATAAGGCAGAGCCCAATCGGAGTCTGTTTGGTATACAGCAGGCTTCATAAAAGCTCTTACTAGTATTCAGAAGAAAACCCGTTCACACAGAGTTCCCACTCTAGACAAGACCTACTGTAGTCTTCTCTCTTGGCACGTCCTGTTTATTATATATTGTTTCAGGTATGATACTCATGGATACTGTATATAATGTAACGCTATTGTCTACTTACTTTCTTATTTAAACAGCACCGAAAGCCAGAGATACCTCCTTATCTCCCCTCAAAAGACAATGAAAGAAATGAACGAAGACAGATGTCCCCTCTATTGTAATATAAATCAAGTTTCTCAGTGCACTCACTTGGATCAACCAACAGGCTTGTTCCTGTCCCAAAGATAAGTTTGGAGCCCATCGTTGCTCACAGTGATTTGTCCTGTGACAAAATGGGCTGTTTCCTCTTTCCACTTGCCTCTTTCACAGCACAGTTGGGCATAGGCCTGGGAAGCCCATGATGCTTTGAAAGCTTTCTGTTTATGAATGAATCTTGCACGTGGCCTGCAAGATGGTCATTCACTCAACAGTGGTCATGGTCCCAGCTTCTAGACCTAGCCTAGCTCACATTGATTTTTAAAAAATAACATTGGATGATTAAAGCAACCCTTCTGCATCTGAACTGCTTTTTAGGAAGACAATAAGTCCTGAATTAGATGGTTTCTAGAATAAGAGCTAAGGGGCCTGTGACCAGTGGCTGCTCTGCCTGGGGAAGGTTTGAGGAGCAGTGAGGAGAAGGGGAGGGGGTCAGCACGAGGAGTGTCTGCTGTGTCCTTCTCCTTGCAGACCTGAGCGTGCAGAGTGGTCAGAACAGCCCCCTCTGCTGTTACTCTGTTATGGAGAGGAGAAAATCCTTTAGAACGAGCATCTATATCAAGACTTCCTGAATCTCTAACTCATGGCATTGACTAAGGATAGAGAAGCTAAACTTCATGCATTTCCCTCCTCTCTGATTGGCATTATCCCTCATTTCTAAGTGAACCATGACAGAGCCTCTGACAATGTGAACAAGCTTTGAGGTCAGACAGACTGACCAGGTTTGAATTCAGGCCTTTCAGATAACTAGCCATAGAATTTTGGGCAAAAACTTTTCTGAGCCTCATTTCTCCGGTGCAAAATAA
The DNA here is from genome assembly GCA_028551405.1 of Uromys caudimaculatus. Lineage (NCBI taxonomy): Eukaryota > Metazoa > Chordata > Mammalia > Rodentia > Muridae > Uromys > Uromys caudimaculatus. The sequence goes on along the minus strand of CM052708.1, from coordinate 62,376,107 downwards.
AAAATACTGTCCTTACCTTATAGATCTATAGACTCAATATGGTGCCGGACACTATACCCACCCATCATAGCCACTGATATGAGAGTTATTATCATTTCTTTTCTCTTGTTGTTGATGATGGTGGTGGTGGTGGTGATGGTGACGACAATGATGATGATGGTGTGTGTGTGTGTGTGTGTGTGTGTGTGTGTGTGTGTGTGTGTGTGTGTATGTACATGTGATGTGTATGTTCCAGGGATTGAACCCTCATCATCTGGTTTGTGTATCAAGTATTTTACCTAAGGCATCTCACGAGCCAGTTATTATTATTAATATGCTGAGTTAGATTATTGATTAGTGACGCTATTTCATTAAGGTTACAGAATATATTCCCTCTACTCAGAATTTGTTTCTGAAATAGTCTCAAACCCATACTCTTGAATAAATGAGCTTTAGGTTCACAAAGGAGGGAGCTTCTAAACTACAGATGTCTACACCCTTTATCTCCTGAGAGAGTCAGAGGCTCATGGAAGGGCAATGATTGGTTCAATATCACACAGCAAGTTGGTGCCAAATCAAATTTATGGTTTGTCTGAAACTAGCTTCCCTGGACTCTTTGTTTGTACCTCACTGACTCTGTGAGGACCATGGTTTATGTAAAGGGACAGTTAGTCTCTGTAGTGAATTTGGCTTCTCTTATTTGGGGCATAGGTAAAAGGACCTTGAACGCCCTAACTGATAGTGCACGCAGAAAAGGTCTACCAGATAGTGACCATATCATTTTCTGTTCTTTCAGCCGCCTCTGTCCACTCAATTCCACTTTAGCAAAATTCTCAGGTTAAAACTCTAATGTTAGACAGAGCTTCTGCCAACCTCAATTCTTGGGGAAAGTCTTAATGAAATGACAAATTCCACCTCAGAGAAACTATGCTTAAATTGTTCTCAAACAATATCTGGAGGTTACAGTATTAATACTTCAGCATTTCATTATAATCAATTAGAAATAAGATACAGTGATAAAGGCCATCTTGTCTAGCTCGCTGTTCCATGTGTTCACTGAACACACTGCATTAGCACCCCTCCCCCCACTTACTTAGGTCCACTCTTAGCAGGGTTCCCCTTCCAAAGGTGAGTGTGTCTGCTCCATCCCAGCTCCCACAGTGTCTGCGGCCTCACAGTAAACAGTCTTCCAAAGCACTGCTCTCTTACACTAATGACTTGGACAATGCTTGAGATTTTTTTCTTTTTCCTTCCTTCCTTCCTTCCTTCCTTCCTTCCTTCCTTCCTTCCTTCCTTCCTTCCTTCCTTCCTTCCTTCCTTCCTAAGGCTTTTTGAGACAGGGTTTCTTGGTGTAGCCTTGGCTGTCCTGGACCTCACTGTGTAGACCGGGCTGGCCTTGAACTCAGAGATCTGCCTGCCTCTGCCTCCTGAACACTGGGATTAAAGGTGTGCACCACCACCGCCAGGCTCTGGAAAACACTTGAGATTTAACATAACTATTTGACTTATTCATAGAAAGAAAAAGTTTTCAATTTATGGCCTTGATTGGAACAAATTCATAGAGGGTTTGTGGAAGGGGCAACAATGGCCATATCAGCCCATGTCCCAGTTTAAAAATATATAGAGGGGGAATCTCTAAGGCAGAAAGACTGATGTGAGGTACATAGCTAATTGAAAACACAGATAGAGTGTGGGTCCTCTTGAGTCTCAGCCTGTTCTCTCCTTCTCTCCATCCTTGAGTGCCCTGTGCCATTTGATTCATTTTTCCTTCCCTTTGGACTGGAGATTCTGATATCTCTGGGTGCTCAGTTTCAATTAAACAAATCTTAGTATTTTGTAGAAGAGCCATGTTAGATAATGCAGGGATATAAAGAGCCTTTGCTTTTACCAGCCTTTGTTTTGAACAGTGGCTATTCATAGCCATGAGTTTTTATAGCTATACGTGTTGCAGACCAACCTGTACAGCTAAATTTGCAATACAGAAGGTAAGAAGAATCGGAAGGATAGCCGAGGAAAGAGGACACAGTCCAGACCTTTCACAGGAAGCTGGGTTATTTCTAGAGAAACTACTATTTCCTGATTATTTCCAGTTTTAGTCTGGGCTCCATCCTATTCTAGTGAACCAGTTCTACTGTTATTTATAGCTCTTCTCTTACCTTCTTGTTTAAATGAAGAGCCCAGGAAGCTACAGTCTTAAATTCATGGATTATCAACCGACAGAACAAGGATATGCAATTCATGGGGAAAACACAGCAAGAAAGTGCAGAAACCTTAACTCAAAGGGAGACAAAGCTGAGATGGGAGCAGCATTTACCTGGAGAGACTAGAAGCATCGTGCCTTTTCCAAAAGTGAGTTTGTTGTATCCTGAATTCACACAGTAGCAGACCTCTACACAAAAATGGCCTGCAGCATAGGGCTTTTCAGCCCACCATATATAGTTTGGAAGGAGAACGAAAATTCATCATTTATGAAAAACATAGGATATGCCAAGAGGCTTAATAATCTACACAGATTACATCACTTATTAGGACTGTGACCTTGGATGTTATTATCCTGTTTAATGAATGAGGAGCAGGTGACCTAAGGCTAAGCAGGCTGGACCACTGCCACTGCCAGTAAACATTCAAACATTTTGGATCTACATGATATTTTAGCAGAGGACTCACAAATCTCAGAGGACTCTCCCTCATTCCTTCCAGTGTGGGGTTGTGAACACATACACACACACACACACACACACACACACACACACACACACACACACACACACACATGCTTTTTTTGCTAGAACTAGTGGGACTCTAATAACAATGAGTCACCCTGCCCCCCCACCTTGCCCTTCATTACAGGGCCATTCCTTGGACCATAAAGACCTTTCATCCACAGCCTTCCCATCATTCCTTCCTTAGCTCACTTACCAGGGTGCACCAGCAATTGAGTCCCACTTCCAAAGACCAGTTTATAGCCTCCACTCTCCACAGTGCTTCTTAGTCAGTCGAAAACACCCGCAGGTAAGCACACACCCAGACTCAGCCATAGCTTTCCATCGACAAGCAGGTGGCACCTCACTTTTCTTTTACACTCCACAGAGCACATGGGTCATTTAACTCAAACCTGGGGCATTTGTGGCACCAAGTTTAAAAGTGAACTTGCCTTCTGCCCATGTCTCTGGATCTAGCACCACCAAACTCCCACATTTCCAACTCTACTTAGCTAACAGATGCATTGAACCTTCCTGCAACTCCACAACAGTTACGGTTTTAGGTTCTTGCCACAGTGTCTCCCTAACTTTAAGGTCAGTCAACTTCATGAAGAAGGGTTTAGCTCACTATACGGGAGGCTCCCCAAGCTCAGTCAACTCTCCTGCAAGTCTGGGGCTTACTCAAGTCGAATTCTGCCTTCAAAGTCAAGTGAACTCACCCTTAGCATACAGCCAGAAGCTTCACATTTGTTAAAAGCAAACAAACACCAGACCTCTGCTTTGGCAATCTTTGTGAATCTGCTGTTTGACGTTTGGTCTCACAGGCAATGTCTTAGCTTTCTTTCCCATTAGAAAAGAACAAGGGTGGAATAGGACTATTAAAATGTTAAGAATGGATGAAGGATCCTATAGATGCCTTTGCTTACATCTCCTGAAAATGACCAAGAAGGGGGAGGTCCATTGCATCCCATTTTGGGCTCCAAATCCTACAATCTTAGAGAAGACCACACAACAACAGTTCATACATGGACTCACTTGGGATGACTTGGAGTTTTGTCCCAGTTCCAAACCTCTGGTAAGTCCCAGAATTTGCACTGTAAGTGAGGTCTTTACAAAATGGCTTCTTTCTCTTCCTGTTTTCATCAGAGTAACTCTCAACTCATACACTTCCATGAAAGAGAGGGTGTTTTTAACCAGTGCCTGTGGCGACAGACCCCCACGAAAACAGTCTTTACTAAGAACACACACGGTCTCTTCATCTTAAAAGAGTTCTATGTCTGACCCAGCTTTTAATATTCTTTTTTATTCTATAGATCTATATTTTATATGTGGGTAGCACTTCAGAATCTGTAAAATATTTTCACATACATAACTTATCTTTATAATTACTTATGAGGTATTATTAAATACTTTCTTTTTACAGATAAGACTGGTCCAGTGCACTAGTCAAAGCAGATTTAGAGGGCCTGGATGTATTCAGCTAAGCTGCCCTTTCTTTGGGTTCAGCTCTCCCAGCTGTTATTTCTAGGCTTCCTACATGACCTGTCTTGTTCACAGCCAGTTCTGTGCCTTTATTTGAGCAGTTTTCCTATACAAGGAGTGCACTTGTCTGCATGAGCCATTAATTCTTTGACCACCATGCCTCACAAATACTGTGGCAAGTTCACTGGGCCTTAGCATCCCCATTAAGCGTCTCTTTAGTGATGCTTTGTTCCCAAAATGAATATGTTATAAATTGTGGTCCCGTGTTGTCTGACAAAGATGCCCAGTCTGCTGTGATCATAGATTAATGTGATCAGCATACAGCTATCCTCCCTCTTGGGGGCTCTGCTGGGGAATCCCCTTTTTGATTACTGGAATAAAGGCTAAGCCATGGAATTAAGCCCGTGAAAGCCTCTTTCCAAGGCTCAGCAACAGTGGGGCCATAGATGTAGCAGAAAGCCTGAGAGGATAGCAGCTGATATTCTCCAGCCAATTCTGAAACCCACTGCTTTTTAAAAAGATTTGTACAATTTTACCAAGTAGACTTTTTTTTTTTTTTCTGGCCAAAGCCTGCTCCTTCTGATCCCCATTGTAACCTAGGCACCTGTAGATACTTTCATTTTCATCTGGGTTTAGCAAATTGCAATCATCCTTCTAGTAATTTCCTTTTATCACTTTAAGTTATCAAAGTAATTATGAACATATGGTGAGACATGGGATGGAGGACTGCACCCACTAATAACGTTTAATTCCTTTCCTCATTAAACCCCAGTTCTACTTTACTTAAATGAGAAGAAGGCGTGTGGTCATCTGTGTGATATAGGCTATGAGATAAGGGCCGGCGTCATAATCAATAGCTATCAGGTACTTACTGGAACTGACTGATACCATGGTTCCTTTCCCAAATATCAGAGTTCTGCCTGCCTGGTAGGCACAGTGAAACGAGGCCCTGCAAATTCTTCATCGGCTCCCTTATCCAAACTCATTGTGTATGCAACTAGACAGGATAGAAATCATATTCTGTCCTTGCTGTGGCCAGACTCTTGAGTTTTCAGCGTCTGTATATGCAGTAGCAAAACTATAATTTTTTTCAGAACTGTAATTTTTAAGAATGAAGGCCAGTTTGGTGGTTGGATCTTAGTTCCTATAGGAACAACCCTAGACACTGAGGAAACAATGAAAAGCAGTCACTGTCCCATGGCAGTAACATTCAGGGGCGGGGAAACAACAAATAAACATATAGGTTTATAAGGTCAGGCGATCGAACGGCATGCATTAAATCAGGTTGGGAACAGGCTAGCGGGCAGCCAGGCAACAGTGCCCTTGACGGCAAGCTCGCCCTGCTCTCTGGAGATATGGAGGAACTAATCACCACCTTCACTGACAGACAGCAAATGGAGGGCAGGGAGATCAAAGCCTGGCTCCAAATTACAGCACGCCAGTGAGGGACAGCTACGTCATGCGTCTTTCTGCTGATGTACTAGATGCGAATATCACCAAAAAATGCTTTCTTAGAAGAGGATAAAGGCAGACAGGTGGGTTAGAAAGATAGCCCAGTCAGCAAAGTGCTTACCCTGCAAGCATGCGCAGCTCAGTACCATGCCTAGAACTCACAAAAAGACAGGTGTAGTTGTGTGCACTTGAAACCCAGCACCAGGGACATGCAGGCTCTTGGGGGCTATCTGGTCATCTAGCCTTGCTTCATCAGTGAGAGGATTTGTCTCCAAAAGCAGAATAGATGACCCCCAGGAACAACATCCGGTGACCTCTGGCCTCTGTACGAATGTGTGCACACGCGTTTGCACAGCCACATGTGTGAGAGACTGGGATGCTGTAGGCTACTTAGGGCTTTACAGTCATAAGATGATGCCAGGTAGAAGGGAAGGTGGCATTTCAGAGTAGCTTCCTCTGACTGGGATTGGGCTGACTGCTGGGCATAGGTGGTTTCTTCTGCTCTACTTCCCTGCTATGCTTGCAAACAATATAAACTATACCCGCTTTTCTAGTCAGTGTGGGGGAGGCATAAGAAGTTACCTTGCTTCCTGTGATATCTGGATGATGGAGACATTTGATAGCCCACTTACATGTCCAAAAAGCTTGCCACTTGTCTCAACAATGAATCCAATTCAGAATCCATAGAAAGAGAAATACTTACTAAGATACACTTTTAGTATGGTCCCCTGTCCAAAAACCAGCTTCCAGCCACTTGAAGATGCCACAGTGGTCTCTTCCACCACAAAAACTAAATGGTGCTAAAGCATAAAACCTCCCAGGATTTTTTTTACTTGGCTCAGATATAATCCTATACTAAGCACATATTTTCAGGAAAAATATTAAACTCCCATGCTCTTTCAGATGGAAGGGAACCCAGGGAATCACTCAGTACACTTGCTCAAGTGCATATTTGTCTACTATGTGATTGCAGGGGTTTGAAGATTTCCAGAGAAGGCCTTGGTCACTATTTCTTATGATTTTCTCCCCCCCAACTGAAGAGTCTCACCTTATTTCCAAATCCAAGGCTTTCTCAGTCATAGCCACAGTCCATCAAACTTGATCACTTTTAGGCTTACCCTCATATGGAATTTTGCCTAAAACTATAACTTAACAATCAGGAATCATCTGACTACCTAGACTTCCCAAGGGCATTTCACAAACATGATCTTATCCCAGTCTCGTGGAGTTGTCTGGGATAGGCAGAGCTGGAACCATGAAGTCCATGTTCCACATGAACCAACGTTTAGACATCTCAACAGATCTCATGGAGGCATGGTTACCAGAAGGATGGACTGCGTTTGCTGTCTTTTGTCTCCTAATTGAATGCCTTAATTATGCTGTGCACGCTCATGTACTGACCTTAGCATCTTGCCTCTTAAGTACCATTTCTGTCTTATCCCCTCTTCCAATCTAATAAGAAGTCTTCCCCTCCCCAAGAAAATAAATAAAATGAAGCCCTCTCTAGCCAACTCCTCTTCATAGCACACTGCCTTTTTAATCCTTCCACACATTCTGTGAGCCAGGAGATAAGGGCTACCAATATTTCAGTTGCGATAATTGGGAAAGATGAGAGCCAGAGGGAATAAATCAGAATGATGGTTATACAGGCTACAGCTGGGCACACACAGCAGTATAGTGACCCCTAGAAACTGTGGGCCTGTCCTGCCATTGTGAAAATGCTTGAATCACTTAACCACTCCAAGCGGAGAAATCACCCTCCCTTTCTCTGCTTCTTGGGACAGTAAGATAGACTTCTTTTAGGAAATCTGATCCTAGGATACATCAAGATAGCAATATCTTTATCTGTGCTGACTTCATCCATCCATTTACCCACACTTACATAAGAGAAATACTAAACATTTTTCAAGCCAAGTTTAATACAGATTAATTTGGGCTAAGCTATCATACTTCACTTAAAAACTGATGACTAGGCTCCTCTTCCAAGTTTGGGAGTTGAGCTGTGGTTCAGGTCCAAATACTCACCTGGCCTGACTAGCACCCTGGTTCCTCTCCCAAACGTTAGCTTGTTCCCTGCACTGTTAGTCACACAGTGATCTGAGGCCAAGCAAAAACACAGGGACTGAGGAACCCACACTCAGCAGATACTTGGCAAAGGTCCTTCCCTATGCTTGGAAAGATGGAGGGCTGACAGTGTCTTCTCCACTGTACACACTTTTTACAGGCTTGGGATGGCTGTGAGTGGGCACACATTTGTGTTTACAAATTTGATTGTTTCTCAACTTTGGCCATTTAGACCTCAGTATTCAAGGATAATAACCTCATTTGGGAGCCCATTTGACTCTGTTTTAACACAGGAAAGAACCAAGAACTCTGGCACTTCAGAGTCAGGCTTATTCATTTAGCATGGGAATGCTGAATGTTCTGGACAATACACTTCTGAGTGTCTCCGTTTCCTTTGGTGCCCAAGGAAGTCTCCAAAGAAGAGGGAGACTTTAGTCCTGGGTCTACTGTGCACTGTGACTCAACTTTACTCTGTCATTAAAGTTTAGATCCAGACTTTTTCTAATTCTTCTAGAGACCATCTATTGGTGCAGCTAGGGCCAGGGAAGGCAATCAAGAGTCTTGGGGGGAGTTTACAGAGTGTCATGCAGAGGTCTTTATCCACAAATGCTAGTCAATAGGGCCTCTCAGATGGCCAAGAATCATAGGACTAAGGAAAAAACCAGTCCCATGAAAGTCTAGTTTTCCAGTTTGGCTTGCCTGTTCTGGTTGTAGGCTTCAGCCTTTCTTCAAATGTTAGTCATGATCCAGAGCAGGTGTTTTGGGACACTTCAAACCTTTCTAGTACAGCTGCCCCCCTGTTTTCATTTGGTACGTAGCACTACTTTCAGATTCATGGTCTCCTAAGAGCAGTTTTAGGCTGTCTTGGCCCGTCCCTCTGCTTTTCCATACCAGGCTGCCTGGAAGGTAGTGACACAAAGAAATACTCAAAAAAATTCTTTTTTGACAATAATGAAATTAATTTGTCTCTCTTTTAAATTTCTTCACGGTAATGTTTCCCCGGAGTAGAAAGCAACCCACTCACCAGGCATGACAGTCAGCTGAGTTCCAGTTCCAAAGTACAGCTTCCCTAAGGCAGAGCCTCTGTCTACACAGTGCTAGCCCCTTTTACACAAACCTGATTCTACTGTTCCCCATCCTCTCCCCTGGCTTGGGAATGGAGGGCTGAAAATTATCTTCTGTCCACTCTGAGCTGCCCAAGTCTTTCCCCTGAGCATCCGCAGCCTAAGGTAGACAGTCAGTCTTTCTTCAAAGGTTTCATCTTAAGGGACAAATGATCTGTGGTAACAATAGTCTTTCCACCGCCAGAGTCCTCTCCTATCAGAAAGCAATTACACAGCCTTTTGAGAGTGTTTAAATTGGAAGGACCTTCGCATCTCTGGCCCTATTTCCCAGTCTAAAAGGCTGCTTCAGTTACCAGGGCTTACATTATGCTTGGATCCTGTTCCAGAGCTGAACTTATGAAAACCTCGATAGATCAGATCTGTCCTCTGCAAAATCACCCCACTTCCCTGTTCAACCTCTGGTCCTCCTTCAAGGCATCTCTCTCTCTCTCTCTCTCTCTCTCTCTCTCTCTCTCTCTCTCTCTCCTCTTTTCCCTCCATTTACTGCACTGAGAAATCATACTTTGATATCTTTTAAGTGTAAAAATCTCTGTAGGCTTCAGCTTGTGAACAATTTGAATGTCCATTTCTTGGCTATCAAAATAATAAAAATAGAAAAAAAACAGATGTATCCTGCCTTTTTATCTTCTATGCTAGGGTCATGGGGACTTAGGACTTAAGAGTTCACAGGATGTCAGTCCTAATGAGTCCAAAGTCTAAAATGCCACAGAACCCCCCTCCACAATGCTCTCCACGTTGGCACTGAGGACCCAGAGTGAAGATCTCGAAGGGCTCTTTCCTGACTTCACAGGGGAGCCTGCCCGCTGCACTGTTCAGAAGCATCCGTGGGAAGCTGGAATGCCTTTTCATCTACTGCTTTAGATTCTGCCTTTGGGGTCAACCCCTTCCATTATCTACACAACAGTTCTTCAAATATTGGAAAAAGAGTTGTCTTCTAAGATTCTTAGTATGGCCCGGAGACAGCCTTTCTCAGTTTTTATCTGACTTCATCATCAACAAAGACATCGATGTAAGGGCTTCCCTAAGACGGAAGTTCAGCTGCCGAGGAAGGTGGGGAGGAAGGAAAGAGGGATGTAGAAAGGCTGGGATTCTAACCCAAAGGGAGGATACATTTTAATTTGTTTATTGGCCGTTCATTATACTTCCTGAGTGAAATTGCTCGTGCATGCATTCACCATTTTGTTTTAAAGCATTCTGTATCCGGAAAGCACTGACAATCTCATCTCACACACTGGTCTTATAGACATTGTGATTCCTGACTCAACACCGAGCTTGTAGTTACCAGAGCCACAGGCTAGTTCATCTCGTACAAACCTCAGCAAGATCCTGGTTGTAAGAGTTAGCAGCGGGAACATTCAGGCCTGCTGCTGGTCTAGCTTGGTCCTCCATTTTCTCTGAACCATTTGATAACAATGTCAGCATTACCTTTGAAAGTGGGATAATTATCTGCCCCAGAGGGCCATCAACCCCTTAAATGAGATAAGGTACAAGGGGGCAATTATACAGAGTTTTGCATATAGCAAAAATTCAGTAAATGTTAGTTATGGAATCTTTTATGAGTGCATATACTAAGCCATGTCTGCTTTCTGAAATCCTAGGTACTCAGAGGTACTTTAAATTATATCTGGCTTTTTTTGTGTGTTAATTAGTAAAAGTAGTGCCTTCCCTTACACTGTAAACTTTCCTTATGGAGGATGTCAAGAGCACAGTTGTCTGTCTCAAATGTTAATGGAATCATAGGATTTGTTTGCTCTGATTATACCTGCTCAAGAGATAGGAACAAGGAGTGACTGGTAAGACATTGGATGGGGATCCAAGCTAAAGAGAACTCGAAGCAGATATAGGCTGAGAAGAGGGATTTAGTATAATGGGTGGGTGACAATAACTTACTTGGCTTTACAACGAGTTTGGTACCAGATCCGAAGTAAAACACATTGTAATTAGACACACAATGTTTAGCACTATTACAAAAAACCCTCTTCTTCAAAGAGAGGTTCGTTATGAAAACATGACTAACCAAGTTATGTGAAGAGCAAAGGAAGCCTAAGAATTCTGTGCAGTTCCACAGAGACGCCAAGCACAGTGAAGAATGAGCAGAGACGACACATTCATTATTAGAGACAGGCAAGGGAAGGCGGCTGAGTTTCCCTGGTGTCTATTGATTTCCTTTTCTCTAGTTTTCGGCTTGCGTTCTTTCCTATGTCTTCTGTGCTCACTGCAGACAATGTGTGAAACAGGGTGCTCCCACTAAACACTCTTTCTTCCCTTGCCTTTCTAATTATAAGTGAGAATTCCCCTCAGGTAGATTTGACTTTGAGGAAAGTTCTTAGTCTGCCTTTAGCTCCTGGGCTATCTGAAACCTCTCTTTTGGACCTTGGATCTGGGTCTGGATTGTTCTTGGCAACTGGCCCGGAGCTTCTCTTCAGCATGGCCTGAGCCATGCAAGCTAGCTGAGGGTATTCTGCAAGCATGGCCTAACAAAACCACTCGGTCTCGTCTGTCAGAATACCTATTTTATACAACCAAATGTATCTTGACATCCTCACTGATGGTCTCCTTCTAACCCCACAGAAAAAACTCTATATTTCACTTTATTTTTGCTTTCTTCTTGCAGATTCCCTTAAGGACAAAAGAAACAAAGAAAAAAGAGGCTATAGTGTTGGCTGTCATTTGCAAGTCTGGCTGAAACATTATTTATGGGCAAAATATTTTGCTGGCAATTTCAAGAGAAAGGAAGCCTCCTTGGTGCCAGTCAGTGGCACACCCACACTCTTTGAATTTAAACAGATCTCAACAAATGAGTGCAGTTAGGAGACGTACAGTCGAGGTGACTTCAGTCTAAGCCAAGTAATTATAATATGTATGCGGCTTCGGAGGGCAAGGGGTTTACTTGCTCTGACTTGTAAAAATGATAAGAAGCAGTGTGTTGCAGGAATGCTTTGCTGGTAGGGCACCAGGAAGCTAGAGAAGATGGAGCCTAATTTAAATATCCTAACTAGGCGCCCTTGTGTTTAAGGACTTGTGTAGGATAAGCTGGACTAAGCTAGAAATGTAGCCTGCTAACTTGGTTGAGTCCTTAAGACTTAGATAGCTCTGGGCAAAGCCATCTTGCAGCCTTTGTTGCTTCTAGTGGGAGAATATCATGAGAATGACAGCTGCCCTTACAGTCTGCAGCCACAGTGCAGCAGGCTTCCGGGCCCTGCCTGGCTTCTGCTCCACTCACTCCTGTAGAATGTCAGCCAAGCTTCCCTGTCTCATCTTGGCCTTTGATGACCGTCTCTCTTCTACTTTCCCTTTCCCAGTAGACAACACTACTGGTAGCTCTTTCTCATCCTCAACCCCAGGATCTCAACATAACTTGCACACGCTTGTGCCCTGGTCAGTTGGTGTAAACGGGAATAAATTGTAGTGGCCTACCAGGTATAACTGTCAGCTGGGTTCCAGATCCAAAGGTGACTTGCCAGCCTCCACTAGAAGATGCACTGTGGTTTGCCCAACAACAAGAACCTTCGCAGAGAGGCCAGGCTGGCTGAGCACCAAATCACTTATCTACAAACTCTAAATGAGTCCTCCCTTGTCTTCCTAATTCCATTTTCCTTGAGGGGAATCTTTGATTTCTGTTTTTCACCAGAGTTCTGAGCATTAGATAGGTGTTTCTAAATCCGTATGTAGTAAATGCTCTTTGTTTTTAGATGTCAAACCACTAAAATTTTCCCACTTAAAGAAACTCACAAAGTTAGAACCGAGGAGAGCTCCACTATGGGAATCAGTAAATAAATATGCTTGCAGAAAACTGCTCCATCCTACCTCTTACATCCTCTTTAGCCTGGATTTATAGAACATAAATGCAATGGGCATGGAGCTGGCATCAAGTTAATTTGGCTCCTACTTTTGTACTGAAATACTTTTGCTAAGATCAAATTATTAGAAAATTGCTAGTTTTTAATTTAAATTTTAGGCATTTTATCTCTTGCTCCCATTAAAAGTCACTTTTAATATTTCTAAAGGTAGTAAAGATAGTATGTGAGGGCCATGCACAGGAGGGGTTCTGGGTGTGCACTGGGAGAAAACAAGGTGCCTCATGTCTAGCAGCAGATATAGGAAGTAGCCTTCTGTATTCATGAATACATATTTTTTTCCCATGTAACTTCTTGGACTCTGACAGAGAGACTAGTCACTTACTTTGGTCAGTGGTAATTATTTCCAAGATACATTCTAAACATGGACGTAACCTCAGAGTGAATGGTGCCTTAGAGAGCTCATTAAGGAATTAGAAATCTTGTCACTGATTACTGCACAAATCCAGTTCTATGATCCTAGCCAAAGCCCAAGGTAATCAGTCATGTATCCTTAGTCCCAATACATATATTCTGGGAGCAATTCCCAGAGACATCCCTCCACGGCTCATTTTGCACTGAGCTGCCAGATCCTAACCAGGAAGACTTTTGGCCTCCTCTCTGACACTCATTCTCCCTCAGTAGGCATTCTTTATATAGTGTCTAATTGAGTCAAAATCAGCCCGTAATCCACAGACATTGCTTAATCCAAGGATAAAATTTTATACTTACTGGACTTGATAGATAACTTGGTTCCCTGTCCAAAGATAAGCTTTCTCTGGTTATAATTCACACTGTGTTACATACCCTGTCAAAAACACGTCCAATCTGCCTGAACACATTTCTAATCCTCCACTCCCAAACCCACAGCTGACAGCTCCCACACCACAGCGTGACTCATGGCAACATTTCTTACTGTAACTTCTTCTTATAAGGAGAACAAGAGTATACACACAGGAGTCTGAGAGACAGTAATGAAAAGTCTTATTTATCCAAAAATGTTTCCATTTAATGCCAAAATGGTCTCTCATTTTTGTTTAATGGCTCTGGATATTGTCCTTTGGGGAAATGGCTTTTTTTCCCAATGTGTTTCTCAAAGGTTTACTTGGAAATGAACGGTATACAAAGGTTTAAATGAAGGGAAGGTGAGGCTCCAAGGGATTAGGCTTACCTGGGGTCACCACAACCTGGGTTCCTGTTCCAAACTGCAATTTCCCCAAACCAGCAGTTCTCACACTGTGACAAACACTTCTACAAAATGGCGTCCCCAGAGAAGACAGCTGCTAAATGAAGACAAACTGCTCATGGGAAAACAGTCTTGCTACAAAATGAGGGAACTGCATGATGTGAGATACAAACACTTTCCTTCTTTTTAATTTCTCTTCTTTCAAGACGTTGAGGATGAGGTGTGCCAAGAGGCATGCTCTCTGAGCAGTATAGCCAGAGAGAGCCATTGTGGGGTTAATAAAGCCTGCACTGCTTCGAGACTCTGCAATGATGGGAACGCTCCCCTCTCAGAGTTTATCTGATCCCAAGCCCCTTCCTCAGAGGCAATGGAGTTCAAACACAGAGGGTCTCACTGCCTTTAAAGAGCCTGTGTTTTGGATTCTGGAGTCCAGTGGAAACCCCCTGTCAGTGCCTGTTCTGTCTTTGTTGGAGCAACACCCATCACTGATCTCCTTTTGTCTCGGTTTTTAAATCTATTAAGTGAGGATAACTATTGCTGGAGCTTCCTGCTGAGCAAGACTCTGACTTTGAGACTATTGGAAGTCCAGCAGAAGGAACAGACCCCAGAGCTGGCTTTTTGTGACGTTCTTGTGTAATTCTTCCCTTCTCTACACTAGTCTCCTTCTCTGATAAAGAAGATGACAAGATACTGGGCCTTCATCTGTGCCCCCGTGCACTTTTGATTCAAGGAGGCCTGTGACCTTGGGAAGTAGATCATCCCTTTGGAGATAATCTTATTCAGCACATAATTCAAGTTATTTGCCACTAACTTGACTTCACCAGCAGCCTTGTCCTTGTCCCAAAGACAGAGGAGACTTTTGTCCTTCTACAGTGCTTGTCTCCACATCAAAACCAGCACAGGTTTCTCCGCCCCAAGCATCCCAGAGAAGGGGACCTCTAATGCAATTCCCCCAGTGTTAGCCACAGCCTGAATCCCCACACCCCCATAAGCAAACTCTCCTACCCTGTCCTTATGAGTTTGTCCTTCAGTCTCTCCTGAGATCACAGCGGACCTCAGGCCCCATCCCCCCCAGCGTATCCCCACACCGGCACTCGTTCACCATGTCTCTGGTGTACTTACAGGGAAACACAGATACTCTGGTACCGAGACCGAAGGTTATTCTCTGGTCGTAGGTATTTCCACAGTGTTTCCACTCTCAGCAAAAACTCGCTAGAGCCTCCTCTCTGCACCCCGAGGCATCGCAACACTACAAATGACTCAGGACACAGAACCTGTGCTTCTGGCTTTAGAATAAAAAAACCCTCATCCCATTTATCCAATGAGTCTTGGGAACAAAGGGAGTTTGGGAACCAAGCGAGCACTGAGTCTACGACCTAGCCCAGTAAGCCATTCCCCCCGAAGGCTGTAGCTCTCCTTAATCAGTCTTGTACTTCCACAGAGAGAGGCTCTGGAGGCTGCAGAAAGCTTAGAGGCTCTCTCATTCCTCCAACTGCCTGGAGGCAGGGCTGCACTTGACTCACCCTGAGAGAAGGTGTCTATCTCCTTTCAGAAATCCTCTAGAGAAAGAGCTGTGGCAATGACTCCTGACAGCTCATTTCTGTTCAAATACCCAATAGGAAGGTTTTCTCACTAACATTTCTATTACTCCCTTCCTGCAATATCAGCTGCATCTTGTGCTCTGTGTCCTCGCCAGGCTAGAGAGCAAAGCCCCTCTGTCTTGTCTAATAAGTCCCTCCCTAGACTTAGAATTGGGACTCAGTTCCCACCTGGCCCTCAGCAGCTTTTCCCATTCACTTCCATGGACTTTGCTGAGCCTCCATCTCCAGGCTTGAGAGCTTTGTCAGAGACAAAATCGTTTTGGAAGCCAATTTTTTAATGAGCTTCACCACCAAGATGAGCAGGGTAATTTGGGACGGATTGCCCTTCCTCTGAAGTTTCTCCTGTTTTGGGGGCATGGAAGTCCTTCTGGGAAAGGAGATCCATGTATCTTGGAGGAAGTTGTGCTAGGGTCAGGTTGATGATGGTAACGTGAAGCTTCGGGCTCTACCATGCCTACCTACACTTCGGTCATGGTCTCCAGGACCACGTCTTGACTCTGAGGGTTGGTGTGCAGCCCCCAGATCCTGGCCCCTGCCTGTGACACCAGCGTGGCTTTTATTGAAATGAGTCATGATTCTTTCTATTTTCACTTTCAAATCCCAGGTGAAGGATTTCATAGAACTGGCTGACATTCCCCTGCCTCCCCCATGCCTCTCGGTTCCAGCCCTGCTCCTGATGCATGACAGGGCCTTGACAGAAGAGCCCGGAGGGTGAAGCAAAAGCTCCACCATGCATCAGAGATGGTGCTTGTCATTATTACTAATGGCTGGGGCTTAATGATGGCTCCCTGTATTCTGGTCACTATGCTAAAGATGTGAGCTGTATTATTTCATTTGATCTTCACAATAATTCATCAGGGTAGATATATTTTTCTTCATATTATGGATGGAAAAACTAAAGCTCAGAGAGATTAAGAAACTCACCCCAGACTACTCAGCTGGTTAAGGCGTACAACACGAATTTGAATTCAGATATATATATATTTTTTTGGTCTTCAGAACTCATGCCATACTGCCTAACTCATCATTGCTTCAGCTTAAAATGTCTGGAGGGGGTGTAGGACATTTCTCAGGATCCACAAGATTGAACTCAGTGCCGAAGGCTCATGCTCCACAGAGGATAAATATTTTTCTCAATACAGATGAACAGAGTCCTCCTGGTTCTTTTCAGTGATTTAAATTGTAGCAGGGGCTCAGCATTAAAGGTGAGAAAGTACTTTCTGGCAGTGAGGGTCGCTAGACTTTGGAAGTGATTATAGAGAGAGAGTGGCCTGAGGACTTTTCTGCTCTTGACCATTAGACAGAGCCAAAGTGCGTCCCACATGGCCAGGGAGGCTGCCAGGAAGTCTCATCAAAAGTGGGGGGCACTGGGTTCCCTAGAGCTCCCTCCTAATGTCCTCATTGGCTTAAATATTGTTTATATCCTTACTCTCCCCTCTCCACTCCTACTCATTTTAAAGCAGGGAAGAGAAACAGCAGTTTTTTTTTTTTGGCCTGAGGAAAGAACATTAATAAAGAACCCAAGCAGATGCATAAGATTAAAGTATTTTTCAAAGTAATGATTTGATTGATTTTTTCCCCAAAGGCCCAGGCTAAGAAGAGGGCAACTTACTTGGCTTCACTGTGAGCATGGTCCCATCCCCAAAGGTTAATTTGCCTGCATTGGCG
Source organism: Uromys caudimaculatus (assembly GCA_028551405.1). Classification (NCBI taxonomy): domain Eukaryota; kingdom Metazoa; phylum Chordata; class Mammalia; order Rodentia; family Muridae; genus Uromys; species Uromys caudimaculatus. The sequence goes on along the minus strand of CM052708.1, from coordinate 62,359,013 downwards.
TTACACAGTGCTCAATGCTATTGCAATAACCTTGACTGGAGCCTCTTAGAAGACAGGTGGAGGTGGGGGGAGGCAAGCCGGAAAACAAAACCTGAAATGACTGCCCATGGCCAAAACAATCTCCTTGTAATTAGGTTAGAGTGTGGGAGGAATACTGATAACCAGCAATTTCCCCGCTCCGTTCTATCTGCCATAATTTTCCTTGAAAGGAGTCTTGGAGAGAACCCCCTCCTGGGAAATTCACGGAGTGGCTACTGCCTGTCTCTTGGGGCCGAGGCTTGTTTCTCCCACAGGTCTTTTCTCTATTTGCCTCCGGTTCTTGCCTCCCCCCCTTACTTTCCCTGGACCTCTCCACTCCTGGGGGTTCACATAATTTCCCAGGGAGAGACTACATGGATATTAAAAGCCCGAGTACAATGCCTCGGGGAACACATGCATTAATAACCTTGTTTTCCAACTGGTATCCCAAACCACCCAACACAAACCGAGCAACGAAAACACCACCTGTGTTTTGACAGCTTCCTCGTGATGGAGGGTGGGCTTCTTGTGGAAAATAATTAGCTAGCAAGAGGGACCTACTTGGTATGAGGGAGAGTCTGGTGCCTTTCCCAAAAGTGAGCTGGTTACTCCCAGTGCCTGGTAGACACAGAATTTCCTTTCTTTGCAAAAACTCCACAGATGCTGAGAGAATCAAACCCCACAGCATAGAGCCCAGGGAGGAAACTGACATGGAAGGAGAGGGCCGTGGTAAATACTGTCTTTATACTTAATTGGAATAGTTTATAATAAGAACATTTTATATATTACTTAGGAAAACTGGAGTTTGATTGCTGCATTTTCATGCTTGACCTTAGTGACTTAGCTCCTCTAACAGACGTGGAAGCCCTTTGAACAGAGGGTCTCATGTATGCTACACATACTCCTCACCTCTACCTCTCCCCACGTACTAACAGACCTTGGTTGGGGGCAAAGGCATTCCCACAGGCACTGGGAAATCACCGGAGAGAAGATGCTGTTGTTGATTAAGGTTAGAGAGTTGGCTAGGCACTTTCAATCATAGAAAGTCTTGCTTCCTTTCCTAAGACAAGCTCCCTGCTTCCTGAATTCCCACAGTGACCATCTTCCTACTCATCCCCCACCCCACCCCACCCCACCCCACCCCACCCCAGTGCCTGGCCAGTGTTTTTCTTGGGCCTTTCTTCTTGTTAATCATTTTTTCCTGGTGGAATCATCCAGCAATCTCCCCATTTAACCAAAGCCTTTGTTTTCCCTCTGAGCCCTTATCTCTAATCTTTGTAAAAGACGGTATAATAAAAACATGTCTGGCTTTGCCTGTCTACCCTGACCATAGAATTTCCATAGACAGAGCTGTGATCCAGGAAGGCATTTCTGAGCTCCTTGAGAATGTCCAGCCCATTGTTAGCCTGAGAAAAATATCCCAAAGGAAATCCCTGGTCCTGGCCTTAAATGAGCACTTTGCTGTGTCTGAATACATCGCAGACATAAAATAGGAGTGGCCATGCTTCCGAACAGAAGACAACAACTGGGAAATGGTATGGAGTGAAAAGACTCCATGTGCTGTGTTACACTTGGCCAGCAGTTCATCCCTGTTGTCTGCAACATCAAAGCGGCTCTTAAAGAAGTTGTCTTCTGCCCAGCCCTGGAACAGGGGCATAAGGAAGCACAGGGACAGAGCCAGGATGCCAGCAAAGGCCAAACACACAAAAGCAGACCTTTTATAAAGAATGGAAAGAGACTGTGGGAGTCACTAAAAAAAACAAAAAAAAAAACCAACCCTCATTATTTTTAGTAGGAGCCAAAAATCACATTGAATTTACGGTCAACTAGGAACTCGTGGGGGTAGGGTGGACTGGGGTGGGGAGACTTGAAAATGGATTCTGGACAAAGTTTCTTGATTTCCCTTTTGCTCTTCACACTACGTAAACAATGAAAAAGAACTTGGTATTCGGTGAAGAGTAGGAGCGATTTCTTCTGTAGTAGAGGATGTGGTGTCTGGCTGAGCTGTGGGGTGCCCTGGACCGGAGGGCTGACCCCATGTCTCAGCGTATGAAACTCTCCCACCCAACACTCACCACACCTTCAGCTCAGTGGCAGAGAGTTTCAGAACATCAGAAAATGGAACATCACTTACTAGGGAGAACATGAAGTCGTGTCCCTTTTCCAAAGATGACTTTGTAGGTACTTGTGTCACACTGTGATTGGGACCATACCCAAAACTTCCAGTGACAGTTTTTGGGAAAGCTGTGTATGCTTTGTTGTGTTTCACCTTCATGGGACTTAACAGATTCCCACATGGCCTCTTCTGCTCTAATAAACAGGCCTCATCTATTTGGCTACCCCCTTCTGTTCCTCCTGGTGATTTTGCCTGAATTTTATGCTGCTTATTGACCTCATTTGACACTGAGAGTGAATTACAGAAGCAGAAACTCAACAAACTCCCGTAGGATATCAAACACAATGCTGTTACTGCAGGCAAAAGATATCTGGCAGGCAGCTACCACGCTAGACACCCTCTCTCCAGAGCCTAAACAAGAACGTGGACAGGAAGGGGCAGCTTGGGTCTCACAGCTGGAGGCCCACTTGAGAGGAGGTGCATTGCAGAGCCTTCACCTCACACTCAGCACTAAGATACTAGCTTGGGAACAAGCCAGATTACCAAACACTGAGGACACCATCCCTGAGCCAAGCAAATATCTATTGCATCCTTTATAGCTGTCACTAGCTGGGGACAGTGGAGACCATTCATTTTGGCCCATAGGGATCGCTGGCCCTGGGGAAATATGTGTATGTAGCCATGAATACATTCTCTTACTACCAAGAAGTGCTCACCAACCCTAAAAAGATCCTGTTTTGACACTCAAAGAACAAGTTCCAGTGTCTCCTTTCCTCCTCCCGCCCACCACAGATTCACCTCACTACCGTCATTGAAAGCGATCAACATGAGATAGTTAAACTGCCAGCTCTGAAACAAATTTAGGGAGCCAGCAGCCCACTTCTCTGTCTCTCAGCGTTTCCCTCAGCAAAACACCAGAAGACAAACTACCCTAGTTTAAAACTCCTTGGTTGCTCATTCCGGGCCACGATCAGCACCTGTTATAATAACCCGGGCCAGTTAGCTTGATAAATCTTGCCTCTCAATATATGTATTGTCTGACATGTGTGAGGATCTTAGGTCCCAAAATAGCAACATGAAGAAAACTGACACTCTAGGAGCACCCCTTAGGAGAGCCAGGCTCCTGAATGCCGTTCTTCATCACCCCTCCAATGGGGCATGCTTTTAAGGTTTTATCCTACAAGGAGGCACTGAGTATTGAACAAGAATCTTGTCATGCCTGCGACCTTTTTCATGATGAATTTCCTTTCAGGTATTTACGAAGCTACCTTGAACCATCAGTTCCTCTCTGGGTTGCTCCCACTCTCCCCACTGTATTTGAACTATGAGGCTGTGATTTTAGTGGAATTTGACATGGACAAGGAGACCAGATGTAGACATTTACCAAAACAGGACAGTGCATGGATTTCCTGTTGGACTACTGAGGAACAAATACGTGCCAGACACAAGAATAGAAGGTGCATTATAAATATTATTAGCATTGAAAATTAGATACATTCTCATTCTTAATACAAGTTCTGTGGGAAAACTCATAATAAACACACAAATCATTGTAGAATATAGTTTAAGAGATACAGAGGCTATAAATAACTCATGGGCTCTGTATCTGTCTGGAAAAAGAGAGCTAAGCTGCTATATTAAAGACGATTTGGGATGGTCTCATTTCCCATCTATTAATTACTATTGCTGTATTCTTAGCCATCACGAATGTTTCATGTGTTAAAATGAAGAGTCATTTTAAAAATATAATTGTTTTTGTATTAAATTGCATCTCTGCTATAGTCTGAGGATTTACTTGCTTGGCCAAATATAAGCAGAGCGTGGATACTCACTGGGCTTCACCACTAGCTGTGTTCCATTGCCAAAGAAGAGTCTGTTGTTGTTATTCCCACAGCATTTCTTACCTTTACTGAATCCCTTCTTAAGACCCAGTTAAGTACAAAGCATTGAAGAGAGCAGGCAGTTAGACTTGTTATACTTTTCTGTTTTACTTCCATGTTTCTGGAAATTGGCCTTTTATCACAGGGAGAAAAAAGAGTGCTTCTGCTATACAAAGCTAACCATTTCTCCTTTATAAAGAGCAGACTTACAAGCTCTTACGAATGCCCCCACCCCAACATCTCTGAGCTGAAATCTGCCCAAGCTGAATCAAATAATTTGTTAACGATTTTGTCCCTTGTGTGGGTTCAGCCTCAGATATGAGGTACATTTTAGAAGAAAAAGCGAGATATGGAGGCCTGAGGAGACAAATGCCTGGCTAAGTGGATGATACAGATTGCAGAAACAAACTAATAGAATGTTAAATTCCTGTGTCCACAGGGAAACCAGCTGAGCTCACCTCCGAACTTGACCTAGTCTTCGTGGTCCTGTCCCTAATGACTTATTTTGGAGACTCCTCCGTGTGCCATAATGCTTAAGGAATTGCCTAGACATTGTCTGAAGAAATTCCACCACAGGCTGCTATGTGGTTTCAGCCAGAAAGTGTTGGGAGTAAAGATCCATAGTTTCCCCCAACCTTAAGAAGACTTAGGCCTGAAAGAAGTGAGCATCTTCCATTATGAAAGTTTGGATAAGCAAAAACAAGGGTGCCAAGAACTCATTTATCTCAAACTTGTACTTCGGCCTGGTTTTAATATACACGAAGTCATTTTACTAAAGGGAGAAAGAAAGCGAGTAGACCAGGTGGGGACATCGGGCCCTGACTTCATTGGTTAGAAGTAGGGCTTCGCCGTTAGCATTTAAAGTTTGAAGAGAGAGGTATCCCCAGGTATATGTGGTGTTGATCCATCAGGTTTGACAATGAGTTCAGGTTGGATTTTATTGTTCCCTTTCTAGTCAGAGAGAAACAGGGGTCCAAAATAAAGAGAAAGGACTTCTACCAGGTAGAGTGGAAAGGGGGCAAAGGCAGGCAGCATTAGCTCCATCACAGTTCAAATATGGAGTTAACCGTGGTTTCCCTCTTCCCCTCCCAGTAATCTCATCAATGACTCTGGAGTCTCTATTGGAAGGAGGAGGAGGAGGAAGAAGAGAAGAAGAAGAAGATGAAGAAGAAGAAGAAGAAGAAGGAGGAGGAGGAGGAGGAGGAGGAGGAGAAGAAGAAGAAGAAGGAGAAGGAGAAGGAGAAGAAGAAGAAGGAGAAGAAGAAGAAGAAGAAGAAGGAGAAGAAGAAGGGATCTAGCTCAAGGAAGCTGATACAGAATTGTACAAACAGCCCACAGAGAGGCTGCTCTGCACAGGTTGATCACAGCTGAGTGGCTAGAGAGCAGAACTCAGGAGCAGGCACCCTGCACCATGCGGAGGACACAAGCTTCCCACAATGGATTCCCTCCTCTTCCTAGGGTTTATCTTAAAATTAGCCCAATTTCCTCTTCCCTGACTGAAATTGCCATTAAGAAGAGTGGGGAATTTTGAGAGTCCTGTGACTTGGAATATTGTGACAGACAAAGGAGGACACAGCAGGGAACAAAGTCAGCCTTAGCCAAACACAGCTGCAACCTCCCATTTGCCATGGGCAAGATCTAGCACACGGGCACTATTACTCACGTACTTGGCTTGACAGAGAGCAGAGTGCCAGTCCCAAAGATGAGCTTGTTGGCACTGCCACCATAATTCGCACAGCCCGGCAGAGCCTTACAATAACTCTGAGGAAGGACCATGGAAGGTGGGGTGGGGACAGCATTGGGTCCTTTCGTGGGAAGATTATCTTAGTACCACTGTGGCAGAAGTCAAGAACCAGGAGCCTTTTAGCTTTCATATTCCAGTAAAACTTCCTTTGAACTGGTGTCTTTATGGGGTTTGAGCTATAGTCCCAAAGCCCAAGTAATCATCAAGAGACCAAAGCTGCTTTGTAGGTATCTGCTCTCATACACTGGGAAAGGTACAGACACACTACCTTTTACCTACCTTTTCTCTCTCTCTCTCTCTCTCTCTCTCTCTCTCTCTCTCTCTCTCTCTCTCTCTCATTTATTTATTTTTTTCAGTGGGATGGGGGGATGAGCTGGCTTATCTTTGGGAAAGAATTCTAAACATACCAGAGGGATTTAGACATCCCCTCACCACTTGGCTCTGCTATTTTAGAAGGCTAGTAAAGCATTATTCATTCTGGAAGCAACTATATTAAACAAGAGAGTTGGTGGCTGACATCGCCTTTCTCTGGGAGCGAAGACCCCATCAGGCTGAGTGCATTGTCTCCAGCAGGCTGGATTGTTCTTAAAAATACAATTTGCATGCTATACTTCATGCATTATTCAGCCAGTGCCTTCTTTCTTACTGTCATCTATCGGAGACTTACCTGGCTTTATAATTAGCTTGGTCCCAGAGCCCCAGATCAACCGATAGTTGCTATCCACACAGACACAAAAACCTTAACAAAAACATTCACTGTCCTTCTGGGGAGCCTATTAGAGATAAAGCCCCGAATAAAAAAACTCCAGAGCAAAGCACATAAAACAGTATAGGAATATTGACGATTGAAGATTATTTGTTCATTTAATTACATCTGATTCCCTTGCCCATTATGGATTCCAGACAGAGATGACAAAAATCAAATGACTAACCATCCAAAGTCAGCCTCAGCCTTTCTGCATATGAGGGAGGCAAGAACTGTTTTCAAATTAGAGAAGTGGAGTTCACTTTATCTTCCCTGATATTCTACATAAAAATGGAAACGAGAAATAGATCATTCTCTTGCCATCCTAAGGCAGCTGACTCTCTAGTGTCTCATTTTCTGAAAAACTGTGCTCTCATACAGATGAAACAGATTGTTTACAGAAGGTTGAACCTGGGAGAGACGACACCCTGCTCTCCCATGGACACAACAGCTAGAGGCGTGGAGGGGACCTGCAGAATGCAGTGCTAGGAAAGATGGCCTGGACATGCCGGTTAAAGCTGCGGATTTATAGAGAACACCTTTTCAAATTGCTCCCTGGTCTCAGAACTTACTTGGTGAGACTTGTAATCTGGTCCCTGTCCCAAAGATGACTTTGTTAGTATTGGAGTACACAGTGATATCATGTTCTACAAAAACCCTGGCCCCTCTGCTCTTTCTGTTTCTAGTACCAAATGGCTCCTGGGAGCAGAAATTTGCGGTACAGTAAAGCTCCAAAGGCTAAGTTTCATCCTCTGAAAATGTCCATGGCTTGTGCTTATCATGTTTCTAATTAACAAACCAACAGCTTGAGATGACTTGCTGTATGAAAGTAACTCAGCTCAAGCCCTGAGCCCAGTTCTGAGTATTTTGTGGTTTTGTTTTTGTTTTGGCATGACTTAAATTCTGTAACTCCTCGGCTTATCAACTTTTCTGCTAGCATGCGATCCTTTTGACTTCATTAGGGAAAGTGCGGAGATCAGGGTTACTGCTGGCGCGGTGGGCTGCAGCACTGCCATGGGTTAGTGCATTTTGAATAATGTGGGGTAAGATGTGATTGTTCAAGTCACGGTACTATTAATCTGAATAACTGGGAATACGTTGGCAGAAAATGTGTTGTCAAAGCTACTAACACAAAGAAACTTACTTAGGGAGAAATAAAGGAGAACTCGTCTGTCACGTGTATCTTCACAATAAAGTTGGTAGACATAAACACTTCATCTACCAGAAAAGCTAGGCTTGGAAAAAGGACACTGAATTCTGAGGTCTAATGATGAGAGAGAAGACACGACTGTCCTCACAACGGTGATGAGCATAAATTAGGTCCCTGGACAGGCTAGTCCCCTTGGCAGTTGGCAGCATTAAAAGGAATCGGTCTAAGTTATTTTAAAAAATGAATTTGACCTTTTTAATGGTTAGACTGGCAGTGTTTGTAGATCTAGAAATTGTATCCTACCAGAGACTATCTGGGGGTGCAAAGAACAATATTACTGTAAACCCAGGGAACAAGAGAAGACACACTTACATGGTAGAACAATCACTTTTGTGCCAGGTCCAAATTTCAGTGCACTTGCAAAGCCCGTCTGCCACAGTGGCTGACGCTACAACAAAAACCTCTTCAGAGTCACATGTGGCTCAAAGTGGAAGCTAAAACTTTTTAGGCCTGAGAGAAGATTCAGACATATGCATCATGAAAGAGATGCTATTCCTTATTCCTGAGGCTTTTCCTCGTCCTGACCCCAGCCCAGTCTTCTAGTGGCTACCTAAGAACTAGGGCACATTTTTAGGGGCTCTGCTGGAGGACCACTAAAGAGGACTCTCCCAGGTACCCGGGCCATCTGAGGATCACTCAGGGAGCTGAGAAACTGCTCAGAAATACAGCAGGCCTGCCAAAGAGTCAGGCAGTGGTATGTGCTTGTGTTGTTCTAGGCATGGTAGATAGAAATTCAAAGGAGAAAGAAAAAGAGGATTATGTAGGTGTTAGAGATGAAGGGAGCAGGAGTTGGATTAGGAGAATGTGGGAACCAGACAGTAGACCCACTAAGTGCTGAAGCCTAACTCTGCTTTGTGTACATGTGAATTCCTGGCTGTCAGTTGCTCTCACCTATTTAGAGTCTTCCTCCTGGGTAAGTTCTCAATGCAGTCGAGAAACCCAGACCACAGATGCTGACCACCTCCTGTCTTGCTCCCGTGTTACTTAGGTGTCTGACCAAGTGTTCTAGATGAATGACTTGGAACTGCAGCCACAAAAAGATGCTCAGAATCTGTTTCTCTCTTCCTAATTAGGCTGTCAATCTGTTTAGCTAATAAGTCGTATAAAGTGCTTTAATCTCTTCCATGGAAAAGAGTCATATAAATGCAAAATAGCAGCAGCGATAAGTCACGTGACTCTCTGCACATCTTTTCTTTGTGTGAAGAGATGCCATTTGGAAGGAAACCTTTCTGGGAGGAGAGACAGAATGGGCAAAGCACAGCAGCATTTGTTTTTATTAGGCTGAGTCTATACAGCACAAAGTAAAACAGATTTGGCAATTATGTAGCTAATGTGACAGTCAATTCAAGCAAAGTGAGCCCAAAGAAGTTTGCTCAGAGAGGTGCCTAAATATTTGGATCAGCTACTGGCATTAATCAAATTAACTGGACCTTGGTGGTGTACGGACACAAACTGATGAATGTTTCCTGAGTTGGTTCCTATAAAAGGCTTCTATTTTATAAACTTAACGTTAGAACTGGCTAGAAATTTACACCTGTTCTCTTTACTTTTGCAGTGCAATTGACATTTCCCACTTGTTCTTAGAATATCTATCTTACATTAGAACTGCAAAGGTAAAAGTGACCTTCTCCCCAGGGAGTCTTATCAGGTGAGCACATGGAATCTCATTTAGAAGCTCATTAGTCGTGAGAGCCCATTACAGATGAAGGGCTTTTTCTCAAGTGGTAAAGGACTTATGAGGAATAATGTTTAGTCTTGTTCTAGTTCCAAAGACGAGGTTTTTTTGTTTTTGTTTCTTTTTTTTTCTTTTTTTTGTTTTTTTTTGTTTTTTGTTTTGGTTGTTGTTGTTCAGATGTTGGCATAGTGTTTCTGCCCAGTCAAAAGCACCTTTTACTTCGCTAAATGTGCTCCGTTGCCCTCTACAGCAGCGATTCTCAGCCTGTGGGACTGAGCGCCTTTGGAGGTTGAATGACCCTTTTACTGGGGTCGAATATCAGAGATCCTGCATATTAGATATTTACATTATGATTCATAACAGTAGCAGAGTTACAGTTAAGAAGTAGCAACGAAATAACTTTATGGTGGGGTGGGGGTCACTGCCACATGAGGAACTGCATTAAAGAGTTGCAACATTAGGAAGGCGGAGAAGCACCGCTCTGGGGCCTTCCCAGGGACGTGCTGTACACGTTTGGATCCCTACTTACTCAAAACCACTTAGTTAAAATGTGCTGTATTATGTTTCTTTTAACAACAACAACAACAACAACAACAACAACAACAACAACAACAAAAGCCTTTCTTTTCTGTGAACCAGTGAAGCTTACGTCCTCTCTAGCTTAGCTAGATGTCTCAGACCCAACTCATTGCCAATCTTGCCTCTCTTGGCCTCGAGCTGAAACCTAACAGGCAGAGGAGGTCTTGTTACTTCACATGGACTCTACTGTAAAAGGAAAAGAAAGCTGAAACCAAGAGTCTCTAGTTAGAAGTAGAAAAGAAGTAGAAAAGGCGTGGGAACGTTCAGACACACCTGTTTGCACTTGTAAAGTTGTCCCTAGTCCAAAGATGAGTTTCCCGGTATTGCTTGTTACACCCCAATGCTGCACTTTACAAAAACTGTCAAGAGGGCTTATTTTTATTTTTCCTTCCTTTTCTCTAGCAGTCTAATCTAGCCATAGTGAAAAGACAAACAAGGTACTTATTGCATGCATAACACTGTAAAAACACCTGGAAGCTATTAGCCGTTAACAACCTCAGGACATCTCAATAAGCCGGTTACCACCATCACCCCCACTTTACTACAGTTGGAGAAAATGAGGCATAAAGAGAAGATAACCTAGCTGTGCACAGTGAAAGGGGAAGTGGGTGCTCAGATGCTCCTGAACATTCCCGGAGGGAATGGCTCCTCAGGAAGGACCAGAGCGAGAGTGAAATCAACTTCTCCTATGTTACTTCTAGCAAGTCACAAGAAGGCTCTAAGCCACAGAGAACACAGGCTGTAAGGTTCATAGGGAACCTTTGGTGGGGAGTACTCCCTTGCGTGGTCACTGACTTAGCGATGACCTCAGGTCCTGAGAAATAATTCCCAGAAGCACTTGGCCGCTGAGAGACAGTGTTTACTAACAGCCCATGTGGAGGGCAGTGCGGAAGGGAAGAAAGGGGCTGTGGAACAGGATGTGCAGTCTGACTTTCCCCAAGCCAGTGCTTCCTGGCAGCCCCTCTGGAGTGTGAGAGCCTGGTTTCCCTGTTTACCAAAAGGAGTAGGGAGGAGCTCCTACTCCAACTGCCTTCCGACCATGGCCCTCTTGATTCCTTGATCTAGTTATTTTGATTAAGCAATCAGCCAAGAAGCCAGCATCAGTGGGCAGGAGAGAAATACTAGCTATAAATGGACATTTTAAACAGTGTGAATGGAAAAGGAGGAGTTTCTGGGATTTTCAAACTGTACAGTTAACATGAAGACTTACTTGGATTTACTGCCAGACTTGTCCCCAAACCCCAAATCAGCTTATTGTTGCCACCAACATTACACAGTTATAGAGAGCTTTACAGAAATGGAGCAGCCAGTGAGGACCAGGAAATCCCTTTCAATCCCCAAATCCCGAAGGCATGCTCCTTCAACTGGGACCTTGGCCAAGGAGGCAGTGGGGAAGACGGTTTGTTATTATGGTTAGTTCAGGCTATGGACAGGGTGGAAAGGCTCAGCTGAGATTAAGCACTATCTCTCCACCTCCAGGCCTAGCTGTCCTCCAACCAGCACCGCAGGGAGAGGTGCTGCCCAGACATCACTGCTGCTTCTGGCTTCCCTGACTCCAGTGCTCACCCTTCCCAGGGTTGCACAGTCTTTAGGTTCCGAAGGGCAGAGATAAAAAGGACGAGGAATCTAGTTTCTGCAGTGTACATGTTCCCACAATCACACATATGTTCGTACGCACTTATGCCACATTTATACCACTCCATCTTTGGATTAAGAGAAAACTAAAACTGAGTAGAGAAAGCAGAAAATTGAACCTAGTGCTATGGTTCTTTCAGAAATTAGAGCGCTCGTTATTGATTCAGTAGAGATACTCACGGGGTTTGACCATTAACCTTGTTCCCCCTCCAAATGTGAGCTTGGCGCCTGCGTTATTATTCACACAGTGATCTTCAGCTCAGCAAAAATCTCCTAGAAACGGAGCTAAGGTTTCCCTAAAGACCTTCTGGAAGGAGCGGTGCTGTGAACATAGAGAATGTTAAGTAATTGTCATAGTAATAAGCTGGCACAGAGTCTGAGTGCCAGCTTGGATTTCAGGTCTGTTTCCACATTGGACAAATGAAGGGTATTCTTTCTAACCATTCCAAAGGAGGCCTTTTCATGCACAGGGCCAGAACACTGACTGTCAAAACCCCAGCACATCTTCAGTGTTTTAGATAATAATTCTCCAGGGTTCTCAAAATCATAAACTTCATTTGGACAAATTGCCAACAATTATGTTCATGGTACCTAAGCAAAACTCACCAGGGAGATTGTCCTCAAAGAGAGAGGGGCTGAAGAAAACTGTCATTGTCTCCCTGGCAAGAAAGGTCAGAGTACTGATTCACATTCTAAGGGTAGGGCCAGGTACTTCAGGCCACAGACCGCAGCCCAGCTCCTGGCACATCAAAGAGGGTGGCTTATTTCTTCAGCACCCAGAGGAGACACAGTCACACACAGTTATCTGCCTTGCAATTTGCCTCTGTCCCAGATATTTTTTGGTCCTCTTCTTAGATGGTCATCAGAAAAAGGACTTTCTACCTTTTATAATTCTTGTCCTAGGGGAGACTTCTCTCAGCAGATAACACAACTCAACAATTAGCATGAAAACATTCCCTTATGATTAAGAGGGTAATTTCTTCCATTCTTTCTAATGCTCCCCCTCCCCCGAAACTCCTCCCCCCCCCCCCGGAGAGAGGAAGAGTAAGTACTCTTTCAATTTTAAGATAATCTGAAGGAGACTCCTAGTCAAAAGCTCCAGAGCAGCACTACTCACTGTGTGTGTCAGTATGCTTCCTCTACCTTCCTCATCATGGGCCACTTTGACCATTAGGGGCTTAACAATTGACAATCAGGAGTGGACTCTCTTTCTCTCTCTCTCTCTCTCTCTCTCTCTCTCTCTCTCTCTCTCTCTGCGCATGCATGTGTAAGGAACATACAATACAACAACTCATAAATTTCCAACCTGAATTTAGCCAAGGACCATCTTCCCATGAACCCCTCTTCCCCACCCCCCACTCGCTACAGAAGCCAGCTCTTCTCTTCTTTCATCTGCTGCTGAATCCCTTATGCTGGCCTTCTTAATATTTAAACAAAGTTTACAATTTTTCATGTCTGCTTGTGAAATTAGGTCTGATGACAACTGTGCTGGATTTCCAGGCTACGTGATAGGAAACTCAAGTTTTTACAAACCTGTACATGTCTGACTGGGTATTAGGCCAAGTCTGGGGTATGGACACAGGGCACAGGTATGGGCGCATGCAAGTGTTTGGGGTGGGAGTGGGGAATACTTTGCCTGGGGCAGAGAATTTATTAAGGGGAATATCTAGAAATCAAATTGAAGCTCAGAAAATGCCCAGGTTTGAGAAAGGGGGGGGGGCAGCTATGGATGTGATCAAGTCGTGAGATAAAATAATGAATGCCCAGATAAAACACTAAGTCGGTCACAGAGGAGAGATGTAAAGAAGGCTAGGAAAGGCGAACGGAAGCATGAGAGCTGAAGTATAGTTATGGAAGAAGAGATGAAGATCAGGATGCCTGTTGCTGGAAGAGTCTCTTGAGGCCTCAGGCATTTCTTTCTGTTTGTCTTACTTTACAACACAGTCTTTGTGGTGTAGTCCCAGATGGCCTTGAACCTGTGACCTTCCTGAGGAGCCTTCCTAAGGCTAGGATTATAGATCTACATCATTACACGTGGCTTCATTAGCATTCTTCTACTGAAAAATACAAAATCTATCCTAGTGGTTCCCCAGAGGGTTTTTTTTTAACCCTTTCTGTTCAGAGCTGAGGGAGCCAGACTTGCCTCTTCAGAGAGCAGGAATTTTAGCCTCTGTCAGCTTGATCAATATTCTTTCTGCTTAACCTGTCTCTAATGTATGAACATCAGCAATTTAAAAATCAAATCTGTCTTGCCTGTACTACTTACGTGTTATAACCTTCAGTCTGGTACCTGCTCCAAAGACGTATTTGTAGTTTCCTGTATTAACCACAGTGTTCTGTGTCTCTACATAAACCAAGATATGGCTGCCATTGTTCAAAATTAATATCAAGCACTAGACTATGGTAGGTACTTTCTTTAATGAGAGGACTCAATGTCACGTTTTTCCAAAAGGAATTTAGTTGGTGTCATATCTCAGTCTATATAGGAAGCCTTTGTTTTTATGTTGGGTTTGAGTTTGCAAAATTCCCTCAATTTCATGCTACTATCCCGTGTGCTCATCAAGAGGCTGATTTAGTAAGTGTCCTAGGACTCAAACATCCAAGCAATTGCTTGAACTCTGCGAAAATATTCTTAGGATTCTCTCTGAGAGTCAGTTTATAAGCGACAAAACAAACTGATGATGTCATTTTATAGATGTACTTCATTTTAGATTCCAAACAGTATTGGCAATTAGCTAGAGTCTCTTCTCGATTGATGTCTTTTTCTGAAAACTGATTATTAACAATAGTGAAATCTGCTTTCCAAGGATAAACCATCATGGTTGCTATAGGGAGAAAAGGCTGTGTCCCTTGAGGGTCGTTTCACAAGAGGAAAGGGTCAGTGATATTGCACGAGAAAGTGTAGACCACTTTAAGCTGGGTGCTTTGACTGGCCACTCACCAAAATGTACAACTGCTGCCATCAACACAGAATCCTATCACGGTCTACTCCCACACACTGGAGATAATTGATGACATTCTACAGAAACACGAAGTGGCAGCCACTTCTGTAAAAAGTATGTCTGCACAGAAGGAGAAGGAACTTCTATGATTCTAACAGAAAAAAAGCAAGCCAATGAACAGAAACCCTACCAAACCCTAGAAGGGCGGGTAGCCTGCAAATTGTCCATATTACTTCGATGCACCTATCTCTATAGCCCTTACCCTGACAACTCAGAACTCACATAAGTCTACTGCTTCATCACAGGTAATCCTGTAGAGGTGGGAAGCTGTCTAAGCTATGGAATCCTCAGTCTCTCTCACAGGGCCACCTGAGCCAATGATGTACTGCAGTGACATTTTCCTAGGATGAAGAGCAGTGCTGTCCAAAGGACAAGCCCATTGAAGTGACAAAGCTGGGGCTGTCCTCTGTCTAGAGAAAGTTCCATGGCTTGGCCATTTGCTCAGAATGAGATAGCCTGGAAGTCTGGCCGTCCTCTATGTGCCCCTGCCGCGTCCTCAGCCCACTTGCCTATTTTTCAGTTCTGCCTAGATGTCACGGCACAAACCCGATTGGATCCTCATCACTTATCTGCCGAGGACAGCTTCCTTGGCTATGCACTGCTGCTTCAGCAGCCTCCCTTTCCGTTCCTTTATTTCTGTCTCTATCGCAAAGCTTTTCTTCTTATCTCTGCCTTTCCCCCAAAGCCACAACGTGCTTTGTGGACCTTCGAGAGAAACACTGATTGCAGTATTAGTACAATTCATCAAACTGCCCATAGACCTGATAACCAAATCCAGCCTCTGGGGAGACATGTATTCATATCTTGCTCACATATCTGACATAGTTAACAACTGCATGCTAAACGAAGCAATTAAATTTAGCTGTGTTTCAACAGGCCCCCATGGATTTCTTTCCAGAAAGGAGAATTAGTTAGCCACAAGAACTTACCGGGTGTGACCAATAATGAGGGGCCTCTGCCAACATGGAGCTAGTGTTTGAGACTCACAGTGCATCCTTCTTGAAACAACCCCCTATCACAACAGCCGTGTCTCCTCCCATGGTCCCTTCTAGAAGCGAATATCTAAAGCCAACCACCCAGAGTCACAGATCATGGCTCATTTAGGAGCCTCTTCCACAAGAACATCACCAAAACAGTCACTGAGGAGGGACCATCCTGGGAAGGGGGGCCTCGCTGAAGTTATGGAGTCCAGAGTCTGCTTACATCCAGCACAGGGAAGGGCTAGCCTGGACTGAGACCCAGAAGGGGAGTTTTGTAGGGTTTGTGGGTGAAGTAAGATGGGGGAATACCTCATTCCCTCTATGCTGTACGTCAGTTAGCTAGTCTGGGGAAGTCTTTGGAATCGTTAACACTTACTTGATTTAACAGAGAGTTTAGTGCCTTTCCCAAAAGTTAGCTTTGCAGTGTTTCCTCCAGAATTCACAGTCATTTGGGGCCTTACAATAACCAGCAGGCAGGAAGGACTGAGAAGCAGACCAAGAAAAGTGACATCATCTTCCCCTCTAGTGGAAGCCTTGCTCCTTGCAGCCTTAGTCCCCAGGGTCTGGGAAAGCTTAGAGCCTTCTCTTAGAAATAACAGCTGGCCATGAAGTCATGCCTGAGCTTCATCAGAAACCACTAGTGTTGTTGCCCCAACAGTGGATTCTGAGGGGCTGCTCTTGTTTAAGACTTATGAGGGTAATAGAAAGGTCGAGTATAGGTGGTTAATGTCAGGGTCAGAGAGTGGCAACTGTAGGGCTGGTGGTACCATGCTTCCTTCTCAGGCAAGGCTTTCATGGAGAATTAACAGGAGCAAAAACCCACCAACTAACCAACCAACTAACGAACCAACTAACCAACTGATATGACAAGTAAGGCAAATACAGCAACCGTTACATGAAAGAAACCAGATGCAGTTGCACTGCCCTCATAGAGAGAGAGAGAAAGAGAGAGAGAGAGAGAGAGAGAGAGAGAGAGAGAGAGAGATTGTGTGTGTGCATGTGTGTGTGTGCGATTGTGTTAGTGTGTGAGTGTGTACGTGTGTGTGTGTATGTATGTGTGTCATTGTATTGAGGAAAGCTTGATTTTTGAATTGTTAGGTTTTAATTTTATCTAACATGAACACGAGTCTGACATTTATAAATCACCTTGAAGCATTTCTCTATATTCTGAGCTAATGAAGAAAGAAAGCAGTAACAATAATTACTTCTTCAGCAAATCCTTGGAATGGCCAGACTTCACTAGCTAACAGAGGTCCATAAGAAGTTACGTACACTGACCGTGGAGGTAGTGATGTGTACCCACTGAAACCGCACAGAACAGCAAAGCCACACTCACGTTGGCCTTGGGAAGGGCTCAGTCCTTTACTTACTCGGTATTACTGTTAATCTGGTTCCTGTTCCAAATCGTGGGGCATTGTTGTTATTGCCACAGTAATACACACTCTAACAAAAACTTCTTGTAGTTCTCTCCCAAGCATGGTAGGGACAGGGAACAGAGGAACCGACGTGCCGTACTCTCTCTCTCCAGAACCAGGGCTGTTTGTTACACGTCTGCACTGTGAGTGTCTCTATTTGTCCGTGTTGTTAGCACACCTAGCTGGAACTCACATTGGTACTCAGCAACAGGTAATTAGCTTTCAGACAGGTCCCTGAACACTACAGAAAACAACACAGAAAGAAATCATGCCCAGGTACACAGGCTGTCTTCAGGGACCACTGCCTTGTGGCCTGCTCCAAAAATTCTACTGTTAGCATCTTGATTAATCATGGATTAAAAATACTCAAACCCTTCACCTTTATCACTTCATGCTAATAGCCACCAGCAACTCCATAGCTGGTGAATGGTGAGACATGACAGTGCTTTGGAGTGAAAGATTTGTCATTTGATTCTGCTCTCAAGGTTTTCCTTTTACTCCACCAAGAGTCCAGCAAGGTGAGCCCTCCCGGAAGCCGCACACATAAGGAAGCAAGCTCCCCTAGGGTCCCTCTGGAGTGCCCACTAATGGGTCACAGTAGCCTGTCTCCCACTCATCACACTTGGGAAGTTGTCTGAGTGACTTGCTGTTTTCTGTTTGAGAGCACTTTCACCCTGTTGCTAAGTGACACAGTCCTGGCGATAAATTAATTTCCAAGCCCACTGTCCAGGGAAAACACGCAGTACAAGGAAGACTGGAGAAGCCAGGAGCGAGGTTGCGCTCACAGACGGGAGGGAAAAGCTCAGTGATAGAATCAAGATGGCATGACTAATAATTGAGAGCAGCTGTCCCCCTGTCCCCCATGAGGTCTCTTCCTGCCAGAAGGCAGGGGGATTACACCCAGCCGGGACATCTCTAGAAGACGCCTTCCTTTACAGGAATACCCAGTCAAGTTACTTCATGGTTCCTAGTACCTACCAAGGTTGACCTGAAGTCTTGTTCCAGTCCCAAAAGTGAGTTTTCTGTCACCGCCAGTGGTTGCACTGTGAGACACTCCATATCAGAAACCCAGTGCTGAACTTCCCAGCCAGTCTCCACTGCCTGCCTCAGAGTTCTCCCATGGCCTTTCCAGTCAGCCAGCCCAGAAAGCTTTCCTGAACTCTGAAGTATCATCTCTGGTGAGGGCAGAGGGCTCTGGCCAGATCATGGCTTGATGACCACATCCTGTCAGTTGCCCTTTGGCCTCAGTTAGTCATAGGCACCAGCTAGTTGATTAAAGCCAAGGAGTTGTCAAGTTCAACTCTGAACATGTCTGGAATTGAACCCTTTGCCCTCTCTCTTCTGCGTTTTATGCTAATGTGTCTGTCTTGTCATTTTTTATGAGTGATGCAGCTGAGAAACCTAATGATTAATAAGTGCTCTACTTTAGGTCCTAAGTCAGGCCGAGACAAAGCAAAGCCTCAAAGACAGAAAAGGAAAAATATCGAGACTCCATGAGCACACCCATCGCAAAGCTTCCTGTGAAAATAATTTCCATTGCAAAGATGTTGCCAGCTAAGTGTCCAGTGTATCTTTATGTCTCAGTCTTTTGTTTGCTGGAGTCTAGAATGTACCACAATGGACATGTAGACAGAGACCTGACAAGGGGCACATCTCCAGAGTCCTCCTAAGCATGGACTGCATGACTTCCTTCATCTACATGGCCCAACACCCTCTATATACTTAAAACAGAATCAGCGGCTGCGGTTGTACCAGAGGCTTGCAAGTAGGATTTAGAAATGTCCCTATCTACTTCCCATTTAGGTTCCCATCTCCCAGGCAGAAGCACTTACAGGGCTGGATGACCAGCTGAGTTCCTTTCCCAAAGGTGAGTCTGTTTGCACTTCCTGTATTCACACCCTGAGGCAAGCCTTGACATAAACCTCTCTGACAGAAACATACATCCTGAGCTAAAAAATGGCAGCACGAGCTCATAATCCTGGCCTATGGTTCTGGTCACTTCTTCCCTTGCCTTGTTGTCAGCATGAAATATTTACCAAGGCATAGGGGCGAGGAGTGCAGCCCTATATAGGTACTGACTGCATCAATGTCCATGTTTTCTGGACATGTCCACCATGGACTCCCTGGAAGTTTCTGTCTACCTGGAAGGGGTAGGTAGCATGGAGGACCTTAGCCAAAAGTATTTAAGAGATTATAAAACAAGAACAACAGCAGCAACAACAATAACAATAACAATAGCAGCAGCAACAACAACAACGACAACCACAACGTGATGCTGGTTTGTATATTGGAATCTAAAGGAGGACAAATTGAATGTCAGTCTAGAGCAAACACAATACGGAAAGGCACAGGAAAGACCTCACTTTGTGCTCACTACAAGTTCATCCCCATCCCCAAAGCCAGCATGTCTACACTGCTGTTTTTTCTCACTGTCTCCAATAACAGCACAGAAACCGGCTTGTGCTTGTCATCAGCCGCTTCTTACCAACAGGTCTGCCTGGGCTTTCTCTTCATGCTGTTGCAGAATGCCTGCCAGCCAGCAGTGTGCATCTTTTCTCACACCCAGGTCCCAGGCTAAGGACAAATGTCTAAGCTCAACACCACGGTCCAAGGTTTCCATTCTGCAAATCTAGACACCAAACAGCAAGCATAATAGTCTGCAAAGATGGCAAAAAAAAATTTTTTTTTCCAAGTTTAAACTCAGTTTCCAAGCTGTGGGCCACACCAGTGAATTCAGTGTTTGCCCTGCTCTCCAAGGCACTGCGTGGAAACTCTTAAGTGAGCCACACCAGTGATCTGTCTGTACTGCACCTGGAGCTTTGTTTGTTTCTTAGAACACTTCTAAGTTAGTCTCTTCAGTATACAGAGAAGCTCAGGTTGGGATCATGGTAGATCAGAATGTGTTTGGTACTTACAAGGCCTGACTCTCAAAATGGTTCCCAAGCCAAAGATCAGCTTGTTTCCATAGCTCACACAGCCTCATACTCCTGTACAAAAACCGCCCCTGGGTGTGAGTGTGGGCAGAGTGTGGGCGGGGTAAGTGGGTGAGGGATGTGGGTGCTGAAGATGAGGCTCCTCTACTTACATTTAGGACCCGATGGTATTTGGCCAGAGAGCTAAAGACATTATACTAATTACAGAATCTTACGAATGTGAAATGGTCAATTGTGTGTTGGAATTTGGCTGCCGTTTGCTCTTTGCTGCTTGGCCTGGGATAAGTGCTGCCATTCGCACGCTTCAGTGTACCCTTTCTTTCAGGACTTTTCTTGCCCTTAAGTCAGAAGTTTCTTTCATCTCATTAATCCTATCAGATCTTCCTGTTCTAAATTATTCTGCTCTGCCGTGATGTCCTCCAGCTCCAAACCCACGGTAACTGCCTCCTCTTAAAAACCTCTGGGAGGTCTGTTTGGAGGGTGAACGCATTATAGCTTCAGCATGGTGTTTGCATATCTGGAGCTGGGAGCTGGCTTAGAAGTGGTCTGTCCCCTTCTGGGTAAATCATTCTACTGAGTTGTTTTCCATGCAGTTCCCCTGGGTGTACCATGGTCTCACCTTGAGACGTTTTTCTCAATGTTTCTAGCAAGTTTGGTGGCATCAGGGAGGGAGCAGACTGACTGTCACTCTTAAGAACTCTGAGCCACCTGTCCCCAGATTCAGAGTGAGGAGACCATGAGAGAGAGAAAGAGAGAGAGAGAGAGAGAGAGAGAGAGAGAGAGAGAGAGAGAGAGAGAGCCCTTGATATCTAACAGTGCTTTATCCAGCCTGGCTAAAAGGTGGTTGATAGTATACGTTTCCCTGTAAGAGCCTGAGCCATACAAATCCTTAAGACTCAGGCTTCTAATTTCCAGTGCAGAAACAGAGATTTCCTCTAGGAATCACAGTGTTTGGGACAGTTGGGAAATCCCACGTTGGAGAGGTTCCATCCCTGTAGTTCTTGCTCCTTCAATACGGCTTCCTGTGCTGTGATGCCTTTGGTGGCATGGTGAACATATTTAAACATTACAGCTTTTAGCTGCAGGTAGGAGGACTCTATCTGCGTCATGTTTGCACATTTCTCTGTGGACACACACCCTGCCTTTGTATCTGTGAGTACACACACCCTGCCTTTGTATCTGCCTATTACCTTCATCTCTCATCTTGAGCATTTCCAGCAGTTAACTCTAGATTCCAATTTTGCAAATCTAGACACTAAATACTTTGCAACATAGTCCACAGAGAAGGATTTGTTTCCAAGGTTAAGTTCAGTTTTCTAGCTGTGAACCCCACTGCTGTGTTGGCCTGTATCATGCTTTCAAAGGCAGTGAGATATGCCATCTGACAGGCTCCATTTGGGGGTGGAGGAGGACCTGGGATTTCTCCTCTTTCTGCCTTGGGTCCCCTGTTTCACCCAGGGCATCTGTGTTCACAACCGTCCCCATATCTTTGCAGTCTGCAAAAAGAGACGCAATGCCAGATTGATTCTACAGCACTGTTCTGCCAGGAGTTCTCTGTCTGAGCCTCTGTGCCTCCTGCTTGTCTCCTTGATAGCTTATGCTCCCACTGTTCCCTCCAAACCCTTCCACAGCATCCAAAGGTAAAAATCATCAAACAGGATAAAAGAGGAGATGCAGGCATTCTAGGTTCTTGTCTCATGTCATCTTAGCACACGATGCCAGCAGCAAAAAGCAGGATTGTGAATCAGATTTTCTAGTTATGAATTAAATATTCAAGGCTGGGGTTCCTCCAGAAAACTCAGATCCTTGGCTGCCACCTCTCTCTATCAGCAATGACAGAGGACACGGAAATTCCCTAAACCTGTAGTCCTGTTCGATCCCTAAAATCTAAGTGGCTGGCTTCCTGATTAGGGATGAAATACTTACTGGGTTTAATGGTGAGTCTGGTTCCAGCCCCAAAAGTCATTTTCTCATTTCCATAGTTGGCACAGTGTGCTAAGCCATTACAAAATCCACTGTGTCAGCTCTGTAAACTTCCTGCAAGCCCCTACACCCTTTCTTATTTTTTTTATTTTATTATTTTTTAATTTTACTTATTCACTTTACATCCTACTCATTGCCCCCCTCCTGGTCACCCCCTCCCACAACCATGTCCCTCCCCCCTCCCCTTCTCCTCTGCGTGAGTTGGGCCCCCCTGGGTATCCTTCTACCCTGACACATCAAGTCTGTGTGAGGCTAGGTGCATCCTTTCCCACTGAGGCCAAACAAGGCAGCCCAGAACATAACCCATATACAGGCAACAGCTTTTGGGATAACCCCCCCCCCCCCATCCTCACCCCCTGCTCCAGTTGTTCAGAACTCACATGCAGACCAAG
>CM052708.1:62285814-62336606 GCA_028551405.1 Uromys caudimaculatus | reverse complement strand
ACGGAGACAACAGGCTGTCCTCAGAAGAGCCTGGCATGTGCCTCTCTGCTAAATTGTCTTTAGAGAGGACAGGAATCCCCTTTTTTGTCTGTGCCTATGCCTAAGCTCAGATACAAGCTGGGGACTCCTGCCATACCTCTCACACCTCAGCACCTCACCAGATTACAGTTTTTTTGTGAAGTTTCCCCCTGTCCTCACATGTCCTCTGTCACTCTTCCCTCAGTTGAGTCACCCCTTCACCCTCTGCTCCTGAGGTGTGTACTGTGGTGATGTCTCTGGTCACCACAGTTTTGGTAAGTGAGCAAGATGGAAGGCGATTGCTGCAAAAATCCATTGTCCCCCTCCCCCCAGGAATGAGGACTTGTCCTGGTACAGATCGTCCTTAGGAGACGGCAAGGGGCCCGTGCAATGTTCTAGAACATTCTACCCAGGATCAGGAGAACCAAGCAGCAAACTTTTGATAGCTCCTTCTGCAGGTTCAGGATTCTACATAAAGGTGACAGAATTTTTTTGTTTGTTTGTTTTTGTTTTTACTTACTTGGAATGACAGTCAGACTTGTCCCTTTCCCAAAATAGTTCTGGTTCCCCATGTTCCACTGTGATAGTAACCTCAACAAAAACCGGCAGAAGACAGAGAGAGAGTCTACACCTGGGCCCCTCATGTGGGCAAGTGGGGAGTGACAGCCTGGCTGTCACTTTCCCTGTAAGGACACTTGGCAAGAGTATTAGAGGGAGAAAGTTCCAGGGCTTAAGGCACCCGTGGCCCTGTGCTGTCCGAAGATGAGGGAATTAGAAGGATGGCTCACGTGCTTTTGCTGTGGTTTACTGCCTGACTTAGGTGTAGGCCATTTGTTTTATGCTTGAGTATTTAGATTCTTGTATTATTTTTAAGGCTTAATTTCTCTCCTGTTGATCATATGATTCTGAAACATGTTTTAAACCTAGGATTCCTTACGAAATCTCTTGACTCTGGGGAGGATTTTATTTCTTTACTAAACTTCTAGAACAATTCATTCTCCCTAGGTTAATCCAGACTGAAGCTGGGACCACGTCACTGCCCCCACCCTGCCTCACTGCTCAGGCACCTCAGCTCTTCCCCATCCATCACGCTCTCCACCTCACCTAGCTCCCATTACGGTGAGAATGTGGTAGCAGACCGCAGGTAAGGCCTTTTCATTTCCACTTGCAAGGCCCAGACCCTCCATGGCACTAAAGGACTAAACCTGTATTTGCTAGTCATTGACTTCTTTTTCCAAAGTTAGTAGAGCTCAATTTCTTCAGCTTTATGTCTTCACCAACCCTGCCACTGAGATCCACATTCCTGACTATGAATCTCACCATACTCCATAGCAGTGGTTCTCAACCTGTGGGTCTCGACCCCTTTGGGGGATGAACGACCCTTTCACAGGGGTCACATATCAGATATCCTGCATATTAGATTTACATTATGGTTCGCAACAGTAACAACATTACAGTTACAAAGTAGCAATGAAAATAATTTTGTTGTTAGGGGTCACCACGACATGAAGAGCTGTATTAAAGGGTCCTAGTATTAGCAGGGTTGAGAACCACTGCCCCACTGGCAGCATGCAAACTTACTTGAAGTGACTGATAAGGATGTCCCCTGCCCAAACACCAGCTGGTTGGAGGAGGAGGATGTCCCACAGCAAATCAACCCTTTACAATAAACTGGCAGACGACCTACAAAGCCAAGATCCCAGGTTTTCGTGATCCGACTTCAAAAGGCACCTCAGGTCCTGTTCAGCCTGTGAGATCTGAGCAGGGACACATTCTGAACAGACTCTGTCGGGAATAACAGGACACCTGCTGGGTGCACACAGTTCTCTGGCACACTGCAAGTTTTAAAAGGCGCCATGGAGCTCCCTGGTCTCCCCCCACCTTTGTGATCCGTCCACCCCTACATTTCCGTCCATATCTCATTTCCTTCTCCAAGCTAGTCTGGAGACACCAGGTCCTCAGGCCGCATTGATCTACCTTCTGGCAGACAGCACAGGTTCACCAGCACATTGTGATTAAAGGGCTAGAAATGCCAGGCTCTCCAGAGCCGAGGTCTGGACTCCCTGCCCCTTACCTCTGGTCAATATGTTGTTCTCATTTGTCTGGCTAATGAAGAGCTGACCTTTCTAAGTGGATGCATTTTTGCTGAAATGACAACTGCCAGAGAGCTAACAACAAAAGCCACACTCTGGAGACACCCTTGGCCTTTCAGACCCCTTTGGCATATTTCAGTCAATTGGATCCTAAGCTAAAATGTCAAGTTCTCAGTGTTGGCGCTCAGATGCCTGGGCTTGGGGAAACTTGATATCATCATCACCATCATCACCATCACCATCATCATCATCATCATCATCATCATCATCATCATCATCAACAACAACAACAACATGAGCAATATTGGTACAACCTGGACTCTGCTCAATAGAATCAGACTTTGCTAGAAGATACCTTTCACATTTGAGACATTTATAACAGCCCCACATTGAACCTCAGCGCAGTATTGGTAACAGCCTCACTCCACACCCACCTCGTGTGATTCTATGCTGCTAAGATCAGGTAAAAAGCATGACGTTAGACATGTCCTCCACATACCCGAGACTCTGTACTATGCCCTCTGCCCGCAGAAGAGTAGCTGGTTCAACACAGGGCTGGCCACATGTCTCTGTGGGAAGACACTGTCCGTGGTGGAGACCCTAGATAGCAACTATATTTCTCTGGTACCCACCTCCTGAGTCAGTCCTATCAAGCCTCACCAAAAAGTCTCTTTCTGCTTTTTAACTGTTTCCTCTTCTGCTTGCCACTCGTTGAATTTATTATTTCTAAACACCCATACTCTCCAAGCTCCAGGCTCTCTTTAATTCCTATCTATTTGGCTCCCTTAGGACCCCTACAGGGAACATGTAAAAGCCCTGAAGTGGGGTAGTGAATGTCGGGGATATTGAGTGGGGCCCCTCCAGCTTCTGTCTCCTTCCATATATGGGCTTCGCTACACTGTCTCATATCTCTCTGCAGTGGGGTTTTTTTTTTTTTTTTACAACAGACGACAGAAGGAATTTTATGCATCTTAAAAAATAGTCACATCTCCCTCTCTTCCTGGCAGGATCCAGCTGCAAACACACCAGAGCCAAGTCGTCCTATCTGTTCTAATTATCGACAAGGATACAAGCTACCATGAGGAGAAAGGTTTTAAGCCATGGATCGGACACTCTGGAATTAATTGTAATCCTTTGCCTGTGGTTTCGGTGATGGGGATGGACACAGCAGCCACTTCTTTCTGTCCATCCTCTCTCTCTTTCTGTAGTTTTGCATTTATAGATGAAGTTGGATACATGCAGGGAACATGGAGGGATTTGAAATGAGACCTAATTGTCCCATCCAGGTTTCTGTTTTGCCTTCTCCGCTTCCTTTAAAACCCCTCTGAACTGAATATGTGTGGACATCGATTCATGCCCTGTTCTGACGATCTCTCTGCGTGTGGAGGGCACCAGTGCGGATAACCTTTGCTGTGTCAAGAACAGTGTAAGATTGCTGTAAGGGAGACCTTTCTCACAGGGATACTGTGAGAACATAAGATGGGATCCCCAGGAGTCATTTGGCAAGGGTCTCTCCTCCCCCTAAAAGTTAGAGCCTCACTCCCAGAGAAGGCTCTGAGAGTGTAAAGATTCTAGCCTTTTCAAGATCAGCTTTATTCTGACAAAGGGAAGAGCACTAAGGAGACTGCAGGTGACAGCGGACCTTGAACAACATTAGTTTACTTAAGCAAAGCGTGGCTCATAAACATCATACAATCCTCTTAAATCTGGTGCCCAGGATTCCACCTCAGAATTCCCAGCATGCCGCCTTGTCCTTTCTCACTTACTTGGATGGACTCTAAGGATGGTCCCTTGGCCAAACGTCAGCTTTCCACCACCACCTCCAGTGTTAGCACTGTAACAGGGGCCTTTACAAAAACACCAGGTGGAACCCCGAGGACCACAGACACTAGGTGGAACCTTGAGCCTCACAGACACCTTTATCTTTAAATTTTAGGGAAAGTAAACTCACCGAGAAAGGCCTGGTCCTACTGAGCTGAGTACAATTTTCTGAAGGTCAGGAGACCATTTCTACATTTGGCTCAGAGACAGGGACGGGCTGCACCCAGGGCCCGCCCCATGGCTGTGTCCTCTGGTTTCATAATGAGCCTTACTGGTTTCTCGTGTTCGGTGTCTCTCTTCTAAAGGTCTCATTTCCATTTTACAACATCATTTTCAGGACAATTTCTCTATTGGTTTTCAAGACATGTCCTTCCCTCCCCTCGAGGTGTCACACATTTCTGATGACAATGAATTGATTACAGGAGGAGAGTGTTCCACCATTTGGGGGCTGACTGGAATTAGATGAGGTTTAGACTCCACCTTGAGAAACGCTGTTTTCTCAGCTCCCTTCTCGCCCCAGCACAGGAGAGGGAAATGACGGACACATTAAACTGAGCCTCCACACAGCATAGCTTTCTGTCTGTCTTGAACTGACAAAACGTAAGCAACAGCTCACAGGAAAGCTCACCTCTGAGCATTATTCTTACACTGAGCTATCTGTTAATATAATTAACTGCTTTGGGATGCCCCTCAATTTGGGAGAGATCTGTCGATCCTGAAATCTCAGCAGAGGTGTGTAACCTTTCCGAGCAAGCCTGGCACTATGGTGGAGATAGTAAGATGTCCCGAGGAAACACTTCTGCAGAGTTACTTGAGAGAGCCCTAAATTTCACTCCTTGAACACAGGAAGTTCTAAGCACTAACAGTCATAGCCATGGGAATCTGGGGGGTTTGTTGGTGTCTGGACGCCACAGAAAATTGCAAAGAGCAAAATTCACATGGTTTCATTACATGGCATATTTTAGTCCTTTAAGTCAATTTGATTTTTAAACTGTTAAACTTTTTTTTTTTTTAATCTGAATGTATGGTAGCTGCTCTACTTACCTCTCTAGCAATTATTTATTAGCAAAGAGTTAAAGCTTGCTCACTGTCATTGGGAGGGTGGATGGAGGCTGAGAAGTGTGTATCTATCTGCTCTGAACAGAGCAGCCAAGGACTTGTGCAGCCCTTCCTACCTATTTACTGTCTGGAACCCTCTCCATTAGCCTCGGAGAGCATAAGTCAAATAGGATGACTGCTCTCAGCCGAAACGCCCAAGCGCTGCTATGGCAATAGTCTGTGTTCTGTACACAGAAGGAAACAGAACTTCATCACAGGTTGGTTAGGCCCCAGCCTTGCCTTGAAGTCACTGCAAAGAGAAAGCCCACTGCACTGAAGAACCTTGCATGCAGTTATTGTCCAGGGTGCCTGGAAGATGCCTGCCCTCCACAGCTGTTTTCTTTGCATTAGTAGACTGGTTTGCCAACACTTTAAAGTGTGGTGATTGTTAAAACCCTCAGGCTCCAAAGAAGCCAATGAAGAGCTGAGAGGGTGTCTTAGCTTTTCCATTCTGAAACACTCATTACATAATTCTGCCCTAATGCATTTCTTGCAAGACAGCAAAAGTTAATACCTACTGCCTGGTCCCCAGCCTTGTAAGGTCACCGAGGTGTCTTGCTTTGATAAGCACTGGAATGCTTGGGGTTTGACAGCACCTTGTTTGTTCCTTATTTCTATAGCCATGGATGGGCTGATTCTGCTCCTGCTGAGCAGTGCATCAACCACGCTGTATGCTCTCTGCAGCCTGGGTGTATCCCAGACCATTGTAAGCTGTGTGCCAGAGAACGTCACTGTCCTCATGGCTGAATACATCTTACCCTGAATCTTTCACTAGTGTCCCTTTCCTGGAGCCAGACTTTTTAAGAGCTTTACCCGGGCCTGTTTCATAACAGTCTCACTCTAGTGTGTCTCTCCCCTTGATCACGGAAGACAGCGCTGGACAAATGAAACCGGGAATCTGGCTTTTATGCAGCATCCAGGGCACTGAGCTTATATCAGAAGGGAGACTCGTGCCCTTCCAAGTTTTCCTAATTTTACTTTAGCTGGATTTTAGAACAGGTCAGTCTTGAAGTATATTCTCAAAATCCACCAGCAATATAACAGATTTTTAAAAAAGTGTCAATAGCAACCACAGTGACTTTTCTATAAACCCGTTTCAGCATGCACACATCCTAACTAGGGAGGGGCAGGATTGTATGTGAAGCAGAGACTGCTCTGCTCTCACAGCTGAGAGGAAAGACAGATCTCTCCAGTCTCAGGTAAATGCAGTCTCAAACTGAATCATTAATTTTGTGACCAAGAAGATAAATGGGGATAAGCGCCCTGCCCCAGTGATGCAGTCTCTGCTGTAGAGACCTCAAGTACTCCAGGAGGGACTGAGAACAGTTCCTTTAAGAGAAAGAGTGAGAAGGTAAAAAAAAAAAAAAAAAAAAAAAATCAGACAGTAGAATTCCCATCACTAGTTAAAGAAATTACAGCGTCCCTCCTCACTGGGGGAGGCTTTAGTATCTACATTATTTTTGATTCACTAAATTTACATAGTCACAATATGCCAATTTCCCCTCAATCTTCCTGGAAAATCCTTTCTGGCCTGAGCTGCATCCTTCTGGATCCTGTATTAAATTTGCCTCCCTGTACCAAAGATTTCATTTAAGATGAATGATTGGGATATCGTTGGCTAGAGGCAATTTAGTCTTTGTACAGAGGCGTTGGGGACCACCTCTCTGTAATAAATCCGCTCAGATTTAGAAGGTGAGCTGGGAGACTTCGGAGGGGCGATACTTGGAATGAGAAGTATCTGAATGCGCCCCTCTGCCGCTCCCGAAATACTTACATGGACTCACAGTTAAGAGAGTTCCTTTCCCAAATGCCAGGTTGTAGCTGCTGCCTCCACTCTTCCCACAGCCTGGGGAGGCTTTACAAAAACAGGACGTAGGGCTGTTCTGCAGTAGGGCCCTGGCTCTTCTCATCCTTGCACCAAGCTACAAGTTTACAGGTGTTTTGAGGACAAGGCTGGGAGGAGCACAGCAGGCAGACCTGGGCTACTACAGGCCAATGGAAGGCAGTGATATACAAACTTGAAATATCTATATCTGAATCTATATCTTTAGTCTTAAATACATTTTTTATTGTTCTTTTTATGGCTAAGCTGCCTTCTTCACTTTGGTATGCCAATTTGCTGTTTCCTTCCAAAGTGTTTTCTTTTGCTTGATGCTAATGCAGTTTCTAGTTTATTGTACTTTCGAGGTCACATTTCTCTGCTGTTTATTGAAATTACATATAATCAACTCCCTGGTTTCTGGTCCCAGAGAAACGGATTTCAGAAGAGAAAGAGAATCAGGGACACGCATATGATAGAAGGTTGGGAGCTTTTTTCCTCTTCCCGGTCAGCTTCTCTGGAGGAGTAGGCAAACCACGCATGTGCCTCTCCAGCACAGTTTGAAGGACACAGATGGCTAGAACCATGGCTATGAAGATCTACGAGCACCTTTGGCCTCCATATTGACCCGGTCAGCCTGTCCCTTGCCCAAACACCAGCTTCTAGAAGCCACTCCAGGAGCTGTGCCACATCAGACAGCTTTGCAAAGCTTGTATATGAACTGCACAGCCAAGGCTCTTTCCTCTCTGTGGAAGGAGCCTGGCCAGGTCCCTGGCAGTCAGGTCTGCTGTGGGGAATGGCAGGAGCCTCACAAATTGGAGAGGGGTGTGGCTACATCTCCTTGGCTGTGTTCGCTTGTCCTTTACAATGTCTCTTTTACCAGTTACAGACATACACTAGAAATTTTGGTTTCTTTGTCAGACATTTAACGTCTTTATTCCTCTCCTTTCATAGATTTTAACTTTTTCCCTCTCACCTTTCATCCAGCCTTTACAGAGCTTTCCGTAAAACAGCTGGATTAAAAGAATCTTTACACTTAAAAGTCTCCACAGTGAAGTTAAGCTGGCTTCCTACTTAAAGTTTTTGGGCCGACTCTTGGGTCTCACCTTCAGGGACCCAGTATACCACTGTAAGACAGGAAAGGTTAAAAGGTTCACGGAAAGCCAGGGAGAAGCCCACTGCCAGAAATCCTCTTGCTCCTCTGTGCTTGCGTGGGTTTTATTTCTCAACATCGCTCATCCGCCTCCCCCCCAAAACCCATAGCCAGGCCACTGTTAGGATTGCCACTAACAGGGAGCTATCCTCGAAACCAACCCCAGGGGACTCTTCCCACATGCCCTCTAGTCTTGAAAGAAGGGCATCCTTCTCCGTCAGCTTCTCGCTGTGCAGCAGGAGAAGGCTTAGGAGGCAATTGGTTTGCCTGTGTCTCTCCCCCACTCCTTCTGCCCCTCTTTGATAGTTTCAAACTATTTATAGAAGCATCCCTTTAGGTTAGAGAAATGTACTAAGTTTCTAATCGCTTCATCATTTTCCTTGCTGTCTATTTACTGTGGTCATATATTTACAATCTAAATTTCCATTTCATTTCCATTTCAGGAGCTCCCTAATGCACTTTTCTATTACTTCCAGAACGCTGTGCAGAATGACAAATTACCAAAACAAAACAAATCACAAGGACTTTCTGGGGCTAGAGACGGACATTTCTGCTCAAGACAGGTCTGGGCTGAACATCTTTACGACTGTTCAGGCAGCCCAGACAACTGGGCAATGAGGCTTGTGGGATTGACAGGCTATGTCTAAGGAGCTATCTACTGAGAATCATTCCTTGGGATTAATTTGGATTTCCTCTTTAATCTACTTCTCAAATGTCAGTTTCCTATCGTTTTTTGAACCCCTCTGGCGGGGAAAGATTAAGGTAGATCTCAGGAATGTTTTCTGAACCTCCACGGATAGTTCATCTTCACACACATCACAAATAAAGGGACCAAGAGAAAGGAGACTGTAACACTATTGAGAAAGAATTTAAAACAGTTCCTTGAGAAGTATGAGAATTACATATATATATAGTTTTTTCTCTCTAGTGTTTGGCAAGCTCTAAATAGCCAAACCAGTCTGGAAATGTAGCATCTGACATGTTTGCACCTTGAGCCCCTGTAGACCTAGGCCAGCACAGAAATAGTTTTCTGCTTGATGCTGTTTTAAGCACGGGGGACTTAGGAAGTCAAATGGAGCCAGAGACTGGTTATAAGGACATGCTGATTCTGGCCTTTCTAATGTAGATAATAATTCAGCCAGGCAAGTAGATCTACTTTGCGATACCCAGTTGGATAGCTAGTATTTTGGAATGGTGAGGCAATGTTAACCCCAAATAATTGTTAGGGGTGGGTTCCCATTCATGTAGAAAATAGAAATTGTCTCATAAAGCGAAATTTCAGTGACACCGAAGTTAATTGAAATTAGGTTTGTTCTGAGAATGGTGAGGGCGCATGCAAAGCATCCCTCTGGGCCTTGTGAGATGAAGAGGAGGCTTGTTAATATGCATGGCCTAAGAATCTTTTTCAAACTTGCAAGCTTAGTGGCCAGGTTGTCAGCAAGAGTACATAAGCGAGAGAGTATCAATAGGGTCTCTCTCCTCTGACGCATGGAAGTCAGTCCAGGCAAGGGTGCAAACATTCTGGGAGGACCCAGTTAGAACATGGCAGCGAGCGTCATCGGGGGCATGGTTTCAGAAGCTCGTGGTCTTTCTGACTCATTTGAAATTTGCTTTGAATGTTGTCACTATCCTAAATATCAGCTTTTCATCACTGTCAATACCAAAGGATCTTACAAAAGTTTACCTAACTAACTGTTCCAAGAGTTTTCATTACAGAGTCCAGATAGTTCCTTTTCTAACTGTGCCCATGTGGAAGCCTTGACTAGTCAAGGATGTAAGAGGAAGGTGGTCATTCAGTGACCAGCATGCACCTCGCTTCTCCTCTTGGGTCAGGTTTCTCATGCTCTGACCACCATCATCTTAGGCCCAGCCTGATTCTCCTTCCTCTCCTACCATTCTAGATGCATTTTGCCCCTGAATATGAAAGCTTCAATTCAGCAGCCATTAGTCAGACACAATCGTTAACAGAAGCAGACTTAACATTTCCAAGTGCCTGAAGGTACTGGCAACAGTCTTAAGGCTTTCTTGTTGGGGGCTGCCCACAGTGCCATTGTGACCAGATAGAAACACAGTGAAAGATGCCAATAAGTGGGCAACGCAGTTGTTCCTCATTGAAACTTTAAAGGTGATGGCTTATGTTTAAAAACAAGTAACTGCCATCAAACGTACCTGGTGTAATGCTCAGAGTCGTTCCTTCCCCAAATGTCAGCTTATTATTTCCAGTAATCACACAATGACACATGACTCTACAAAAACTCAGTTGTCCAAACTTCCCCCGAAGCTTCAATGTTTACTTGTTGGTCCAGAGACCTCCCTGATGAAGCCAGCATTACATAATGAGGAGTGGTGGTGGGATTTGTGGACTATCTGAGGCCTCCCTTTTCCTTGAGGTTATGGTCACTTTTCTAGGATCATGTAGCATCCATCCGCTACTGCTGCCTGCCTTGCAACACACATGTCCAGACTCCTCTTCACTCTCTACCATTTTATAAGAAAGAAAAACAGAAGCCCACGGAGCCAGTTGATTTTCTTTTAGTTCCATGGAAAATCCCACCAATTGTAATATAAAAAAATCACACGTATAGTGGCCTGACTCCTAGTACAATGGTCTGTGTTATTCTCGTCATGCCTCACAGGTAAATCGCATGTGGGGTCAATGGCAGTGCCCTGTGTGTTGCAGGAATATTCCAGCCATTGTTTGGATTGGAGTCACTTAATGAGACTACCGTGGTATGGACTTGGTTTGTAAGACAGAATAGAAAATTTGCATATCAGGGTTCCAGGGTGAAACTTGGAATATTAGAAGTTAAAACCTAAATAAAATAAATTAATAAAAAGTAAAAAAAGAAACTAGGAAAAACAACTTACATGAACTCACTGTCAGTTTTGTCCCCTCCCCAAAGATGAGCTTCTGAGATCCTCCTTGATTCACACACCCATACACTGCCTTACAAATACTATCTAGATTCCTCTGCTAACTGCTAGGAACCAGAGCCCCAGCAAGTCTCCCAGGGAAAGGACAAAGGTCAAATCATGGTGCTGTGCAGTTGTGCAATTATACAGCTATTCCTGATTGGAACAATGGAAAATATTTGATTGCTCTTTTACCCAAGAATCTATTAGATGGCTGCTTTATTCATTAGCCACTTGGTTGGTAGTTACAGTTAATTTGAAGTTGCTCAAGGCTCTGGAATCAGAGACTTGAGTTTGAAACCATGGGCAAGTGCTTTAACCTCACTTTCCCCATCTGTAAAATGGGAGAATGGCAACAGCTTGTCAATGCTGCTATAGGGATTAGAAGTTTATGACTGGGTGGCAGTAGTCTGTCTGGTCAGTTCTGGGCTGTCTGTGAGACACACTTCTGTAGCACTGGTTTTTATAACTACAGAGAGCGAAGCACCAGTGGCTTTCCCCCAGACATAACCTTTTCACTAGTAAGCACTTACCTCGGGTATTTGAATGTAATAAACTAAGTTTCAAGCCTGTCCTTCCTTCTTTCCTTCCTTCCTGTTTTCTTCTTTCCTTCTTTCCTTCCTTCCTTCTTTTTTTAAATTTAATTTTATTCTTTTAGGGTTCATTTTTTCTGGGTCTCCCTATATAGCTCTGGCTAGCCTGGAGCTAAGGATCTAGACCAGGCTGATCTTGAACTTCAGTGTGATAATGTATAGGAAGCACATAGCAAACAAACCCCCGTTATTATTTTCCTCCAAGTCAGGTGCATTGCACATTCTCTTTCTTAAAAATAAAGACCTAAAAGCTTGTAAATCTGCATAAGATGGGAATTATAAGTCCATCTCTTTACTTGAAAATCAGAAGTGCATTAAAAGCACAGAGGAGCTGCAGACAGTTTTATGGGGTAGGAGGATGGTTTAAGTGATTCTGTGGGAATTTGGATAATGCTTTATCCACTGGCAGATGAATCAGGTACTTCCTTTTTAGCCTGACTGGACTTGAATTTTGGCAGACATGGGGGTAAGAAGCCACATGCCCATCAGTTGGTATAAAAGAAAAAAAATTTCCTCACATCACATTTAGAAAGATGGTTAGATAGTCTCACACTTACCTAGACTCACTGTGAGCTTTGTTCCCTTCCCAAATGACAGCTTAGACCCCACTGCCTTGGTGGACACTGTGGTGAAGGGCTTTGCAAAAACCCGTGGCATCAACTTAACGAGCACAGCTTTGCAGAGTTCTCAAGGACTTGAAGTTTCCTCCACTGTGTGAGTTTCAGAATAGGAATAAGCGATACCATTCTTTTAGGTATCGGGGGATGCTGGGGCCGAGCCAGTGTCCAGAGACGCGATTTTTACTTGTAGATGCTGGAAGACTTTGCAAGCCAATTCTAAATACATGGTCCAAAGCTATCGCATCACACAATCTCACCTAATGTAAGTTCCTCTGGGAAACAAGTCAGCTTTGCAGGGTCAGTGGCAGTGTTTGATAGTTCTGGTTAGCATCTGAAGGCAAGGCTGCTCCTTCTGTTATCCAGTTCACTTGCTGTCCCTGGGTCTGTAGCTTCTCCCACCCCTGACCAGCACACAGTGGTCTTATTTCTTTTTGGAACCCGACATTTTATTTTGGCTAACATTTGCTTAAATGTATACAAGTAGCAGCCATTGGGAGACTCGCATTGTTTACCTCCATTGGCTCTGGGCAGGTCAGAGTTATGAGACATCTTGGCTTTGCCCTGGACTTTGGTATTGGTTTCAGCTGTGTGACTGTGAGCAACTAACTTCACTATGTCTCTGAGTGTCATTGTCCTTGTTTGCAAAATTAAAGCATTAGGAGATCATTAAGGACTTTCTAAGCTGTTGAGTTTTTCGTTTGCATTCCTGGATTTAATTTATTCAAAAAAAATGCTGTGCCTTTTTTACCCCCTGGCTCATCTAATTCTCCTCATCTCCTAAACAAAATCAAACAAAAAGTTAAAAAAAAAAAAAAAAAAGGAAAAGTAGGTCTCTACTTAGCATACTGGGAAATGGTGTTTCCAGCCCTACCATCTGCCTGTGTGTTTGATCTTCCTAGAAGTCTGAAGTCAGAATTTTGGAACCAAATCCTCAGGGAGAGGTATATTTTCTAAAAGGAATCCATATAATTCAAACCTAGCAAATAAACCAACACCTTTGGTTTAAACACGGTTCTTCCTGAGCTTCGTATCCTCCAGTTGCAAACGTAGTTTTATCTCCTTTTTAGTTGGACCCGCTGTGCTGTCTGTCCTTGTATCCCAAACTGACCTCCCGATTCCTCCCATTGGATAGGGCAATTCACTGTGCCATGTGCTCCAGGGCTCCAGGCCCCAGGAGCTCCTACTGAGGTCTGCTGAGGCTCCTTGGAGCGAGGTTCGATGAAGAGCTACTAAGATCCTTTCTAATGTAGAGCTCCTTAGTGCTTCTTACAGAGTGGCGGGTCCTGATCCTTAGAGTGGGGCAGGGACACTTGCCTCTCAGACTCCACGCCAGTCTCCGGTGAGATTAAGCAGGAGGGAGAGGCAGCATCTTGAACTGTCATTTGAGACTCTCTCTCTTTACTAGTGCAGGCCAAGATGCAGGCCACGAGAAGGACAGGCTAAGCACGTCAGGATGCTCCAGATTTTATCTCTGGTTTCACAAGGATTGGAGAGGCTATTTCTGGCAATCTTTCGAGGCGATTTCTTGCCTGTTCTGTTCTATAGATGATAAGAAGGCAATTCTTGGTGCCTTCCCACTGACCCAGAGCAAAGAAGGAGAGCCCCGGGGGCCATAAAGTGTATGAGGCAAGTCAGGCTTTCCTTCCCACTACACAAAGACACAGAGTGCTTCCTTGGGTACCAGGAGCTCATGTCAGAAATACCATTCTTCAGACACTTTCTCTCTATGGACTTCAGCTTAGGAAAGCATGCAACCGGGGAGATAACTCTACCTACAAAGTAAGTAAACACACACTAGAGCCAGTCAGAAAGAATACTGTTAATTACCTGGTGTTGAAGGTTACCCATGTGGTGCACAGTTTTTTCTTTCTGAAGCCACGTCACTCAGGGCCACTGTTAACGATTGGGTTCACAACAAAGACCACTACTGTTCATCCACATCCCTGGCCCATTGACAAAACCTTGTCTCTCTTAGGACATTGACAATGTCTTCTTAGAAATCGGTCTGGATGATCCGTGGGAAAACTGGTAGGTTGTTATTAAGTAATTGTCAAGTTGAATTGTATTAAATATCCATATTTTGTTACTATTACTTAAGGAACACTTCTATCTTTCTCCAACAATGTTCAGGTAGAAAAAAGGAATTCTGTCAGACATTACTTTGCTGAGTTTCATGAGTCTTCCAGTCATGGTTCCAAAAAATGCCAATTTCCTATTAATTCTGTACCCACAGCAGTGAGTACCTTTACAAAAACCCGCCCTATCAGTGTGGTTCAAAGGCAATGACTGCTCTTTCCTCACTAGAAAGAGGTACCCTGTGTTCCTCAGAGAGGCTTGTCTTCCCTGAGAAGGGACTGCCTTCCTTTCCTCTTTAGGAGGAGAAGTTGGGGGTGGGGGGAGGGAAGAAGAGTTCATTTTAGGATAAAGATGATAAATAAGATTTCAAAAATCTTATCACACCAGGCAGTTTTTTTCCCTTCTGAATTGATGGCTTTGCCAAAGGCTGTTTTCAGCACTCCTCTCTCTCTCCAGATGCAATAATAACTGGATTTCAAGTTGGCATCTGGACGTGGACCTCCAGGCTCCGATGAGTTGCACACATTAACCCAAGACATTCTGTTACCCTCCAATAGAGAAACATGCCTTCCTTTCTCCTCTTGCTGGCCAATGGGAGAATTCAAGCAACATGCACTCGGTGATATAAACTCTTAAGTCTTGGGTCAGCACCACTGTTCTATACAGTGGTGTGAGAGACCTGGAAGGGATTGCCAAGTGCAAATTGCTCAATGGGAAGGTAAAGACAAATTTACTCAAGGTCATGTAAGTAGGTTTGAGTCATAGCTAGGACTAGAATTCAGGACTTTGGGGTCCTTGTCCTGCTTTCTGCTTCTCCCTGCGAGTGCCATAAGAGAGCAGGACTTTTCCTGGGCAATCTATCCCTACAGGAGCTATTGGCTGGCCCAGGGAATGATTCTCCCTCTAAAATAGTGGATATGGCACCATGAAGAAGGACATGGCAAATGAGAGATAAAACACCTTCATTTATTTCTAATGCCGCAGGCAATAGCAATTGATAGCAAGGGAAATGGCCCGTGGGAAACCTGGGGAAGCCAAGGAAAAGACAGAGATGGAAAATTTTGCCCTTTACCAAAAGGATGATCCAACAGAGAGTTGGCTCTGATTAGTTTCTCTGCAGGACTCATTAGAGGGAAGAACACCTCATGCATAGAAGGTAAATACATAATAGTGTGGTCCTGCTTCTTCCTCACCCCTATAGTGTGAATAGAAGAGCTCTCTTTCCCTCTGAGTGTAAATGGGACCCAAGAATGCTTCTTACCAGTGTGCTCCAGGGAGCCACTACCAATTGTCAGCTCTTGGTAACTGAGATGCAACCTGTTGGGTCTTGCTGATCAGAAGAACAACTGTGGAATAGATCCCACAGATGGCTGAGAATTCTGACCTGAGGAGTCAGTTACAGTTCCATCATAAAAGGAATCACTGACTTGGTTGGACCAGGGATGTTCTTCTCACAGGCTGCTCAAGAGGTGGCATCAGTGACATAGTAGAATATCCCATAGTTCTCAGAGTGTTTTTAAAAAGCTTTCTAGAGGGCAGCACTAGGGAAACATCATGGTAGAGTTCTTCATCCTTACTCTTGCCCAAATCCACAGGTCTTTCTTCAAAGCAGGAGTCTTTGCATCATCTCTGCCTGGAGATGTGTTGGTCCTTGTCTTTCATTGGTGTACTTCTTGGTATCCACCAGGCCAGGTTGTCCCCAGGCATCTTGGAATGGAAGGTGCCCCAGGAAGACAGTGACGTCAAAGCTCTTTTCTGGACACTTAGCCCACAGTCACACATTCCAGATGCTTCTGAGATTTCCCTTTTAGCCACATATTTGAGTATTCCACAATATAGCTAGCATCCTGTATCCATCAAAATAAACTTCCTTCTTCTTGACTGTGGCATAAAGCATTTGTAGGCAAAATATCCACTTCTCCTGGTCTCTTAGAGTACCATCTCTTATCCTTGAAGCCTGTCCTCTCTTAGTGACTGCTGAAGAATGGGTCCATAGGACCAATACAGAAGCAGGTGTCAGTCTCTGCGATGACAGGGGAATGGAGATAGAGCTCAGCTTTGAGATCAGCTGTGAAAAGAGAATGTTTTCCTTCTTTGACCTATTTTTTTTTTTTTTTTTTTTTTGAGCTCCAGTATGACATGTTTATGGAGATGGGCTAGTTAGAGCAGCAGGGGGCGCTGCAAGGTCAAAAACCAAAGCCACTCAGCTCAAAGGACACTCTCTCCCATTTTATTAACCACATTTGTTCTTTGACAATTTCATACATGTCTTTAATGCATTCTGATTTCCTTCACCTTGCCTTCTCTATCTTTCCTCTCCTTCAGCCATCCCCCTTCTGCCTTCTAGGTCCCCTTTCCATGATTATGACTTTGTGTTTAGTTTGGTGTTCCACCGAGTAAAGCTAGGGCCATCTGTATGACTATGGGTACAGAGCTATCCAACAGAATCTAGTAGGATGACTGCTGGATACACATGAAGATAACCATCCCCCAAATCCACCATTATCCAATAGTTCAGCCGAGGTAGGGCCCCAGGAGCTCCCTCCTTATCCATGACTGGCTGTTGATAGGTCCAGGCTTGGGTAGGCCCAGTGCAGGCAACTGCAGCTGCTGACTTTCTGATTACAATGGCCACGTCACAGCCAGAAGATAGTATCTTGCAGTCCTTCTCTCTGTCTTCTGGTTCTTGCATTCTTTCTAACTATTTTAGTAACAGCAGTTATCAAGACTCAGACCAAAGGATAAAGGAGGTTTGTTTACCCCTCTTGAATGGTGGTTCAAAGCTAATGAAAGTCAGTCCTGGTTTTTAGGTTGCTGATGGTGATTGAAAACTTCCAGTACCCTGAGAACTGCTCAGGCTGTAGATAGCAATGTGCTAGGGAGATGGTTAGAGCTCTTAAGGGCATTAAGTCAGCAGTGGGCTACAAAATCTTGACAGAACTTTGGGCTCACTCAGTCATATAAAAGTTTCAACCTTTGGAAGGCCTTAGAATAGTGAGCATAAAGACTAGTTTTGCATGTTCCTCAGATTATTTGGGTTTTGGGAAGAACACATTTGGCTGAAATCTCAAGGGAGCACAGTACTCTATGACAATGTGTTTGCAGCACTGACAGCATAAAGATAAGAAGTTTTGGACTAGTGAGTTAACTCAGCATGTAAAGCTCCTTGCTACCAAGGCTGATGGCTAGAGTTCTATCCCCAGGTCCACAAGGTAGAAGGAGACAACAGAATCCTGCAAGTTGTCCTCTGACCTCACATATATGTTGTAGTTTGTGAACAACACATGCTAGTATGCTCAAACACACACACACACACACACACACACACACACACACACACACACACACACACACACACACACACACCTTTGAAAATGTGAGAAGATATTGTCTTTAGTTTTTTTTTAAACCATTGATTGATAGGACAAGTCTTTAGCTAAATTTAGCAGTCATTTTTTTTCATATTTAATTAGCATCTTCTCTCTGAATAGTTTTGAGAACAATGCCCTTAGGGCTATATTAATCTATGTGTTTGATAAGTAGGTGCTGGGGCGATATAGTCCTGGCAGGGTGTCTGCAGAAGCCTAGCTGGCTTACTGTGTGACCTCCTCAGAAGGGGCTGGGTGTGTGCAAGGATTCTTCCAAGTGGTAGCCTCTGAGAAGGTGGGCAGCCCTTTCGCTTTGACTCTTCCTCTCCAACATCCAGGGTGTCATCCTTATGGATGCTTACAGTGGGTTGCTGTCCCAGGTGGTGTTTCTCTTGAGAACTCTCCATGCCCATGGTTGCATGGAGATACAATTCAGGAAGTCAAGTGAAAATTGAATTCCAGAGAAACAATGAATTTAAAAAAAAAAAAAAGTATAGTGATGTCCCAAACACGGCATGTTCCAGACATTAGTAAAACTTTAGCTACAGAGCATCATGTATGCTAGGTAAGCACTCTGCCGC
Source organism: Uromys caudimaculatus (assembly GCA_028551405.1). NCBI lineage: Eukaryota > Metazoa > Chordata > Mammalia > Rodentia > Muridae > Uromys > Uromys caudimaculatus. The sequence continues at coordinate 62,318,453 of CM052708.1, read as the reverse complement.
CGAGTCCCACTGGTGAACTCTTCAGTGAAGCAGCATTCTTTTACTGCACACTTATTTATTGAAAGACAAGCAGGGGGTTGGGATACATCCGGATCAGTGAAAAGATGAATGGTGTCATTAGTTTGTGGAGTGTGTGTACATGTGTGTGTGTGTGTGTGTGTGTGTGTGTGTGTGTACGAATATGTGTTGAGACAGAAAAAAGAAGTAATATATATTAATTTTTAATTAATTAATTAATTTTGTTTGTACAAATCTGGTATCAGGCTGAGGGAAATTTTCAACAGAGCAGAAATCAAGGGTGGCAATGAGTGATTGGAGTGGCCAGGGACACTGAGCTGAGCTGAGGTTGATGAAGATCGAGGTCAGAGTTTTAGACAGCTAGAACAACGAGGCAGATGGAGGACTACATGGAAGGCTATTACAGTCAAGGCAGACTGAGAGAGCAAGCAATGTTCCTGAAGCTGAGTAAGAGGCAAGAGTCAGAGCTTTGCAGGGTCTTAGACACCCTGACATAGAGGAGCAGTTAGCATTCTAAAGACCTGGAGAATGGATGGTCCTGGACAAAAGCAGAAGCAAAGGGACCAGTCAGGACTAACTGCAGTGGTCCCTGTAAGAGATGGCTATGTTTGCATGAGGAGGCAGCTGGGATGGGAGAAGTAGATGAACTCGTGCTTAGAGATGTGAACAGGTTTTAATAATGACGCGGGTGTAGGGAAAAGGGGGAAAAGAAACCTTCGCAGATACTTTTGGGGACTGTAGTGAGTTAGTGTTTCTGAGTCCTAAACACAGTGTCATGGCTTACGTAGAGAACCATATTGTTGGGGCATGTGAATGGGAGGGGGTGGCTCAGGGGCTCCAGCCACCCCAGGCATATGAGGCTTCTCACAACAGTAGCCCAGCAAGCTTGTAGCTCACTCATTGCAGTTTACCTGCCAGCAAGCTCTCTTTGGGGCAGTAACTGCTAAGAGTAGGCTGTAGACAGTTCCAAGAGACAGGAAGCCTTCTAGTGCAGTGCAGTGCACGCTGCCAGGATCAGCAAGCACCGCCTCAAGCTTCGAAAGCAAAGACTCTTAGGGTCTTGTCTGACCATCTTTCCATCCTTATACAGAGGGACGTGTTAATTTATTTTCCATATTGAATACTATTTATTTATTTATCCCATTTATTGAGTTCTACAAAGTGAATACACAGATGTCAGGATCCCTGAGACAGGGCTACTTGAAGTGCGATTCGTAAACTGATTCCCGTCTGTGATCAGAGAATATAAGTGTGAGGGTAAGTTCCTTTATACATTAGGTATCCAAAGCATGCCGTTGTGGGGACCACAGTTTCCCTCCCTAATCCCTCTTTCCCAGCCTCCCTCTCTCCTCCCCTCTACCCCGCCTCACCTCTACTTTTTAAAAAAGTAATTCATTTTCATTGCAGAAGTATCAGTGCTAGATGGTTTGAAGACCAACATTTCTGCAAACCACAACAGTTCTTTGATAGAGGTATTTACCCCACAGTTTCAGTTAATCCAGTCACATGACAGTCATGTGAGGGGCTGCCCGCCTCCCTTCCTTTCCTTCTATCTCCTTCCTATACAAAGCTATATGATGGTTAAAGAGACCCCAGCAGCCCTCCTCCATGCTGTGCCCCTGCACCGACTGAAAGGATGATTTTTGCCACGACCCTTGGCCTTTTGCTTGCCTGTAAGAGTCTTGTTTCTCTTGTGCTGCATTCTGCTTCCCTCTCTTGGGCCTTCGGAAGTTTGCTCTCTTTTTCATCATGCTTAGGTTTCAGTCATTCTCTGCCTGTGACTTTCATTCCTACCCTCTGTTGAGTTCCTCTGAGCTGGTCAGTGTCTGGGATGCAGACGCTACTATTGTCTCATTTCCTCTTCACAGACAAGGATGTGCTATGCATCACGTTGACCCAGAGCTCCCCTGACCAGACAGTGGCAAGTGGCAGCGAAGTAACATTGCTCTGCACTCACGATGGGGCTTATCCAAACCCAGATTTATTTTGGTATCGCAAAAGGCCAGACGGGTCCTTCCAGTTCATCCTTTATAGGGATAACACTAGGTCCCATGATGCAGATTTTGTTCAAGGCCGTTTTTCTGTGAAGCACAGTAAGGCCGATAGGACCTTCCACCTGGTGATCTCTCCAGTGAGGCCTGAAGACAGCGCTACTTACTACTGTGCCTTGGGGTCCCACTGTGATGCAGGTGCCCAGGGAGCCTGTACCCAAACCCCTGGAGCACAGTTTAGGAGTGGCACCCCCTTCCACAGAAAGTCACATGCCAGGTTGCCAGGTATCTGGCCTTTAGTGGTGCTCCCAAGTGACTAGGAATAAAAGACTCTGGCTTCCAAGGAGCACAGCGTCTCTCACTCTGGGTTCCATGGGCCTTTGTCACCCGAGTCACTTGTGGTTGGCTATGGAGAACTACAGCTTGAGGAAATACTGCATTTCTCAATGAAGAGCATTTTGTGAAAGAACATGCCTGACCAATTGTCTAAGACCCAAGAATGACGTTTTCTAAGGTGCCGAGTGTAGAGCTCAATGGTGTCCTAAGAGAAGACCATTTTCTCTGGGAGAAATTGGCCATGTGATGTTGAAACAGATGACCCTTCAGCCTCTGAGACTTGGGCTCACCTTTCTTTACTTCTGTTAACATCTGCATCTTAGATATACCATCAGAGTTATTAGATACAGACCCGGGGATGGAAGAGCACAGATGTGGGAAGTAGTCTCCTTATCACACAGCTGGTTCATGACAGCTAGGAATGCATACTATACGTCTAGCACTCTGTTGCAGCTACATGCTAGGAGGTGTTGTCAAAGTGAATTTGGGCAGGAGTTTGCGTGCACTTCAAACACAGTAAGCGAAAAGTAGCCTCAATGTGGAGCAACAGAGGGTGAGGTGAGGGAGCCACAGGATGTGGTTCCCGGCTCCTGTCTTCTGTCTACACACACACACACACACACACACACACACACACACACACACACACACACAGAGAGAGAGAGAGAGAGAGAGAGAGAGAGAGAGAGAGAGAGAGAGAGAGGGAAAGAACAATTTCAGGGATGAAGAGGACCAGAGGGAGGGAGTGGGAACATGAGAGTAATGGCGGTGGTGGATCAGAACAAGATATAATGACATACTAGTAGGAAAATCTTACCATCAAATTCGTTATTCATATACTAACTAAAATACTAATTTAAAGTTTTCGGAGGGTCATTTTGGTGGGAGAAATTCATAGTCCTGTGCTATGCTACGATTTTATTTTTCCTGGCATGGCAGGTCAGAGATGTCTCATTTGTTGCTGACAAGAGGCAGTTCTGAAGCTCAGTGTCGTGACATTTAGAGTGACACATCATCCTCATTTTGGTGACACAGTGAGCCCCTGGGACAGTAACTTTGGGCTGTCAGTCTTGAGACCTTGGTTCCGATTCCAGCCATATCTCTGCCTCACCGGATGACTTTTGACAAAGTACGAACATTTTTTTTTTTTTTTTTTTTCAGGTAGGGGGAGAGCAGGCTGGGCAAATAGTTTTGTTCTGCTTGGAAAAAGAGAATGTGATCTTTTCTAACAACTTCAGGATAGCATTCTGATGTAACAGCAAGGTAGCAGAAGTGAGTGCTTTGGCACTAAGCATTCTTCATACATACCAGGTAAAGGGTGGAGTGCTAGGTTGCTTTACCCTGGGTAGACATGGCTTATCCATCTAGATTTATCTGAACCCAGCAATGCACAACATCATTACCTTGGAGGCTGTAGTTGATGGTAGCTGGGGAATTGCCAGTGATAATTGCTCTTTTATACGTCACACCATGACCCCCACTTTATACTTCTCATAGGAACTGAGGTATTGAGTGGTTAAGGGCAGTTACCCTTAGTGGGTATGTCAATAAAGCTGTGGCCTTGCTGAGCTGGGATTAACAGAGCTGAACACCACACTGAAGGAAGGTGTTGCTGCTGCTGCTGTAATAGCAGCAGGAAACCGGGGCCCAGTTCCCTAGACAGGATAGAAAGCCTGAAGCACAGGAAGCTGAGGTGTGACTGACACACTCAGCCTGGCTTCCAGGAGACTAATAGCTCTGAGCATCTTCCTCCCCTGGTAGTCACTTCACAGTGGGTGAAGCCAGAGGTAAGCAGCTTAATAAATGCAAGAGAGGCAGGACCGAGAAGAAAGGCAGAAGGGCATCAGCCTCAAACACTGAGGGGAAAGGATCTGTGTCCAGTGATGTCAAAAGCCCGGGCACAGACTGGCAGGCAAAGACAATGAAAGTACTGTTTTCACAGGAAGAGAGAGAGGTCAGATGTCTATGTCTGCTTCCAAAACACTTGCACAATGAGTCGTTTGCAGGCTGGGCACAGGTATTAATTCTGTACTCTCTGTATTGTGCCTGGGACTCAGCCTGTTTGTACATACAAAGTCAGTTCACAGAAAGAGAGTCCTTCCTTCCTGTATTTTATTTTCATCTTTGGTAATAGAGCGGAGAATAATTAGATGCTATTTTAGAAGCTTTATTGTCTGCTTGGAGAGCACTAAGGAAGCCAAATGTGATTTTGTTTGTAAAGTATTAGGAGAAACAGAGGTGCTAAAATTGTTCACACCCTAGTGCTGCTAGGAGAACTCTCCAGCATGGCTGTTGGAGCAAATACAGAGGGTGGACTGTCCATGCCCCGGGGGTAGGGGGCTCGGCTAGGGATGAGTTGAGTACAGCTTTCCATGTTTAGCTAAAAAGATATGGGTTCTCTTTCTCTCCCAAGACCACTTTCCTCCTGGATAATGAAGCTGGTGATTTTCTGGTCCCCACTTTCTAGTTCTGGGTAAATAAAGAAGGACAAAAACCATTTTCAAAGTATACACCAGTTCTAGGGGCAAAATAGAATGGATCTGTTTTCATAGCTTTCCATGCCTTTAGAAAGCAGTGTGTAAAGCCGGGGCACACTCCACTCCCGAGGGCTTTTGCTTTTCTTCTAGGCTGGAGGATTAGCTAGGCTTGTTGCTGTCACAGAAAAGCTGGTTTTGTTAGCAGCTGTTTAAATGTTGTGGTGAAGGTCAGTTTGAAGCACTGAGAAGTTGGAAGCCTTGGATACAGCATCTTTCTAAGCTTTTGATCTCTTTCAGGAACTGTAGTCTTCTCATACCAGCCCACCTGTAAGTAAAGGAAAGTTGTTATAGACTCACAGACCCCGAGACTAGAAAGAGTTGTAGCAGTGATATCATTTGGGAAGGTTGGTGTCCACTACCACATCATTAATCAATTTCGGAACACGGCCCAGCTAACATGGCAGGGGTTCTGCTGGTTGGTATAGTAATCAAACATGTTTGCTTTCTTGTAGTCATTCTTAAACTCAAGCCCAGAGAGGGTAAGCAAACTGGCTGAGATATCCAGGAGCTAGTCACAAGGTCAGGAATAAAACTTGGTCTTCTGATGCCTAGGGTAACATTCTTTGTACTGCTGTGCTGCCTGTGACCTCTGAACTGCTAGTAAAGTTAACAGGCAGGGCTAGATACCCATTTAGGAATGAGTGGCTATACTTATAGATCAATCCAACCCTTAAAATGTAGACTCATTCCTCAAACATGAATTGATGAACATTTGCCTGTACTAGGGAAGATAAGGGAGAGGAGTATTTTATTTTATTTATGCTCATGGGTGTTTAGTCTGCATGTATGTCTGTGAACCAAGTGTTTGTAGTGGTTTTGGAGACCGGAAGAGGTTGTTAGATCCCTGGAACTTGAGTTACAGATGGTGGTGAATTTTGAATTGAACTCTAGTTCTCTGGAAGAGTAGCCAATGCTCTTAGCCACTGAGCCATCTCTCCAGTCCCCAGGAAGAGGAGCTTTATAGGCAAGCCTAGGTCCACCCTCTCTCCTTTCCTTCCTCCCTTCCTCCCTCCATTTCTTTTCTTTCTTGTTTTTGAAATACTATCTTGTTATGTAGCCCAGGCTGGCTTGGTATTATATAGCCCAGGCTGGTCTTGAACTCACATCCTCTTGCCTCAGCTTCCCAACTGCTAGAATTATAGGAGTGTTCCTCCACACTTGCCTCATTTGCTGCCATTTTAACCTCCTTTACAATTTATAGCATAATTAGGGTGGAGCTGGGAATATGAAGTGACCAATTCTTACCTTAAAAGAATAACTTGGCAGTCAAAAGAAAATTTATGGCAACAGTCTTGGCAAATAGCAGTCGGAGCCCCAGCACTGTGAGGGACATCATGTTTACCTTCTTGGTGTGAACTGTGACTGAATAAAAGAAAGGACAGTGGAGTCAGGGGAGACCAAATTTCTACGGTGTCAACAACTGTCACCAGTCTGCTCCAAATCACCATGGGTCTTCCTGGCCTGCACTCCCAGGGTGGTCCCAGACAGCACTCAGAGCCCTCAGGCTCCTGTGCCCACCCAGACAGGCCAGTCTGGGAAACATTGGCTCATAGCCTGGCAATTCTTCTGGGATGGAAGCCAAGGGAAACAGCTGGGCTCTGTGTGTGTGTGTGTATGTGTGTGTGTGTGTGTGTGTGTGTGTGTGTGTGTGTGTGTGTGTGTGTGTGTATGTGTGTGTGTGTGTGTGTGTGTGTGTGTGTGTTTGTTCTTTTTTCTCTTGAATTTGATGCTTTCAGGTTCCAGTTGACAACAGAATTTGTTTTAACCACTTGATTTGAACTAACCTCCTGGGCCATGGCAAGGCTCTGAAATTTGTGTGTCGTTTTCAGGTTCTGGTGGTTTTATATCATCTGGAAGAAACAACAGTGGTCAATATGATGTTGACAACCAAGAAGCCAAAGGAGGAGTGTCTAGGTTGGTAAACTGAGGACAAATACAGCTGTTTATTCAGACAGAATTTCTCCCGTTTGGGACCTTTTTGGCATCTTCAGTACAGCATTAAGATGCTCTCTAATTTGTAGGCAGGACAAGGATTTTTAATCCCACGATGAGACAACCACTCTTGATGAATTTTGGGCTTTGTGTTGGACTAAATGATACCCTTGGTGCCAGACATTTATATGAAAAGGACAGTGGTTGGCGAAGATGAGGGATGGGGATTAAGCAAGAGGAGAGATTCAAAGCATTTCCTTCTTAGCCAGAGATGAGCACCTTATGATTTTTACTAGCACAATGCTAAATCAAAAGAAATCCACCCCGAGTTCATATCGCTCCCTCTCTTTCCTCCTGCTTTCCTATCTTAGCTTTAGTTCTTTAAGCTAGATACTTACCGAAAGAATTTGCATATGGTTCAAAGTCAGTTGAGTGAACAGTTTCACTGTTGTGCTGAACTGAACACGTCACTGAATTTGAATCTCCGTACTGACCAACTTTGACAGCACTGTACTTCCCGCTGGGGGAGATGACTACAGCGGGCTCGAACTCTGCTATCTTCTTGGATGATCTGAGACTTATATTCACGTCTTTGGGGTAGAAATCCTTCACCAGACAAGCAACATTTGTTCCATTTTTCATGACGAAAACAGATGGCTTGGCAGGAGGCTGGCTTTCTGAAAATATAGTCAACCGAGATGATAGTTTTCAGCCCAATGAGAATTAAACAGGCATTGGCTAGAATCTAGAACATTCTATATCTTGTTAGTAGTATTGTACCCATGATAGTATTTCATGGAAGTGTGGACACGGTGAGAAGCAAGAAGGGACAGTTAGTTTGACTTCTAATAAGGAGCTGAAATGAGGTTGGAAGAGGGATGGGCTATAACAACTACAGAGAAGTTTCTAGAACTGAGGAGCTTGTATGGGCCCTGGGTGTGAACCCTGACACTGCATAAACCCACCATAGTGCTATATACCACATGTTCCAGTAGGGAGGTAGAGGCAGGAGGATGAAGAGTTCTAGGTTGTCCGAGAGTACCAGCCCAGCCTCGGCTACATGGTACCTTGTCTCAAACCAAACCAAACTAAATAAAAATCAAAAGCAACATCCTCAAAAGGCTGGGAGGATAGCTCAGCTGGTAAAATGCTTGCTCCGTAAGCATGAGGACATGAGTTTGATTTCCAAAAGCCACATAAAAGTACTGTGCATGGTGGCATGTGCTTATAATCTCAGCATTGGGAAGTCATTTTCTGAGAGAGGAGATCCTCAGGACCTGCTGGGCAGCCTGTCTAGCCTCATTGGTGAATGCAAAGGTCAAGCCAAGGAGAGAGACTGTGTCTCCTATAACGTAGACAGTATTTCTGAGGATAATATTCAATTTTGTCCTTTGGCTTCAATGTGCTCCTATTTTGCATTATGTCATTAAGAGCACAGACTTCTAAAAACGTCTGCATAATCAGTTCAAACATGAAGTTATTATAGGGTGTTTACTTTGTTTTGTAGACTGGAAGAGATCCCACTGAAAGTAAATGGTAGCGTTATCTCCATTTGGGAAGACCTGATTCTTTTTTAAGGGCCAGACTACAATTTGATTTGAGTAATTTTTAAGTTTATATTTGTTTGAGATAATCTTTATATATATTCCAGGCTGTATTCAAACTCTTTTTTTTTTAAAGAATTATTTATTTTATGTATATAAGTACACTATAGCTATCTTCAGATACACCAGAAGAGGGCATTGGATCCCATTACAGATGGTTGTGAGCCACCATGTGGTTGCTGGGAATTGAACTCAGGACCTCTGGAAGAGCAGTCAGTGCTCTTAACCACTGAGCCATCTCTCCAGCTTCTATACCCAAACTCTTAATCCTTTTGTCTCAGTCTCCTAAGTGCTGAGCTTACAGATTTTTGCTATCTTCCTTGAGTCATTTCTTTTGAGACAGGGTCTCATGCATCCCAAATTGGCTTTGAACTTGCTATATAGACAAGGATGACCTTGAACATGTGATTCTTCTGTTTTCATCTCTTGAGTGCTAGGATTGTAGGCGCACACCATCAGAGGATAACAACTACTATTCTCAGAAAGTACTTGTAGATATAAAACCAGCTAAGCCCATTTCTTGTTGTATTCTAAAATGGGCTATGGAATGAATGCTCGTCCCAGAATTGGATCCTTTACCTGCCTCCTTTCATACCTTGCTTTGAATAGAACCTACCGCTAATCCAGCTATGTACTTTCTCCCCCTTTCCTTAAAACTGGACATCTTGATGCTTTGAGAAAGATAACTGCCTGATTGAAGTTCCTGAATTGTGATACATTTTGTATTCTCAGAGACATGGCTTCTGTATTATCTTCAAATAACTGCAAAGGAAGGAGCCTTGTTTTACATACAATAAGGAATGACAACTGACCGGTGAACATATTTCTAATCATATGTTTCATTCCTGACTTTCTTTTTTTTTTGGTTTTTTTTTTTTTTGTTTTTGTTTTTGTTTTTTCAAGACAGGGTTTCTCTGTGTAGCCCTGGCTGTCCTGGAACTCACTCTGTAGATCAGGCTGGCCTTGAACTCAGAAATCCGCCTGCCTCTGCCTCCCGAGTGCTGGAATTAAAGGCGTGCGCCACCACTGCCTGGCTCCTGACTTTCAATAATAACTTTTCTTATGAACATAGACCTTAGTATTTACAAAAAAGAGTTGGAGTTGTTGGTATCAAATGAAAACTATGCTGAATTACAAAGTACTTTTTATCTCTTATGGGTTATGGTCAGGGAAGTAGGTCTTCCTCAACAGAAAAGCTTGGTAATGCGTGTTCAAGTAGAAACAGATTGACTTTTTAAATGTTCTATCCAGCCTCTGGGTTTGAGTTTTAGTGATGGGGTCCATGGTAGTGAAACTATAATCAAATCAGTTGGCCAGCTTGGTTGAGAGGAGTGACTGTTGACGAGAAGGTGCCTGCTGCTCTCCACAGTCAGGGATCAGCAGATCAGGGATCTCCTAAGAGAACAAACTGTTCAGAAGAAGGCTTCCTCATGACTACATTATAATTCTTCAGTTTTTTTTCCACCAAGAAGCTCACATGAAAGATTGGGATCTGTTCTGGCTCTCAGGGCAGAAGACTAATTCCTAAGATTCTGACTGTTTTGGCTTTGGTTCTAGACAAGATTGACTTTCTTTTCTTTCTTTTTTTTTCAAAGAGTTTCTTAGAATTATCTGCTCTCTACCCTCTGAGAAAACTTTTGCTTTTTAGTTTTCTTACACACTGAAGTTGCTGACAGCAAAACTGATAACCCCAGCATTAACGGCTGGAAACCACAAGACTTCATTACCTGCCTCTCCTTTCAGAAGCCTGGTATCTCTTGTTCATTATCCTGTATGTGGCTTGAGATGTATTGTGGTTGATTTTTCAAGAGAGTTAGGAGTTAGAAACTTGTTAAACCAAACCAAACCAAACCAAACCAAACCAAACCAAACCAAACCAAACCAAACCCACCAAACTAATCAAAACTCAAAACCGTACCTTACCAGTTACTCAAGAGTATGATCCAATCTGAATAAGTTGGACACTAAAGGCTTGCTTGGATTTTTGTTGAGACAGGGTCTCACTAAGTAGTTAAAGCTAACTTCACACTCTCAATCCTCCTGCCTCAACTTCCTGAGTGCCAATAGTACACTGTGTGTGGATCCAGCTGCTTGTGTGTATTTTAAAATCTAAACTCATTAAGAAGCTATCATCAATAATCATTTTGGGTTAGGGAGATCATTTCTGCATAATATGAATATTATAATATAACTGGCAAGATGGATGTTTGAAGAGGTTCGCGCATGTACATGCTGAGCCTTGAAAGTGTTAGTCAAGTTTTCAAATTAAACCTTGATTTAGTAAAACGTTTTCTCAGTCTCTCTTTCTAAGTTAAGATCCATATGTTTAAAACGATCGAAAGAAAAGTTTACCCAATCAATTCATTGTCATGGTAACTAAAGAAAACAGATATCTGACTTAAGTTGGACCTTCCTTTTTAAATAAGTAGAATATACTCCATGGAACTTAGTCTATTCTGTATTTGATTTAAACAAATATTTGAAGATAAGATTTAAGTGAAAAATTTCAATGTTTATCTTTTGAGAACAGTCTCTGTTATTCCACAAATATGACTATATTTCAATGCATTTCCAGGTGTATTTGCTTGGACGATACCACTTGGTTCTCAGCCATTCTCCTCTTATGAGCACTCATGCAATGCTAAAATTACTTGCTGGGAAACACCACAAAGAGAAGGCCACATCCTTTCCAATGCTTTTTGTGACTTACAAGCTTAGATATTACCCATCATATAACCACGCAGAGCATCCTGCTGCTTCTCTAAGAATTAGGACATCTACAACAAATGTCACTCAGAATTTCAAGGCTCTTTACCAGTATAGAATTGCACTTAAGCCTGGAAGTTTGTTCTACGTGGTTGTTCTGACTTGGCTGACCACCTGTCTCGGAAGCCTTCCGAGCTATAGGGTATCTGTGCTCTGTGAGGAGGCGTGCAGACTAGTTAGCTTAGTCAAAGGGGTGTGCAGGAAGCAAACAATTTCCTGGGGCGTTTGAGCCCAAGCACCCCCTATGCCTGCCTCCCTTCCCCTTAAGTGATAAATTCATTAGTGTAATTTTAAAAAAGATTTTAAAAATATTTTCTAACTTGATCTAAGATTTAAGATATAAATAAGGACTAGAGCTTTAATATCTATATATTTAAAAATAAAAGTAGTAAAGGAAACATGTTAGAAATTCAGCATCTTCACCCTGGCCCACCTCCTTCTGCCCCACTCTAACTCTGAGATGTAAGTGAATATACTAGTTAGAATTTGTAATATAAGATGGATGGTAGCTCTAGTTCCAGGATTCAAATTATCCATAGAAATATAGAAAAAAATCAACTTACGGGGCTCTACGAAGAGCTTTATGCCAGTTCCAAAAAACATCTGTCGGGTGTCCCAGGAGCACAGTATAATCTTGCTTTACAGATAACCAGTCTGGGACTAGCCCTGGGCCTGAACATCTGTGTCTTCCCTCTCAGCCTGCAACCCAACCTATAGAAGCTACAGTTCAGAGAATTGCGAAGTTGCCCTTGATGAGACAAGAGGCCAAGTTCACAACATGTCCTTTTCTTTTGAAGCTGATAGTAGCTGAATGTTTGGATAGGAAAGCAAGCACAAAGTCTCCATCTAAGAGATGAGGGGACAGGGCTGAAGCAAAGCAAGAGAGGGTGACAGACAGCTGACTTCAAGATGAAAAATTTAACTCCCAATTTATTGAGAAGGCTTTCAAGAAAAACACAGTAGCTGGATACCGAGATAGATTACTAGATTCCTTACTGACTGAAAGGCAAGGCGAGGGGGCCTTAGAAACATCATCTTCTCATACTCCAGCTCCTTTCTCTTGAAACATGAACAGTATATTTTGATTTGAGCCCTATTTTCCTCCATTACTCAGAATGAGTTTCATGGTAGTAATGAGTTTGCTTTCTAATTACTGAGCCTAGAAGAGAGCCAAGGACCTGAAGGGTGAATAACAAATATTTGTGGTTGGCAGGACCCCATTGGTGCTGTACCATGCCTGTAGATCAGACAGGCCAATCCTCGTGTTGGCCTCATTTACTTTCATTTTATAATTTCTTCTGATCCTGGAGCCAGATACAAGTCTGAGGAATGCATAGTAATCATCATGACTGTATGAACCACACGATACCATCACCAAACTCAAGGATTAGAGCTAGAACCATGGAAAAGGGAATGACAGTAACGGAGGACCATCATTGGAAATTGAAGCTTTCAGAATTGAAAACTTGATTTGAAATTCTCACTTTCTGTGCCTGAGCTTCACATATCATATTGACTTCTATCACTGCAGGTAGAAACCGGAGAAGAAAGTACAAGATCACTGGGAAGTGTGGTCAGTGTCCTAACAGACAGTAAAGATTTATTACTTCAATCTCCTTTCCTCCAAGACTCCCAAAGGCTCGGCCTTAAAGATTTGATTCTTTTTTTTTTTTTAATTTTTATTTTTTGATACTTTGTTTACATTTCAAATGTTTCCCCCTTTCTAGGTCTCCACTTTGGAAACCTCTTATCCCCTCCCCCTCCCCTGCCTCTATGGGGGTATTCCCCCACCCACTCACCCGTCTACCCACTCCTGTCTTCCCTCCTTGGCATTCCCCTTTACTGGGGTCTCTAACACCCTCAGGCCCAAGGACCTCTCCTCCCCCTGATGGCCAACAAGGCCCTCCTCTGCCACATATGTGGTCCGAACCATGGGTCCCTCCATGTGTATTCTTTGGTTGGTGGTCCAGTCTCCAGGAGCACTGGGGGTCAGGCCAGTTGACACTATTGCTCCCTCCATGGGGCTGCAAACTCCCTCAGCTCCTTCAGTCCTTTCTCCAACTCCTCCATCTGGGACCTCACACTCAGTCCAATGGTTACTGTGAAGTGAAACTTGGGTATTCCGAACTTTTGGGCTAATATCCACTTATCAGTGAGTACATACCATGTTTGTTCTTTTGTGACTGAGTTACCTTACTCAGGATGATATTTTCAAGTTCCATCCATTTGCCTGCGAATTTCATGAAGTCATTGTTTTTAATAGCTGAGTAGTACTCCATTGTGTAAATGTACCACATTTTCTGTATCCATTCCTCTGCTGACGGACATCTGGGTTGTTTTCAGCTTCTGGCTATTATAAATATGGCTGCTATGAACATAGTGGAGCATGTGTCCTTATTACATGTTGGAGCATCTTCGGGGTATATGCTCAGGAGTGGTATAGTTGGGTCCTCAGGTAGTATTATGTCTAATTTTCTGAGGGTCCACCAAACTGATTTTGAGTGGTTGTACTGGCTTGCAATCTTACCAGCAATGGAGGAGTGTTCCTCTTTCTCCACATCCTCACCAGCATCTGCTGTCACCTGAGTTTTTGATCTTAGCCATTTTGACTGGTGTGAGATAGAATCTCAGAGTTGTTTTGATTTGCATTTCCCTGATGACTAAGGATGTTGAACATTTCTTTAGGTACTTCTCAGCCCTTCGAGTTTCCTCAGTTGAGAATTCTCTGTTTAGCTCTGTTCCCCATTTTTTGATAGGGTTATTTGGTTTTCTGGAGTCTAACTTCTTGAGGTCTTTGTATACATTGGATATTAGCCCTCTATCGGACGTAGGATTGGTAAAGATCTTTTCCCAATCTGTTGGTTGCCATTTTGTCCTATTTACAGTGTCCTTTGCCTTACAGAAGCTTTGTAATTTCATGAGGTCTCATTTGTCGATTCTTGATCTTAGAGCATAAGCCATTGGTGTTCTGTTCAGGAACTTTCCCCCTGTACCCATGTGTTCGAGACTTTTCCCCACTTTCTCTTCTATTAGATTCAGTGTATCTGGTTTTATGTGGAGGTCCTTGATCCACTTGGACTTAAGCTTTGTACAGGGAGATAAGAATGGATCAATTTGAATTCTTCTACATGTCGACTGCCAGTTGAACTAGCACCATTTGTTGAAAATGCTGTCTTTTTTCCACTGGATGGTTTGACTCTTAACACAGAAGATAATTCTGAATTTCAAGTGGAAATAGTTTAAAGAGAAAATGAAAAATAGTGCTTTTTGCTCAGATGCAATTTACCAAACATCAATCAGACTGCAATCGGCTATAGCATAATTCTGCTTCCCTCTTTCTCTTTGTTGCTCTGGTGTTTGTTTCCTTAGAAATAAGAAAATTTAACTAATCCTACTGTTTCCTTGGAAGCAATAGGTAATGAAGAACCTTTGCAAGTTTTTATTATCCTCTGAGAGGCAGAGACCAAGCTGGCAGTACCAGTCACTCAGGACTGCCAGGGTTTCCATTTCCACACACCTTTCCCACCTCTTTATTTCCTGTAGAATGAGAAAAACTCACGTGTCACCAGATAAGACGTAATAGCTTCCCCAATGGACTGGGAATTTTGGAGTCATTAGTAAGACTGTTGGTTTCTGGCTTGACTCCAGTGCTTCAGTGCTGGTAGCCAAACCACTGAACATAGACCCTCGAATTCAAGCACTGGATCAGGTTACCAGTGGATAATGCGTTCCGGAGAACACCATCACTTCCCAGTTGTTCTGAAGGCAGTGTCTGTGTTTCTCTGAGATGCCTTGTGCAGAGCCTTCAGATTCAGGGCTTAACAGGAGGGGTAAGTGTTACCCTGGCTAGTATGGGAGATTGGGGATCAGTTAATCTGAGGTCAGCCTTGCTGGTTTAATGCAAGTTCTCAATGAAATATGAAAGAAAGAAGAGACCAAGATGAGATAGATAGATAGATAGATAGATGGATAGAGTACATTTAATGCCTTCTTTCATGTCTTTTCCTTGTTTCTAACCTCCCTTCTTACACCATGACGATAATTCTTACTCTGAGAGATTCTTCTCATCTGGAGCTTCTGTGGTCCTAGTTCCTGACCAGATGGCCAAAACCAGAAACTTATCCTATGGCTTTTCAAGATAGTTGTAGAAAATTTATTCTTATTAAACTTCAGGATAGAGTTTTCAATCATGCATAGAATATTTTATTAAGAAAGACTTAATACATTTATCCTAAAATTTTATTCTAATTCATTCCAACAAATAACGAGTTTCAAATTTAGGCCCACCGCCAATTTCCTGAGAAGCTTCATTTATCTCCACTATGTTACTGACTCTAAGGCAGTGGCTCTCAACCTTCCTAAGGCTGCAACCCTTTCATACAGATCTTCATTTTGTGGGATTCCCCCAACCATAAAATTATTTCATTGCTACTTCCTAACTGTAATTATTCCGTGGTTATGAATCATAATGCAAATATCTGATATGCAGGATATCTGATATGCACCTCCTATAAAAAGGCCGTGCGACCCCCAAGGGGTTCATGACCCATAAGTTGAGAATTGCTGCTCTAAGGTTCTGTGATGAGTGGATCCCCACTTCTGTAGCTAAGCTACACTGTCCTAGCAGTAGTTTAGGCATCAGTTGAATTCTTTGCTCTTTATCTCTTTCAGTCTGCCTCGTCTGTGTGGATAGGGTTGGTGGATTAGGATGAGGGTGGCTTGAAGAGGAGAATCTTGTGAAAGCTTCTCAGAGCTAAGGGTTGTATTTTGCAGCCTATTTAACTTCCCTTTATCTTCGGAATGTTGACATTTAGGGACGCCCCTAGGCTTTTGGTTACTAGCTCCTCAATCTGCCATTTCTTATCCCTAGATTTTGCTGATGGTCTCATTTTCCCTAAGAGAAACAAAAGCGTTGGTTTTGCTGAAATGCTAAATGGCCATCGTGAGCAGAAATACTTATAGGAAGACTCACGTTAGATAACGACCACCAGGTCATGCATCAGCAGGACAAGGAGCCCTCAAGGGGCTCAGGAGAGTCGGGTCTGTCCAAGAGTTCCTAACAAGAGAGATGGGTCTGTTCCAGAGTTCATAGTAACTATGTAAAATTACCATTCATAACAAAACCTTATAGTAGTTAACAAACACTGGTCTCTATATTATTTTAGAAGACATTATAAATAGTGTTATGAACTGGCATTATTAGGTCCATTCTACAGATGCTGTCACAGAAGGTAAAGACAGCAAGTGTGGCTGGGCCTCTTTCCTAAGCCCTCAAGAGCCCAGTTTCCATTTACTGAGCCAGGGAAATGGGTGATAGGACTGCAAGTAGCATTTATCAGTCATTTGTGTGAATCTCTGTGATCATATGCAGGCTGATAGACACACAAAGTTGAATCTCTTTGTATGCTATTTTTCACAAAATCACAGAATTTCAATTGGTCACAAGCTAGTCACAACAGTGGACTTTCCTGAATTTCCTGTCAAATTTGGTCTAAGAATTAATTGGGATGTTGTGAGCGTCATGTTGGGTACCACCCAGAAGGTTTCTTGGAGCTCTTTCAGGTAACCATAAGAAATTAGGGTTCAGTGATATCACAGGGTAGCCAAAGAGAAGGAACCACAATTCCTCATCCCTGCTCATGACCACCGCCTATGAGGACAGCAACCATGGCATGGAGCGGTATGTGGTGAGAGCACAGGCACTGAGCAATTTTTCTGGAGAACAATGAAGCCTTGCCAGGAAGAACAATGAGATCCAGAAGGCTAGCGGAAGCGCAAACCCACCCTCCGTTTTATCAGAAATGTAGTCCCTGATCCTCAAATCATGCCTTGAGTAATCCCCTTGCTGCAGGAAGTTTTCAGTAATTTGAGACATCTGATCTGGTGACTGAGGAAAATAGGTGACAAAGATATTGCCTAAACACAGTAGTCAAAGAAGAAGAAAACTGGTTACATGACTGGACCTCTAGATAGACAGGGCCCTCTGAGAAAGAGCAATGTTTCTCCTCAGCTGATAAACCTAATCCAGAGCAAATTTGCTTTTCTTTCATACAGCAACCCTAGCTTCAGATGCCAAACTATGTGAGATCCACCGGACAGGATTTTCTGTCCCACTAGCCTCATTTCTCCTAGGGACTGTCCTTCAAGACAAACAGAAGGGAATTTCTGTGTCATGTAGAAATCCAAGCTTTCCCCGTGTTATATTTTAGCAAAATTTGTCCTCTGATGGAGAGACAAGGAATGCAGACTGGCAAGGTATCATCACCACCACCACCACCATCATTTATTCAGTGGTAGCGTACAGTAAAATGCTGGTCTTAGGGCTGTGGTTCTTAAGCTTTGGGCAACATGAAGGCTTGGCAAAGCTCCCCTGGGACGTCACTCAGCCTGACCTTTTACAAATTCTGCATCAGTGCAGTCAGAGCACTGTGTCATTACCAAGAGTGTGCAGCAACTGTACTTTCTAGTGCATAATAGTGTCTGAGCCCCCATCCGTGGGAGTTACATGTTCATGAACACCACATTTTAAGCAAACTTTAATGCCATACTTGTGCATAGATGTGACAGTTAAATTAGCTCTATTATATGTAAAACATTTCTCCTTGAGATTGCTTGCATGCCAGTTAAAAAAACCAAGGAGGGGCTATACATTTTCAAACCAGTTTAGAACCCACGGAAGGCTGAAATACTCTGAGAATCACTAAAATGAAGGGTGGCTCTTAGCTGTGGTGAACGAGATGTCAGAAAACCCAAAATATCGGTTTGACTCAGTCCCTTGGTGATTACGATTGTTCTGAAGGGTGGGGAGCACTATCTGCTTCCTTTTAAAGCGAAGAAATGCCTGTCTATTGGTAGGTTATGGGATAGTGGGAGAACAAGTATATGGCATTCTGTAAGCTACAAGCACCAATGGAATTCTTAGAATTTTATCAGATCTAAACTGAGGGAAGAGGAACTTGAAGCAGGAGAGAGGTAATTTCAGTAAGAGCAGAGTTCAGCCTCGGGAGGAGTGCTGGGAGCAGTTGCAGAGGGAGCAGAAATCTCACTTTTGGTGTCCTTTGACTTGAGGAAGGTGCTCCCTTCCCGGGTTACAGTTGAAGACTGCGATCCAGGTTTCTGTCTGCCTTGACCATTCTCCGAGTCAGTTAGGATCTCCATTCCACCCTCTAGGCTTCCCCGTCACATCAGAGTACAACTCCGTACAGTAGCTTGTATGTCGCCCTTCCCCCACCTTCATTACCAGCTTAGTTTCTCTGTCTCTGTGTCTCTGTCTTTGCCCCATCCTGCATGGTATATGAATGTGTGTTCTTTGTGTGTGTGTGCTGGCTCGCACACACACACTCATGCATGTGTAAACAAGAGATAGGTGTTGGGTACCTTCCTCTATCATTCTCTACTTTTTTTTGAGCCAGAATCTTTCATGGAACCCAGAACTCATTAATTAGGCAAGACTATCTGGCCAGTGAGACCCAGGGATCCTTCTGTCTCTGCCTCCCCGGTACTAGGATTGCAGGCAAGGGCCACTCTGCCAGGCTTTTTACATGGGTTCTGGAGATCTGCACTCAAGTCCTTGTACCTGCATGGTAAGCACTTTGCCAACTGAACCATCTCTTCAGTCTCCCTTTCAAGTGTGTTCCCTGGGACTCCTTTTCATTCTGACATACGGCCTCTTGACCATTCTTCACATACTACGGCCCCTTTGCCTGGAAGTCCTAGTCCTCTGGGAAGCTGAAGGGTTTACTCGGCCATGTCGAATGCCAGCTTTCCAATGAGACTCCTCTGTTTAAAATCACACACCGGTCCTTTCTGTGTGCCTTTTATCCCACCTCTTGGATCTTGGCTTGTTAAGAATTTTAATCTGCCCTGGTTTTGCTGACACCTTGTACCTAAAATAGTGCTTGGCACAGGTGACAGTGCCATGCCCCAGGCTGCGGATCAGGGCTCTGCTTTGGTGCTGCAGTTTGCTAACGTACTTCCATTTTGGTATACCACAACAGAGGTGTCCTCTGATGGACTGAATCATTTATGTAACAAAATACAGTCAGTGTCTTAAATGTCTTTGTAGAAAGTAAATCTTAACGTGTTTATCTCCATGGACCAAGAGAGATAGATAATAAATCCACAGACAGTTTTAGATGGACAAAGGGACTATAAATAATAGAGTGAAAGAAGGGGTTTGTGGGTGGGTTGGGAAGGCCTCACATTTCTAAGCAGGGGTTGGGGAGGAAGCTATACCAGTCCCTGGTGGGAAAATGGCTCTAAGTAGAGAACTGAATGCATAAAGACTCTGTTCTGGGAGATGCTTTGAGAAAGAAAGGGGGGAGGTGAGCTGATGAAGAGCCAGTGACTGGGAGGAATAAGAGGGTTAGGCAGACCTCTTGGGGGGCAGGCAGATATTCTGACTAATCGTCTGGGCCTTTCTGTTAGGAACTCTGACGAGCCTGTCCTCTGCTTCGTGAAAGAGATGGTGTGGATATGGGGGTAGGAGCCCTTTCTTGGTGAGGGAGGTGTTGGAAATGGGCACTGGAAAGGAAACAGCAGAGAGTCCTGAAGGGGTGGGGGATCTGAGTGGGATGAACCCTGCATGTGTGCAGACACAGCTAGACAGAACAGCAGGGATCTTCTAAGCGCAGATGCTGGAACCACACAGGTGATTCAAATTAGGGTTTGGCTAAGCTGTGTGATCTTGGGCAACCCCCTCCTGACTTCATTTACCTGGTTTACAAAAGCACAAAGTGATAACTAATTTCACAAGATCATTGTGAGATTGAAGAAAAGAACTGATGCAAGATAAGCACCCCAAAAGCAATATTGTGATGCAAGCTGGTATATAATAACAGAGAGCACTGTGAGACATCTTACAGCCACCTTCATTTAGGACGATGTTCCTGAGGACCGTGACCCTCCTGTGAACTCCTGCCCTGAACACTGTCGTGCAGTGTTACATGGTGGTGCCTCATTGCATGGTAGCCCCAGGTTTACTCTCCACAGTGGGCTAGACTACCCAGCAGGATCTGATGCTGTGTATAGATCTGATTGGGGAGTCTGGGGCTTCCTGGGAGCCTTGCAAGTCAGAGCTCGAAAGAGGCTCCCAAACAAAGAATCAAAAGAAAGTTGGCTTCAGATAAGACAAAGGCCCTGTTTGCAGCTGTAGCTCATTAGCCCAGCACTGGTTGGTTAAAAAGGAAGGTGCTATTTAAAACTATTCTGGGTCCTACCCCCTAGATGCTCCTTAGCTTTTCTAGCTCAAAGAATAATGTAATGCCCTGGCTGGGCGTCTGGCAAACTTCAATTAATCACATCTCTTTCTTTGGAGGGGGAAAAGGGTCATATCTACTTGCCGCAGTTTGCCAAATCATTTTCCTTAAGTTCACTCACTTTTGAAGTTAAAATATAATTAAAAGGAAACTTTAAGCCATATGGATTTGAGGGGCGATTTCTGCTATTCTACACTTGGAGGGACTTTGGCCCAGTAGATGAGAGCAAGTTAACTCATTAGGAAGAGCTTCATGAACAAAGGGAGATTAGGGAAAGTGGTCACTACCTCTTGGGGAGTGAGGACATGCTGTTATTTTAGTGAGATCTTTCAAAGTCAAAGAAACTTAAAGGCAAAAGTCTGAGTTGCTTGACTTTACAAACTCTTCCAAACAATGGCAAACTTGAGATTCCCTACTTTACTTCAGCTTCAGGTCTGTTTCTCCCTTGCTCTGTGTCTCTACAGTAGATACTCATAGGGGGTCTGAAGATGTCCCCAGACTTGGATCTCCCTTCCTGGCTCCAGAGCCTTTGCTTCCTTCACTTCCCACACTCAGAACCCTCCTGACCTCTTAATTTTAAGACTGTAAGCTTTCTCTAAACCTTGGGAAACAAGCTAAAAGTCAGAGCAGCAGGGTGGAGAGCCCTGTTGCTTTCCTAGAAGCTGGGCTGGTGATTTGTGAGCACCGGAGCTTATTACTAATTTGCAGTGGAGTTTAGTAGACCCTTGGCTTAGGGTCCATATCACTACCTGACTACAATAACCGGAAGCTTCTACCAAGTGGGAAACACCATATTTTTATAATAGGCAGAAACTGTTGAATTTAGATGGCAACTTAAATGATATTAGAAGACACATTTTGTCTAGAGTACACCCAACACCTTTAGTGAGACTGACACATTTTGTATAGAATACACTCTTCAACACCGTTAGTGTGACTGCCTTAGAGTAGCTAGGAACGTGGATTCCGACAGACCTTAGGGAGCTCCCGCAGACTTTTCAGTGTCTCTTGGTTGGAAGGCTCACATTCTCATTAATACTTATCCTTGGATCTGGTCTCACTGGGAACCACACTGCTCCTTCCTTATTTCTCTCTAGTAACAGTTTCTATCTGCAGTCTGACCAAATAGACACGAGTGTTGGGATACCTTCCGTCCATGGAGGACCGTGGTGACACACTTGTAGTGAATGTCTACTTACTCTGGCTCCATGTCTAGGACACTGATTTCATTCTGTGCTGTCCCAGGAACAGACATCTGGCCTATGGAAGGTCAGCATTATTTAAATGTGGAGCCACTGCTATAGAAGTGATCATCTGGGCACACATTCATCCTGACTCTGCTGAGCTGTCTCGCTCTGTCATTTCTACAGTTTGACTTGATTCCGTGGACCGGGCACAATCCTCTCAGGTTCTTCTGAGACGCATGTCTTTTTTTTCAAATCCCCCAATCTATTTTTAAAATAGACAACCCCTACTCCTATGGAGGAGCTAACCAGAGTCCACCTCTTCCCGGGCATCTTCCTCAACACAACTGGGTCACCAGGGATGTGGATATTAATTCTTTCACATCTCCTCATACTTCCAACCTCCTTAGGTAGAAGAGCCCTTAGCCCCCAATCCAGACAAATAAAGGACTTACTTGGTTCCACAGTCACCTGGGTTCCTTGTCCAAAGATGAGTTTGTCGGTAGCACAGCTACTAAGGCCATTCCAAAAACCTCGATGGTTGTTTCTCATCTTCTTCTTGCTTTGACGCCATGGGTAGAGGATTTTCACGCTTCTATACTTTAAAGACATCATGTGTTACTCATCCAGCTGGCTCATCGTGACTTAACAACATGTACAAGGATGGGATAGCTTAGAGAAGGTTGATGTCTGAGCAGCATGTGGAAGCAGCATATTCCACAGTAAACCTTTCCTGTATAGTACACATATGAAATTCTTTTAGCCAGTGCTTTCTTTTGTTTTAAACGTAGACCCACACATAGCTCTTTGTCTCAGGTCTTGGATTCATGACTATTCCAGTTAAGGCTTTTACATGTGTCATGTGGTCTTAAGGTCAGAGAATATATAGGACAACAGGGAGAGGGAGAAGGTGGTCTGAAGTGCCAGTTAGTTCCAGGTAGAAAATGTCAAAACTGCTAAGTGTGGCTAGTAAATTGACCACGAACAAATCAGTTTTCTGTCAAGCCCACCTTCCAAGCTGCAAAAGGAAAGAACTCAGGCGAGTTTCTCTAGGGACCTGACTTCACAAATTCCACATGGAACATCTCATTTAGCTCTGTAAGTGTAGTAGCCCCAACATGGATATCCTTTTATCAAAAGCCTTTTGTATTCCTCCTGTGCCCTGTAAGTAAATGACAAAGGAACAGTTTTACCCAGGAAACAGATGTGAGACAGAGGCCAGCAGGTGGGGGGGTCATCTTTTGTCCAGTCAACTTCCTGCCGTTTCTCAGGCTTCCAAACGAGGAAGCCCCATTGTGTTCATCCTCCATGGTGGCTGGCTCAGGCGGGTTCTTCACCCTGCAGTTTTTGTACAGGTCCCTATGGGGTTTGAATCACCGTGCTCGTATCCCCCCAATCACGGTGCTACAGAGCTTTACAAAAACCTTCCCTGGGCGTTGTATCACATGCCTGTGAGATCCCCCAGCCAGGTGTTTTCTGCATGTAAAGCCACAGAAGATCAAAGGGTTTGGCAGTTAGTTCAGGCCCAACTTGCCTGGGTACTACTGCCGAATGCTTGCTGCTCTGCTGGCTGGCTCTGCTCTGGGGTCAGAGTGGACTCTTAGAAATTATAATGTCCACCCCTATCAATCCGTACTCTTTGGCCCATCTTTTCTTAGATAGTTTCCCACTGGGGGCTGTGTTAGATAGCTGAAAGTCTCCTGTGCATGCTACACGCTGTGGGTTAGGCAGAAAATGTTTGTGGTCAATGTAGTTTTTCCTCTTTCCCACCAAGCCTCAGAACCTCCTCTGCCTGATGTGCTTTCCTCTTGGATAGTATTATGGTCTGTAAAAGGCTTTCAGGTAAATTTAAAATTTTATTCTCTCCATTGACCTCTTAGTTGCTTAATTTGGAGCCAGTAGCCCATATGGTGTTTTGTGAGAGAAATGACGACCTGCTGGGCTTGCAGAGGCGGCAGCCTGGGTTCCAGCCTGGTAAACAGAATTCTCTTTTGTGGGCTTTATAACAGGTATCCATGTCTCCATGCTGATACCTGATGTTGCCTGGTACTAGAGCCTCACACACTCCAGCTACTTCCTTTGGCCAAGTGACCTTGGTCAGGGCACAACCAGATCAAAAAGAGATAGTAACTCTGCCTAAATGCAACAGATACATCTTAGTTATATAGATCGTTGACTTCTGGTTTTGGGCTGAGACATGCCCTTGAATCATGTTCTCAAATCCTAATCTTGTTCCCTCTTCATCATCCTGAGCATTACTGTGAAAACAATAGGTTCATCATCCCAAGGGACCCTGTTAAATGTTGAATATTAATGGGAGTGTATGAGTTTGGCGCTTCTTGTTTATCAAGAGGGAGTAGGATTAAATGAAATGTTAGGTCACTCCTGGAGATCTTAAGAGGCATCCATGGCTTAACACGGACGCTGTTATTTCACTTGTGGTATTTCTGCTGACTCCTTCCCACCTAGGTGTAATGACCTCATGCAGAGGTGGAGAATAAAAAATTGTAACTCTGACCCTTGAGTATGCTCCTGTTGGGCGTTAGTCTTTGAGATGTCTAGAGGTGGATGGTCACTGTGCTGAAGAAATAATCAAACTCCTGGTTAACTCATATGTCGCTCACAGACTTTCACCCTAGTACTGGTGTTCAAGATTTCCCATGAAGTAGTCAGGAGAAACTGCTCTGAGAGACACTATTGCAGAAAAGAAAAAGCTGGGTATCCTAACAGGGATGCAGCTACTATAGCTCCCAGTTCTTTATTCCCCCATTCCCAGCCGTGTAGACAGATTTGCTACCACATGATGTACAATCGGCATGGTGAACCTCTACTCATTTTTGATGCAAATAACAGTGTTTCGGTTCCAAGCAGGGACTTCTCATCATGAATTTCTACCAGCGTTCTCAAACCTTCTGCGATATAAAGAGTATGCCCTAGGAAGTCACGCTGTTTCTGCCTGGGTCCTTCTATGTCTTGTGGAATAGACTTGAATACAACCCGCATCTTGAAACCAAATCCTGCTCCAAAAATAAGACATTAGACTCAAAATTTAGTGCTATTTGTTACAGAATATAGTCACAACAGAAATAGCTGACTACTATAGAAGGAGAGTAAGGGACTTCTACCCAAAGCCAGGCTCTACACTAAGTTCAAAGTCTCAAGAAGCCAGTCATTTGGATACTGCAGAAGGAAAGCAGCTGACCCAGACCTCAGACACCAGCCTTGCCAAAGGAGAAAACAAACTGCCATTTCAAACACAGTTTATCTAAGAAATCAACCAACTTCCCCATTCTGCGGATAAGGAAACCCTCCTTCTCTTTCCCTGCCTCACCCTAGTTTCAAGCACAGAATCTGCATTCTTTAGAATTCTGGTCATTGTGTTTCAGGTCTTGTTTCCCAATCATCATGGCCTCTCTGACATTAACTAAAGCTGCTCTAGCTGTTTGGGGCCATCTAAACTCACTATTTCTTCCTACAAATTTAATTTTTACATATAAATTTCTATACATTGATGTCAAAACCCAAGAAGGTCTTCTCCGATGGTTACAGCCCCACCAGGCCCCCCTTTTCACAGGGCTTTCATCTTATACCTCAGCTCTGGTTTCTCATCTGTCCTTCAGAGAGTCACTCCACTCTCAAAGCTAAGGCTGAATGGCAGCCAGCTAGTATGCCACCCCTGGACCCCAAACTATCTGGGGCCATAGTTTTTAGCTCCCTCATTGTCATTAGTGTAGTCAGAGATTTGTCTTAACTCTTATTGGCAATAGTGGTAAGTTTACTCTCTTATCTAACTGATCTCTAGCACCTGAGAGGGACATCTTTACAACTCTCAGAGCTATGTGCAACACAAGCCATTCCCTGCTTAGCACGCAAGTGGGTAAGGGCTCAGTCAGTTCCCAGTGGTGACCTAGGCCCCCAGAGTCTGTTCTCTGTGATCATCCAGAAATTCCCTTCTAGTGAAATGTACATTTTTGGGGGGTGACACAAACTAGCCCTGGTCCATTGTACACATACAAACACTGGCAGTAGCCCCTCTACTCCCAAAGATAGTCCTTTGGCTTGCCCTCTAAAAGTTCAAACAGCCTTCAAGTCAGATCTTGAGCTGGCCCCAATAATTCCCTTGACAATTGAACCTGTGGTTTAATGTGGCATGTTTGAACCCTTCATCTTTAGGACCTCAGCAAAACTCCTCCAATGAAGCAGGAGATAAAGGTTGCCTGTCCTCAAGCCTCCTGTAATCTCCACTCCCTTCTCCCCCACCCCCCCATTTCTCTAATCCGTATGTCATGTTTTACTAACTTCAGCTTGCAACCCCAATTCTCCTAGATCCTGATTCAGCAGATGAGCCCCCTCCTGATCAAACAGCATCAGGCTTCCTCCTGCTATGCCTCTCCACTCTTCTCTCATTGTACTATTGCTACAACTTACCCACCACTGCCTTCTATCTTTCCCAGAATGCCTTGCTACGACCTACCCACCACTGCCTTCTATCTTTCCCAGAACGCCTCCCTTGCCCTTTCTGTATCTCAGGGACAGCTGGCTGGCACCTAGGCTTCTTTCTTTGACACACATGGTCCCACTGGGGTCTGGGGCTTCTTCTTTCCTGAAGGACTTTGGCATTATGTGTTTAAGGATAAGTATTTAAAAGGAGCCAGACACTGTCTAGCTAGCAAAATGATAGTAGGTTTTTAAGAGGGCACGTTAAATATTCTTTAAGAAACCATGACTATAAGTTGTTGTTGTTGTTGTTTTGTGTGTGTGTGTGTGTGTGTGTGTGTGCTGATATTGTTTACTTGTATTTTAGAGACAGAGTCTCATCATGTAGCCCCAACTGGAAGTCACTTTGTAGCCCAGACTAGACTTGAGTCTATGGTGATTCTGCTGCCTTAACCTTCATAGTATTGGAATGACAGGTATGAGCCACCATGCCTGGCCTTTGGCAACAGTACTATACAACCAAATAGTAATTCAACCAAAATGTGGCAGGAGATAGTTTTTTGAATGTTAGAATTGGAGTCTGAAGCCATTTTGGTGAACTTATTATGTTATATTTAAATGATGAGCCTTTTGCAGTTTGACTGAAACTTCTATCCAAGAATGGCTTTGTAACATCATACATCATTCATCAGAGAAGTAACTAATTCAGTGGGTAACGCAGCTGCTGGGAGTTTATTATACTATGCTATATAATATGAAAATATCAGAGCAGTTAAGTTAGCCATGCCCAGTATCTTTTCTATTTTCATGTGTATGTGGTATGTATGTGTGTATGCATGGTTTGCATGCGTGTGGGTGTATTGGTGTACATTCATGTCTATGTAGGTGGAGGCATAAGGTTATGGTCCAGAGTTACCCTTAATTTCTCTTCAATCTCTGGTTGAAGCAGGGCTTCTCAAAGCTCACTGACATGGCTAGTCTTGCCAGCCATGCTTTCCTCCAGTGCTGGAATTATAGGCTACTGACATGACCACCCAGTGTTTACATAGGTACTTCAGATGCAAGTCCCAGTCCTCACACGTGCACTGCAGCTACGTGAACTGCTGGACCACCCAAGCCTTCAGTTATTAGTTTTCCGTAACTGATGATATGTTGTCATTTTCACTGAACTGAAACACTCTCTCATGGGGTGAGAATCAGAAGATTCTGGAAGACAACTAACTTAGAAGGCACAGAAGCTCATAGTTTACAAAGTTCCTCCATGAGATTTCATATGCAGCAAACATCTGCTGCAAGTCATACAGTGAGCTCTAGGGTGCCCGCTCTGTCAATGGGTTTCCTGCAGGAATTCATATATGTTCAGACTTCAAGCTAGAAGTGTCCTTGTGATGCCCCAAAGACAGAATTCCATAACACGCTCTAACTTCAGAACAAGATTGTTCTTGGAAATGAAGCTGTCTAGGTGAGACATAATTGATAGCCTTGCAAGTTTGTTTGCAGGTTCTAGCTTGGGAGCATAGCAGCTGCTCATATACCCTTAACCTAAATATGGTCTTCCTCTATTGGGTAAGGTTGTCTTTTTTCTATCAAGAGCATTGTTTTGAACGGGATATACATGGAATTACCAGAGTGGAGAAATGGATAATAAAGTACCCAACTGGATCAGCCGAATAGATATTCTGATCAATGGCATGATAGATGTCATACTTAACTTGTCCGCACACCCAACTGAGGTTCTTATAAAAGAGGAATTTTCACAGAAGAAAGACAATGTGAAAATATGGCAAGAAGCTGTCCATCACACATGAGGCTTAAGAATAAACCAACCCTGCCAGTCCTTCTAGTCTTCTAGACTTCTAGTCTCAAGAACTATGAGAAAATTACTTTCTGTTGTTTAAGTCCATGGTATTCACTTATGGAAACCTGAGCAGAGTTTTGTAATTACACAGTACATTAGTACATGCACACAATCATGCAAACAGGCACACACAGCCCCCAAAAGCTGATTGAGTCGATAAAATATTTATCTGAAGTTACTTTTTTCCTTGTAAATATGTGGCAGTGAAGAACACAGGGAATATTATTAGGACATTGATGTAACTCCCTTGTCTCATGTTAAGGCATTTGATGTCTGACCCAACATTACTTTTTGCTCCATCTGTGCAAATGCCAACATGGTGAAAGGAGAACTACTGTCCTGGCATTATGAAAATAGACCTGATTCTCAGGAGTTCTCTGAGCAAGTCTGGGGGCCCTGAGGCCTTGACAGAGCCGTATTTTGAGAAGCTTGCTCTAGTTCTCTGTTGGTTGTGCTGTCAAAGCTGCAACAGCAGCAGGAGATTCCAGCTTTTCTCTACTGCTTCACCACACTGCCTGCTCGCTAGTGGTTGGGGATTACTCACAGCATGTGTTTTGAGAAATCAATGAGCAATGGTCAGAAACCCCTTTGAGTGACAGATTTCTAGGTTGTAGATAGGGGAGATTTGACCTGAACATGTTGGTTGGGATCTTTAGAATGAAGGACCATGAATCTCTATGTCGCTTACTATTAAATTCTTTTTTCTGGTGGTACTCTGGAGGTCAGATGCTGGACCATGGTGACTGTTTGGTGATGTAGAAGGACTCAGTGATGACCTGAGAGTCTGACTGCATTATATTTAATATACTTATTACATGTAAGTATCCACTTACTTAGGTGACACCTTTGTTGACATAGGAAGGCTCAACAACTATCCAAGAGTTTGACTACATATCAGTGATATACAGACTGTATTTCTTGGGCAATAATTCAGTATTTTCATTAAAATAAATGTTCATTTGTTTACATAACTGATACTTGGAACTGATAACGCAGTTTTACAAAACCATGAAGGGGAAGAATGAACTGCCATGGCTTGTAGGGACAATTGGTCAATTTAGCAACTAGACAGGAATAAAAACGAGGCAGGTCTTTGGATGAGACTCATCCATGGCTTTAAAATGTTTAAATTTTGCTGTGTTAGTTACTTGTATTGCTGCTATGACAAAATAGCTGACTGCACTGGGTTGAGAAAAGAAACAATAAAATTCCAAAATGGACACATAATTATTAATGGCTTTCTTAGTACTTGATATGTATATAGTTACAGACAGGATTGTTATGTGAGAAATATCTCATGATTTTGTTTAACTGTCATTTGGGCATGGCATAGCTGTTGCCATCTTGAATTGTCACTACATGGAGGAGACCTGTACATTATTGGGGCCATGAACTTGCCCTCATGGTGGGGAACATTGCTCATGAGACCATGGAGCTCTCTAAGAGTGTATAGGTAGCTAACAGTTGCTAGAGGAAGATCTCAAAAGGTTCCATCCTTCCTCAATGATATGTTAGCAGTTGATGGAGAGACATTTTTCTTTAGTGGTATAGCTGCCCATAAATTGCTAGTGGTCCTGTAACTAACTCCCCCTGACCATCCATACTCACTATTTTTGCCAGGCTACATTGGCATTGAATTGGTGTCGTTGGCCTTTGTTGGTACCCTATAAAGGATGAGTAGGAACTTACTCACTTTCCCAGGAAAAGTGAATTCACTTACAGCATATGTGCTAGTACAGAGTCTTAATTGGTTCTGACCCCTATAGATTCAGGCAAAATTCTAAGAGAAATATGTAAATTTTCAAAACAATATCACATTTCACATTTTCATTTGTTTAAATCTACTGTAGATTTATTGACCAATTTAAAAAAGACAACCTATTAAAAGTTTTTGAATATTCCAAAGGAGACTAGAAGAGTATCATAGATGTGTCACCTAGCCTTAACAAGTGTTAACATTGACTATATTTTCTACTTATTTTGTTCAAAAATTAAAAAAATACATCACAAATATGACAGCTCATTACTGCATACTTCTACATATATTAACTTTCTTTATGTGGCTTTTTGAGGCAGGGTTTATTCTGCAGCACAGACTGACCTGGAATTTACTATGTAGACCACATTGTTTTCAAAATGGCAGCAATCTGGGCAACTTAGCCTCTTCAGTTCGGGATTATGGGTGGAGCGATTGTGATTGTCTTTATTATACATTAACCAAGAAGAATGTTTCCTACACTATCACAATCCTATTCCCATCTACCAAAGTCAATAGTAATTTCCTCAAATAATTTAATAACATCTCTGTGGTCATATTTGTTCAGCTCCCCATTTTTTTTAACAGAGTAAAAAGATGAAGATCTATTTAAAGGCACATTTGGTCAAAGTGGTTATAGTTTCTATGACCCATCAACCCCCTTTAAGTCCTGTAACAGTTCCCACCCACTGTTTCCCTTCCCTGTGCCCTTTCCCCTCCCCTTTCTCATACCATTGGTCAAAGGAGTGCGTGGGCCCTGCTATTCTACAGACCATCTCACCGTGTCAGTCCATTCTCCTTTAATGCAATGAAATACTCAGGCTGAGTACTTTATAAAGTGAGAGGTTTATTTACTTAATCTTTGGAATAAAGAAGTTCAAATAACAGGATACTGAGTCTGTGAGTTCCCCATGTCACACCATAGTGAACAGCGTCAGGCAACATCAGTAACAGACCAGACCTGAGAGACCCCAGAGGAACCTTGTTCTTTTGCAGGCTTAGTTCTCTTTCAGTGTTTAATAGAGCTTGCTGCTCTTGCAGAAAACCCAGGTTTGGTTCCCAAGACCCATATGAAAGCTCACGACTATCCCACAGGGTCAGTCCAGGGATCTAACATCCTCTTCTGGCCTCTGCGGGCACCACCATGCATATGTGTGGTGCATATTTGCAGGCAAAGCATATAAAATAAATAGAATAAAAGCAAAAATTTTTTTTTAAGCCAAAAATTGACTGGGGCCTGAAAAGCTCATCAATTCCTTCTAAACACAGGTGCTTCAGCAGCTTTCTTAACTTCTTACCAGGCCCCACTTCTTAAAGACTCTATCCTGCTTTCCAATAGCATGAATACCTGAGCCTTTAGGGGACACACGCAGAGCCAATCTAAACCGCAACACCCACTGTCTGGATTTGTTTAGTTGTTCCTTTGTGAGATCCTGTAGCTGGCTCTTCTTGCTTCCTTGTTTCTCATTAGAATGGAAGATTAGATTGGACTTAGCTTTTTTTGTGTGTGACCTCAGTTGTTTTTATTTATTTGTTGGTTTGTTTATGCATTTACTGTTTCTTCTTTCCTACATTACATCCTGCCTGCAGTTTTCCCCTTGTTATTTATTTATTGCTTCATTTCTCTTCTTATGTAATACATCCTGCTGCAGTTGCCCCTCCCTCCACTCCTCCAGTTCCTCCAGCGTATCTCCTCTTTCATCCAGATCCATTCCTCCTCCATTTCCCTTCAGAAAAGAGCAGATCGATGGGGCAAAGTCAACAAGTCTTCCCCAGCCTTAGACTTTCCCTGTCATAGTGCCAACATGCAGGATGAGAGTTATTACTGCGGCAGTCATCGCGTGACTCCCATAGTGCAACCAGCTTATTTCTGATTGGATTTAAGATCTGTTCCATTGGTAGGATCTCATACCCACTACCTGGTTAAATGTTCATGGTTTGGGATATAGTAGGCACTTGGAGACATATTTTAGATTTCTGAGTCAAAACTTAGAGTCAGTTACCCCAACTAAAACACAGCTCCTAGGTTCATATTCTCTTTTGTCACTAATGTATTCTTTGTCCTTATTTGTACCACATTGACCCATCCTTTTAATATAAGAAGAAGCACAATTTGGGGAACATTTTTTCAAAATCAGATGTTTTTATGAATAAATTTCCCTGTTTTTATTTATTATTCTTGCATGCATATATATGTGTTTTTCCATATATACATTATAAATTTGTGAATATAACCTCCTTAATGAACTTAGGACTGACTGTTTTGAACTGGGTAACTTACTCTGTGTGTGTGTGATTAGTGGATGTCGTACTTAGAGAAGGTTTTCCCCTCTCAGCCACCACTAATTGTCAGTAGATATTCACTTAGGGGGAAGGTCATGTGAGGTCTCCATCATCCATGTTGGCATATCAATTGGCAGTGTCATTTTTCAGGTCTTGTTCAGGCAACTCTATTGTTGACCTTGCAAGGGTGCAACTATTTTGTCCTATATAAGAGACACTATTTCACAGCCGGTGTCCTAGTCCACTGCCATTTACAATAAAAAAAGAAAAGAAAAGAGCAGATCTCCAAGAAATACCAACCTAACACAGCATAACAAGTTACAGTAAGACTAGGCACAGAGGGACCGAGGTAGGCGGGCCTAGAAACCCCCCTGAATCCCAAAAGCGGGCGGCTGTGGCAGGAAACTTCTGCCTGGGACACTAGGATTCCATAGACAAGCAGCTCCGGGAGAAAATCCTCTCTCCCAGGAACGAAGAAAAGCCCCTAGCAGGGGCAACGCGTGCCCAGAGCTCACTGACTCTGCCCACTTTCCACGGGCCACAGAGACTGAAGGTCAGCAGCTTCCGGTGATGGCCGGAAACCTCAGCTTGGGCCACAGGGCTCCACAGCTAATCAGCACCGGGACAAAGATCCCTCTCAGATCGCAAGAGTCAGGAGAGGGCCAAAGACACGCCCCACA
>CM052708.1:62175371-62285314 GCA_028551405.1 Uromys caudimaculatus | reverse complement strand
AAGAAGAAGAAGACTAGGCACAGACCCTCATATCAGGACTAGAAAAGGCAACCCAGTAGGAGGAAACAGGTCCCAAGCTCAGAGAAAGTCAGAGACAACCCCATCCCCAATGTTCCAAGTCCCACAAGAACACCAAGCTAACAACCACAACATATAATGCAGAAGAGCTAGTGCAGATCCATGCAGGCTCTGTGATTGCTGCTTCAGTCTCTGTGAGCCCTCTTTAGTTGATTCTCTGGAACCGTGTTTTCCTGGTTTCCTGGAAGCATGGGCTTGTTCTTGGAATGTGCTTCTGTGTTCCTCTGACATGCAGGAGATAGGCGTGAGTTTGCTTTACGTCACTCACTGCAATTGAACATTGTTGTTTATTTATATGCCTCCACAGAAAAACATGTTTCTGCCACTTGTGATTGTATACTTTCCTTATGTGACTTTTTAATTTCCATCAAGAACACTGTGAAGGCCATGCGCAATTGGAATCATGCCAAGATGGACACAGTAGCTTGACAGGGAGAGCCCAGATAGCATAGTAACAAGCACATCGGTTACTCTCTAAGGTTAACCATTCCCATCACAACCAGCAAGAATCCTGAGACTGTCGATGTCTTAAACCTTCTACCTCTGCACGCCATATGCTTTCTGGAGTGATTTGTCTGGGTGAGGCAGAAAGCTCATCACATTTCTTTCTGTAACTATGAATGTCTACTGCCTGCTATAAGAAAGCAATTACAAACCATTACTCTCTTCAAAAGCTAATATCTACAAGTTTGCACTTTTATCAAATAAGCAATCTATTTCTGTATGAAAAAATGATAATTTCATTAAAAGTGCTATGATCGTGAATTGCTCATATTCTCTGACAATGAGCTTCTTTGATTTTATTTTGATTGGGTTGCTATTTCGATCACCGGAACCATACACCCTGTTATTTTCAACAGGACAGAAAGGAGCCCTTGACATAGTTTTTCCTTGTGCATGGAATTTACTTTCCTAGATTGAAAACATAGGAAACCAACATGGCATCCTAATTGGACATTGCCATCCTGTGAGGAGATTCATATTTGTGCCTCTGGACCTACTCATGCAGGCTCAGGAGCAGGATGGAGAAGAGTCTAAGACTGGAAAACTCTCACGTCTGTGCTCTTAGCATTGGTGATTCTGAAGAGAATGGAAATATTGCTTAGTTCCCAGGAAACATCTCACCGAAACCTAAGTTCAGGTGTGTGGAGTGGGATTATGTCCTTACTATGCAAGGAGGGAACTTCTGGAGAACTCCTGAGAGGGGGAGATTTGACTTTGAAATCTGCAGTGGTGCAGGGTCAGGCTGTCTGCAAGGACCAATTAAGGTTCATCTTCAAAAGCTCCTCTAGCTGTCTTGACCCAAAAAAATAGCCTTTCCACCACACGCTTCCTTATTTCCCAGTGACTGGGTTTTCCCTTGGCAAAGTCTACATTTTTCATCACACAAGACATTGGTTCTGTGCAACCTTCTTGCTCCATTATTTCCTCATTTGGCAGTCTGCTCATCAGAATGAGGCACATGCCCTGTTAGGATCTGGGAATTCGGTTTGAGAATTTCTCCCCAGAGATTCACATCCAGTCATGGGATTCGGAAATATATCATTGTAAAAAGCTGGGACTTAGCAAACGTGTCTTACTCCAGTATAGAGATAATTTCACAACTGTTTTTCTGAGCACTTGCTTTGCTATGCACAAGGCTTGAGCTCTTTGGAAGAAGGAATTATATAAATTATGTAGATTTGAATTTAGCTTTTGGTTTCTTATGTACACCGTATGACCTAGTCATATGGTGCTCAGTCACTGTCAGTCTGCTGGATAAATATTGAGGAGTGTGGTTAGGATTTTTATCACTGGAGACTTTGGTGATACTCTTTTCTATTCTGAAATTCTCGCATTAACAATACAGATTAAATATACAACAACAAAAAAAGAGTCAAAGAAGGCAAGGGGACAATAAAGCTTACATATTTCCCCACAGCGCTCAATGGACTCTTTACAGTGCTAAGACTTATACAGGAGTCACAGCTGAGAGTTTCTGAACAGAGGTTTAAGACACTTCAACCGGCGTGGCGCGATATTGCCAACACAGTGAAACACAGCAGTACAAAAACACCCTTTGCTTCTTTCCTTGGCATTTTGCCATCACCACCCTCTGCCATCCCCCCTGCCTCCAGAATCTTCTACCAAAGCTGTTGCAGTTTAGACTCTTAAAACTCAGGTGCACAAAAAAGCATCATACTTGTAAGTTAAGTACTAAAAACTTAAAAAAGGGAGATGAACAGTAGAAAAGTGAACAGTTACCTGTTATCAAACTTGGAAAAATATTGTAACCCACTAGCAATGAACATGTAAATAAGTCATTAACCAGTGCTTTGGACTGATAATTAACCAATGCTTTTTCTAATAAAGGTGCTGCCTTTACATGCTAGG
Organism: Uromys caudimaculatus; assembly: GCA_028551405.1. NCBI lineage: Eukaryota > Metazoa > Chordata > Mammalia > Rodentia > Muridae > Uromys > Uromys caudimaculatus. The sequence goes on along the minus strand of CM052708.1, from coordinate 62,282,863 downwards.
AAGACATGTTAGTGACAACATAAACTGTTCTATTTTTTATTGGAAGGCAGATATCAAAATTCAAAGAAGGAGCTGCTTATAATTGATTCCTTCAAAGATAACAAAACCAATAATAATACAATGTGTGTACTCAATTTTTGTTCTTTCAACAGTGAAATAGAGTTGAATACAGACATCTTAGACGATCTCACAATCAGTGCTTGTTCTTCGATGCTTATGGCTGCCAGCTGATGGAGTTAGTAAAAATAGGACAGTAATGTAGTAATTATTCAGTGTTTGATACTGGTTAAGTAAGTCTTTAAAAATGTTTTACTGTGGAGATCAGGAATACTTGCTTATAAGATCAATCTAAAACAACAATTTTAATGTTATGGAGATAGTTATGAAAATCGGTATTGTCAATGAAACTTTCTTCAGCTAAAAAGGAACAAAATTATTCCATTTTCAGGGAGATGAATAGAACTGGAGATAATCATGTCAAGCAAAGCAAGCCAGTTTTAGGAAGACATATTTTGTCTTATATGTGGAATTTAGATTTAGGAGCAGACAATGAGGAAGGGACGGGGACATGGCTTCATGTTCAACATTGTACACTGTTTTTGCAGACCTGAATTCAGTTCCCACCACCCTTCACACCAACATCTCTAACTCTAGCTCAGGGACCTGCTGCCCTCTTCTGGCCTCCGAGGGCACCTGCACCTACATGTTCATACTCCTTCCCATATATAGTTAAAATAGAAGGGGAACTATTTGGGAAGATGAAGGGAACAGCTGACAAGGGGGGAGGAAGCTCAGGAGAGGTGAGTTTTATGGAGCACTGTGGAAGTGCTCAGTGATTGAGTTTAGCTTTCAGCAAAGGGCGAGATGTTTCCTGTGTGACCATTTATGGATCTCATAGACACGGGTGCGTGCTGCCCCGCTGGACGATTATAAACTATTCCTGCTCCTGAAATGGAGTCTTTCCCGGCACCTGCTTACCTTTACCCGTTGACTCCAACTCTGCTCTCTGCCCCTTTGCCCCTCTCTTTGGTCAGGTCAGTGTTGTCTTTGGCTCCGTGGTCAGTTTTGTCTTTTCTTGGACATGTGACGGGAAGTCCACCCTCCACTTCTTTACACGGAGACTCCAAAGACAGTACAGTCTTCTGTCTTTCTTTTTGGGCAGTATTTCTCGGTCTTTGGAAATACTGCCCCAGTTCCTCCAGTCTTTAGTTTATAAGCTCCCTTAAAATGTAATATTTCCTTATTTCCCCTCAAGTGTTAGAAAAGTCAAAACCTTTCCTTATTAAAAAATTTATTTTTATGTGTATGAATTTGTCTGCATGTCTATATATGTACAACATACGGGCAGTGTCTGCTGAGGTCGGAAGAGGGCATCAGATTATCTGGAACTGGTGTTACAGATGGTTTTAAGCTGCCTTTTGGCTTCTGGGAACTGAACCCAGGTCCTTTGCAAGAGCAGCAAGTGCTCTTCACCACTGAGACGGTTTTCTACCCACCCCCAATATTTACTTATTTTCTTTGGTTTTATTAGTCAAATATTAGTGTAAATCAGTTTCTAGACCCTTCTTGAAGTTGGGTTTTAATGTGGATAAATTGAAAATACACAGTGATGTGGTGGGGGTGGGGGAGGCCCAGAGAAAGGACACAGTAAGAGAAGGAGACCCACAGATGAGAAGCTCACGGGCACCAGCCCCTGCCGGCCCCGCCTAACCAGTGCTAATTCTTTAGATTATTTATACCACAATTAAGCATTCCACTCCACCTTAGCTATTCTCTCCTTCTCTTCTCTCTTCCTTTCCTGCCTTCCTCAGAGGGCAGTAGCTCTCTTGGAAGTCTATAGGGTTTTTTTTTCATAGCCCATGAGAAAATATACATTGTAATATGGACCTTGACATTTTCTGGGGAGGTCAGGTTAATGTTAACTCAAATGATAACTACTCTGAACAATGGCATTTCCTGGCATTGATATTTTTGTTTCCCCCTTTGTACTTTCCCCCTTTCTTCCTTATTGTCTTCATTTTTACTAAGTAGATGGAACAATGAGGACTAATTTTTTTGTGGGGGGAGAAAAGTATATTTTAAAAGATGTACTGACAGCCAGGGTATAGTTCCTTACAGACAACTGGAAGTCAAGGACACTCTCACAAGACCTGTCACATGCAGAAAATACTACTTTGATCACCAGAATCCCCATCTTCATTGTTCTGTGTTCAGAGGGACAAAATTCTGGTGCTTGTGGCTTTGAATGTCCATCTAGTGTATGGCCACTATATGGGACTCAGAAATCAAGGGGACATTATGTCAGGATAAATTTGCAGATTTCCAAGCAGTTCAAGTAAAAGTATAGCACCGACTTTCCAGTAAATTCCTCACCTCTGTCTAAGTCTTCTTAAGTCTCCGAAATATTTCAAGCGTCTTAATTCCCAACAGAATGAATTAAACATCAGAAGAAAGTCTACCAGGCCTCTCTCTCTCTCTCTCTGAGCAGGTATTAAATGATTGAAGGGACCATAATTATGAGAATTTCTGGGAGGCTGATTCTCATGCCTGTCTCCGTGGATGCTTCTCGGGTAGTTGGTGGTTGTGGCTCACATCTGTTGTTGATTGGCTTGATGCCAGCAGCTCTGGTTCTCTGAACTGGAAAGGAACTCAAATGTGGGGTTTTAGGGGTATCGAGAACCACAGGATATGAGCATCCTGGGCCTCTGGTGCCTCATAAGGAAGCTGCATCTGCTGGGTTAAAGAGCTGGAGAGAAGACCAAGTCAGCAGCTGATGTGAGCTGTTTCCCAGCACTCGGCCCATGCATCCCACCACCTTCCTATGTTTTCTTGGAACACAGCCTTTCCCAGGTCCATTAGCCAAGCTGCAGAGTCAGGTCTGACCATTGGATTTAGGGTGATGGCATTCACAATGCCGAACAAGGAGATCCTTCTTCAGGTGTGCTGGAGACCAGTTGGCTTGGGGTGTGGAGGTTGAAGACTGTGGCAGAACTCTCCTCAACCCTGCTGGCAAGCAATCTTGAGAAAAAGTGAGAGTCGGAAAAAAGCTTTCTTTTTCTTCTTCAAGTCTTCCTTATGATGTTTTTAGTGTGCATTGATCTCAAAGCATTTCCCCTCCATGTCAATCTGCACTGACAGATGAGTTGATTAGAACACGGAGGAGAGAATCTCAATTTTCATCACTATCTTGCAGAAATAATGTACAGGAACCACAATAAATATAGCTAATTGGAAATATAAGATGTTTAAAGATATGCTTTGTATAGTGTTCTTGAACTCTCTATATTAGAAAGAAATGTTTTTCTCTGTGTCAGATTCACTTATTTTTACATTGAGTCTGCATATCAACACAAGCTGGTGCTGACTTATTGTTCTATGTTATTATCCACTAGACCAGACCTACTAGCAATATGTTGAAGAGGACCTGTGGGATTAGAAAAGCAAACATGGAGCAGGGAGGTGGAGCTGTCTAAAGTGTCAGTGTTTCTTTTGTCACTGAAGGCCTGTGATCTGCATGTCTTCCTAAAGTCCATAGAACAAACAGTGACTCTTTGCTCTGGAGCATGGCAGAAACCGTACAAGTTAAGATTCAACCATGATCCTAACAGTAGAGTTATCTCAATGACCTGACTTTCCCTAAAGATACATTATAGTGATGGTAGCCAGACCTGTGAATTGTTAGAAGCTCTTGACTTTTCCTGAATCAGCACTTCCAAGGATTATATGGCTGACGGTTGATGGAGCTCAAGCCAGTGCTGTGCTGGGGTCAGGTCACTGGTGTGAAGGGCTGGATGTTAACTTTCAGCCTTTGAGATGGAATGGACCTGAAAGATCTCTCCCCCAGACCCCAGAGCAACGTGCCTTCAGCCAAACCCAAGCAACCCAAAAATCCCAGAAGTTTGCAAATAATCTGAGATGATCCTTTTTGGAAGAGTAGGAGGCAGAACTGAGATGTGGAGATGTGGGGTATCAGCATCTCTGAGTAGAGTTTACCCAAGGGCTTAAATGTAAAAGATAAAGGCAGTGGATCAAGAACACACACACACACACACACACACACACACACACACACACACACGAGAGAGAGAGAGAGAGAGAGAGAGAGAGAGAGAGAGAGAGAGAGAATAAATGCTGAAGGAGACACTAAAGAATGACTTGGTTTGGAACAATAGTATACAGAGAATTAATTTTTACTGGTGTTCTGTCATGAGTGGGTTTTGGTTGCCTAGAATAATAACAGAGAAATGAAAGAAGAAATCACCCCACAGAGATTTCTGAAGAGCTTGTAAAAGTTAACTTATAATGGAACTGAGAATGCACAAGAAGGTCCTGATGGGAGTTGTCTTCAGAAGGGAAGTTCTGAGAAATACAAATAGGTCATAGCATTTGCAGAAAAAGTGAGAAGTTTATGCTTAATACATGCTCATAATTAATATAGTTTTAGATGTGTAAATTAGCACTGGAATATTAGTGAGTTCTCTGTTCCATTGAAAAGCTGGGTCTGGATGCCTGTGTGTTCAATCAGGAGACATGGGATGAAGCGTCTGGTCATTGGTTGTTTAGTGGAACTTCAGGCTCAGAGTCACTGCGAGGTGTCCTGTGTTTTCAAGCCTCTGTTTTGAGAACTTTGCAGGCCTGTTATTGTACCTATACACTTTGCTTTCTTTATACCCCATATAAGTGCAAGACCTCATTGTGGTGATACAGATAATGTATTGCCATCCCAGTCTCAGACTTAATCGATATCAGTACTTCAAGTAGTTTATAAGATTGAATTTTGAGGTCATAACATATGAATACACACTTTCTGGTTTTATTCACTATTCTCAAATACAACCAGATAATGCTTTGTCTGGTTACTTGGCTGTCAGCTGTCTATTACATCCTTTCAGGGACATTGCTAAAACACTCCTTTAGAAGACTTGGGAAAAGGTAAGACTAAAGACAAAGCACAGCCAGGAGCTCCAGCTGCTGACTTGGGCAGAGAAGGGGGAATAACAGCTGAGAAATATGAGATCTTTGGCCCCTTTCCCAGAATTGCCAGGCTAAGACCTTGGCAGGGACTCAACAGGAAACTGAACTCTATTTGCATATCCTTTTATACATGGGAGATTAAAAGCTTCAACCTTGAGTGATCACAGTTTTTGAGAATCATGACAAAGCATTAAAGAAGAGGTGGGGTGTCCCAAGGGAGGGGAGCAGGAGGCCGGGCAAGGTAGGTATGAGGCTGGCAAATGACTTTCAATTGCCTTTGATTAATGATGAGTGTGTTTCATCCAGTTCTTTTTCAAAAATATTCTTATTGGGTCACACAAAGGAATCAGCAGAGCAGGGATCTTTGCTTCCCAAAATCTTGGGAATCTGTCAAAGTCAACCCCTTTGTCCCATAAGCTAAATCTTCTTTCTGTGCAGATGCTGACATAGCTTATCACTGAAGGAGTCCTAGAGATAATCAACTATCAACTCAATTGTGTAGATGCCATCAGAGGCTCAAGGAGCTCAACTGACTTATCCAAAGTCACACAGAAAGTTCAAAGTGAGTTCTGACTCCCCATGAGCTTTTAGCTCCCCTTTAGCAAGTGGAAGTTTCTTCAGGTCTCAAGTGACTTCTCTCAGACACATGATTTAGCACAACTACCCTTCACTATTGTCTCCCATCAGAGCATGCATTTCTCTGGCAAAACAGTGACTCTGATTCCCTGGCTCTTTCCCCAGCTCTCCTGGACCAGTTCCCTGTGGTTCTTTAATGGAAGAATGAACATATTTATCCTTGAGAGTCATTTAGAAGAACTTGGCTTTCTTGGCAAAGTAGTAGCATAAAAACTAACTTTCTGTAGACAACATGGACAACAGGATGAGGGAATGCCACCCTTCCTTCGTTCAAGGACAGGAAAAGCTCTCTTCTTAAAAGGGCACATTAACTAAGATCTGGGCTGAGGGGGTCCCTGCAGGTGTCATAGAAGCAGGGAAATAATCCTCAAAGAGAAGAGAATGAAAGCTCAGTTCACCATGACCTAGGCTGCATGAAGCTTCTAGAAAGTCTAGCAGCAGGCAGTTTATTGCCAGCATATTTAAACACAGTACAATTTGGGATAAAATTTCCAGGAAACAACCATTCCCCATTCAGATTACCAAGCAACAATTATTTCAATTCCAGGTGCACAAAAAGGTGTGACTACACAGAAATTCCCTTTCAAAGTACATGTGACCAAGAAGGTGGGTTTTATAGCTAAAAGGCTAGAATCTAGCTTGGTCTCTGACTTAGATAGCATAGAGGTCAGTAGAAGTGATATCCCCCCTAAGGCTAGATTTTATTAACTGGGAGCCAAAGACAAAGGTCTGGGGAGGGAGAGTCCGGGATAATCATCTGGGGGATTTGGGTGAGGTCTGGTTCCACAAATAGCAAAAGGTCACCAGGTTATTAACAAGATCCACTGTCCTTCTGGATGGAATGCAGGTGTTTGATTTTATCTCCTCCTCAGAGGAGACACCCTGCATGTTTAACATTCCTGGTTTCCCTGGTCACCTGTGGGTACAAAGACTTTTGTGCTCCTAACATGGGGGGAGGCCCTTCATGAGAGCCTTCCTAAAGCTGGGCAAGTCAACCCTTATAAAATGTGGCTTCTTTCCATGGCTCTTGTCCAGATGTCTGATCAAGTCTGCTGGAAAATGGTTTCTATGAAAAATTGTTCTTTCTACTATTCTAGTAAACTAGAGACATGTTCACTTGGCACAGACAAGGGACCTTAAGGACCAGTGTTTATTAAGGTGACATACTCACCCCTCCAGTGATGGCATGGCTTTTAGAACTTCTGCTATAAGCAGCACAGGGAATTAATTTAGATTAGTCTTTGGAAAGAAGATTCTTAATATGTCATTTTTATGAAAAAGAATGATGGCAATACATTTGAACTTGGAAAATGCTAATAGTTATTGACAATGAGCCCCCTCCCAGGCTAGATCCTTTGGTGTTTTCTGTGTAAGACCTCCTTTACTAAGGGATGCTAACGTTGTTGAGCACCTTTGGGGTGTGCATGGCAGATGCTCCTTGTATTAACCCGGTGAACTTATTCTTCCTATTTTATGGGCAAAGGATAGATTAAAGGCTTAGAGAATTTGAACAACCTACTAGTAAGGAGTTGTGAATATCACTATTTAAACACACATGCAACTTATAAACCAAATTCTTAAATATGTTCATTTAAGATAAATAAAACAACTTTCCCAGTAATATTCATATTATTCAACACATGTTAATATTTTTTGTGAATGGTTATCACATTTGTTTTTATATATCACTTAATTGTCTGTACTATATTGGCATATATTAGAAAACATGTCTTTTAAATTGTGACATGAGACTTTTTGTTAGGACAACAAAGACGCTTTCATGGATCTGCAAATATGGGAAAGTTCAGAGGTAATTATCTGAGGCTTGGGGGAGAAACTTGTGTCTTTTGTCTTGGCATGACCACATCTTTTGCCCCTGTTGGTTTCTTCCAGTATCCTATAAGACTAGAGAAGACAACTATAATGCGAAGCCAGCTCCATCCAAGAGGGAGGTATCAGACCTTCTGTCTACCGAGCAATTATGGCCTTTTGCCAGCGGAACCTCTGAAGGGATAGAACCTTTATGTCTCATCCTGCTGCTCTTTCTCCTTTGGCTCAGGCAGCTTTGGAGGTAGTTATGAGTTGGGGAAAAGACAAGAAAAATCAAAGGAGCAAAGTGGGCAAGTTATATCTTCAGAGAATAAGGAAGCTGTCTAAGTATAAATGTAAGGGTTCTAAAATCACTGAAGGACTCAGTATGCAAAAACAAAGAGTGTTTACTCTGCAGAAACAACATTATGTGGGGGGGGGGGGGTCAACCATTCTTTGAAATGGCTACCCCAGATAAAGGCACATAGGCCTTCTTATAGGCAACTGGGGGAACTCTCAAGAAGGATTAGGTAATCTAAAATTTCATTGGTGGGTGCTAATAGGGTCACAGGTGATCAGTGGTCTACATTCCTATGTCATGAGCATTCAATCTTGTAATAAAATAGGGCTGTCAATGCAGATGGCTCATTCTGAGATAAGATACTTCCCCATTTTTGTGGTTATTCCCAGGCTATTCTTTGGGAGATGGTTTTATGACCTTGTTCTGGATTTTAGGTCTGTTCCTAGAGCTAGTGTCTTATGACCTAGTTTCTGGGACTTACGGTCTATTCCTGAAGCTGGTGCCTTGCAGCCTTTTCTTGAAATCAGGCCTGGTCCTCAAAATGGAGACAAATGGGATCCTTAAATGGGGAGAAATGGGGTTTGCACTGTCTTTTCATAACCATGATGGAGATAGACTCAATTTCAAGAGACAATCTCAAGGAGGGGTTGGTGTTCCTGAACATACTTGCAGAGTTTACTTTGCAAGTTTACTTGGCTCTGCCTTTTGGAGGAACTTTAACTCGTGTCGTTTCTCTGGATTCCAGGGCATAAGAGTACATTACACAGATGAGTCTTCCTGTTTCAGTTCCTTGGTTTGTAAATACAAGATTGTCAGCATTCTACCTGGTGATGGCAGGATGTTCAGTGATTAATATTCCCTGTCTTAGTTACTTTTTCAATGCTGTAACAAAACACCATGACCAAGGCAACTTACTAAAGAAAGTATTTAATTTGGAGTTCACTGTTCCAGAACACACGCGTGTACAAAACACACACACACACACACACACACACACACACACACACACACACGCACGCACAGGGAATGGTAAGTGTCTTTTGAAACCTCAAAGCATACCACTAGTGGCGCACCTCTTCCAACATGGCCACACCTCCTAATCTTTCCCAAACAGTTTTATCAACTGGGGACAAACCATTAAAATATATGAGCCAATGGGGCCATTTTCAATCAAACAACCATAATTCCCAAAGAACTATGTTTGCAAATGTATTCATGTAGACTTTCTAGAGCTTGGTAACACTAGTTTATACAGAAGAATCCAAAATTAAACCCACAAAAGCTTTCACCATTTCTCATGGTTACACCCCAAGAGATTTACTGAACATCTGGTCAACCTCACATCATATCATCTCAAGATGGCGACTACTGCATCACTACAGAGAAACACCACAAAGCAGTCAGTTCAGGCAAATGCTAAGTGCTGGAGGCTGAGGGCATGAACATGCCACAGATACACAGGTGGCTGCCAGTATCCCAGGGGCTAAATGGGAGGCATTTCTGTCTTCCAAGCACATTTCTTTGATAGAGTCTGCTAAGTCCAAGAGGTCTCTGAGAAAGTACCAACTCCATATTAACAAGCCATATTTTGATTCATACCAAGAAAAGAAGACCGTTAGGTTGTGTAGCACAGCAATGTGGAGGAAGGATAGCAGTGCTTACGTCCTGGGTCAGCTGCTTTCAGTGGTGTGACCTTGGGCATTCCCCAAACCTCCTCATGTTTTGGTTTTATCTGTGAAATAGAGGCAATAACAGCAACCGGTTGCTGGGACGACTCATCAAATGGAGTGCACAATGACTTTATGCAGAAGTTCTCTGAGACTGCAACCTCATTACTGGCAACTCTGGAGTGACTAATGAATTTCCACTTCACAGGGCTTTTTATTTTTAGCTTCATACTGCTGAAAGTCAAAAATGGTTTTCCTTTTTCCAACTAATAGGAAACGAGGCTGACTGATCATAGAAGGTGAGAACTGGAAAAGATCTTGGCGGTATCAGGTCCAGCTTCCTCATCTTGCAAATGGGTGTGAGAGAAGTGACAGGCTAAGATTCTCACGGGACAAAGGCAGGTCTGGAATAAGTCAAGTCATGTTGGCTTCTATCCCATCCCTCAACAACTCTTCCTGGGCAGCGGTTAAATCCAGTCTAATTCTTTGTCTCTCACTTGAGATAACTCAGAAATTGGCCAGGACTGTGTACCTAGGAAAGACTGACCAGTGCTGAGGAAAAGGAACCATCATTGTTATTAAAAACACTTTTAATAACCTGGCTTTTTCTTGACCACATCGTCATCCTAGTAATGTGCTGGCTAGAGTGCTTGTGACTAGAGTCACCTGAAATGAGGGAACCTCAGTTGAGAAAAAAGCCTTCCTAAGATCCAGCTGCCTGCATTTTCTTAATTAGTGATTGATGGGGGAGGACCCAGTCCATTGTGGGGGTGCCATCCCTTGGCTGGTGGTCCTGAGTTCTATATGAAAGCAGGCTGAGCAAGCCAATAAGCAATACCCCTCGATGGCCTTTGCACCAGCTCCTTCCTCCAGGTTCCTGCCCTGCTTATGTGCCTGTTCTGACCTCCTTCAGTGATGAACTGTGATGTGGAAGTGTAAGCCAAATAAACCCTCTCCTCCCCAACTTGCTTTTGGGTCTTAATGTTTCATGGCAGCAATAGAAACCCTAACTAAGACAAGAAACTTGCTTTTATTTTGAAAAAGACAGAAATGGGAGATTCTCTGTCTCTAAATGAAAGTGAGGGAAAAGCTGCCTGGCAGGCTCTGGTCATTGATCCGTTTCTTCCTCAGCAGAGTGAGTGAGAGGCCCTGCGGTGAGGGGCAGGGGTTATCCAGGTTGAGATGAGAGAGAGGAGCCCAGCCTTTCTTCTTTCACCTCTTTGTGCTCAGTGTGATGCTAGATAGTGCAGAGGAATTGGGGGGAGGATTAGGGTTTTGAGGTTCTTCAGAAAGAGTCAGAAACCACAGACTGAGCTTTAGACAAGCACTCTGACTTTATTGAGAGCTTTGTACTCTCACCACATAGAGTAGAAGAAACTCCTTACTCTCCAAGCCTGGAAGGAACTAGTTGGGGGGTTCACCCTGGCTGGGTGGAGGATGGTTTTCCAGCTGACTAGAAAGGGGTTCCTTAGCAGGGATGTGGATTGGAAGCACGGGTTGGAGGGGGTAACAGAGGCTTTCTTGTGGTTCTCACATGGCAGGATCTGGTGGAGGAAGCTCTGAGCCAGAGGTTGGTCCTTTTGGCTATTAGCTGATAGGACAGAAAGGTCACCGAATTCTTCATTTTCCACTTTCTACAAGCTTAGTGAGGGAGGCTGGGCTACGTGGTGATTAAACTTTCTTCACTTCTAACACTCTGTATGGCAAGAGCATAGTTTGGTGTCTAGGATGCTGAAGGCTTTTGGTTGACTCTTCCTGCCCACAAGGGCCTTGACCCCAGGTCACCTCTTTGATTTTAGTGATACTCTGGCTGCTGTGTGGAACATTGTATCCTAACATATAATGGAATTGCGTGAAGCCTCATTTACTTTTTAGAAGATTCAGGCAGTTAACCCTTTACCAACTACTCGGGGTGAAACCCCAAATGTGATTTAAACATAGCTGAAATCTTTATGCAGGGGGGACACCTTTGATGTGACAGGGCTGTGACCACATTCACAGGCTGTGTGTCCTTGGCACTTCCCCTGTGGATGCTGACTTGCCTGTGAGTGGTGCCTTGACAGATGACAGGCAGAAATAGAAACAAATTCCAGGGTTTTCTCAGAAGCTCTGGGACCTTAGGCTGGCTAGGGAGCATAAAGGCACCAGAGCTTTCTCAGAGCTGTCTGTTCCCCTGGTCCCTCTGTGCCTGGCTTCCTTGAGAGGAGGAAAATCTAAGAACCTTCCTGGGGTCAGCATGTTTGATTTCAGCTTCACTATTTATTGAGGCAGTTTGGGAAGGACATTGATCTGCAAATGCAGGAAAGGAGGAGGCTGTGTCCCAGGGAGACTAGAGTCAACTTGAGACTAGGGAGGGAAGTATGTCATATTCTCTGCTTCCTTTCCTTCTGTGGTGGACAGGATGATCTTGTCAGACCATAGAATATGGTCATGTAAGGAGGAAGAGAGGCAAGGCCAAGGGCTCTTGTCACACACCCCATGTACTTCCCACTTGTTAGCAAGTTAATTCTTCCTTCTCATGTCCTAACCTTTGACCTCTTCCTTGCTGCCCCTCACACTTGTCCCCTGACAGTTTGCACCAATTAATCAGATTTCACCATTCAGTCTTAAAGGAATGACAATGACTACGAAGGAATGAAGGAAGACATAGCAAGAAAAGGGAGAGCAGCCCAGCTCCCAGGACTCACAGAAAAGAGGCTGTTAAACTGGACAAGAGATTGTTTTTGAAAGAGGCGTTCAGAAAACAGACAAATGTCAGGCCGTCTATGTGCAAGACTCTGCTGAGGTTGTCACCTTTATGTTACAGCCTTTTGGAGAAGTGGTAGAAAACTTCAGTCTCACCAGCCTGTTGGAACATCTCTGAGTCTCCCCTCCACCCTCTTCCTTCCTTCATGTCTGTCTGTCTATCTATCTATCTATCTATCTATCTATCTATCTATCTATCTATCTATCTCCTTCTTCCTGTCTCACTTCATTCTTCTGTGTGGACATTATCACCCTATAACATTTACTTTTAATTTAATTTACCATTTATTTCCATGAAAATATCAACTCCCTGAGCTTCTAAAAGTCACATTCCCAGCACCTTTAAAGACATACTCAACACACAGTAGGCACTTAATAAATTGTTATTGAATGAACCAATGAATGTTGTTACATTCTATGAGAGCAATTTTAATCTCCAAAAGTCTATAGTTGAAATTGATTTTTCTCTCGTAATGATTTGTTGTCCTGGTGATATATTTATACTGACATTTCTGTTTCTGAGTGTTATAAATACTCATGAGGTTCTGCCCTTAAACCGAGGAAGGATAATTTAAAGCCCCCTGTTGTATAATATGCATACAGGTAAAGAGGAAGGGCGAGACTGCTGGATTTATTAGTCAAACACAGCACCCGAGAATCTGACCTTAGTTTAATTCATACGGCTGTTGCATTTGGCTTTCCTTTGTCCTGTCACCAAATATTTTCCCAACTGAGTGTGGCATGCTGGGCAAGCACACTGCCCCACTGACTGATGGCTGCTTCAAGAGCCTGTGAGCATCTCTAGGTCATGTCTTTATGACATCCTTTCCGTATTTGTTACATTCTACTAATGCTGTTATCACTCCTAAATGCATGTGTATATTACTTAAAAAAATTTAAAGACCCCCTAGCAGGTACCATGTTCTTGAGGAGTGTTCACATTTAGTGGTCGTGGTAGGTAGGTATGATGTGGGGCGTAGGATGCAGGGCTGTTAGGACTCACTCTTTTCAATACTGGTCTTTTGTTTAGGAAAATAAGTTATTATAAATTTTAATCATGCAATAGCAGGCTCTTGCAGGCCTGTTTGGGGAGAAAGTGCAGACTTTCTTAATGAAATAAAATAGAAACAGTCAACTTTTCTCTGATAGCCCAAGATACAGGGTTTGGGTACTGGGATGCATCATGAAAAGAGTTGGCAAAAAGGGGAGCCCTGCCACCTTCCCTTTTCACATGGCTGCCAGCTGGTGTCCAAGGAACAAGGGAGGACTATGGGCTGGCCTCTCAGATCTGTGGAGCTGGTGTTTTATAGTGCTGGGCTGTCGGCTCTTCAGAAAATCTTGTTGCAGTCAATAGTATCCTGGAGTTCTCTCACCTTGTTAGCAAGCACACAATGCCCGAAACACTGCAGTGTGCTTATGACCAGCCTCATAGCAAGGGAGGACTGGTCAGAAATTTATTTCTCTTCTTTGCACAGTTTTTCCCACTACAGTACTTTTGAGTACATTATCTCATCTCTGAATGTAAGAGCTATTGATATCAGACTGTAAACCCATTTGCTGCCTCTGTCTAAGTGATAAGTGGATGAAAATAAAAAAAAGACAATCTGGACATTTTGCTTCAGTGCATGGATATATATGGGTGGTAAAGGTAGCAATTCTGTGGACTTGACAGAACCCATAGAATTTTACCCAACCCTCATGAGTTCTATCCCAAACCCTCATTCACCACCAACATTCTAGGCCCCCAAGAAGACAAACACAAACAAACAAATAAACAAACAAAAACAAGACACAAACACAAAACAAAACACCCAATGAATCCAAGAGAGTCCAGAAAGATATTACGTTTGACAAGCAGCGGTAGAAAGAGGCACGTGGGGTCATTACTCGCGCTTTGGCCTGGGAGGAAGGCAGGACAGATGGCGTGGAGTGGTCCTTGGTGAGAGTAGGGCATCCTGGAAGAATACCTTGTGTGCTGAAATTGCAAACGGTGTTTTAAAGTAGGGAAGGAAGATGGAGCAGTAACAAGACTTACATACTCATCTCCTACCCCTCTGGAGACTGGCCAAGGAATCCAAGGCAACCTTAGCATCAGCAAGGATGACGGGACTCCACACTCCATCTTAGCCATTCTTTAGGCAGCTAAGGCGTTTCTTCAGTTTATCATCCCACAGTCTGTATCCCAGGACAAGAACAACCATCCAGCAAGCCAGATCCAGTTTCTGGGTCTGCTTCTGAAGTAAGGTGTCTAGTCTCTATGAGGCTCAGTATCCCCACATGTAAAGTGAAGCTGCTAATGACCTCGTGGAGTTGTCACAAACACAGGCAAGAAGTAAGGAGACAGGGACGGAAGGGAGAGCAAAAAGCAAAAGTTGGTGGTCATCAAGTCATGCAGGATGCTAGAGATGGAGACCCTTGTTTTTAGACAAGATGACAGTGCACACTAACTATTGGGAACTGAAGGAAGAGAGAGGCTCCTTCTCACTTCCCCAATTTCTCTCTCCTAGTACACTCAGAGTCAGGGGGTAAATGATGAGGAGAAACTGTATGCCATCCATAGCTGTACTTCAGGGAAATGCCCTTTTAATTACATCATAGCCTTAGAATTTTGGGTGTGCGGTTAAATGTTTTGTGAAGCTCCAAGAACATCGTTAGAGTAAATGCCACAATTTATTCCTCTCTCGGTCACACACTGGACTGAAACCCTTGGAACTAGGGTGCCTCTCTGAGCAAATAAGATTGTACAGACAGGTTAAGTATGACCGATCCCCAAGTAAACCATTATTCAATAAAGCCATGATCTTATGGGACTACTGTTTACACAGATCTCAGGAGTCTTTTAGCTGCTCAGAAGCAGCCCTGAAGCAGACACAGGAAGATCCTTCTCCTCAATAATATTGGAGCCTGGCAGGGAAGGGGATCATCAGGTTTACTTTGGAATTTGTCCTTGCAACCAGAACCACAGGTGTTTTCTCTGCATGAAAATCTGCATTAATCTAGTCTTATTGTGCTAGTTAATGACAGTTTTCCCTTCTATGGGGTATCTGAGGGCTCCCCAGGGTGCCTGACTGCCAACGTAGTCAGTCACTGCTTGGTCATGAGATGTCAGCACAGTATCTTCTGTGACTCTTGATAGACAAGGTATAGAGGATCCCAGTGAGGACTGAGGCCGAGCCAGCTGAGAGAAGACACTGGATGCCTTTTGGTTGCAGAACCTTGCTTGGTTTTAAAGTTCCAGATCTGACAGATCTGCAGAGGAAGCTGAGATGGACGAGGAAGGAGTTTCTTTTCTGCACAGGGCTTGCTCAGCTTCCTGACTCTGCTCTCCTTCCACTCCCTGCTTTTTCTGTGACACATTTGCATTTGAGAAAGTTGGCTCCTGTTTCCAGCTGTCCCATTCTCCACTCCGTAGGAGCATTTCCCCTTGTCAGGCAAGCTTTGTGTAACCCGGGTTGACACTGAGGTTTTATTTCTCTGGTCTCAGCTTCTTAAGGCTGGGATTACAGATGTGCACCACCATGCTCTGTCCCAGAGGACTCTACTTCCATGCCTGGGAGGCTTGCAGTGCCTCTTGTTAATGAGATGATGAAGCCAACTTCAAGGTTTGCAATGTGATCTACTAAGGCCACTTGAGAGGTGCTCTTGAGGTGGCTTATATGACTGATGAGTTGCTAGCAAGGCTTCTGTTTTCTTCCCTAGAAGTGGAATTTGATGCTGTTAGCCTGTTTTTAATTAGATGTACATGTCAGAGAGTCTGCTGTGATGTTAACAGCTAATATAAAGGAGAAGAATCATTGGCATTTCAGATGTAATCAGAAGAAACATCAAAGGAGGAGATCGATAAGTGTGCATGGACCGGGGAAGTTGTAATGATTGCTGTGTTTGCTGCAAACTCCCTCTGGGCAAAGCTGGACAAGGATGATTCACCTTTGTCTAAAAGAACAACCCAGTAAAACATCAGCTTCCAATTTGAGCCATTTCCTGATCTTTATTAGGTTTATCTGTGCTCCTCCTCCTCCTTCACCTCTTTCTCTACCTCCTTCTCCTCCTCCTTCTCTTCATCCTTCTCTTCCTCCTGAAGAGTCACCTATGTGGAGTTAGGCAAAACATTGTAAAATTTTTAGATACACCAATTGGTTGACCAGTACCAAACAATCAGCCTTGTAAACATACATACAAGTAACTTTTATGTGTATACAAGTACATATGTAAATACAATGACAATGACTGGAAAGAGGCCATGGGTTTGAGGGATAGTGGGGAGGGGGACATGCGGGAGGATTTGGAGGGAGATAGGGGAAGGGAGAAATGTTGTAATTAAAATACAATCTCAAAAAAAATTAGATACTACCACTATATTCCAGTTTATGGCAGAGTAAATTTATACTGATTTTGAAAGACAGGGGATGTTTGGCTTATCCTTCAGAAATTGAAAACCAGAATCTTTGACACCTAACAGGTCAATTAACAATAAGAAATAGAGTGCAGGAGAAACTTGGAATCGAGTTCTGTGCCCAAAAATAAACAAATCAACACCAACCCCAAAAGAGCAAGAACATCACAGTGTCTCGGGGGGACCCAGGACCTACATTCCCACCTTAGTGGTGAAAACACCTTTGTAAATTCTCACCACTTTTTGAGTGTCACAGGGGCTAGCCTGTGCAAAGGACATTTACATTTATGTTTACATTTGCTTGCCCTTGGGGTAGTTGCTCATTTCATTCAATTATGTTGCCCTTCCCTTGGCCCCAGTACTACTCTATCCACGAGTTCTGAAGGTCGGTGAAGATACTCAGGTGGACACCTTATTTGCTATTACAGATTATGCCATCAACATTCACACGAAGGGCGTAATGGTGTTCACTGTCTAAAGTTCTCTAGAAGTTGCCAAAGGCAACCTCTCTGGATTGAATTCTTGATCTTTTCACATCAGGTTGTCTAGTTCCTGGTCTATGAGTCTTGGCACTCTACTATGTATCGCACCCTGAGGATTCACTAATGAATGACAGGCATGGGCTCTTGTCTCAGGGTGCTTATGTTTGAACATCAGAACCTATCGTTACTCAAACATTTGCATAGTCAATTCCTTCATCACAGCAGTGGAGCATATTCAGCAGACACAGAAAGATCTCTAGAGCGTGGTGAGAGAACAGGGTGTGGCTAGGGGGAGGGCAAGCGACTATGGTGCAGGCAATGAGCCTGTCATCCACTCTTCTTAGCAACAACTGATCTTAGTGAATGACATCTGTCTGCTTCCTTTGCTTCATGGCATCCCTTCTGGTTTGACCAGTGGGAGGCAGGAGGAAAGGACAGTGATGCCCAGATTCCTTTCTGTAGGGCTAGTGTTGGCAGAGGCTGCTTTCCTCCACTGGACACTATGACCCTCTTACAGGTGCTAGTTTTGGTGATGGCTCCTTCCTGCTGCTTTTCACACCAAGGGTGTTGTCAGCCCAGGGTTATTTCACCATCTTTCTTTGGTTTTTTTAAATAGTTATTTTTATTTGTATGAGTGCTTTGTCTGCATGTGCATTGGTGTAACACATACATCGCTGATGTCCATGGAGGCCAAAGTTGGCACTGAATCTCCTGGAGTTGGAGTAACAGGTGCTTGTGAGCTGCCATGTGGGTGCTGGGATTAAACCCAAGTCATCTGGAAGAGCAGCCAGTGCTCTTGACAACTGAGCCATCTCTCCAGCCTCATTTGCTTTCTTATACCCCCACTTACTTAGTGTTCTATTGCTGTGAGGAGACACCATGAACCATTTAATTGGGGCTGGCTTACAGGACAGACAGAGCTTTAGTCTATTATTGTCATGGTGGGACATGGCGGTGTTAGAGAAAGAGATGAGAGTTCTACATCTTTATCTGCAGACAACAGGAAGAGGCAGTGCCATACTGGGTCTAGTTTGAACATATAAGATCTCAAAGCCCACCCCCAGTGACATACCTGCTCCATGGGGCCATTTTCTTTCAAACCACCACACCTACTGTGGTAGTTTCTATATTAGATGGTTTAAAACATCAGAAATTTTTGTCTAATTTCTGGAGTCTAAATATCTGCAGTCAGGGTGTTAGCAGGGTCATAATCCCCGTGAAACTGGTAAGAAATACTTTCTTGCCAATCTTCACATGTGTTTCCAGAGTGTAATACAAATGGCTTCTAGCTCCCAACAGGGCCTCTTGTCCTACAGAAACCCCAAGAGTCCACGTTCCATTGCGTGCACTCCTATCCAGTTTTTTGAACCTAACCAGACTCTCCCATTCAGCTCTGTTGACAGAACTCTGGAGTGTTTTGGCCTGCGTCTCCCCCAAAGTCTTTCATATTCTTTCTGGAAATGAGTTTCAAAGGCATATGAACTAAATGGACAGGATAAACAACAGTGAATGATGTCTCCACATTATGGTACAGATCTCTGTATAGGTTGATTTGTCTTATCGGTCTGACCAAAAGCCAAACCAAACCAAACCAAATACCTGACAGGAAGCATCTTCAGGGAAGAAGGATTTGTTTTGGCTTATAGTTTGAGGGAACAGCTCATCACAGTTGGGAAGGCATGGCAGTAGGGACTCGCTCATATTTGGGTGTTTGGGATGCAGAGAAGAGAGGGTGGCTTTGGAAAGTGTTCAATTGGCTTTTTAGTATGGTACCTTTACCCATATGATGGTACTACCCATATTCAGAGTGAATTTTCCTTTTTCAGTTAAACTTCTCTGGAAATGCTTTCAGAGAACCCAGATATGTGTCTCCTAGGTGACTCAAAACAATGTCAAGTTGTCAGTGTCCTTCCTTCAATAGGCTTCCAGCAGAATGTGTGTCCTAGATTAGAGGTGGGTTTTCCAAGCTCTAATGATCTGGATTTAAAATATGTCTTCCTAACTGAAGATCCAGATTAAAGGTGAGTCTTTCTGCAGCTCAAGAGATGCAGATTAGAAGAGAAATCGATCTTTCTCCTTTAAATTAAGCAAAAATCCCCTACAGATGTGTCCTCAATATTTGGTTCTTTTTAATTTTAGATGTTGCCAGGTTGACAACCAAGAACAGCCATCACAAAAATGACACGAACAGAAAACAGCCTTAATCATCAGGTATTCTGTACCCAGAAGTAACCTCACTGGCTGTACGATCTGGACATTTTTCTTTCTGGTGCATATTGTAGCATCTCTTTCATAGAGCAAGGCTGAATTTGTTAGTGGAGATGTTGGCATTAGTTTCTGACTGCTGTTACTGCTGTTACTGCTGGTTTGGTCTCTATTTGTGTGAGTGTCTTTTATTTTTTATTGCAATCTATCTATTTATTTTGGATTTATTATTTATACGCCAAGGCAGCTGTTTCCTTGGAAGAGAGATAGATTTTTGCCAACATGTCAATTGTTCACCAGACATTAATCCATAGCTGTAGCAAGGAATTTAACAGAGAACATTATTAGATCAGATTCATTTTTAGCAGCAGCTAAGTGCTTACCACAGATTTCTGCCCACATCAAGTGCCCTATAAATGTTGTTTTGGACTAAAGAAAGAAAATACAAAACCAAACAAACGTAATGGAAAGATGAATCAGCAGAACAGGCATGGAGATTAAAGGAGTGAAATCAAACCTAAAACACAAGAAGACTTAGCAGAGTGCTATAGAGTTATCCTTTAAAAGCAACGCAGAACAAACTAGACCTGGAAGGGACTGGGGAAGGATGGACCACAGTAGGAAGCTGATCAGGCAGTTAGCACACATTGTGCATGCTTTGAGCCCACATTGGGATACCTGGGAATTTTAAGAGTTACTAAAACTTGGGAGCTACTTTTCTAGAATCTCCTTCGTCAGTCTTGGACAGGTTCTGGAAATCAAGATTTTAAAAAATTCTTTCCAGGGGCACACGAGATGGTTCTGTGGTTAGAGCATTTTCTATTCTTCCAAAGGACCTGAGTTCAGGTCTCAGCACCCACCTGGGGGTCTCTCACAGTCATTTGAATCTCCAGCTGCAGGGGATCTGACTCCCTCTTCTGGCCTCTGTGGGAACTGCACATACCTGGTATATTCTTTTTCTTTAAAAATAAAAATATATATTAAAAATACCTTCCCCAGCTGAGCATGGGGACCCCAGTGGAGGAGTTAGGAAAGGACTGAAGGAGCTGAATGGGTTTGTAACCCCATAGGAAGAACAATAATATCAAGCAACCAGACCTCTCAGAGCTCTTAGGGACTAAACCTCCAACCAAAGAATATACATGGAGGGAC
The DNA here is from genome assembly GCA_028551405.1 of Uromys caudimaculatus. Lineage (NCBI taxonomy): Eukaryota > Metazoa > Chordata > Mammalia > Rodentia > Muridae > Uromys > Uromys caudimaculatus. Next base: position 62,262,499 of record CM052708.1, on the reverse strand, counting down.
CCAAGGCTCCAGCTGCATATGTAGCAGAGGATTGCCTTATCTGGCAGCAACGGGAGGGGAAGCCCTTGGTCCTGTGAAGGCTCAAAGCCCTACTGTAGGTGAATGCTAGGGCAGTGAGGCTGGAGTGGGTGGGGGAGCACCCTTATAGAAGCAGCGGGGAAAGGGGGGATGGGATAGGGGGTTTGCGAAGGGGAAAGCTGGAAGGGAGCTAAATTTGAAGTGTAAATAAATAAAATAACCAATAAAAAATTTAAAAATATGTTAAAAATGCCTTCCCAAGTTGTGCTCATGAAACATAAATGATAAACGATATGGTTGCCTAAACGAGATCAGTTGACACTCCAATATGCATGGAAAAATTTCACAAGGTCCCATTCCTAGAGGAAGAGACTCAGCCAAGCAACGGTTGCTGAGGGAGGGAGAACAGCTTTCTCCAGGGACAAGCTTTCTGATAGTTTATTCAGCCCCAAGTGTTTAATCCTAAACAAATGTACATGTGCATATGAGTGACACTAAATATACACTAAATGTACTCAGTTACGGAGTTCCTGACCCCGGGGGAAAACCATAGACTCAATCCAATTATAATTAAGGGATTTATTGATTTTTGCCAGCAATACAACAATCTCCAAAACAAACTGGAAACTACTGTGAGAAGAGGGTAAGGGAAGAAAATTTAAAGATGAAAAGCCACAAGAAGACCTCTAGTATCTGCGTAAGCAAACCAAGGCTGCTCTGCTCTGCCAAGATTAGGTAGTCAGGATGACTAGAAGGTTACAGATGCTAAAAGGCAGTTAGTCACCACTGTACATTTCTGTGTGAAGATCACAGAGTCAGGGTCACTGGGAACTTACCTTCCAGGGATTGGAGTCAGAGGCAAATACCCGATGGGTACCAAGATGGATGCCTAGCATAAAATGGAGGGGTGTGTGTGTGTGTGTGTGTGTGTGTGTGTGTGTGTGTATGTATATGAACATACATACATGCATATGTAACAATAAAAATTAAAGAAGAGTTCATGGATTTGACAAGGAGTGAGAAGGACACAGGAGGGGTTAGAGGTGGAGAGGGGAGGGTAGAAATGATATAAATGCAGGGGTCACATAGAAATTCTAAAACCAACAATGTAAATAAAAAATCATTACAGATAATTCCAGTGTAATGTAAGCCAGGGCTGAACTGCAGACAGTAAATGCTTATTACACTGTTGAGCCCAGGGGATAAGGCAAAAGTGCCCCCTGTGACAGGAAGGCCACTGTGGGGATCACAGGCTGTCAGGTTCTGATTTTTGTCCTTTCTCCAGAACAATGAATTCCTAGTAAGGCATCTGCTTGCTGGTGGATCACTGCTGACCTCTTACAAACAGAAGGCATGAGGCAAGTGTTTAGGTCAGCACCAATCTGTCTTCCTGAGCTTCCACAATAGTGCTGGACAGTCGCGGTTGTTTGCTATTTCCCAAATAACTGGGTATATCCTGGCCTTACTAGGCTAAGTCCATGTTCTTAGTTCTTTCTCCTAATCCTGCCCTGGCCTTCCACATCTAAATTTTGTCCTACAAAGCTATTTTCTGAGCATTAGAGTTCAGCCAGGGAAGCCCATTTGCCCTTCAGCTGATGCTTGCCAGTAGATAACACAAAGCTGTGAGAGCTGAAACAGTCCAGCCAGAGCAGTAGTCAACTTTCAACTTTGTGCCCCACATCCTCCTTCACTGGAACCCTCCCTCTCTTTGTCCCTCCTTTCCCTTTCGTTTTCTGCCTTCCAATCCCTTTTAGTATAGCGTCCATTGTTATCCAAGAACATTTGCCATAAAGAGTGATGTGTTTGGTGCTCGGAGTGTGATGGCTATTCTTGGTTGTCAACTTGACTCTATCTGGAATGAATTACAATCCAGAAATAGAGGGCACAGATGTGATCCAGATCTGGAGGCAGAAAGACACACCTTTATCCTGGGCCATACCTTCCTGGGCCTATATAAGGACAACAGAATAAGGAAGTTTTTTGTTCTTTGTCTGCTTGCCCTCGCCTTGCTAGTACATCCTTTCCTTCAGTGGCATTGGAGCCTGTTTCTTCTGAATTCCAGAATATACAGAAGACCAGCTGAGGCACCAAGCCTTGTGGGACTGAGAAACTACTAGATTTTTAGATTTTCTTTCATAACCATTGCTGGATTAGTTGAACTGCAGCCTGTAAATCATTTGTATTATATATATAGTATATTATGTAATATATATATGTATATATACATATATACATATGTATATGTGTGTATATATATATATATATATATATATATATATATATATATACACATATATTCCATTAGTTCTGTAACTCTGACAAATACATGGAGGTATCTACTTCCTTTAAGAGGCTGGCAGATTGCTTTCTGCTTTCCTAGGATTTACTTCATAGAGAAGATTTTATGTCATAGGATGTGAATTTTATGCCATTTGAATAGAAAGTGAAATTCTTTTTTAAAAAAAATGTTTATTTTCATTTTATGTGTGTGGGTGTTTTGCCTATAGGTGTGTCTGTGCACTATGTGTATGCTATGTCCATGGAAGCCCAAAGAGGTCATTGGATTCCTTTGAACTGGAGTTACAGACAGCTGTGAGTGCCATGTGGATGTTGGAATTGAACTTGGGTCTTCTGCAAGGGCAGCCAGTGCTCTTAGCGGCTGAGCCTGGAATGAGAAATTGCCCAGCCTGGAATGAGAAGTTCTTTCTGGCCTTGGAAGTCCTCTTTGTTTTCCCTGCTTGCTGGAAGTCTGAGGAACCTAGTGAACTTCAGATAGAACAACAATGAAACAACAATGAAAGTGTTCATGCTGCTGATAGATGAAAAATCAATTTTTATTGATTGAAGATTAGTTATTACAAACAAATGAAACATGTGATTTTGTATTTCTGTCTAATAATATTCTAAAAGAGAGGTAAAGCTGGTAAAAACTTGGATTAGAAGCATATGGTTAATTATTTTTAAAGAATTTGAATGGGTCCCTATCTCTTTGAAATATTCTCTGCATATGAGGAAAAGGTCAGGGCTCAAGGTTGAGAAGTTAAGGCAGCAAGAGCTTGAAACAGCTGGTCACATTCCCATTTGTGTGCAGGAAGCAGAGAATGATGAATGTATGTGTGGTGCTGCTCAGTTCTCTTTCTCCATTTTATACAGTATAGGGCCTCCTGGCCAGGGAATGGTGCCACCCATAGTGGATGGATCTTCCCGTTTTAATGAATGTAATCAAGATAAGTCCCCCATAGACACACCCAGAACCCCTACTCCCAGACCATTCTGTCCTGTTGACAACCTTCACAGCAATGAATGCTTTCCCCTTCTGTTGGTGGTGAGACTTGGATAACAGAAGAACATGGTTACTTTAGTACTTGTAGGAAGCTCACATTTTGTAGATAGAATTATGCAGCTGTGGCATTGAGATCTTGCTGTGTAGATCTTGTACCCTTCATCTCTACTTTTCCTGTCCAGCATAGGCTGATGACACTGCTGTGCTCTCTCAGAACCCCAGGGACAACCCCCACACCCAACTTCATTTTCCATGGGGAAACAAATACCAACTCTTAATTTTTTAGTGGAAAAGGAGAAAGCTGTGGGAGCCTGCGGGAGCAAGATTTTCTACCATTTGCCACAAATGGGAGAGAATGGGGGGAGCCTGCCTCTGGGTAGGGCTTCAGATGTCAGACTGGGAAGACAGATATGGAAAGGACTTGTCTCCTTTTCCTGGGAACAGGTGTTGGTGGTTCTGACCCTTCATGCTAGTGATTCTCAAAGCCACTGACAAACATTTGTATCACTCATGGTTCCTCAGCGTGCCCAGCTCTTAGGTTCTGTCTGAGCTAACCATACCTAGTATTTTTCAATTAGTTTTATTACAGATTGGAAGGAATGAGACGGAAAAAATGGCAACAGAGTTAGAGCTAACTGAGGAAATAATGGGAGAGAACCATGAAATCCCTGTGGGGACTTTCACGGAGGCAGATGTGCGATATAATAAAATGGTGCCTTTGGGGTAGCCTTGGGGCCGGATGAAGAGATTCAAAACCAAGGAAGTGGGGCATTTGGTATTCAAGTGACAACTTGTATTGCAGTAGCTTAGATCATTAAAACCCAGTGTCCTTGTCATGTTCCAAGAGCCTCGCTCACTCTGCACCTGCTGCTGTCCCATTGCCATGACCTGTGTACCCCAGGCACTCTGGCAGAGTCTGTGGGATTGGCAGCGAGTTTTGATGGTAGGTAGAGACAAGTACAGGGACAATGACAGGTGTATACAATTTTTGGTAACATTCAACACAATTAGAGGTGTCATCTCTAAGAGTGGTTGTTTTATAATTACCACTGTACTGCTGTGCTAGCACCTAGCTTTGAATGCATATGCTGCTACATACATCATGTATTTGACAAGTTAAAGGGCTCTTAACATTGAGCTGTGTAATGAATGCTCAGTATGAGTGAATGAAAAGAATATTGAATGGGAATACAAACTGTCCTTTCGTCAGGGCTTTAATTGCAAAGGAGTCTGAGAGTCAGTGTATGTACTTGACTGAGTGGTGACTATACTTGGGAAGCTACCAGAAGGTGGCAAAGGAAATACCTCATGATTGCCTTTCCATGATGAACAACCCTGGCATCCGGCAGCATCATGAGGGGAGTCGCAGTCCACGACAAAGTACACAGAAACAGTCTACTTATCGGCAGTAGCCAGGCTACAGTGGAAATGGGGGCTGCATAGGGGATGACACAGGCCAAGGAGACAGACCAGAAGAGCCCAAGAAACAGGACTTTTGGAAGACTTGAATGAGAACAGTTTCTTTCAGAATACCTTACTTTACAACTTACCAGCTTGATTTCCAGATTAGTGACCCAGAGGGTGAACTGAGAATCACAGTTCTAGTATGCCAGTGTTACTGTTGCCTTGATTTACAAAAAGGTGCTGTGTCTGAGTTGACCTACAATATAGCTGGGGATGTCTTCTGGGCAGTATACCAAAGGCCCATCACAACACCACTGTTAGTCCGGAGGACTCCTTATAAATATTTACTTATATACGAATAAATAAATACTATAGCATAAGCTGTTATCTAGGGCTAAGTACAGAAAGGGCACAGGAAGAAAAAGAAAATAAAATTCAAAATGCTATTTCAGCGGAGAAATATTTATTTTTGCAATAGAGATGCAATCAGACAAATGTCCTCTACACTGACAGAGATTAAATCCTGAGCTTCAAATACATGGAAGCTTATGGTAAACTTTCTTTATGGCAACCAAAGTGGAAAGAACTAGCCTTTGCACATAACATGGTAGCTGTTCAAAGGGATCCATGAACCAAAGCTTTCCCAGTGGACAATCAGGGACCTCGGTTCATACAGGAAGATCAAGAACAAAGAAAACGTTCTCAGTTTGTAGTTAGACAATCCAGTAGAACCTGGGCTCTTGGGGTATAGGAGAACTAACTGATTAGTTAGTACAAGCAGGCATGAGCCAGACTGGGGTCAGAATTCAGAGGAAGTGAGGTTGCCATGAGCTGTTATTAGAATAGCTGGGAGACATCATTCCTGGTCCAGGGAGTTTTTCTTTTTGGCTTTTTCTGTGGCCCCGGGTCTGAATCAAGAAGTAGCATTGTGTGGTTGAATTGTGTTGTGGATAGCCCTGGGGCTGATTGCAATATGATGCTAATTCTGCCCTCCTGGGAGGGGCTTCAGACGAGGAGTGAGTTACACCTGTGACTTTTTATGAACCAATCCCCTAATGAATAAAAGAGCCAATCACTGGGCGCATAGGGGGACTTCCACGTCGGGGAGAGGAAGAGAGGAAGCAGGAGAGTAAGAGCCTCTTTTGGAATGGGGAAGGCAGATAGGTAAGATGTAGCTAGTAGAGTCTCCTGGTAACATGGAGATTCCACAAGGATTCGCCACCAGAGGAATCAGACTTTGATAAGGTTTACAAGATTAGGTTTTAGTTGTTACACCCAGAGATTGAGTTATCATTGTTTCTGAACTAAGTTTGTGTTGTGTTTCCCTTCACTCAGCAGCTCATCTGGGTTCCAGAGAGAAAGATACAACGGCTAAGTGTGGGTTTGCCTGATGTGCACCACAGAGGCCATGGGGGTCAGAGCACCACGAGATGAAAGCAGGTCAGCCATTGCCCACCAGTGCATGGCTGACCAGCCCGTCGGGGATGAGAGAACCAGGGAACAGTGCGGGAACTTGTGATATATTCCTTCTTTTATAATATTTCTCGCAACAGAATTGAATCGCTGCTCTGCTGAAGCAGGAGAGTCTTAAGAAAGCCAGTGTCTTTCTCTTTGAAGTAGAGGGTAGATCTGAGTGGACTGTTGTAAGAATCGAGTCATGTTTGCTGTTCCATACCAGCTCACCAGCTGGGGTGCAGGAATGAAGGTGGTTTATAAAAGCTTTGCAGCACTTTCCACACCTACAAGGGATGATACTAGCTCAGCTTAGCATTTTAAACTCAACCACTCACCTTGTGCCAATGTGTTCTCTTATTTGAGATTGTTCATTTAGAAAAACACAGGAATGGGGTGTTATTTCTTTAAATAAAACATCCTCAGTGTGTGTTGCCTGTACCTCAAGTGATCTCTAAAGCAGAAATTCAGTTCAGACAGTGAACTCAATACTCATATATTATGGGATTACTAAAGGCAGCCTGCCCCGAGGGGTTTATAAATCGGGGAGGGGGAGCACTCATGGCATGAGAGAAAACACCTGACTAATCCAAGGCAGGCAGGTACTTCTGTGGTGCTGTTTGATATCACTATCCTAAGTTCATGAGCCATGAACACATCTGTGAAATTTAATGCTGCAAGAATGAATGAGATCACTCAGGAAGAATCAGAGAAGTCCAGTAGGAGCCCTGGGTACTCTAGAAGCTCCATAGTGGAGTAAAAGTCATTAAAGAGAATCAACAAGGAGGGCCTGGAGATCTGCAAAGGGTAACTGAAGTCTCAGAAGCTAAACACGAAAAGCAATGAAGGACAGGGGCCATAGGTGGGAGTGGTGTGATATGGCGACGACCCACGCATTTGTCTTGGACTGGTTTCTTTTATTTTAAACAAAGTTATGAGGGTGGAGTTGTGTCTGTTTTGCTCTTGTTATATACCTAGTGTCTGGTACTGCATTTGGCACAAGACGGAATGCAAAATACAACTGTTAGAAAAAACCAGAGAAAGAAAAGCCAGTTTCAGGTATTTATAACGTATCCAATAGCATTTGTAGGTTCCTGTATAGAGTGGAGTCTTACAAAGAATGAATACTTTAGAGACCTATATAGACCTGTTGGCCTCATGTGTAACTCTTTTTAACATTATTAGATGTTCTTCAGTCTAGATGTACAGAAATGAACAAATACTGGTAATTTGTCTGATTGATTTTCCCACAATCCTTTGAGAATTTAGTATTTGCCACTAAAGTCTCATGAGACATTAGTTGTTGGGTCACTACAAAAAAAGTAAAAGGTTTTGTGATGCCAATCCTGGCTTAACTAGGTACCAGCAGTAGTGGTTTTCAGAACATTTAATATTGCAAGAGAAATTATGAGTATTTAGGGACATTATTAATACCCATTCTTTGCCAAAATAATTCAACCACAGAATTATTTTTAACTGTGCAATTACGATTGCCATCTGGAGGGATGGTGGCATATGAAGAAGAACTTGCTAATTGTTGCTTGGAGCGTTCCGAGAATTCTAAGAAAACCAAAATCCTATCAAGCCTTTTACCAGTCAACATCGGGACAAAACACTGGGCAGGGTCAGAGGCACAGAGGTCTATCGTTGTTATCCCAAGGGATTTGATGTTTCCTTTCCGGTAGGATCCTTATGAAGGCCTCCCATGCTCTGTATCTTGTTGTACCTTCTGTGGGAAGGGTCTTGGTCTCTAAACAGTTGCTTTTGAGTTTGGCCAGAAGGGCCTTGGCCAGTGAGTGTGAGTGGTCATGGTTGATGTGTCAGAGGGGAAGCCTGCTCAGCTCTTGTTGGCTCTGCTCTTGCTCTCCTTCTGCCATGGCACCTGGGCTTTGAAATGTGCAGGGAAGGGGTCTTAATCTCTAGCCACCAGTTTGTGGGAAAAGCAAAGGGAATGTTCAGTACGAATTGCTGAGGCTGAGGCACTGGTAACGTATGGGAGTTTTCTAAGGCAGAGAGGGACACGGGAAGGCTGGTAGTTATGAATGCCACTTCCTTCAGAGCCCGTACAGAGACAGCTTGAGGGAAGAGGGAAGTGGGACCCAGGTGACTTGATTCCTAGCTGAGTATTTTCATAGCTCACAGGGAAACACTTTGCTCTGATTGAACACAACTCTGGGAGTGTAAACAATTCAACCTAGGTTGGATGAGGACTTGTAGAGCTAATGTAGGCTGTGAGGGGCCTGCATATTTGAGAAGAGGGAGGTCTCAATGTTTCATATGGCATGAAATCAGAGTGGGAGTTCATGGCTAGTCCCCATGGCATTATCTGCCTCCCCTAAGACATTGCACTTCTCCAGTGCTCTCTCCTAGTTCTCTTCTGGTTCCTACTAGTGGGAAGGAAGGGTTCTGGGTTCCAGAAGCACCAAGGTCTAGAAAATCCCAGAAGTTTTGGATTGCTTTTTAATAAGAGTAACAATTAACAGGAGTGGTTGTTACAGAAAGAAAGGGAGAACCTGTCTTCCCGCTTTGTTCTCCTTAATTCTTTATCTTCTCAAAGAACGTCACCACTACCACGTTAGGCGATGTGTCTTGAGATGAGTATGACAGCTGAATTTACAAATTCTCTAAGCTGCTGGGTGCGATAGGCCACACCTTTAATCTCAGGTCTGGGAAGTAGAAGCAGGTGAATCTCCTTGAATTTTGAGGCCAGGCTGTTCTACATATCGAATTTCCAACCAGCTGGGACTGTACTGTGAGTCCCTGTCTCAAAAAAAAAAAAAACCCAAAAACAAAATAAAGCAAAACAAAAAAAAAAAACAAAACAAAATAAAGCAAAACAACAAAACCAAAGACCTCTAAGCTTTTCTTGACAGGGAACTAGCTGCATCCTGTGGTTACAGAGTCCCTATGAAATCTCGATGAGCTATCCCCTTCCCACAAAAGAAGCTGGTTATGTTTAGTTACAGCAAAGAACACTTGTGTGATGCATCCCTGTTGCGGATGGTCGTCTTCCTTCCTGAGCCATCTTAGGGAACCCATAAGAACACTGGAAGAAAGTAGCATTTTCCCCGTTATAAACATGTGGGACCTTGGTGAAGCTGACTCTGAGCCATCCCCTCATTCTCTGTAACCGTTCATTACTCATGGGAAGAGCTAAAGCCTTAGAAGCCTCCAAGACCCTGTGCAATCTGAGCCCTTCACCTCCCTGGGCAGCTCTCCTCCGCCCTCCCTCAACTTCCACGCTTCGGTCGGTCAGATGTGCCTTCTTGCTGTTGCTTGAGGGTCCAGGCAGGTACTCCCCCACCCAGTGCTCTCCCAGCCGTTGTTCCTCGCTCTGTTACTAAGGCTGTATTTTTAATTTTTCACCCTGAGGACAGGAATCCAGCTTTGGCTGTTTTGCAGCTCAGTGTGTGATACAGCGTCAGGAGCTCCGTGCTTGCTCAGTAAATATTTGAGGGATGAGGCTGTGCCTCTCTATGATTACAGGCTTGTGCATTTTACTAATATAGGTTTTGAAAATAAGTCAAGTGAAAAAAAATAACCAAAAGGTTCTTGTTTATTTCAGTTAGGGGGGGGATCACTGAAAAAAAAAAAAAACCAAATCATATTAGGCTCCTATGATTTCCTCAAAGCTTCTGGACTTTCTGGGAAGGATTTACTTACCTGTCAGCATCCCTGTATAAGGACATCTTAGACATGCGGAGGACCATCTGCCCTGCTGTTGACCTGTGTGGCTCACAATGTGCTCTTGAGGATGCTACTTTTGACTCCATCTCAGGATCTCTAAGATTACTCAATGAACAAAAACAGAGCAAAGCAGGGCCTCACTGTATCCCAGAGTCTGCAATGAAGGCCAAATTCTGAAAAGATGCATCCATTTGGCATACAGATACATTTATGTAATTTTCAGATCCAATAAAAAGCAAAATCAAATTTGGTCCTTAATCTCTCAGAGCTTACAAACTAGAGAAAATAGGCAGAATGAAATTAATGAAGTACCATCTCAAGATGCCTCTGAGAAGCAAGAGTCAGACAATAAGGAGAGAGAGAAAAATCCCACAGGAAACAGTATGTGGGAAAGCCCTGGGGTGGGAGAGTACCAGCTTGGATATGCAAACAATGGCAAGAAGACATAGTTGATTGAAGCCCAGAAACCGAGAAAGGCTGGAGTATAGCTTCATAGTGAAGTGAAGGGGTCAGACTGTATAAGGTCTTAAGGGCTTTGAAAGCTTCAGATCTTCCTGCAAATAATGAGACCTTGCAGGAGAATTTCTAAGGAGAGGCCTGGCATGATCTATTTGTATTGAAGAGATCACTCTGGGACTAGAGGCTGAATTGTTTAGTCAAAGGCTGCCTAAACATGAACTGAGCAAGGACGACACCAACCGAAATGCCAAAGGGAATGGGAGACATCCCACAAGCCCTCAACCCTACACAAAGACTACAGGTAACTCAGGTATTCTGAGAATGGGAGAAATAGTCTTCTCCAGGGAAGAGCGCACCAATTGGTTATCCAATACCAGACCGTCAGCCCTGAAAACATACACATGAATAACTTTATACAGGCTGAGCAGATTGTATGAAGGAATATATGTGCACACATAGATGGAGGTAACAGCAACTAATGAACGAAAGACGCTGAAAAATTGAAGGAGAACAAGGAGCATCTGGGAGGGTTTGGAAGGAAGAAAGGGAAGGAGGAAGTGATGTAATTATCTCAAAAAAATAAAAGAAGTAACTAAAAACTAGATTTAAAAAGTCTTTCCCTTTTCCTGGCCTCCCAGAGCAATTTTGTTTTTGTAAAAAACAGAATTGTTATTGAAAATATTTGAATGGACAATGGGTTATCATTTATTCAATCAGTATTTGATAAACGTGCATATTAATGGAAGACTTCATGTGTGACCTTCTAGATTCCTTCAGGCTTTCAAATTCAATGATTTTAATTTCCCATTTAAAACCTTAATTGTTCCAAATGAAGGTCACAGCTTGGATTTGTTCAAGTTGCTTCCTTTGTTCGTACTATAGATGTATACCTCCTAGGCGTTTCAGAAGGCCACAATCAGTGCCTCCTTCAGGGCTGCGACGCCTTTGGAATGGGTAGCATGCTGTGTGATAGAAGCATCTTTTCCTTCTTTCCTGGCTGCCGGGGCCTCAGCCCCCTCTGAGGAAGAGGAAGAAACTGGCGCACATGGCTCGTTTCCCTCTTTGCTGTTGTTCTTCATTCATAACATTGGCTCTGCTGTGATGGCGGACCTGTCCGTCACTGTAGCCAGCTAATGGCACTGTTTCTGGGCTTAGGACACTTTCTGTCTGCCCTTGAGTCTTTTATTCCCAACCTCACAGCGTACCTGCTGAGGACCTGCTGAGGACCCGGCTTGGGAGTCTGGAGGAAGTGGTTAGTTCATTCCAGTTCCTAGGAACTGATTGATCTCTCTGTGCCTAGGAATTGATGCAGACTTTTCTTTTTTCTTTTTTCTTTTCTTTTTCCTTCTTTCTTTCTTTTTTTTTAGAAAGTGAGATTTCCTTTCACGTTTCTGAACACTATTCAACCAATGCCTCTTCATAATGGGTAAAAATTATCGACAGCAGAATAGAAGCAACAATTATATAAACGAGTTTGATATCAATTGCCTTTATTGGAAGGGCTGGGAAATGCATGGACAATATAGAAATAATAACCAATTCTTGTGTCATTCTTTTGGCTTTAGAAGTTTTGTAGAGATTTTTGGCCCATTTACACACTAGGTAAGACCTTCAGCAGGCTCGTCTCCACCAAAGTATGAGGCTTTGGGTATCATTCCAAAGGCTTCCCAGTTACCTCTAGTAAGCTAGAATTACTCCAGGTCTTTACCTTTAATTCTCTTCTGTCTTTTTAATTCCCCTCCCGCATCCCGCATCCTTCCTTTCTTCTCCTTGTTCCCCCCCGCCCCCCCCCCGCTCTCTTTTTTCCTAGGATCTCTCTCCCTTGGCTCCAGGCTGTGCCTTGCTTACCTACACCAAGCCCATCTTACATTCTGAAATTTCCCACCTAAACATGTCCCATCCATCCTGTAAGGGGAATGAATGAGCACTATTCTCATATTTCCTACTGCTCTTGTTTCGAATGAGACTTAACTGTGCACTAACGATTCATGTTTTGTTTGTTTGTTTGTTTTTCTGTCTTGATCTTGAGCTGGTGGAAGAAGATCCTGGATTTCATTGGATAATTTATGAAGGTGTGGTACAAAGCAAGGATTCAATAAATAGTTATTTATTTCTTCTTTTGTTTGTGAATGAATGAGAAATGGACATTTGCAAAACTTACATAATATACTCTTCCAGTGAGCATATAATATATAATATTACCTCAGTAAGAATAGTTGTTATATCAATAATGCAGATCATCTGTTTTCTGATTTTGTGATTGGCAACTGTTTACAAGTAAGGCTCACTTCTGTCTGTACATCAGAATCACTTCAGGAAATTTTTACAAATAAGACTCTTCCATGGCAATGGGAAAAATACTTATTTATATTTTTCAACCTCAATAGATTGTTTCAATAATGATGGTTGTTTGAATGAAAATAGAGCCATAGGCTTATAGGGACTGGCACTATTGGGAGGTATGGCCTTGTTGGAGGAAGTCTGTCACCAGAGGTGGGATTTGCAGTCTCAGAAGCCAGGCCCAGTGTCACTCTCTCTTCCTGCTGCCTGCTGATCTGGATGTAGAACTCTCAGCTACTTCTCCAGCACCATGTCTGCCTGCATTATACCATGCTTCCTGCCATGATGATAGTGGAATAAACCTCTGAACTGTAGGGCAGCCCCCAATTAAATGTTTTCCTTTGTAAGAGTTTGCTGTGTCATCAAGCCTCCACTGGACCAAATGGCTCCCCTTTCAGTGATGCCAGATAAGACAATCCTCTGCTATATATCCAGCTGGAGCCTGGGTAGCCCCTGTGTACTCTTTGGTTGGTGGTTTATTCCCTGGGAGCTTTGGGGGTCTGGTTGGTTAGGCCGCAGATGCAGGAGTGGGTGGGTGGGTGGGGGAGCACCCTTATAGGGGCAGGGGAAGGGAGAAGGGGATGAGGGGCTTGTGGAGAGGAAACTGGGAAGGGGAATAACATTTGAAATGTAAATAAATAAAATAACCAATAAAAAATAGTGTCTAAGCATTAAAAAAAGAGTTTGCTGTGGCCATGATATCTCTTCACAGTAATAGAAACCCTAAGAGAATGACTTAAATGTATTTCCCCAATTTCATGCTTTTGTAACTTGATCTTCAATGCAGTAATGGTGAGAGGTGGGACCTTTAAGAGGCAATTATGTATTGCCTACAGGAAATGATGAATGCTATTAGTTTTCACAGGAGTGGGTTTCTGACAAAACAGCTAGTGTAATACCTTTCCCTCTTGCTCCTTATCCTCTGCCAGCTGCCATGGGCTGGAACAGCATAAAGACCCTTGTTAGATCTGAGCCCCCTTGCTCTTGAGATTCTCAGCCTCCACAACTATGACAAATAAATTTATTTTCTATATAAATTGTCCAGTTTGTGGTATTTTGTTACAGTCACACAAAGTAGACTAGGACAATGAAGCTCCTAGACCAGTGTTTCTTAAACCTTAGTGCAGATGTAACTTGTCCAAGGACATTGTTCAAACACAGATTCTGATTTATTGGACAAAGAGTGAGATGTAGGACTCATTTGGAGAAATGACTAAATACTTATGTTTCCATCTGGACTACACCTAAATGGTTTGCTTAGACCAGTGGTCTTCAATCCTACAGGACAGGAAGAGCATAGGATGCAAGCGGTTATCTGAGTTATCTGGGAAGCCATAACTCCAATGCAAGTTAAATCTAAATCTCTGGAAATGTATCTCAGTCACTGATGTTTTCAAAGAATTTCCCCAGGCGATTCAAACATTAAGATGGAATTGAGTGAGAACCATTGCTCTAGAGATAAAGTGACCATATATAATGGTGGTTTCTCTGATTTCAGGGCAAGAATCAAGAAGCAAGGCCCTGGGTTCAATTCCAGGCACTTTCCCAAACAACCAAAACCCAAGCTCCTCCTTGTCTACTCACAAAAAAACCTCTCAAAGCAAGTCTTTAGATTACCTGTACCAGAGTCGCCTTGGGCACTTGCTGAAAAAGCATATTCTGTCAAGTATAATGAGAAGTTAAAGCAGGGCAGTGGTGGTGCACGCCTTTAATCCCAGCACTTGGGAGGCAGAGACAGGCGGATAACTGAGTTCGAGGCCAGCCTGGTCTACAGAGTGAGTTCCAGGACAGCCAGGGCTACACAGAGAAACCCTGTCTCGAAAAACCAAAAAAAAAAAAAGAGGAGTTAAGACAGGAGCATCCCCGTGAATTCAAGGCCAGACAAGGCTACATATAGATAACTTGTTAAAAACATAATTAATTAATTAACCAATAAATTAATTTTGTGCCTGCCCATAGGCAGATAAAATATTTACATTAAGTTCAAGAACATATATTTGAAACAGGACCTCCAGGTGTTTTATATGTGCAATAATCTGTTGTCCGGTAAGATAAAATAAAATCTCCTTAGCCTCATAGTCAGAGATCTTTAAACAAGTTGGTTATAGCCAACTTTCAGATTTCTCTTTCAATACTTTCTGCACCATCCGGTGCACTAGGCAGCTCCTGAGGTGGGATGCTTCTGGTACTCATACTCACATGCGATCCTCCCTCCTCAGTCCGTACATCACTTACTGGCTCACGGATACTGACAGAATGGTGAGATGTTGGTTCCAAGGTAGATTGCAAAAGAGCGGTGGCTTCTGCCTCATGCAACTCTTTTCCTCAGAGTCCTAGCCATGTTAAGAGGAGCTCTATGGGGATACACTTGTTGAAGATTGATTTGGATGAGAATGTCCCCTATAGGCTCTTATATTTGAATATTTGGTCCCCAGTTGTTGGCAAGGATACAGAGGTATGACCTTAGTATGCCACCAGGGGAGGAATTTGAGGTTTCAAAAGACTTGTGCAATTCCTAGTGCATTCTCTCTCTCTCTCTCTCTCTTCCTCCTCCCTCTGTTCCTCCCTCTGTCCTTCTTTCCCTCCCTCCCTCCCTCCCTTTCTCCTCCTCCCACACCCCACTTTGTGGTTGTGGATCAAGATGTGAGCTCTCAGCTTTTCTTTTGATCCACCATTATGGAGTCTAATCCTCTGAAATCATGAGCCAAATTAAATGCTTCTTTTTCTAAGTTGTCTTGGTCTTGGTGTCTTATCACAGCAATAGAAAAGTAACTAAGATAGGATATCAATACCCACGTGGGTGAGCTTAAAGTAGATCTTTTCCAGATCAAGCCCTGGGATGCCTATAGCCTTGGCTAATACCTCAGCTGCAGCCTCATGAGAATTCTGGAACCAGCTAAGCCACACTTGGATTTCTGACCCACAGAGAGTGTGGCACAACAAAAAAACTTTTTTTGTTGTTGTTGAGCCTTTAAATTTTGAGGTAATTTATAAGAATAGATAACTTGTATACCTACTGGGAAAATCTTTTTTCATTTATTCAAATCTTGACTCTCTCAAGCCTAGAAAATTCTATGAAAATTTTTTTCACAGAGATTGGACTTTTCATGTACTCTTAGGGCATTGCATATAAAGAATATTTATTATATTGCATATAATATTCATTGTTTATAGCATGTGTTCTATATTTTTTAATTTTTGTATTTCCAATTTTAAATTAGTGCACTAAATAATGGGCTTCAAAATGACATGTTCACACATATCATTATTTATTCATATTTATTCCTTGCATTTTTTTGTATTCTTTTGTAATCTTTAATTATAATTGCTGATGCTAGGCCTTCTAAAGAAAAGCTGTAAGCACACTGATAAGAATCCCCACCCTCTTTTTTTTTCATTCTCATGACTTTTCCTAATATCGTGAATGACATCAGTGGCTTTAAATAGTGTGTGGTAAAGGTGGCTTTATAAGGAAAGTTGATTGGAAGCCACTGGAGGATCTGACTTTTGGTTTCTACAGTCATTTCTGCTACATATGCTAAAGTTTAGCTTTGCATGAGGAGAAGATTCCAAATAGCTATCTGAGCAGAAGAAAGCTGGCTGCTAGAATACATTCCCTGGTGATTCCTGAATAGTGGCATCTTTAAAGATGCACCTTCCCTCTTGTCTGTTTCCTGGGCTCATCCAGACCTTATGCCCTGTGGACTCAGCCCTTCTTAGGGGCTAATCCAAGTATTTTATTCACTTGATTCATGGTCAACCCAGTCCATATTACCACGATTATTATCTGTTTACAAGATCCTTCTCATAACCAGTGTGAAGGAAACTTGCTTATTACCCTTCTCTGCCTATGCCCACGGGGCCTCAGCACTCCTCTCTAGCTAAGATGTAAAGCCTTTAACCTGAAACAGTCATGAAAATATTTCAGACAACATCTCTCCTCAGTCTTCAGAGTAGAGTTAAAACTATTGCTAATAGCGTTGGAAACTTTGATTAAAATGCTAATGGAAAACCATCCTCATTTTATCTAGTTTCTGCACAAGAAAGCTTCCACCATAAAGAGTGCAGTGAGCTACAATATTCACGCTGGAAGACATTCTGCTCAACAGCTCATTGTTTTAATACGAGGGCCCTGTGGGGAGAGAAGGTTGAGGTCCTGTTGGTCTCTCCATACACATTCTAGCAACCTTGTCTTCTCTCTTCAACTGGTATAGAAACTTCAAAGGGTGGGCCTTGCCCCAACTCAGCTCCAGCCTTTCTTATCAGAGGTGACTGTTAATGTAATCAGGAGGTCTCATCTCAGATGTGCTGCGTAGCTCAGCCTGAGACGGTCTCTCATTGGGTCTACCACCTTCGTCTGACTTTAGCCTTTCTTGAAGGGATCAGACACAGGACTGTAGCACCGTGGATATCTGACCCACAGTAGTACGTCCCAGCGTCTTTCATTGTCGCCTTCCGAATGTCAAGTATAAACTGGCTTTTTGAAATGTTAATTTTCCCTTTGAAGTTGCCCATTAAATCATCAGTAGAATTGTTATTTAGCTTGTATACCAAAAGCAGAGCATTATTTTCACTCTTCTTATACCAGCTCATTTGATAATTCTTCAAGTCTCCTCCTGTTACAGTGCAGTAGAAGGTGGCGGGATTCCCAGCTACAACAGTAAAAGTTTTGGCAACTGGTTCCAAAATTACATCCAAAGAGGTCCCTGAAGGGAAGAAGCTAAAGTCAGAGAGATTGCAAAGGGATTCCTTTACCCCAAGGGGATGGAGTTTGGGGACATACTGGGCATCAGTTCACTATATTAAGTCCCTAGAGAATTGTTCTAGCGATACACTTCCCAATGAGTAAAAGACCCAGGTACCTGGCCTTACCTGTACTGAAGATGACCATGCAGAAGACTGGACATCTCCAAAGCATGGCTTCACTGAGGATGAGTTTGCAGTAGGCTGGTGCTTTCCTGGGTTGCCCTGCTGAGACTTGCCTCTGTCTCTGTGTCCGTGAGAATCCTTATCTGCTGTAAAGGTGGTTTGATATTAGTCACTTCCTCAGAGAGACGTGTGGCAAGCTAGTGAGGTCATGGGCTGGTAGCATGTTAACTCAATAAACCCAGACTACCCCCCTATTGCAGGCCAGATAGTATTTGGGAGATGTAAAGGTAGAAAAAGATATGACTTCTGGATTCAAAGAATTTAGGGTTCTTTTTGTTTGCAAGGAAGCAGAGAAAATAGACAAATAGCAGTTACAGGGGGAGAATTAGGTCCTATAAAAGAGGTGGCCCTAGTGTTCAAAGAGCAACAAGGAAGATCTCAAAGCAGGGAATCCTAGATTGAGCCCTGAGACCTGAGAAGGACATGACAGGTTTTGCATCTAGAGAGCTCTCCCAGAGGAGAAAGAAGTCATGAAATGAAGTAGTCCAATCTGTGAGTGCCAGCTTCTTCCATCTCCAGATAACCTCTTGTGCAGTCCTTTATACCTGGCTTGCTGCCTCCCCCAGTCTGAAGCCCTTTCCTACCTGTGCTCGGCACCTACAGGAAAGTACTTGCAAATTCAAAAGTGTGTTATATAGTCTTGATCTGCTTCTGCTGTTCCTTCTTCCTGGAGTGACAATAACTTCCTTTTCCCTTTCCCACTTTCCATGAGGGAGGCATCCCCCTGGATTCCCTGAAACATTAGGCCATGACACAAACCCACTTTATTCTAATTGTCTGAGGATTGATTTCTTCTACGGGGCTTTAAGATTATTTAAAACAGAAGCTTATTTGCATTTGTGGTGCTATAACCAGACATAGATTATGTCAATATCAGTAGCCTGGCAGATGTTTACTGGCCAAGCAGGATTTTTGTTTGAAGTATCTGACTCCCAAGGAGCCCAGCTGGCTGGCTGCTTGTTCTAATGAGTGCTGAGATTAGAGAAAGATTTATCAGCAAACAGGTTAAAATCTGGGGTATCTACTTTTCTCACCTTTGTGGGTGTCTTTGGCAACAAGGTCACACCTATCTAAAGAGTAGTTGCTTGTAATAGCATGAGGCTCACTACTTAGGTGGGATCACTGACCACCATTTTGTAAAAGAACACTGATTTTGCAGGTCTGACTGTGGCTTGAGTCTTACTTTGGAACTTGCCAATACCAGGCAATTTACATCCTGAAGCTTTAGTTTCCTCATTTGTAAACAGAAATTTTAGTTGCTCTGTAGGGATGCTGTGAGATAAGCACAGATAAGCAGAGACTTCTTTGATGGGTATTTGTAGGCTCACCAGAGATGTTGATTTCTTTGTTGCCTCTTCTCTCTTGTCACGGTAGGTTAGTGACCTGGTCATAGCTCCTTGCCTGAGTCATAGTCACCATGGAAGACACAGACCTTGTAATGTCAAGTCTGACACAGAACAATCCTCTGAGGAAGGGAGGTTTCTGCTTGTGCATGGCAGTTTGCCTGTAGGACCCTGGGCCTGTAAGAGGATACGCTGAGCGGAGTCACATCAAGAGATGTGTTGCCATCTTCTGTACCTTTAGGCAAAGGATCTGAGACCACAGTTGGTTCAGTTTATATGGGCTGAGCAGAGTTTTTAAGAGGCAAAAGGAGTTCAAATAAAACCAGTTCAAATAAAACTCCTTATATGTCCACTCTGCTAACTTTTTTTTTTTTCTGATGTTCTCTTCTGCTCCGGGTTGTGGTACCATCTGCTAGTCTCTAGGGACACTCAAGAATCCATAAAAGAGACCCAGGTAGATACTATTAACCAGAACATTAGGACTTACTTTGCATTTATCTTGAGAATATACCCACCTTCCTAAATTCTTTGGGTGAGGAAATGGAGAAAATGTAATGAAGAAAAGCTTTCTTTGGTTTATCTTTTTACACATTACCCTCAGACTTCTCACATAAAGGTTTAGTAAAAGCCACATGGGCTGTGGTGGATTTCTGTCTGGGGATGGCCTTTATCAGCTGTCACCCTGCTTCTAATCTGTCTCTAGTTTCTCTGCTGTCATTGGCTTGCTGGATCAAAGAGCAGAAACAGAGGTGACAGAAGAAAGGAGTGGCATTTATGTTTCTCTAGACAGATGTAGGACCTCAGCTGCTGAGCATCCCAAGACTGCCTTCCCTAAAAAAGTGATTCTTCTCCTGTGTCTGTTTGGGGCTTGGGATGTGTGAGCTGCTGGGATTTATTTCTATGATTTGTTTTCCTGCAGTGTCTGTGCTTTGCTGGTTGTTTTAACGCAAACATGAGAGATTTAGAGAAATTCGTGAGGCATTTCTATGGGTGTCAAGGAAACTCACGGTCTCATTTGTGTCTATAAAGATTTCGGCTGCCAATATTCCATCTGCAATTCACTTACCCAGCTGTGTAGCAACGACTGAAGCAGCTGCCAATGAAAACAGCACAGAGGTGAGCTGAGACTCCTTCCAGTGGTAACTCTGCTGTTGCTGCTGCTGCCGACTTGGGACCTTGGGATGTAACTAAATAAACATTTTCATATTTAGTTGCAGCTCAAGGTTTGATCCCACTAGGATGTTGTCTTGGTTCCCACCAGCAGCAGCTCATCCTGGGATCTAAATGTCACAACTCCAGTCTGTGCTTCATGCTGGCCCAGCTCCCACAGTCACTGCTAAGATTCAGCTTCTTGTTCCCATATGAGACTGGACCAGGCTCCTCTGCTGCACTGTGTGCTCCACCACTGTGTGATCCCCATAGTCAGTGTGGGGGGGGTCTGTGCTCCTTCCCTTGACCAGAGTAGACACTCAGTTTACACTGTTGAATGAAAAATTAATCATTCCAACTCTATATGCTGAGACTTGTGGAGACTCAAACAATGACTTAATTACTTCGATGTCTCTGGTCACTTTTTCTTCAATGTTTGTCCTTCATAGATCAGAGACGGAGGTTGGAGGGCTTGCTGGGAGGTAAGTTGGTTAGAGCAGACTGGGGGTTTCCATCAGCTCCAACATGAGATTTTCATTTAGTTCCCACTAATCATTACCCGGAAACCTGCCCTTGTGCAGTTCTTGCCAGTCAACATATAGCTTGCATGGCATTTTCCTTTTTTTTTTTTTTTTTAATACTTTATTTACATTTCAAATGTTTTCCCCTTTCCGGGTCTCCCCTTTGGAACCCCCTTATCCCATCTCCCCTCCCCTGTCTCTATGAGGGTGCTCCCCCACCCACCCACCCACTTCGGTCTTCCTTCCCTGGCATTCCCCTGTGCTGGGGCATCTAACACCCTCAGGCCCAAGGGCCTCTCTTCCCACTGATGGTCAAAAAGGCTCTCCTCTGCCACATATGTGGCCAGCACCATGGGTCCCTTTATGTGTATTCTTTGGTTGGTGGTCCAGTCTCCTGGAGCACCAGGGGGCAGGCCAGTTGACACTGTTGCTCCCTCCATGGGGCTGCAAACTCCCTCAGCTCCTTCAGTCCCTTCTCCCACTCCTCCATCTGGGACCCCACGCTCAGTCCAATGGTTGCTGTGAATTGAATCTTGGGTATTTCGAACTTTTGGGCTAATATCCACTTATCAGTGAGTACATACCATGTTTGTTCTTTTGTGACTGAGTTACCTCACTCAGGATGATATTTTCAATCCATTTGCCTGAGAATTTCATGAAGTCATTGTTTTTAATAGCTGAGTAGTATTCCTTGTGTAAATGTACCACATTTTCTGTATCCATTACTCTGTTGAGGGACATCTGGGTTGTTTCGAGCTTCTGGCTATTAAAAATATGGCTGCTATGAACATAGTAGAGCATGTGTCCTTATTACATGTTGGGGCATCTTCTGGGTATATGCCCAGGAGTGGTATAGCTGGGTCCTCAGGTAGTATTATGTCCATTTTTCTGAGGGTCTGCCAGACTGATTTCCAGAGTGGTTGTACCAACTTGCAATCCCACCAACAATGGAGGGGTGTTCCTCTTTCTCCACATCCTCACCAGCATCTGCTGTCACCTGAGTTTTTGGCCTTAGCCATTCTGACTGGTGTGAGGTGGGATCTCAGGGTTGTTTTGATTTGCGTTTCCCTGATGACTAAGGATGTTGAGCATTTCTTTAGGTGGTTCTCAGCCCTGCGAATTTCCTCAGTTGAGAATTCTCTGTTTAGCTCTGTTCCCCATTTGATAGGGTTCTTTGATTCTCTGGAGTCTAACTTCTTGAGTTTGGTATTGTCCTTCTTTATTCAAACTTTCCTTTATGGTTGTCATGGAAAAGAAGAAAGATGATTGCTATCCTACACACTCAGCATTAGATAGCGGAAAGATCAGAGATTTTCCTCTTGTGTGCGGCAGTAGAGTTCCTTATGGGTAGACAACGCATCCGTGCTCCTAAGATGGCATACCCTAAATTTCATTCAGCAATTCTGATGACATGTCCTCACTGACCTTAAGTGTTTTGAAGGGAAAGTGAGCCCGGGAGAAATAGCCAAAAACTTATGGAATTGGTCCAGCAAAGCTAAGTCTTTGAAGTTGGATCCCAACACCAAATTTAACAAAGAATTATTTCCAACTTCTCATCCCAATAAAAGCCCATTTTGTGCTATCTTGTACCTTGGAAGAGCTGGTTTCAGAGGGTACCACATCAGGGATGATAAGCCCATATACTGCAAATGATAAAGCCATCAACAAGGTAGGAGATGAAGCACTGGAAAACATTCATCCTTAGGAGAGATGTGTGTATGCAGTGTGTGTGTGTGTGTGTGTGTGTGTGTGTATAGGGTGTACTTGTTTCTGTGCACATGGGTTGTGTGTGCACATACATATGGAGACTAGAGGTTGATATTGGATGTCTTCCTCTCTTGCTCTCTACTCTAGAGAAGACAGTTTTTACCCACTCTCCGTTCTGAGCTCAGCAGTTCATACCCAGGAATCCCCATGGTGGTTTCTGCACACAGACTAGGCTGATGTGGAAGTGTCTGTGGGCAGCCTGGAGTCTTGAGCTGAGCTTGACATTCATTCTCTCTGTCTCTGTCCCCCTTCTCTCTTTCTTTTATTTTCAGGATGCTGTAAGGTGAGGCATACTTAGACTTCTTTTGTTACCTTGTTGGAAGTGGGATCTTTTCAGGTCATCTAGTATGCCTGTACTTTGATAGAACTAATTCATTTTATATATATATATTCACAAACAGCCTTAATTTTATTTCTGGATGTATGTTTGTAAGTTATTCCATTATTCTACCCACTTAATGAGTGGAGGTATTGTATTTTAATATCACACAAAGTCCATGCTTGCTTGTTTTATGAGGGTCAAACAAAAATTACATTCTTATTTGCTTTTTCCTATGTAGTGGGCCCTTAATAATTTATCAGCATCCTTGGCAATATCCTGAAAAAGAATTTGAAGGTCTTTTCAATTATATTTCTCTAAGCTCCCATTGATATTTAGTTCTTACTAGCCAGGATGTTAATATAGAAGAATGCTTCAGTTTCCAAGAGACTGACTTACTCTGTCTGTTTGTATGTGTTTGTAGTATATGCATGTGTGTGTACGCATGTTTATGTGTGCATGTAGGCACCCATGTAGAGCAGAGGTTGATATTGGATGTCTTCCTCTCTTGCTTTCTGCCTTATTTTATTGAAACAGTATCCTTGGTTGAACTTGGAACTCAGCAATTCAGCTGGCCAGTAAGCTTCAGTGATCTCCCTGTCCCTGCCCTTCTGGTGCTAGGACTGCAGCTGTGTATACCACTATGTTCAATTTTCTTATATGTGTTTGGAAGATATGAACTCAGGTCCTTATGTGTGCACTTAAGTTATTCACTGATCCATATTCCTAGTCCAGAGAGTGGCTTAATTTTTGTAAACAACTTGCTAAAGGCTCAACCCAATCAACTACAGGAAAATGTAATAATTATCACCATGTTAACTCATCAAAAACACAGGTACTTGGTATGTATTTCCTGTGTATCAAACCTTACTCTAAATATGTTGGCCCTGGATAGTTCACTTAACTTTAGGAATAATTCTCTCATAAAAGTTTTGTTGAGAAAAACAAAGCGCAAAGTACCTTGCTCAAGGTCATGTGGCTAGTGAGTTAGTAAGAGCAGACCTAGAATTCATACGTGAAGAAATCTAACTTTCAATCTGAACTTGAACTCAGTTGCTTTACTATGCTATCTAACACCCATCTATCTATCCCTCCCTCCATCCCTCCATCCCTCCATCCATCCCTCCCTCCCTCCCTCCTTCCCTCCATCCATCCATCCATCCATCCATCCATGAATCCATCATCCACTGACACATTCATCAATCTATCAAAAATCTTTAATCTATCTACTACATCTATGTATATAAATATTTACAATTTGTCAGGCTTTTAGAAACATTGGCAGGCTATCAAGAATCTGTGATTAAGATGTTAATTGCTGGCCTTGATTTTGCATGTGTGCAATTCATTTGTCCTTCAGGTAATCGGGGATCGTGCTTTTATTTTCAGGTGGAAAATTGATGTAATTCAATAGGATTTAATTTTCACCTCTCATGGTTTAAAAGGATAAAAGTGAGACACTGGTACCTGCTGAGTGTAGTTTATATTTGACAAGTACTCATTTTTAATTTGTATTTCCATGGCATTTAGCATATTGATTTGCAAGGCACAAGGGCTTCTTGGTTTCAAATGAATGTATTATAAATAAATGAGGCTAGTTCAGGATAACACTAAATGCTTGTGTCTTGTTGGTAGACTCTCTGGATTTTGTGCATTGTGTCTTCTTGGGACTTACAGTCTTTCATTCATAATGATGTCCAACAGAAATTACAGCGCCTTTAGTGCACAGCAGTGTACTAAAGTAGGGGCCTTGTCTCTTGGCTTTATATATTCATAGGTCGGGTATTGGAGAATGACTTTCCACAAACAAATGGCCATGTTCTGATTCCACTGTGCCCTCGGGACATTGTAGAAATGGGTGAGCCTTTGGTTAGCTCTTTGCAGATACAAGAACATGGAGCTGTGACTCCCATCAACATATTTATTCTGAATCTGGAGTGGCCTCCATCCTAGCCATGGCGGCCATGTTGGGTGATTCTATGACTTTGATTCTGCAGGAGACGTCTGGTGTAAAGAATAGGGAGTGGAAAATGAGAAGTTTTGGGAAACATACACCCTTTCACCAGGAGGAAGCCAATACGGGATGCTTTGCAGTTCTCAGAGCTGTGCCACATAGCCTACTTTGCATGCACAATACACTTGGGCCACCTTATCTACAACTGCCATGTGGCTGCTTCATTGCAGCAGCAATAAAAGAGAGAGGTCCTTGGGGGTGGTTGGTGCCTGTGCTATTGAAAAACACACTTAGGCTTTTCAGAGGCAGCAATCCAACAGGCTCCTTTAGAGGGGGCTTGGGTCCCCCTTCACTACACCAGGCTTGTATTCTCAGCATATGGTACATTTGCTTATCAGTCCCGGGAGGCTTATTCTCTGAAAAGAAACAACTAGGGAGATAATCGTTTTTGAAAGACACTTGGTGGGTCACGATCTCTTGGGTCCTTGTTCCTAGATTTCAGGAATCTAAAGTGCACAAAAGGGTGGATGGAGGTAGCAACAGCCATTTTTCTAAATGTATCCGGCTTTAGTTGCCCTACTGGAAATTTCTGGTTCTGAAAGTTGCTCTTCAGAAGCCACATTGGGAGGAAGCGACTTGCTCATTTGTAATGAGCCAATCCATCAACCACCTATTCAGCAAATGCTTCTTGAGTGACATTGGAATATAAGCGTTTCCCTGAATGCTTTGGATACAGTGGAAGCAAAGCCACCTAGCATTTCTAACCATCACGGAGTTTAAAATCTGCTGCTGGCATTTAACTTGGGTCGTGGGGAAAGGGCACAGTATAACAGTGAATATATACAAGATTGGGCAGGGGCAGGTAAAGGTGTGCCTAGAGTCTGTGTCTATCCAGGCAGGGCATTGTCCCAGGCCATGCAGCTGGTCATGAGCTCACTCTGGAGGAGACAAGTCTGGAACTTTCCCTGACAGCTCATGTTCCACCCAGCATCAGAGGACTGTCTTCCCACCTTCTTTTGTAGCTATTCTCCCATCAAGAAATCGCCCTGTCTGTTAAAGTTCTGTGGTTCCTGACTAAGCATAGTCATTCTATTCTTGGAGCAGAATCAGCTTGACTACTGTTCCCACTGTGAGGACGGCAGAGTCGTTATGCGATGACTTCTTTTTTATTGTGTACACAATGAAAGACTGCGGAGCTAGGACATTTAAATTTAGGGTAAACACTAAACTATCTTTAGGGCAGATCTTATTTTGGAAGCTGGGGTCAGGGACTTTTTTATTATCGCTTTTCTTAGTCTTTCCTCCTACCTCTGCTAAAGAGTTACCTCATTTCTCCTTTCTCTTCCCAGGCCCACCTATCTTTTTGGAAAAAAAAAATTCTCATGAACAACTTAAAGAGGATGATGAGACAATGAATAGATGCAAGGAGACACTCATAGCAGGGGGTCTGATTTTCGAGTGTCACCGGAGAGGGCTGTGGATGGTGAAGCTGTGCTGTACCTGCCCTGGAGTGGGAAGGATAACACTGAGGGCCAGGGCTCCTCTAGAGCAGTGATTCTCAATCTGTGGGTTGTAACCTCTGGGGGTCTCATATCATATGTTTACATTACAATTCATAACAGTAACAAAATTATAGTTATGAAGTAGCGACGTGATAATTTTATGGTTGGGCAGGGATCACCATAGCACGAGGAACCGTTTTAGACAGTTGAAGCGTTAGGAAGGTTGAGAATGGTCTAGAGGCTTGGCCAAATGGTCTTGCTGGTGTTTGGCACAGTGGAGCTGGTTGGGAAGATGCTTGTGTGTGTTTTGGGTGGCCCTGGGCAGGTTCATTCAGCATTCCTAGAGAAGGCTGTCACTGGTGCTATGGTGGGGGAGGGAGACGCCCTCAGAAAATGAGATTAAGATGATGCTGAGACTGAAAGAGAACAGAAGGCATGATGGCAGATTCTCTTGGATCTGAGTTCCCTTATTCCAGTGCCAGAAGAGAGGAGGAAAGAGAATTTTTAGGATGCTCCACATGGACTTACTATTCAAACATTATGAATTAGTTAAGAACACTAGTTGTAGTTGGTTGAATATTTATGCAATGGGCTTCATAAATAATAATTAATCAATATTGTAATGACTGGGGCTTCCAAGAATACTCTGGGTTCCCAAATCTTCTCTATTGGTGCCTAGAATTCTGCTTTTAGGAATTAATCCTTTGGATTACAGAAATACAAAAATGGCCTTAGAAAAATCAGCACCTGAAATCTAATGCACTAAAAATAAATGAGAATGAATTTTGAATGATAAGACCTTAGGGCATAAGACTTAAGAGACTCTTCAAGCTCACAAGTACCATGTCAGGAAGAGACCACTTTCCTTCCTCTTTATCCCTCATGTATCTCCCACCCACTTTTAAGCTCTTTCTTGGACTGGAACCTGAATGCCCACCTCAGGTTTTACATTTCCCATGTGGCTGATCTTCCTCCTTCTGTCCCCAACCAATCTCCACGTTGACAGTAATCTTCCTAAACACTTTCCAGGTACATTTCCTCTACATGATTCTGATTTATGCCCATTTCCCATGAACAGAATCCATGTGCCTTAGCCAGGTTCCCAAGACATTTATTAGCTATGTCACAGCTCCCACCCCAGTCACTCATCTGCTCTGGCTAATGTGGGCTTCATTTCTACCCAGCTCTCAAGCATGGCTCATATATTATCTGTGCTCAGCCTTGGCATCAAGGCTTCAAGCAACTCATCCACCAGGGATTTAGACTTGGAAATCCAGGCCCCAAGATAGGGTTGTATTTGAAATCAGTGAGCTAACCCTGGGGACAACCCTGGTCTCTTGAGTCTCATCTGTTAGTTGTCAGTCTTCTCTCATATGGAAATTTCCATATATTTTTGTTTTTAAGGTAGAGAACAGAGAAGTTACCCTAAAGGCCTTTCTTTTAACTACACCAAGGCATCCTGAGAAAGCCGTAGTGTAGGACATGCTTAATATATGATCACCTTGACTTCCATGAACAGTGATCGAAAAGTACTATATTAGAATTTTTGCTCAGTTTGTTTGTTTCCAGGGAAGACATCAAAGAACAACTTTTATAGTTTTTCAAGATTATGGTTAGGGGCCTGTACTCTGAGGCCCTAGGTGTAGACTGTAAGGGTAGGTTTAAGTCAGAAATTTGTATAATTGGCATACATTATAAAAGATGTCCCCACCCCGTCCTGGCTCCCTTTAACAGAACTGTTCTGTGAAGACTGCAGTCAGTGCTGGGTTTCTGTGGTTGGAGTAAAGACCCTGAATGAGATTTAGAGCACTCTTCTTTTGTTGACAATGAGTTTATTTATACTTAGAAAGTATTTACTGGTTGTTTTGAAGATCGAGTGATCTTAGCACTGAGATAGGTATACCAAGACAGTGCTTCATATTAAGGAAACCTAAGAAGGTGACTTTTGGTTAGAATGATGGACATGTTTTCTCATTTGTGAGTTTAGTTGGGATGTTTGTGCTCCCTGGTTAGATCTAATAACACAGATAAACTCCATGCTTGTGGTGTCAGAGCTCTGAAGGTAAGGCCTCACCTGAGACAGGGGAAAGTGCAAGATTTCCCCAGAAGAAACATTTTCTTTCTCCTGTCAATCATTCAGGACAGGAAGAGTTAGTCTTATATTGAGAAGAAATAACATCTTCTGTTCTAGGCACGTGGGGATGTCACAGTGCCCATAACATTTTTATTTGGAGGCACTGAATTGGCTGCCGCTGTGAGAAGTTGACCAGATGACTGGGAGAGTCTCATATTGAGAAAAGAAGAGTGCTCTAAATCTCATTCAGAGTCTTTATGCTAACCACAGAAACCCAACAATGTCTGAAGTCTTTACGGAACAGTTAAAGGGAGCCAACTATGGGCAGGGATTTCTTTTATAACATATCCCAGTTACAAATGGTGTTGGATTTCAAAACAAGCATGACTTTCTCTCCTTGAGCATTCAGTGGTGCTCTGAGTGAGATCTCAGAGGTCAAGGCAGCCTTTGTAATAAAAGTAGAAGGAAGTGCAGCCTGGAGAGGTGTCTCCTGAGAGCTCAGGCACCTGGAGAGGAGCACAGAAGAGCACATTGAGTATGGGGGATACCCACCGAGAGTCAGGGAATTCCCACTAATTACTTAGGAATGTGATGGGTACTGTGTTTTCTATGTTAAGGGGCTTTGGGGTTTTGTATATCTGACTATTAATGGACAGTGTCTGTGTTAACTCCAAGTCTAGTGAAGCCCCTGCACTTTGGGGCAGTGTTAGGAAAGAGCTCCTGGAAAGAAGGGATCTGAACCTTGACTTTCTACTTGAAATGGTATTTGCACAACAGCAGCCACTGGTTTAGCTTCACAGTCTGAGCATCCTCTGTCATCTCCAAAAATGCATGCTCAGCAACTGCGCCTTAGGTGTTCAGACAGCTGGAAAAGGGTAACAAATCTGGAACTAGTAAATTCCAGTTTGTACATTTGTGTCCACCCATCCATCCAACAAGCATTTGCTGATAAACATTGCACTGCTCCCTGGAATTTAAATACATCACTCCCAAAGACTTACATATGCATGGGTGGAGACAAACATGGCAGCAAAGATACAGATTGCTCCTGGTCATTGACATGATTAAGATGAGCTCTCTCCCAGGCTGTTTCTCAGGGAGAAGGTCACCTGCAGGGCTGGGTCTGTTTGCCAGTGAGCTGCCTTTGATTTCTAGGATCCCAGCTATGAGAAAGTCATTGCAAGAAGCCTGACCATGTTGTCAGTTGAGGGGTGCTCTGAGGGTGGGTCCTGTTTTTGTCTTCCAACATGATGCTTGTATCCTGAAATGATAAGGCAAGGTAGGAATAAAATGAAATGGAGCATCTGGCATTTTGGCTGATCCAGCATTGCCCCCTAGTGTTCAAAAACAGACATATAGGGAATGCCTAATTGCAGGAGTGAATCAGTGGATGTGTGCAGATTACAGGAGGGACTCAGGAGCAGCTGCCTCAGATACAGGTTGGGAAGATGGATTGGAAGCTGCCTGTGAGAGATGAAATTGAAGATTACTGTTCACTTATGGCCGGGTACTTTAGGAGCTATGCTTAGAAAGAGTCAGAAACAAAGCCAATTTATTTTCCTAATCTAGATTTTGCCAGAAGAAATAGCTGGTTGGCAAAAGCTGCCTCGGAGTTTAGACAGGTTGTGCTGATGGGGTGGGGGTGGGGTGTGTGTCTACTTAGAGCTGATCATCTGGTCTCTCAGTCTCTCAGGGTACTAGAGAGATTTTGATTGACAATTGCTAATTTGACACTCTCTGGCTTCGACCAGCACAAATCTGCTAAAATGAAGTAGGATGTAGACTCCTGTAGATAAGGGATATTGTTAGGTTTGCAAAGGAGTTTAGTCCATCACAAAGTAAGCTTGTGTTCCCTCAGGTCTTAAGTGGTTTAAGATTCATTAATCCAACTTTGAAGGGAAGAGTCTCACAACTGGAAGAAGCTACCCTTCCCCTTGGGGGTTTGGGGAAAGAGGCTACAATTGGGTCAATGCCACCAGGAGATACTAACCACAGTAGACTATTCTTCCTCTGAGATCTTGGATGTATCAGTTAAGGTTGAAGTTGTCTTGGCAGCTGCTCTGCTCTTGGCAAGATCTGCAACCAGTGCGATATTTGCTTCTTGACTTCTGCTTCACCTCAATACACAGTGTCTGCTAGATACATCATTGCTTGCCTTCTGAGGTCATGAAAGCATTGGAGTTACATTCGTACACTGGGTTTTCTGCTGCCTTATTTCTTTAGTTGACTTCTTGTTTGGTTTTCTGGACCTCTCCAAGTTTGGAATCTTCTCTGTCCCTATACCCAAACCCCCTCAGCTCTCTTGCACTGTGCCCCTGAAAAAAATAGAGAAACAGGAAAAAGGAAACTGCTAAATTTAAAAATGAAACAGAAGAGTGGCTGGTTCAGTAGCCAGGTAACTATAACACAGTGCATTCATTAAAGGTTGGATTGCTCACGTGGCTGCTATCAAGTTCAAATCCCGGAGGAGGTCCCTCTGTAGAAGCAAAGGAGCAACAAAGGGAGTGAGTGCAGGGCAGGACAGTTGAGATAGAAGAAGAGTGGTGATGGATAGAACAAGGGCATTTTGCTTGTCTTGGGAGAAGATGTCGTGAGTTATGCCAAGTCAACAAGACTCCAAGCACAGCCGCAATGGTATATGCATAGACAGCCGTCTGTGTTCTAGTGTGTAGTTAAGGAGCTGTGTGAAATCTTTTCTGCTAAACCTTATTAAAACTCCAGTGCCTCACATTTAATAAGCCCTTGATAATGAGAATATAGCTCATGGCCCAGTGGTTAGAGCTAATGCTTTGGAATCTAACAATCTGGAATCCAAGTGCTTCTTTGAGACTTTAGCTGTTGAATCTCAGGGGAGTTTCAGCCTTTCTGAGCCTTTGGTTTGCTATCTGTCTAGTGGAGACAGTACCTTCTCCAGCTCCCACACATTGACCCAGAAAGCAAGTAAGGTTAGGGAGGGAGATGTCTGTGAGGCCCTAAGTGTGGTGTCTGGCACATGGTTAGTACTCTCTGAAAACGAGCTGCTTGCTTTGTTTCCATGTATAGGGCACATAGATCTCTGTGGATTCATGAGAATTTTTTACTCAAATCCCCATTTCATCATTTCAGAGAAGGAAAATAAGCAAGCACAGGATCAAATCAATTATCTCCCTGCATGCCCCTTGACAATTGCCTTTTAAAAAATGTATTTTACCTGATATTCATACATGCTCATAATGTGTTAGATCAAATTTACATATCAGTTGCTCTTCAATTTTTCTGACATCTCTCTCTGCCACTTTTCCTTCAAATTTCATTCTCTCTCTTTCTCTTTCTTCCTCCTCCTCTCTCTCTCTTTGTCTCTCTCAAAAATATCCACTGAATCTACTTAGTACTGCCAATATTGCATGGGTGGGACCACCTACTGGAACACAGTAGTAGTATTTGCTTCTAAAACTGTAAAGACTGCCAAAGTCTCCAGAGACTACATGCAATTGAACCTGGCCTCAGATGGGAGAAACTCTTGCTTGCATTCACTCTCCCAGAAACAGAGATGAAGTGGTAGTGGCTCCCCCACCCATTTGCTACAAGCTGGATGCTGTGGCCACAACTCTGTCTTCTATTATAGATAAGTGTGATTGACCCAGTCTCATGAGCTGCCAGCAGGGGAAAGATGTGGAGGCACTGTAGTCAATCACCATTGAGAGCCTATTAGAAGAACAAGGTACCACGCAGCCACTTGAAAGGCTAAGAGTGTAGAAATGGCCATTACAGAGGAAACTCCTTCCGCTTGGCTGACTGGGGCAGGGTCTATGGCTTTACAACAATTGGTGCAGATGCTGGGTGAGGAGGCGCATTCATTTTGTGCTCAGTAAAACAACTTTTATTCATGGATGTGAATTGTTATCCCCTCAGGAAAGGTGAAGATATAGAAACAGGTTGCAGTTTCTAGGAGACTCTAATTCTCTCTCTCTCTCTCTCTCTCTCTCTCTCTCTCTCTCTCTCTCTCTCCCTGTGTGTGTGTGAGAGAGACAGAGAGAGAGACAGAGACAGAGAGACAGAGCGAGCATAATAATGAAACAGAGCTGTGTTATCCTAGGAAGTCCTAGGTAATTATCCAGCCTGAATTTCTCCTGGAGATTCTGGATAGTGCCAGATGTGCTCAGGCCTCTGTGCACCACCCCACAGAGCAGGCATCCAGAGCCAACCTCCTCTTCCTGGCTGTTCCTCACGTCTGAGAACACATCAAAGGAGGCTTGATATTCATGACCGCTGTGAGTCATTTTCACATAGAGCTGCAGGAAGCTGCCTGCACCGCTGCTTGCTGTATTCAACCCTTTGTAGGAGCAGCTGAGCTAAACCAATCCCCTATTATGGGCGAGAGTAGAGCCCTCCTGGGAGACCTGATTTGCACCCCACACCCCTATGCTGAATATAAAAGCTCTTTTTTAAATTTGAGAAATAGTTCTTAAAACATCCTCAGTCTTGGACTAGGTCTCTCCTCAGCATGCGCACGGGGACAGCTTGCCAGGTTCCTTCTACAAGGATGTGACCACCCCAGGCCCTGTGCTTGGTGTCAATGACATCTGAAGCCTCCCAGTTTGTTTCCTTCAGAGGACAAAGAATATCAACAAGAGTTGACCACAGCCACAATTCTTCTGGGTCCTGCTGAGTTGGCCTATCCTGTGTGCTGTCCTTTGAGGGCTGACAGATGCAAGTAAAGCTGCAAGATGGTAGAGCTGGAAGAAGACCTCGTTATCTTTTAATTCGAGGGCCTCAAGTTACACATCACAAATAAGGTGTGGACGGGATGCAGGCTGTGTAAGGTTACACGGACCGGCAGAGTTTCTGGCATATGGAGTCATTCTAAAGGGACTGGCAAAGAGTGTCAGGTCACCTTGGTGTCCATCCAGGGCTAAAGAGAGGAGAAGGACGAGGAGCAGGAGAGATTAAGCTGTTTCTCAGTTCCATGCCTGAGTTTCTCTGTGTGGA
The DNA here is from genome assembly GCA_028551405.1 of Uromys caudimaculatus. NCBI lineage: Eukaryota > Metazoa > Chordata > Mammalia > Rodentia > Muridae > Uromys > Uromys caudimaculatus. The sequence continues at coordinate 62,229,330 of CM052708.1, read as the reverse complement.
AATTGACTGAATTATTTACCTCAATATCAGGATTTTAACGAATGATGCTTAGAAGTCCTGGAACCGCGGGCTTTGTGCTTAATGGAGGACAGTCCAGTTTCTTAGCAGGCCGAAGAGGGTTGCCTAGATCTGTAACCTGTTCTCAGAAACCACCCAAGGCTTCTGAATACCCTGGGTTAGAAGAAATCAATAGGGAATTGTTGTGCTGGGTAAATGGTGGGAAAAAAAAAAAGAAAGAAAGAAAAAAATAGAAATAGAGAAACGTAGCAGCCAAATTACCTGGCTTCAGACCTGAGACATACCATACAGCTGTGTCTTCCAGGCTGTGTTATTTCTGCAGCTAGCAGGAGTGGACCCCTACTTTTGTCGTGGGCAGCTTAGAAAGCAAGCCCCCATATGTAGGTGCATCCTAATGCATTCCGGTCATGCAATATCTTTTCAGTCTGCTATAGCAGCAAGTGCAGTTTGCTCTTTAAAATGCCCAGAGCTTCCTTTCCCATTTGGGGTTTGTGGTGAAAGGTCAGACCACTGAGCTTGTCTAGTGGTAATAGAGGTTCTAGATAAATGAACCCCCAAGGTCTGCCAAGGAGATGAGAGAGCAGCAGATGCCCCAGGGGAGGAACGTGACAGCAGAAAGCTACACAGGGTCTCTCGCCTTTTGCTAGTAATTTGCCTTGTACCTCAACTTGGTGACGCCTTGTAATCTCAAAGTCCACACCTCTATGTCATTCTGCTTAACCCCCTTTCTCTTGTTATTACCTTGTCAACAATAGTAGCCAGCAACTTAAAGGACAACTGCAGCAGGGTGCAGAGAGTGACTGGTTAGCTGCCTCCTGTTTAATAAACAGAGAAAGATTGCTGTGCAGTATCTCTCCATATGCTGTGGCATCTGTAACTGGCATGTAAGGGACTCATTTTCTTCACATATCTCATTAAAGATGCAAAGCAAAATGGAGGGCTTCAAGCCCAGCTCTGCAGGAGCCTGCCCATAGTTCACATTTCTTACCATCTGCTGCCATCTAGTGGCACCCTGACTCTTCTTCATTGCATGATCAGAATCAGATGCAGCCTTAGCTCTGGGGAAACAAGCATAAGACAGTTCCATTAAGAACAATGAAGTAGAACAAAATGATAATCATGGTCTCCTCAGATCTCTTGTTATCAACTGATGCCCACCTGGGCCACCCTGGGACTGCCTCCCGGAGCCGGAGAGCCCCTCCCAATAGATTTCCTCACCGAGCTGATTTTAAATGTAAATCATAAAAATTTAGCATACAGAAGGAAGATCTGAAATTCACAGGAAGATCTTGTGAGCCTCAAGGCAAATTTTTGGCCAAGGCACTGAATTCCCTCCACCCCGTGCTAAATTCCTTATATATTGCAAACCCTCAAAAAAGTCTTAGAACAGAAAGGGAAGCCCATGTGTCTTCTGCAGTCCACCCACTTACTTCCATATGGAATCCCTAGAGGCTCATGTTAGTCCAGGGCTGGCGGTGCTCCAAGTACCACAGTTCCTGAGTCTGACCTTGTCTGCTCCATAGTCTGTGCGGCATCAGAATGTGTCCTCAGCCTTGATCCATCTGCCTGAGGTTCAGGGTAGCTAGAAAACACCCCCTAGGAAGGCATAATGCAACATGAAGAGCTAAAGTTATTGCAGCTCATGCAAATGGCAGGCGGCAGCCGGGCAGGACACACAGCAGCTGTGGGTTTATGCACAGGGCGCAGGTGCTTGTGCACCACTGTGTGCTCACAACAGAAAAGGATGCAAACTGCTCCTGGGCTGGGGACATAGACACAGAGAATGATGTTGCTTTGTCTTTCCTTAAACCAAGCAGTTAATGTCTTCTTCCTTAAGCCTTGACATGTGCTCATTAATTTCATTAATTGATCCATTCTTTCCTATGTACTCGACATTTCAATATTCAGCAAACTAGACACAAAAAGTAGCACATGACACAGTATGAATCCTTAAGGATATTATTGTTAAAGCAGGGAGAGAGAAAGAGGGATGACAGTCAAGGTGGTATTAATTCTCCAAATTGGAAAAAAAAACCCATCTACACAGAAAGTTGGGTCTCACTAAAGACTGGGTTACAGGAGTAGACAAGTCAAACTGCCCAGGGAATCAAGATGGAAAAATGTTCTCTAAAATGTATGGCCTCTTAAAGTCCTAATATCCTCCAGTCTGCTCTCTAGCTGCCAGCTATCTTCTGGGGGGAAGAAAGACAATGACCGAGGGGCGGGGGCGGGGGTGGGGGTGGGGTACTCCAGAGCCCAAATACATTGATCTACAACAGATTACTCCCCTTCTCGATATTACTAGTCATTCACTGATTGACATGTACATTCAAGAATCCATACTGTCCTAGAACTGACTTTGCAGACACAACAACAAGATTCCCAGGGATTCATTCACACTGGCTGACAGAGAAGGCCAATTCACTGCCGTTGCTTGGGTCCATCTTCATTAGTTAAGTATATGTCCACCTTTCGATGCTTTTAGGTGTCTGCTTATGCGGCCCCCACTTTCTCCCTGATGCACATAGTGTCCTGTTGTTTTTCCTCACAAACCTATCAATCTTTGTCCTTAGGGTGACTGTGCAGGCTCCCAGGCACTGCCATCTTGCAGGGGGTGGCCTTAGAGAACACTGTCTTTGTTATGTAGAAATAGTCTTCAAATAAGCAAAGGAAAGAACCCCTTGGTTAAAAGCAAATTAGACTGCATTCTGCAACGTTGTTTGATATGCCTTGGGAGGAGGAAATTTGATTATGCCAAAATTTCCAAAGCCTGGGCTCCTATGATAAAGGCGTTTATATTCTCCGGCAATAATGTCCAGTGAAAGGGGGTTATTCTGAGACCAGACAGTTGAGTGAGAGATTTTATGTAATTTAAATTTACACAGATTTGGCCTCTTAAATTTACTGACAAGCAGCAAGAAGCTTTGATACCAGCTCCCCAGGAACGTAACCTTTAACAGAAAAATGTTGGTCAGAAAGAGCTCAAAAGAGTGTATGTCATCTGTTCCTTTAGTCTTCAGAATACATGTGTGGGAAAATAATTGTTCAGTCAGGGCTGGACATTAGCTCATGCCTTTCATTACCTTGTCTTTTTCTTTCACTCTTGTGCAGTCTTTACCTCCAGTCAGAACCACTTTAGACTTGCTTTCCCCCTCCCTTTTGCCTTGGTGCCTAATTTCCTTCTCAGCAGGTCACATGGAACCAGGGACTGAAGTAAAACACAGCCCAGTCCTTTGCCAGTCCTGATGCTGGGGGTTTTGTATTCTAAGGCATAACTTATCAGGGAGCGGTGGGTACTAGGTGGCCTGTGATTTTCTGCAGTTCCTGGGACCTGGGACACAGCTGATTGTCTGTTTTGTCTGGTGACCTGCAGACAGACTGGGCCACAATGGCACTTTCCTCGCTTCCTGCATAGATGGGTCCTGATCTAGGACCCACAGGGGAGTGAAAGACCCGAGTCTCTGTCTGAAAATGTCGTAAAAGGGAAGTGATCTGAGTTTCATGGGCTTGTTGGGGTGTCTGTTGCTTGGTTGTCCTTGTTCAGCTTATGCTTAGGCAGTCTGGATAGGATTGTGAGGATATTCCAAGTTTCACCAAAAAAAAAAAAAGCGATCATCTGCTTTGTATCAGGGTCTTATATAAACAATTCTTGGTTCCAATGCTGCTTTATAATCTTTGGTCCTAGGTAAGATTCTAGGCCTTTCTGGGGGTTGGGGGGGGGGAGGGTTTGTCAATTTCCTTGTTATAAAGTCACAAGGCTGAACCATGGCATTAAAGTGCCTAGGAGCAGAAGGTCCGGTCCCACCTCATTTCCCTAGTGTACTTAGGCCATGTGTGCCCCCAGCAGTCTGCCCGACTCTGGGAACATGCTGCAGCTGCTCCACCAGTTTGCCTCATATAACACTGGGAGGGGAGTCACAGAGGAGCTTCCCCCCAGGCTCTGAACACCTTTGGAGTCACACTGGATGATGAGCAGAATTGAGTCATTTGGCTACTCTGCCTAACTTCCTTTGTGTTTAAAACATGATTTTGTTTTTGTAGAATCCAGGAGTTGGTGACTTGGTGAAAGCGGAGGTATCTTCTAAATGTGTCTTTCAATATTTGTCATTCCACAGTCACAGCATCCGTGCATTCTTTGGTCTCCACGTGCATGTGGTTCTCCATTGGTCACCATCGTTAGTAGGTGGAATGAAGGAAACCGTGTCCCCCAGGCTCCTGGTCTGAATCAGTAGATGTTCTTACTGTGAAGGCGGTCCGGCATTTAGGCTTCTAGGTGCACAAGAAGGTTATCCTTTTCCACCAAGGAAATGGCCAAGGTTTGAATTCAAAGACCATAACAGTTCAGGACTAAGTCTCAGCCCACCGATGGTCTCTGACTGTCTCTGGCAGCCCACTCCTCTCCCCGATGCGTATAGATGCAGTAGGAAAGGTGAATCTTTATAGGGAATTGCTGAACAAGAATTTTATATTTAGCCTTATTTCTACATTTCAGTTTTGTTGTTTTCAAGACAGGGTCTCATAATATAGCGTTGGCTGTCCAGGCACTCACTGTGTAGACCAGGGTAGTGGCCTTGAACTCACAGAGATCTACCTGCCTCTGCTTCTCAAGTGCTGGAATTAAAGGTATGCACCACTATGCCTGACTCTACATTTCAGTTTTGTAGATGAGGAATCTAAGCCTCAAATTAGGTGGCTAGAACAAGGTCATTCACCTAGCAAGTAGTGGAGACAAAGTAAAAACTGGATCTTTGCCTTCTCCAGCATACATGCTGCTGCTGCTGAATCTGACCCCCTGTGAAACATCGAAAGTTCTGTGCCTGCCACTGCACCAGTGACAAAGCATCCATTCTTAGCGTTAATCTCAAAAGTTAAATTCCAACCCTCAAACTCATTTCCATTAATAACACATTAACATCAGTCATGTAAGCTCAAATGCTTTTGAATATGTTTGTGTTTTTGGACTACTGATTTATATGCTCTTCTTCATAAATGAGACATGTAGCATAGAAAGCCGGTCCTCCTTTGTTGACATGTCAGTTTGAACTGAACTTCTCAGTACGATATTCCAGCCATTCTAGAGCATTCGCAGTTCACGAAGTTTGATGTGCTAATTCTCCAGGGAACAAATTTGCATTTTAACTTGTGCCTTCAGTGGCTGAACTCCAAAGGATGACTAATGAATAGATCTCAGATCTCACAGCAGGTTGATAAGTATATAATTCTTTTTGCGTAGTGCATTTGTGTGTGTGTGTGTGTGTGTGTGTGTGTTAAATTTTGCCACATACATGGAAACTCTATGGGCAAGGCTAATTCTGTCCTACAATGATGAAACCTGGAATTTTTCAAAGCAAATTTTGATGTTAGGGAAGCTCCCAAGTGGAGCAGCAGTGATGTCCTTCTCTTTTGGTAAAACTATGGAGCAGCACCTAGTATCCCATCAGTGTATGGCTGTCAGCGTCTGCTGCAGGCCCTGCCAAGGTGGCGGTGGCTGCTGCTGCTGCTGTGAATATCATCAGCACTCAGTAGGTACAGACAGAATCACTCCTTAGAGGAGGAATTCTTTCTGGAGCAAGAAGCTCTTTCAAAATGGATCCTAAAAATCTCTGACCAGACTTGTCCAGTTCCCTCTGGATTACTAGAAGACATAAAGAGTCCCCAGTACACGGAGCTCCTCAGGGAGCCTCAGCACTCACTCTAGGCCCTGTTGCTAACTGTATTCCCACCTCTTTGAGAGAATTCCAGCTGATTCTGGAAGACAAGAGCTCACACCAGACCACCGAAAGAACAAATGCCTCAGGGTGGATTCCAACTGGAGCCTGGCACATTCTACTCAGGGTGAGGTAGAAGGTGACATGAACTTGGGAGGGGAAGGGTTCCTTTGTGGGACCATCATCACTAGAGAGAATATATCAAAGAAAATGGATTCTTAAGGAAGACTCGGGCGACGATGTCCTTGAGATGTCAAGAGAGATCTTGGATCTGCTCTTGTTGATCATATCCTTTCTCCTAGGCAACACCAGTTCTCTCTGCTAGTCCTGAAGCTGCAGAACGGATTGAAAATTGACAGAACAAGGGAGTTGATGGGCAACTCTGGCTAAGTTAGGGGAAAGGCAGCTCAGAAGTTATATAGCTCTGGCCTCCATCAGTAGAGGTCAGATGAAGATCAAAATTTTCACTAGACTCCCACGCTAATGCCTTTCAAAAATATTTCCTTCTGGTACCTACTTTGTCTGGAATACTCCACGGGCCTCTACATCTCCGGCTCTTTCTCACTAATGTAAAATAAGCTCATTGAATGAGCGGAGAGGATGGCTTTACTTTGACTTAAACACTAATGAGCACTTTCACTTTGTCATAGTGTAAATATTAAAGTTATAAGAGATAGCCCAGGGATGAATTAATTACTTTAAAGACCCAAAGTGCTTGCACAGTGTCTAAACCTCTGTGCTGGGGAGCTATAGCCTCACTGATACACAGCTTCTGGTTCTCTGACACCAAAGTCTCCGAGTGCTCCCAGGTGCCAGCCAGGATGGAACTCCTTGAAAACCCAAGGGATGTGGGAACGGGAAAGCTAACAGTCTTTTATGCAACTCAGTTTATAAGTGGGAAACAGAATGTGGAAAGTGCCTGGATCTACACTTAGTTCTGAAGGGCCACGATTAGAGCACAGGTCTGAACCTGTCCAGTTGAGTCCTCTTCTCACTCTCCATCTTGGCGGGAAAGGACAATGGGTGGGACAGTAAGATTTCACAGAGCGTACAATGATTTCATTTCCCAAAGGGCATCTTCGTCACCTCTTTGTAGTGTCCTGCTCCTGGGTGGTGGACACGGTATTTACTCACCACTTTCTATTTTACTATTAAAACACCTGTACATATTCCTTTTTCATCCCACAACTGTTGAGAAAGCAACTCTTTGATGCACTGGTCATTTTGAAAGGCAGGGCAGGAACCCGGGATGAATTGCTTGCTGCCCCCTGCCAGGCTTATCTTTGAACTCACCACTTCAATCCTCATGACCTAGCAGAAATGACTCATGTAACTGGCATCAGGATTACTGAATTTATTTGATTTTTTCAGGGAATCATGGCCCAGCATTCCCTGCTGGGTGTGGAATAGCTGATATGACACTGAGTCATATATTAAGAACAGGCTGGGTTCCTTTCACTTCTCTGATAATGGAAGAAGTAGGCTTTTTGGGGGGTGCGGGGTGTATGTTTTGTAGAACTAGGTTTACAGGCTCCTGGGAGTGACTAGTGGCTTAAACTGTGAACTGTGGAGTCTCTCCCACTGTTGATGTCATCACTGTGTATAAACAACCCTCATTCAAGGCTTTGCTTCAGTTGGGTTATAAACGGAGGGACTTTATGTGCTCGAGCTGTGCACTTCTGCATGAAAACAGAGCAGAAGAAATGCATATCCATCTGTCTGGAATACAGAGTGGTATCCAACCCAGAGGTTGGAGGCAGCAGAAGAGCCAGATACGGTATGAAAACAGAGAGGCCAGGACTTCCTGCTTAGTCACCTGACTGATATCTGTAGGTTCAGGCTTAGTGTTAGTGCAAATGGCCTTCAGGTTTCTGTACAACAACCCAAATAAACCAATAGCATCACATGCATCAGAAATATTTTTCAAGGCTACAGGGAGCCTAGTGCTGAATTGCTTGGTTGTGTGAACTTCAAACTAGTGATCTTTAAAAGTCAGGACAAACTGTTGCGATTTTGTTCTAACAGATTGCCTGACACTCGAGCTGACTGTGGAGCCTCGCAGAGGACAGTTGGTCTGAAGAAGCTTTTACTCGCTAACGGTTCTTGCTCGTTTTTATTTGTCATTTGCATAACCATTTCTTACTCCACTCGCTTTAGCTCTGTCTGGTCACAGGGGCTTCTAGTGACCCGTGCTGGTGTCTTATGAGAACAATGCTGACTATGTGCTTCTAGGGACAAGCAAAGGGCCTGCAGCTTGTCACCTTTTGTCCCTTTGCTGTGGTCCCTACCTGCTTTGCCACCCTTTTCCCTTGATGTTCTGGAAGGATTTAGAAATAAGCATTACTTTACTTTTGAATAGAGTAGTTCACTAAGCAGATTAACCACTTAGCTTGTGCTTCTGTTCTACTTTCTGTAGTAGTTGACACATGCTAGGAACTCCTTGTTCCAGGGTCAGAGCATATGGCTGCATACTTCATAGAAATTCAGTTTAGAGGCATATATTCATGACAGCCCACTTTCACAGTCAATATGAACACCATAATGTCCTAATATCATAACCTACTGTTTAAAAGTACTTTTTCAGATGTTTTGTTTCCTCATTTTAAAAGCGTTTCAGTGGTTTTATTTTTTTCCAGCACTATTCACAACAGCTATGTCGTGAAAACAACCAGCGTGTCCAGCAGCAGAGACCTGGATAAACACAATGGGCTGTGTACACACAATGAAATGGATAGTTGTAAAGAATGAGATTAGTTATTTGCAAGGCAGTGGATGCTACTGGAGATAGTTATGTTTAATTAAGTCTCAGAAAGACAAATTCACATTATTTGTCATTTGTAAATTGTAATCTTCATAGGTTTATAAGAACATCTACATAATGTCACTAAATTGAAGCAAATCTATTTTGGGGGGAGGGGAAAGCAAGCATTGCTCAAAGCACCTTTTATATGTGTGTGAAGGAAACGGTCAAAGATCCCCCTGTCCAGAGAAAGCAGCTATGTGGTTGGCAGATTTCCTTGTAGGCTTTGGTTTTAAGTGCATTTTCTTAAATTGCTGGGAAACTTCATATTGTATATTCAATTTTATGATAACTCTTTACCATTTATATTACAGCAAAATATTTTCTCCCAGTGATTTGAAACTGTTCAAAGTGTAATTTTTGAATGTTATTTTTAATTATAAGCTGACAAATTATAGCTGTATATATTTATGGGCTGCAAAGTGATACGATGATTCATAAATAACATTAGTGAAATATCTAAATCAAGGTAATTAGCATATTTATCATCTCAAAGACTTATTTTTTGTAGTAAGGATATGGGAAATGTATACATAATTTACCGTATTTATCACACTATAGTGTCTCTCCTGTCTGACTGAGGCTTGGCATTCTTTGGCGACCATATCTTTATTTTCCTGGCATCTCACCCTGTGATACCCACATTCTACACTCTGCTTCTTCTGCTTGCCTGTTTTAGGTGGCACATGAGGAAGGACTGTGTTTGTCCTTCTGTGCCTGGCTGTTTCTCCAGTTTCATCCATGTTGCTGCAAGCTAATTTCATTTAAAGAACTGGATACTGTCCCATTTGTGTGTACTTGCCTTATTTTCCTGTCTATTGGTCGGCTATAGATACTTAGGCTGATCTTATCACTTGGCTACTGTAACTGAAGCTGCAATAGACATACTGCTTTCAAGTCTTGTGGGTAAGCATCTAGAACTGGTATTTCTGGATCACATGATAATTCTACTTTCAGTTGTTTTTTGAAGACTCTTTACCCCGCCTTCCCGATGGCGGTACTAATGAGCACCCCTCAGCAGTGTGCCAATGCTCCCTCTCATTTGCACCCCCACCACACTTGCCTTTCTTCTTTTAGATAAAAGTCATTCTGACAGGATTGATATGCTGATTGTGTTTTTTAAAGCTTATGATGTTTATTTTATGTATATGAGTGTTTTGCCCCATGACTGTCTATGTACGACATTGTCTGAAGAGGCCAGAAGAGGGAGTTGGATACCCTGACAACAGAGTTATGGCCACCATGTGGGTGCTGGGAATCAAATTTGGATCCTCTGCAAGAGCATTCAACGTTCTTAACCACTGAGCCATCTCTTCAGCCCCCGATTCTGGTTTTAATTTGTACTTCCAGGGTGATTGATTAGTGATATTGGCACTTTTCCTCACACTTATTGCTATTAATATGTCTTATTTTGAGAAACATCTATTCAGATTCCTTAGCCATTTAAACCCAATGATTTGTTTTCTTTCTATGGAGTATTTTGGACATTGATCCTTTATCAGATGCATGGCCTGAAAAACAGTTATTCTGATAGGTTGTCTTCTTATTAGTTATTTCCTTTTATGTTAGTCATACTTTCATTGTTGTCACAGAGTATCTGTCATGGGAAACATCAGAGGGGAAAGACTTATTTTAACTCTCAGTTTTGAGGGTTAAGCCCATTGTCATTTGCTCTGTCTTGAGGCTTAGAGTTGTGGCAGGTACTGTGGCAGAAGCAAAGTGTGGTAGGGCTTACTCCCTTTGTGGTAGTCAGAAGGGAGGGGACCAGGAATTAGGCATTGCTCAGGACCCACACAGTGACCACCTTTTCCAGTTAGACCTACTTCCTAAATTGCTGCCATCTCCTAAACACTACCTGAAGTGGAATTTCTGGTTTTGTTGGAGACTCAGTTGTATCATGTGATGTTTTTCTGGAAACTGTCTTATGAGAGAATGTTTTGCTGAGAACAGACACATGGTGTTTTTCTGGAAGCTTCCTGGTGAAAGGGCCTGTGATGTTTTGTTGGAGCAGATGCTTGAGAGGTACGTGATGTTTGGAAAGAGTGTAAGTATAACCCAACAGACAGTGGATGACGCTCTTGCATTGGTTCACCTTGCAACTCTTTGCTGGTCATCATTGGTCATCACTGGTGCTGGTATTTGCTGATGACATTCTTGCATCGATTTGCCTTGCTTTCTTTGCTTGTCATGACTTCGTAGAGAGAAACACACCAAAGAACTTCTTGTGGTATTCTGGCTGCTTCTTACCACTTCAATGGACTTGGTGGGCTGATTGGCAGAGCATTGTGGTTTCTTCTTTATTGAACCACTGCTACTGATTCTTGTTTAGTGAATCAACTGGACTGCCACTGCTGATTCATGTTTGGTGTTTTGCTAGTGGCCTGGATTGCAGACAACAAAGGATGGAATCAACCCAAAGAGCTATTCTTAAACAGGCTCACAACCCCTGTTTTCTATTAACCTTTCTTTTACTCTGCCTCTGGTGGATGGTGGGCTAAACGGGAGGTTGAAGCACTAATGAGCCATAATTAAAGTAGGTTTTGAAAAATATAAGCTTGCAACCACCACTGTCAGGGAACTGAAGCTTTAATGTATGAGTCTGGGGGATATTTCAAATTCAGACAGGAACATTTTGCCTCTGACTGCTAAGAACTTTTGGTTATGTCATAATGAAAACTTTATTTGTCTCCAAAGTCTGAGTCTAAGTCTGGAGTCTCCTGTAAGATCCAAGGTACACTCTTATCTGTGAGCCCTTCTAAAACACAAAAGTTACATACTTCTAAACTGTAATGGTACAAAGTAAACTCTCCTATCTCAAAAGGGAGGACTGGGGAGATGAGAGTGGGACTCCCAGAAATGACGTTAGATCCTGAATTATGTGCAGCAACTGGGTCACTTGGTGTCATGGTGTAAGCTTTATCAGGCTTGGACAATCTCACCCCTACTGCAGCCTGAAGATTCGCTCTTGCATTGACTCCACCCATTGCCCTGGTTTTCCCTGACAAAGGCTCCATATTCCAGGCACTATCAACAGCTTCAGGCTTCTAATGTAGTTAAGGCTCATGAGTCACTCCCTCTAGCTACCTGCAGGGACTTCTCTCACCCTATCACACATTGCCTGCCTTTCAGGCTGACCACTGAAACTTCAGGAGAACTCTTCACAATCCTAAAGACTCACATCTAGATGTCGTAAAAAACAGATTTCTACAGATTATTTTAAGGTTTCCTATCATCTCGAGCAGTAACCAAGATCCTTTAGACCATGTCATGGGAAGCTGAGCACAGAGAAGCATGTCCTGAGGGATTTGAAGTTAAATTGGTGTTGTGAGTCAGTACTGTTTCTCCAGATCCTGCATGGCTCTTTGAAGTCATTCAAGAATGTAACCATACTCTCTATTCTCCTTCCCTCCATTGGTCTGTGGCGGTGGTTATCTGGTAATATAACACTTTGCCTCTTATAGGGACTACTTCCTATCAGTGACTACTGGTGTCTTGTTGACCATTGAGATCAACACCAACCTTCTATCTTTGATTTCATCTTTGTAATTACTGGAATCACCTCCAGACCTAATAATTATTTCAATCATCTAGGGAAAGAAAACTATTATGAATTGTGTAGAATCAAGAAATAATAGAGTTGTTACAGAATCAGACCTTACACACATGGAAGGAGAGAACTAACAGGCAGGAAGAGAATAGAGAAATGGAAAGCAATCTATCTGCTCGAAGTGAGAGCACAATGGACATGCTGAGGCTAGGAGGAAAGCTAAGAAGGTTATCACACTGTCAACATGGACTTCGAGTGTCAATCACATGGAAACGTGTGTGGAATGTTCCTGTCATTTTTGTGGACGCACACTCAAGCATCTGGCTAGGCATCTGCAGTTACTGATGGTAGTGGTAGTCAAAAACAGCAGGAAAAGCAGGGTATGGTAGCCCATGCCTGTAATTCCAGCACTTGAGAGATAGACCTCAGCTACATAGCGAGTTCAAAACCAGTTTGGAATCATAGAAATCTAAAATCAACCGATCAATCAATTAGAATATAAATAACCAAGAAATTATTGTAACCTGGAAAAGCAGAGCCCTGGCCACATGACAGGAGTGACCAGAGTTTACTGACTGAAATGATGTAAAACTTAAGTTGGGAAATGTCACCAAATCGCTAGTACTACTCACAATACATAGTTATTTGTCTTAATATCAATACACTTAAACTTTGTGAAATGTGTATTACATGTTTTCCTGAAAACACGTATTTAATTCCCATAAAAACATGAGGAAAAGTCTAGAGTGCTACATATTCCAAGGATGAAAACCATCACAAGTAACTTCTTTTGCAGCTTTTAGGATCAGTCCTAGGACCTCAAGTTTTCTAGGTACATGCTCTACTACTGAGCTATTCTCTAGACAACTATCATAAGTAGTTTTTAAGTATGTCTTTTAATTTATCCTTGTTACTATTATAGTTTATATACAGGTATTGGAAATATATTAAAAGTAATGAAAACTGTGCCTCTATGAACATATAATTATTCAAAAGCATGCAAAAACGTAAAATATGGAAACCCTTTGCCTTCTAAATTCTCCAATCAGAAATCTAAATAATGGAAATTCCTGGTTCATTTAACCCCTAATTTTACTCTGGTTACTTCAAAGCACTAAATAACTGAATCATTAGATGCTACCAGATTATATTTTTTAAAATTTCCTGGGAGATAAATCCAAAGTGAGTCTAGGATTAATATCTTAAGACATAATGATGCAGGGGACAACAGTGATCAATAACAACCAATCAGGAGAGGGTGTTTTCTGTTGAGAGTTGGGAGGCTCCTCCCGTTGGCTTCTTAGAACCTAAAGAAACTGTCAGGTGTTCTCTCCCTCCAAGCAATTTAACAGTGACACATTTATGTTTGTCTTTGAAAGGACTGATATACAGAATATGGGGAAGCAAGACCTGAATGGAAACTACACTGTAAATACACTGGCATCTGGGGTGAGCCTGACCCTTGTCTCACTTTAGGTTCATAAGCTGACATGAGCTCTAGTTGGTCCCCTCTTGGATTGTGAAGAGCACTCACCATCTTGGTCCTGTACCTGAGGCCCAATTGTTCAACCAAGGAACTGCCCCTGCAGGTTCCTTTAGCCAACAACCAACACTACTACATTCCAAAGAAATTTGAAAACAAGTACAATTTTATAGGTGAAGGAAAAGATGTAATTAAATTGCCAAATGACTCATTTGAGTTGGATAATACTAATGAAAGTAGAAAATTAACCATTCCAGCAGAACTAGATCAAGGGCCACCTTGACTGATGGCTGTAAGACAAAATTGAGGTTTGAAAACTATATATAAGTTGTTAATGAATATTTGAAAAAAATCATTGGCACTGAAAACTAAAAATGCAAGTAAAATAGCTATTCACATCAAATTAATGTCTCACTTTTAAAAGTAATCACCTCTAACTGTGGCTGAATTGAACAAAATAAGGACATTTGTACTTATTAATATTAAGATTACAAATATATAGAGTATCATAGTAGATTCTATGATATTACATTTCATGAGATTTTTAAAATTGCCTACCTCTTGACCTATCTAAGAAGATTCTTATAAAGATGCTCATTAAATGTTTATTATGCTTTCAAATAATTAGAAATAGCATAAATATCCCAATTAGAATATTATGCCACTACTAAAAATTAGATTTTATTTCAATGTGGTAGTGTGCACCTTTAATCTCAGCATTTGAAAAGTAGAGGCAGGCTGTTAGTTTGTGTTCATCCTGGTCTACATAGTGAGTTCCAGGTCATCCAAGGCTGCCATATAGTGAGACACTGTCTTAAAAAAGCAAGTTCTTTTTAAAAAACTTTAAAAAGGCAACAAAAAGCAAAATAAAAAACAAAAATAGATTGAATACATAAAAGCAGAGGTATTGTGGTTTAAATGTTAAGTGGCCCCACAGGCCCATGTGCTAAATAAAGCCTTTTTTTCCCAGCTTCTGGTGTTATCTTGGGATCCATGGAAGTTGTAGGACTCAGGGCCTGGGTGAAGGGAATGAGTCATTGGGTCGCACCTTTTGAGGGCATCTTGTCCTACCCCACCTCTCCTCCCTTAGCCACCATGCTGTGAGTAGCCTTTGCCACATGTTCCCACCTGATGACTTACCCAGGCCCAGAATCAACAGAGCCAACAATTATGGACACATTTGGCTCTAAAATCATGAGCCAAATAAGTTGTTTCTGTTTTAAAATTTCTCTCAGGCATTGTATAATTTTAAAAAGTGGTGTCAAAGAAGTGAGGTCATTGTTTTGACTAAAGTTGACTGTGTGGTTCTTAATCCTCTGAAACTGTTTGAATGGGAAATTTGGAAGAGTTTGGAGAGGTAAGCACCAAGATGCTGTAAGCAGAGATCTTATGTGATTCCTGAAGAAGCTCAGAGGACCTGGACACCAATAGAAGGGCAGCCAGTAAGGAGCATATTTGTGACATTTCAGACAAAAACAAAGGCTTTGTTGGGCAGACTAAAGCCCATTCTTGTCATATTCTGGCAAAGAAATTGTCTGTATTTTGTCTGTATCTGGATACTTTGTGGGAGACTAAGTTTAAAGGTTAGAGATTTAGTAATGTTCCAGGTGAGACTGTAAGACTTTTCAGAATTCAGGCTGTGCCATGGTTGTAGATAGACGCTTCTGTTTGGAATTACATTTGACCTAAGAAACTTGCAATTTGGTCAAAGGGCTCTCTAAAGACAAGATGAAAGAAGCCATGTTTTCTGATAAGATTGGTGCCATTAAAAGGAAGCTAAGTAATTGGCAATGGGCAACAGGAAAGATGCCTTGGGGGCTCACAGGTATGAAATAGCAAACTCATTCAAAGGACTCTCTTGAGAAGAGAAAGCTTCCAGGCCACCATGTTTGGTCACATAGGGCCATCTAGGTCTTAGTGCTGAATCTTGATATAGACCTATCTGGAGAAAGAATTAATAAATAAGCTACCCAAGTATACTACACAGACATCTCAGCCTAAAAGGTTCAGTGATTTATTGTGGTGGGATACACAGCTACCGTAAGTATGGATTTGCCTTTTCCATCTGCAGAATCTGAACTAGTAGTAGGTGTTGTGATGAGATGGTCGCGCACGTGGGATTTATTGAGAGAGGGGGGCAAGGTGGCATTGAGAAGAGAAGGGGGAAGAGAGAGAGAGGGCGCAGAGGGGGTCTTACATTTATTTATGGAGAGTGACATAGCCACAGGTAAAGGTGGGAGGTGGGCCAAGTGGATTCTGGGAATATGATGGCTGTTGCCTTGGCAACAGGTAGGTAGGTTGCGTTGTCACCTGGGCGCGATGTCACCAGTTTGAAGATCCTGATGCCAACAGTAGGTATGGCTTTAAGGCATACACAAACAATGGAGTCTCACACACATAGCATCTAACCAGAGACTTATTTTAGAGCAAAAGATTCAAGGACTTGTAATTGCAGTTGAATCAGATACCATACTTCTTGGAAACTACCACCTTCACAAGGTGCTAGAATGCTCACTAGGTCTAGCATTTAGCCTGAGTAATTTAGCACAGTCCATGCATTACAAAGATGAGATGCTATAGTTCTAGGCTCAATATATTTATCAAACTAGAAATGTCTATGCCTCTGTGTCTCTAATTGGAAGACTGTGTGAGTTTCTTTTCAAGCAAGAGGTAGCAACAAGAGTTACCTTACTCACTTCTAATGACCTATGAGGTCTTTCATGGTTCCAATTTCCACATCTTGAAATCAGTGGGGTTGGGAGGACTGGTACTCTAATTATTTTTGACATAGCAAAAGTCCCATAAAACAATGCAAGAGGCCTAGGGGAGTACCAGAAAAGACTTCTGGCCACCGTTTCTGCACATGTCAGAAACCCACAACACTGAGGCTGCAGAGATCTTCCTCCCCTACACACACCCTGTGAAACATACTAGAGCCCAAGGGACACCTTTCAATTCAGTGTAGCTGTACCAGCATTTACTTGTGAGTTTTCTTTTTTATTTCTTATTTTCTCTTATTTAGTTTCCACTCTTGCCATTGTGTCTCATGATAACGTTGTCTAGTTTTTGAAATGCTTGTTTGCCTTTTGCTTAGGTTAGGACTGTCCCTCCTGTTTCTCCATCCAGTTTCCTGTAAGGCGTTCTTACTACATTCCTCACTCACATCTGAGTCTCCTTTCTTATTCTTGTGTCTTCTCTTTCTCTCATCTTTATTCCTTCTTGACACATCTTACTTGTAGCCTTCCATTCACAGCTTTAACAACACGTGGCCCCTAACTAGAGCCCAGATTCACCTTCCTGATTACTTTACCTGCTGCGATTGTTTTGTGTATTTTCCAAGTTGATGTAATATTTAATCCTTCTCCTTACCCACTCTATGTCCTTTCTATTCCCAATCTGAATATATTGCATGCTCTCCTTATATTTATTCTCTAACAGTTATTAAAGACAAAGGCACTGTGGAACCGTAATGGCCCAGGGTTACAGAGGTCAAGGGAGCTTCAACCCCTGATGCTTCAAATATGAGGACGGCAGGAGTTGGCTACCTCCCCTCTCCCAACCTGGTGCCATAAAGCCAGCTCCCCCACCATCAACCCAGGAATTTATTACCCTGACAGTTATTAGGTTTCACTCCCTGTTTGACTTTATAAGCCTCTGCCCCCCACTACAGCCCCTGAGTCTGTAGATGAAGCATCTTTCAACACCCCCACCCTGGCTAATGATACATGGCCACACAAACCTTTCCCCGAGACCCTGGGCACCTCTCTAGGGGCATAAAAACCCCTTTCTTTCCCATTGCCTGCACACTCATTGGCGACTGAGATCCTGCTGCACCCGCCAGTGCCCAGCTAAGCTAAGCTTCCCTCCCTCCAGTCCAGCTTGGTGCACAACAGGCCTGGCTATCCCAAGAGGGTAACTGGACACAGGGTGGCAAGGTATCACTGTTTTTAATTGGCTAACCCAACACTTGCATTGTGATAATTTCCAGTATCTGTGCTTACTCTTGAAGTTAACATCATGCTCAGGGAGAACATGGAACTTACACCGAGAACCCACAGCTGCCGGGCCGCAGAATTCTTTTCTGAATTATACATTTAGCACTATCGATATCTGAGCTCCACTTGAACATTTTACACAGTGCAGTTATTTCCAGTTGTGTTCAGGTTTTAGCACGTGACATAATTTTATCGCTCTGTGGCTGAAAAAAGCTCCACAGCATATAGATACTATATTTTCTTTCTTCATTCATCTGTGGATGAACTCTTAGGCTGTGAATAGGCTCATTCTTTCATTAATGATTATCTCTACACCAATAAGTATGGAAAATTCATTGTGTGTGCAGAGCCCCAATGTAAGCAAAAAAGGCAACAAAGGTATTGTGTCTATCTTCAAAGTGAGTGCAGTCTACCATGAAATATTCATATTAACATAGAAGCTAAGAGTAGGCTGAGAGTCCCAGAAGTGAGAATTAATGTACTGGTACTGATGGACATTGTGTGTCTGATAGCCCTCTGAAGGGAAATGAATATATTGATAATGGGATTCTGTACATAGTTGTATCAACAATAAAATGATAGACTACATCCTTAGCTCTAAATTTTCACAACCCAATGGTCCTTAATCTGGTAACTCATTCCTCAGAAGACCTGCTTACCTCAAAGTATTATTTATGAGGACACAGTGAAGTGTCAGAAAAAGCTTTGTAAATTATAAATGATGCTACAAATGTAAGAATTACTAAAAAGAAATGTATGATAAGCATGATGTGAATATTTGTTGAATAGATGAATTAGAAAATAAAAATACACTTCAAACACATTCATTATACGGCTAAGTAAACTGTCTCCAGGCCCCCAATTATAAGATTATTGTCAACTCAGTCTTGTTAGATTTTCACATTATTGGAGTTCATATCTTAATTCCCTTTTTTAGTGTCTCAGATTTATTGCTTGTTATAAAAAACAACAGATAAAGAGAAAGAGAAATTGGAGAGTCAGTGTCATGTTTTGTGATAAAGAACATCATTTATTTATTCAGAACTTCATTTATTGAATAATTCAGTCAAAGTCTTGTGCTTTATGATGCTAATATTCTGGTGAGTAGCCAGACAAGAAATATACAGGCAAATAGATAATTTATCTGCTAATGATGTTTGCCATGAAAGAATAAGACAAGATAAGAGCAAGATCCATAGTCGGGTGGGTGCTACCTTATATAGATTTAACAGAAAGACCTCTGTAGTGATGTGTCATCAAGCCAGATGGTGTGATGGAGAAAGTCATCTGGGGCAAGAATATTCATGACAAAAACATTGAGAGGAACATTGCCTGAGCATTCAAGGAATATCATAGGCATGTCCCAACTGTGGCCCATGGGCAACAATGCAGCCAATGGCTTTGAACGCAGCCCAACAGAAAATCATCAACTGACTTAAAACATTATGAGATTTAAAAAAAATCTGATTGTTCAGTACTTGAGAATAACTTCATAGATTACAATGTTGTGTCATGTCAAAAGATTGGACCACATTAGCTGGTGGCTAAATGTGGTGACAGGGTGATAAAAGTGAAGAAAAGCAGTAGATAGCAAATGATTTTTTGTCATGTTCTGTATGGTTTTAGGGATACCAACATTGAATAAGACATGTTATCTTCTATCAAGGAATAGCACATTCTAGAAAATACAGGCTCTAGAGAGTATGGAGATAATATCTATTTTGAAAGTCAATAAAGTTCACAGAAGCCATGGAAAAGGGAGGTTTAGGGAGACTCTGAATTTTGCCTGGGGGTTAAGGAAGATTTCAGAGAGGAGATGGAAGAGAACCATAAGGAGAGGGTGTTGCTGAGGTTGACACTCTAAACAAAGGAGAGAATGCAGGCAGGTGGGGGGTGGGGAGAGCCAGAGGAGTGCTAACTCACATTTTCTGCATTTGGTAGCTTGACATCTCTAGAGTGTCATGGCTGTTGGGAAGTATGCCAGCCAATCGAGTTGGATTGGTAGCCATGTAGGCTTTCCAAGTCTTAAGAAATTTGAAAAATGAAGCGACATTTTAAAAATTTAATTTTTAACTGAGCCACAAGGGAACTTGCTCAACAACAGTTTCTAGTGGAGGAAAAGGAGCTCGGACCGGGGAGTAAAGAGGTGCTATGCTTTAGGCCTTACAGTTTAGCCTACTCAAGGGTCATCCTGCCTGAAGGCAGTTAGATGTATATGTCTTGAACAAAATAATGGTTCAAGGCATTATTAGTTATGGACATATACATATTAGTTGCAGTCATTGTATGGACAGAGAAGCAGATTGAGATTGGGTGGAGCAAGAAACTCAGCAGCATTTAAAGCAGGAAGGAGAGAGATGTGTTGACTCTTTAGGGGTTGCCATTTTATCATTGACTTCATTGTATTCTAATATCCTATTTACCTATCAGTTCTTCCTGAGTGGGCAGCAGGTCCTCGGAATGATGGAATTATAGGTCATTGGTTTGCAGTTGTCCTGTGCCTTTAACATGCACCCTTAATAGATGTATATTAAGTGAACGATCAAATAATTACTTAATTAAAGGATTTTGCAGCTTAACATTTCTACTCTGTGCACCATCATTTAGTGTGACATCTCATGGAAGTTTTTGATCTTTTTACTTTTATCTTTACTTTTATCTCAGTCCCTGTATCTGTCTCTCTGCCTCTTTCCCTCTCTGTCTGTCTGTCTCTCTCCTACTTGGTCCTTCCCCCTATTTCTCCTACATGGTCTCAAACTAGGCTGACTTTAAATTCTGTGTGAAGCTGGGCTGACTGTGAACTTTCAATCCTCTATGTTGGAATTATAGGCATGGGCCATCTGCCTTGGTTTCTGTGGTGTGGAGACAGACGGCAGGGGTTTGTGCATGATAGGCAAGCACTCTATGAACCGAGCTACATCTGAAGCCTCTGGTTTTTTTTTTGGGGGGGGGGAGGAGGCACAGTTTTACAGTGTAGACCAGGCTGGCCTCAAATTTGCAATCTTTCTGCTTCAGCTTCTTGGGTCTGGTGTCACTGACATGTGATACTATGTCTAGCTTTTTATTACTTCTTTACTGTGCAATGACACACATTTATTAAAATTAGAGAAGAGGAAAGCTAAGAAAATTGTTTTGAATTCCAGTGTTAGGAATAACTATTGTTAGGATTTTCATGTCTGTTCTTTTAGATCAGCGCTATCAATAGAAACACACTGTGAACTTTAGGAATACTTTTATTTTGTCTTTCAGCAAATACATTAAAAGAATTAATTAAAAAGATAATGCTGAGGATTGAACCAGGGGCTTCGTCATGTGAGGCAAGCACTGTGCCGCTAAGATATATCTGTAGCTATACTAATACTTTAATGATATATTTTATTTAGACTAACATACCCCCAACAGCATCATTTCAGCATGCAGTCAATGCAAAAAGAACTGATGAGATTGTGTCCACTCCTTTCTTCATACTGTCTTTGAAGCCTAGGGTGTTTTATGCTTACAGGACCAGTCACAGCTCAGCTATTCAACAGACATACCTAGATATAAAACCATAATTCTACAAAAATTAGATTCTACGAAACCTTCAGTTTGTAAGTGTTTCAAATAAAATTTTAATTTGTAACAGTTTGGGCTCTCTGAGATCCCTTATCACAACACCCAGTGTTGCACAGTTAGTCCTTAAAGTCAACGCTTTATTAGAGTTCTTAGACTATTCTTGTTCTTGTGCTGTTTTAGACACACACACACACACACACACACACACACACACACACACACACACACACACACACACCCCATCCCAAGGACATCACGTTAGTTTATTCATCAGGTCTCCTTAGACTTTGCTTGCCTATGACAGTTGCAATGATTGTTTATAAGACTGTTGCTTTTGATAATCTTAGCAGTCTGAAATAGATACTGGTCACCTAATTTAGAGACTTTCTTCAACAGAGATTTGTATGATGTTCTCATCATGTTTAGAATTGGAGTTAGGAGTTTTGGCGAAAAAGACCAGACTAGTCACTGTTTCGTGTAGTTTTGCTACCCCCCTTTAAGCTCCAGGTGGACCACACTGCCAGCCCTGCCCTAGCTCCTTCGGATCCTCAGAAGAACCACACATTAATATAATTTTCAACCTGCCTTATGGTTCAATTGCTGAACGTTTCTAATTTTCCTTCTGGGGAAACAGCCTATGGCTGCTCTGCCTGAGATCTCGCATGGCTGGTCACCTTTTCTCCCTCCAAAGCACGGCGGGGGGGGGGGGGGAGACTCTCTCCCCTGTTTCTGCTAACTTGCCTGTGGGGACCCGGAAGTCCCGCCTATTCCACCCAGATCATTGGCCGCTAGCATTTTTATTGATAGAACAAGAACCAATTGGGAAGAGGACCTTACCCCCCCCCATAGGTCATGTATTATATATTTCATCATATAGCATGATTAAGGTTACATGCTGTGAACGTAACTTATTTGTGGGTGCAAACTTTCATCACTGGATTGAGATAATGTCCAGATTTCACTATATACAGCTATTGTTTTCATTTCTTTTCAGAGCCTGCTCTTTAGACGATCACTAATTGACGCTGATTAGGAATGGAAGTTATGTCCTATCTCTTTGTATACTGGGATATGTGCATAAATTACTTACAATGTTTCTTCCTGGGAGAATCTTTCATTCTCCCCAAGTTTATCCAACTATTTACTTATAATTAGCATTGAATGACACAGTACTAGTTATAAATAAAATCTCCTTCCTTGTCTTTGTATTTTTCTCTCACTCTGACGCTGGTCCATATCTCATACTCTTTCCATTCTCTCTCTCTCTCTCTGTGTATATGTGTGAGATATATATATATGTATATATATATATATATATATATATATATATATATATACCATTGTATGTCTCTTATTCATTTGTCCTATTTATTTATTTATCCATCCAATCATTTATTTATAACCAGCATTGAGTCATGGCTTTGTTTTATTCTCTGCATTTTTACTCAATATTACTTTATGCATGTTATTGCTCAGACTGTTTTGATTTGAGCCAAAGGAAGCTTCATCTAGTGGCTCAAAATTTGAATCCAGATTTGTGGCATTCCCTTGAAGGTGACTACTTTTGTACTTACTTGATTACTTGTTAAGCTTTTCTTTTCTTTCTTTCTTTTTTTTGGTTTTGTTTTTTTGGTTTTTTGAGACAGGGTTTCTCTGTGTAGCCCTGGCTGTCCTGGAACTCACTCTGTAGACCAGGCTGGCCTCGAACTCAGAAATCCCCCTGCCTCTGCCTCCCAAGCGCTGGGATTAAAGGCGAGCACCACCACTGCCCGGCCCTAAGCCTTTATTTCTAACTTAGTTTTCCTACGGGTTTTAGATTGTCTGGAATACTACCACTGGTCATCAACTCTTAGTGACCAGCAATTATGGCTGATTTTAATGTCAACTTGCCACAAATTAGAATTGCCCAAGCAGGGAGTCTTGACTGAAGCTGCCCTGAGTGCTTTAATCAATGTGGGAAGGCCTACTCTGCTGGAGTGGCACTTCCTGGTAGCAGTTCAGATGAAAAGGGCACAGTAGGAAGAAGATCATTTGCCTTCTGCCCTATTGGTGTCCCCCTTACTGGTGGCATAGTCGATTGATCCTGTTGCTGTTGCTGCTGTATCCCTCACTGTTACAGAACCAGTGTTTTCAGACTTCTACTGTGGAGTAAGGAGCTCTTTAGGAACATTTAAGGGTTGGGCACCAGATTACATCTCCTAGATTGTGGACCTCTCCAGTAAGACACAGCTTCTGTGGGACTGTTCTAACTGCTGAGCCACTAAGCCTCGAGGACTGTGCTACCACCAAGTTCTCAGCCTCTTGGGTGTGATTCAGCTGTTGTTACAATTTTAACATAGGTCAACTTTGTGTGTGTGTGTATTTATATATGAACACACACACACACACACACACACACACACACACACACACACACACACACACTATTGGTTCTTTTCCTTAGAGAACCCTGATCAATACACCAGCCAAAACTTTATTAATGATTCACTATTCATGCCCAAACCAACACCTTGAGATTTATATTCTAAATCACCACTACTAATTAACATTCTATCTTTGGGAATAATAGTCTTGTTTAAAATAAAACTCAATAATTTTTTGAAGCTATCTAGTCCTATTTCCTTAATTTAAAAACAAGAGAAAGTATTAAAGCACAAAAATAAGAGAAAATGCTGTTTTGCAAAACAAACAAACAAACAAACAGCTGCCACACATGCTTTGGATCCAGTCTTCTTTGCTCTGGTCACACTACCCGGTTCTCTCACACCCTGAACTGACAAGGTGCAGGAAGCCTAAAATTCCCACCTGTGTAGAGACAGAAAATTGCTTCTTTCTATCCTGCTAAGCTCTTCAAATAGCTTATGAATGAAATTGACATAAGACAAATTAATAGGAGAAAACCAATTTAATTACATCCATGTTCACGGGAGTTCAATAAAAATATAAGACTCAATGAAAGGACAAGGTGACAGAGCCTCCCATTCGTCACCATGAGCTACAAAAAGGAAGATGGGTTTGGGTGTGAGGACTAGTGAGAGAGACCAAGACAAATTGTGGAGGTGAGGGGAGAAAATGTATGGCAAATTTAATATTATTTTATTATGTGTATAAAAGCCTCTGGATTATAAGAGCTGCCTCTGAGTAACTCTCTCCCTAGTGCAGATACATTTACCAATGAAAATTTCCTTTATAAGAGAGCAATTCATGCTTTATTTTATGAAGCTGTAGGGGGCATAAACATTTTTCCTGTATTGGTTTTTTTTATTTTTTAAATTTAAGCTAATCAAAATGCTAAAGTGGGATAATTTGAGGCGACATGTTCTGAACCAGTTGCCTGCTGTGAATAGGTTACACTGCAAGGAACTCATAACACATATATGATTATGCATATATGTGTGTATATATGTATATTTATATTCATATACATAAACATGCACATATACGTGTCTTCTTCACTTTCTCTCCTTTGTGTGTCTAGGACCCTGCGGCCAGAGGTCCTATTGACTCTATTTCTGGAAGTAGAATCAGGGGTGTGGAACAACTGGGAATAGCCAAAGAGAGGATAGAAAAAGTTCCTGGACTTCTTCCCAGGGAGGCCAGTCTTCAAACTAATAAAGAAGCTTCCTGAGAGCCCTTGACATTTTGAGATAAAGCCAGATGCACCTGTGAGGGCAGTTTGACAAAACTCTACTAAGCACAGCTCCATCTGTCTTAAGCTGAGGTGAGGGGCCTCCCAGATGCTTCTGTTGGAAGTGTCTAGTGGTGCCACTTCTTCAGTTGTCAGTCTTCGTCAATTTCTGTAATTTCTTCTGTGAGAAGAAGCAAACAAGGATCTGGGAAGATGGTTTAGTGGCTAAGACAACCATGAGGACTTGTAACAAGTGTGGTGTGGTCTTATGGATGCCTGTCACTCCAACAGTGTGAGAGGCAGAGACTCGAAGATGTCTGGACTCCCTGGCTGTCAGCTTAGCTGAACAAAATGAACTCCAGATTCAAAGAGAGAGAGGCTCTACCTCAAAGGAATAAGGCAGAGAATAGAGATACCTGATACCTTTATCTGGCCTTCACATGCATACCTACACACACACACACACACACACACACACACACACACACACACACACACACAAGGAGGAGACAAAAATTCTGCTCATAGCTTGTCCTGGCTAGTTTTATGTCAACTTGACACAAGCTAGAGTCATTGAGAGGAGGGAACCTAAGTGGAGAAAGTGCCTGCATAAGATCCAGCTATAGGGCATTTTCTTAATTAGTGATTGATGGGGGTGGTCCCAGCTCATTGTGGGTGGCGCCACCCCTTGGCTGGTGGTCCTGAGTTCTATAGGAAAGCATGCTGAACAAGCCATGAGGAGCAAACTAATAAGCAGCATGCCTCCATGATGTCTGCATCAGCTCCTTCCTGTCCTGTGTGAGTTCCCGACTTCCTTCAGTGATAAATTGTGATGTGAAAGTGTAAGCCGAATCAATTCTTTCCTCCCCAACTTGCTCTGGTCATGGTATTTTGTCACAGCAATAGAAATCTTAACTAAGACACAGTTGCTTGCTTGTACAGGTATCTAACTGTGGCCCTTCATCAGTCTTATAGGAGTCTATACAGAACATGTCTTCCTGGAAGAACATAAGTGAGTATTATGCTAAAACCACAGCCTGAGATAGTTTGTTATGCAGCAACACAGAATGAATACATCCTTTGGCATCTGGGTATGGGGGTGGAGCTTACATGACATGTCTAAAAGAGGCAGAAAGAATTGTAAAGAGCATATCTAACTTACCTTATAAATTTAGATTTTAATATCACTACCTATGAAGGCTCAGAAGGAGGTAAGAAATGTTATTTCAAAACCAGAAGAAAGGGAATCCTTGTAAGGTAGCTACCAAACTATGAAATTGTCTCCTCCTGTTATATGAAAAGCAGAGTTTGTAAGTGATAGATTTGGTTATAGAGCTCAACGGACATTTCCCAACAATGGGATGAAGGCGTCATGGATTTCTTCTAGTTGCCTACAGTGAAATTTGATAGAGAAAAATCAAGGTAAAAGTTGTTAAAAATGAAGAGGAGCCAGAAGTAGATTAATCTGGAAAACTTTCAATTTCTCTAAATGGGAAAAAAATACTAAAATTAAAACTGATGCAGAATAAAATCTGAATGCATGGCCGTGTAATTTTTAATTAAAGTGTCAGAAAGATTAAAATGTTAGAGCATTCAATTGTACAAATGAATCTCTTTAAAGATGACAAGTGTGCCTTATAGTGTCCCTAGGGCTGTGGGGCCTTTGGGAAAGCTTGAGAATATTGTCCCTTAGCCATCTGAACAGGATCCAGAAATATAGGTCACCTGAAAAAGGCTTGTGGATGTGGCTTTTGGGGGTTGTGCTTGTTGTTGGGTTTTGATGGCATAAATGTTACTGAAAGCTATGGAATACATAATGTTCTTCAGTCCTTCCCCCTCCCCCTCCCTTCTCTGAGAGAGTAGAGCCTCCTTCTGGGTATTCCCCCACTGTGGTGTATCCTGTCCCACAAAGGCAAGATAAGGCAGCCCAGCTAGAAGAACATATTCCACAGACAAGCAACAGCTTTTGGGATGGCCCCTGTTCCAGTCGTTCAGTGACCTTAGCTGTGGCTCACAGCATTGGAGATATGGAACCTGTAGAGGCCACCTCCTGTAGCCAGGCAGGAACCTCAGTGGAGCGATAGGGACACCAACCCGCCACAAACTTTTGACCCCAAATTTATCCTGTCTACAAGAAATGCAGGGACAGGGGATGGAACAGAGGCACAGGGAATAGCCAACCAATAACTGGGCCAACTTGAGACCAGTGGGCAATCACTAATCCCTGACACTATTAATGATAACTCTGTTACGCTTGCAGGTATTGTCTAGCATGGCTGTCCTCTGAGAGGCTCCACCCAGCAATTACCTCAGACAGATGCAGAGACTCATTGCCAAACAGTGGATGGAGCTTTGGGACTCTTATGGAAGAACTGGGGGAAGGGTTGCGGGCCCTGAAGGGACTAGGAACTTCATAGAAAGATCAACAGAGTCAACTAACCTGGACCCTTGGGCTCTCAGAGATTGAGCCACCAACCAAAGGACACACATGGGCAGTCCCCCCCTCCTGCACATATGTAGCAGATGTGCAGCTTGACCTTCATGTGGGCCCCAAATCAAGTAATTCCTAACATTCGTCTAGCTGGATTTTAGAGGTGATTTAACCCAGTAGCTCCTCTCTATTTTTGTTTCCTCCCTTTATATGAAAATGGCTGCAGTTGTTATCCTAGGGCTTCCTAGTTATGTCTGTTCCAACCCTGGAAGACGCAGGTATGGGAGGACATATTACTTACCCCTTGAACCCAATTTGTTGACAATGGAGATGACTTGTAACCCAGAGATGCTTCTTATCAGATTGTTCTAGGGAGCTGCCTTTGAACATGGCTATAATTTATTTGACTTTGAATTGATGCTGTTGGAATGAAATTCTCGAGAGCTCTTGGGATGTGTATGAACAGAGGTGTGTGTGTGTGTGTGTGTGTGTGTGTGTGTATGTAAATCACTGGAGACCAGACAGTGGATGGTAGACATACAAATTCCAACTTATTCATGTTCATATCTCTGAGTATCAGAGAGACCTGTGACTTGCTTTTAACAAATAGAATGTGCAAGATGATGGGATGCCACTCTGATTATGCTGCACTTGAAAAGACTATGCCTCAGAAGAACACAATGCCAGACTCTTCCATTGGTTGAATGGCATAGAGCCAAGCTGAAGAAGCGTGTTGCAAAGGAACTGCCGGTGACCCCTAGAAAGTGTGGGCAGCCTCTAGGAAACGAGGGCAGGCTCCCAGCAGCAGCTAGAATTAGTATATAGCTGAAAAGAAATTATTTCTGTCTTATAACTTGAATGAGCTTAGAAGTGCATTCATCCATAACTAATCCTCCAGTCAAAAAATGAAGGCCAGGAACCTCGTGTTTAGAAACATGAGGTCCTTGAGCAAAGGACCAAGTTAAACAGCATGGGAGACCCTGATCTACTGAGACTGTGGGCTGCGTTAAGCCTTAAATCTGTGATCATTGGTAACAAAACAATAAAGAATGGAAATGGCATGTGTCATTCATTTAAAAAACTCCAAAAGTACATGAAAACTACATGGATGTGTATGTCATATAATATTCAAAGTGGAGCACATTCACTGAGCAAGAATATGGCTACAGGAAGTTGTGGGAATGTTTCGAAGTGGCTGAATCAGAGACTTCTGGTGACCAAATTTTTAAATGAGACCATTTAAGTAGGAGAAAAATATGATCCGTCATGGGAATTACAAAGATTGAGTTTCCTGTAAGTTGACAAGTGCAGAGAGAGGGACGGGAGAACTCTTATTTTTTTTTATTATGTTTGTGGGTTAGGGAGTCCATTTGTACAACTAAAAATGAAAATATATTTGATTTTAACCACAAAAGATATGGGAGCAAAAGGTTTCATGTGCATCGTACCAAGGGTTCCGGAGCTGGAGCTACAGAGACCAGCTGGGCAGCTTCATAGTACTCATCATGCAAATTAGTGAGAACTGAACTGAGCTCTTGGTGGACGCGTGAAAACTGAAGAGAATATTGACAGAGACATGGAAGAGCAGGACTGGATATGGAAGCAAGGGAGTGTGAGCCAGCAGAGACGTCAAGATTTTACTTTTGAGGGGACAGGAAGACCGACAGAATCAACTAACCTGGACCCTTGGGGCTCTCAAAATTTGAACCGCCAACCAAAGAACATACATGGGCTGGACCCAGGCCTCCCCACACATATGTAGCAGATGAGATGCTTGGTCTTCACGTGGATCCTGAACAACTAGAGTGGAGGCTAGTTCAAAAGCTGTTGCTTGTACGAGGAATATGTTCTTCTAGCTGGGCTGCCTTGTCTGGCCTCAATGGGAGAGGAAGCGCCTAGTCTCACAGAGACTTGAAGTGCCAGGGTTGGGGGGATACCCAGGGGGCCCCCACCTGCCTAGAGGAAAAGGGAAGGGGAGACAGGGGAAGGATTGTGGCAGTGAGGGAGCAGTGAAGGGGCTGTAAAAAATAAGTAAAAAAATAAAATTAAATAAAAAAAATTTGCATTGGAATGGGATACAGTGCAGCTATAGAGCGCTTTCCTCACATATATAAGACTTCAGTGAGGTAATTAAGCTTAAATGCCATCATAAAATGAGGTCTGAATCCAATGGGGCTAGTGTCCTAATAAGAGAAAAGAAACCTTAGGAATACTGCACACAGAAAAGGCTACATGAAGACACAAAGGGAAGCTAGGTGTTTGTAATCTAAGAAGAAAACCGTCAGGATGAAGCAAGCTTGCTGATACCCAGTCTTGGACATTCAGCTTCTGGAACTAGGAGAGAATAATCTCTATTTGCTTTAAGGCACCAGCTGTTTTATTTTGCTGTGGCATCCCTCACTGACTACTATACCACACATCCCAGGGAGCCCAAGGCCAGGCTTCTCTTTGATTTCTAGTTCAGTTCCTGTGTTTTGAGCCCCTGTACCTATCAGGATGTGTTTGAGACTGATGGCAGCTCCTTGCTAGGAGAGACTGTGATACTCAGAGTCCAGTAGAGTTTTATTTTTACAACACCTCTGCTTTAGAAATAGCTGTCACTTATGTGGAAAGGAAAATGACTATGTTTCCTTGGTCCCTTTCATCTATTTCTGTGATTACGTCCTGACTTCTAACCTAAGTTCTTCAATATGTGGACATAGGAGTGCTACCTTGTGACTGTTACAATTTTTACAGCCCTCTCTTTCTTGGATGGGAGCTCCTTTAAACTTGGTTGGCATTTTCAAGCACAGGGATAACTCTGTCAGTATAACTCTGACTCCTCTATACTACCACTCCCGGAAGAGGGAAACATTTCTGGATTAACCATTCTGTTTAAACTGTGTCTTTCCTTTTCCTCCTTGGCTCCCATTTTTCACCTTCATAACACTCAGCCTAACTTGCATAGACATTGCTTATACACCTTATTATCCTGGCTCTTCCATCAAGTTTATAGGGACATATTGTCAAGCATACCTCTTCCTTAGCCTTGTGCCTGTGGCATGTAGCACAGTGCCTGTAACCTATCCACAAGTGAGTGCAATCAAAGTGAACTAGGTAAGGGTCAACAAGGTTGACTTCAGGTAGGAACAGTTTGGGGCGGGATTTCAATGCTAAGAAATGAATAGGACATCCTTTGAGACACACGGGGTGGCTCATGCAAGAGTGTGGCCATTGCAAAACAGAGAATGCTTTCAATAAAGGCCTGGAGTTACAAGGAATTCTGGGGTGACATTCTGAGTAGTAGAGAAATGCAGTGGAAAACTGGCCTGGCCCCAGAGGTTGGGCTAGGATGGTGGGATAAGGCCAAGGGCATGCATGTGGAGGTGGATCCTGGGAAACTGCAGGTGGATTCTGGGAAACTGTAGGTGGATCCTGGGAAACGTATGCATATGTGTCCTGCTGAGTGATGAAGACAACGTTATGGAGCATTCCCTGTGGAATGTGTTGCCAGCTGCATGGCTGGAAGAGCTGGGACGCCTTCTGATTTCCACAGGGAGACATGACTCAGGGTAAAGGTTATTTAAAAAACAAAAACAAAGAACTATTTGCTGTGTTTGGGGCAATACTATTTGAATCTACTGCCTAGTCAATTCAGGCTCTAGATTGCGTGCGTGCGTGTGTGTGTGTGTGTGTGTGTGTGTATGTGTGTGTGTGTGTGTGTGTGTGTGTGTGTGTGTGTGTGTGTGATGCTTCTAATAATGGGGCCTGGACATCGTGTGTTTTGAGCCTTGCTAAAATACCAGTCCTTTCCTCCGTTCCTCAAGGGCCGCTCACACCTCTTATTATTCAGTCTCTTTCTGGGGGTGTTCGTAGGTCTTCCAGCTCCCAGACTCTTTGTTATTTTTATTCTCCACAATTTCTCAGAGAGCCCAGAAACACAGATTTCTGGTTGTAATTGTGAACTGATAAGGTTGATAAATATCGTCTCTTCCTGGGAGTCTGCTGAATATTCATTTAATAATAATTTTAATTACACAGAAGAAGGCAAATCTGTCATGGAGAGGTTATTTACAGTGCTCAAATCCTAATCAATAGTGAGGTGCTTAGAACAGAGCCACAGGCCTCTTTCTTACATGGTTGCTATTAGAATCAGTCATCTCTCTAGGCTTTGCTGAAATCTGATGGGAACAGGGGTCTCTCCTGATGGACTGTCTGGAAGACAGAGTATCAGGAACCATTGGCTCAGTTTCCAGTACTACCCTCAGAATGGCCCATAACAAGTTTGCACACCAATTATCTGGGGTTAGGCCACACTTCACTAATTAAGAGCACCACCCTCCATATGATTGCCCTCATGTTAAAAATCCAGCTGCACGTTCAAGCATTCTCAAGCTGTTGGTCCTTCTGACCAGCTGGCTGCATGTCTGTTGAGGTATAATAGAGCCATAGAATTCCTTAGGGAACTCAACCATGTGGTATATACTGAAGAGGAAAACTTTACTATAGCAAATAGCTACAAACCAGAGCCACTTGAAGGGAGTGACCCATGGGTGAGACCTGAGCAGGTTCTGAACATGAAATTTTTAGAGGCAGGATGGTGCTAGCTTCTCCTGGCCATGTTGTGTGTGAACAAGCACAGTGCTTTATGGACCGGGCAGTTTACGTGTCCTGGGTTTTATTGGGGTTTAATCATTCTGTCCAAGTGGTTGAACTTTGACCTCCAGCAGCTCCAGGTGGGTCTAGCTAATTCCTTTAGTCTGGTTCTTCCAGAGCTCAAAATTCATATGTCATGTTCCCAAGTTCCTGTTATAAATCATACCGACAGATTGACTCATGGCTGGAGTCCTCTGGCAAACAATGACACTCTTGTTAGAAGGGGCAGGGGGCCCAGAGAACACCATCAGATAGCCGAATGCAAAGGGCTGCAAAGGAAAGGAGGTCATGCACAAATCCCCACCAGGGGCAGACACATTCCCAAGGCCTCAGAGCCTGAGAGGTGACACAGTCCAGGCTGCAGCTATCCTTCCTGGAAAAAAGAAAACCTTCCCAGCTCAGACTAGAGCAGGCAGCTCATGAGCTGCTCTGGACGCTGAGGCAGGAGCTGTGTCAGATTTACTTTTTAACCTTGATCGCCACCTAACCTTGTGCCATGCTTTCGGAAAGTCCCATCTATGTTCCTAAATTCTCATGAAGCATCTTGGTCCCGTTCTTTGACATTTTAAAACCTCTCTCTTTTTATTTCCTAATGTATAGCTTTTACTTTATGCTTTGTAAAAAATTAGAAACAAGAAAATTGGTCCTTGCAACACTTGTGAGTCAACAATGAATCTTCTTGGATACAAACAGGTATGACGGTTTTCTGCAGAAATTTCTCAGGGAAATGTGAGAATACTTGTGCTCTAGGAAGAGGGTTTTGAGAAGAACGGGGTACCTTAGATAACAGACAACACTGTTCTTGATGGACCCTACAACAGTGTGAGTACATTTCCTATTAAATTTGGCTATTATATGTCCTTCAGAATGAAAGACATCCATATGTAATTAAATTTTAACAACTCAACATAAAAATAGAGAATTGAGGCAGTATAGATAGACAGAAAAAAATTATCAGGTCACAAAGAAACAAGACCATCAACTCACAGACTGATTGAAGCCTAGGCTGTTTAAGACAGGAAAAACCGACTGTGAGTCTGGGAGTGAACCAGGAAGCAGCACCCTTCATAGCTGCTGCTTCAGGTCCTGCTTTAGTCCGTACCCTGGCTTCCCTTGAGGATGGACTGTAACCTGTAAGAGGAAATAAATCTTTTCCTCCTCAAGTTGCTTTTTTGGTCATGGTGTTGATCACAGCTACAGAAAGCAAACTAGAACACAATTTGTGTGAGAACAGGAGGATGGTTGCTCTTATGGGCCTGACCGTGTTGGTTATTTGGGAGAATGATGGAAGGATTGTTCTACATGTGTATAAGCATTGCCCACACCGTCCTCTGGGAAACCATGCAGAATAGCTATTTTCTACCTCATATTTATCTCAAACTGGGAATATGGAGAAGCAAAGTAATCAAAGTCATAAAGCTAAAGCATCAAAGATCTAACTTAGACAAAGTGGCCTACATGAATGATCTTCACCTTTTTCCTGTATTATTATTTCATCAAGCAAAACTTAACATTAACCCAATGGTTTTTAGTATCAGAAGTCCTTCACTCAATAATCCTAAATTTCTTGCAAAAACTTATGACTAGTTTTTGTCTGATTTTTAACCAGAGTTGGATTGCAGATATTTTGGGTTCATAAAAACTTGCTTCCACAGAAAGCTCCTAGGGGAAAGAGCACATCTGCTCACAGGGCCCTTATTTACAGAGTATGTGCAGCCTGGATCTTTTCACCACGTCAGCACAGCATAATTCAGTGAGATGAGAACAGCAAGCAACTTACACTTTAGTAGGTAACAATAGGGAATAAAAAAGAGAGCTCCCTTTTTCTGTTAGCCCATTCCAATTTGTGCTTGGTGATACCTGCCGACTGCTGGTCCTGCCATTTTAGTGGTCCAGTTCAATGGAAGAATTGACACCTACTGTATAGACAATGTGGAGAAAAGGGTGTCCATCGGGATAATCCCATCTTGAGGTTAGATTTATAATTTTTTTATTGATAATAGTGGCTCCTTGGAGGTTTCTGAGGAGATGGAGAAGAGACATTTGTAAGGCTTTGAAAGTCAATTGTTGAGAGATTTCAAAACATCTGCTGGTCAATGGGGTTGTTGTCAAGACAGATGATTGATTGAGAGGAGGACATCGATTAAGGGTGTAACTTGCAGTCTAATTCCTTTGAGTGCCCTTAAGGGAGACCAAATTGCAACACTGCATTCACTATCAGACTTGACTTAGCTGTGGCATTTACATACTAATGTTTTCAGTTTAACTTGGGAATGTTATTTCCAGTCCTATACGCGCCGCATATAAATGTGTCCAAATGAGTTATCTTATGTGTTTACTGTTTCTCAGTGTTGTTTATGTGGCTATTTGAAGTTGTTGTTTGCAGTTACTGCCTTCATTGTAATACACTCACTGCCAGCAGGGTTCCTGAACAGTGAATGTGGCACTCCTTTGCTGCCCCTTGTAATGAATCTCCGCATTTGAGGCTTACACCAGATTCTGTCCAACTCAACTTTCTTTTAGTAAGTATGCAGGTTTTCAGTTATAATATTTTGGTTTCCTGTTCTTAGAATCATGCAAAATCCTTGGTATGCCTGTTTGTGTATATAATTCATGAGAGAAATATTTGCTATCTGTGCAGAACAGGCTTGGATACAGCTGACCCAGTGAGCAGAGATATGGTTGGGAAATTTGCAATTTCTCAGGTGTACATTCTAACACAACTTCTTTTTCTAATATGTCTTTACTTCAGTAACCATATTGTCTTGTACTAAGAATGTTTCTCTGTGCTGCTATAAAATTTCTGACAGAAGCAATTTAAGGAAGGAAGAGTTTATTTTGGATCACATTTGAGCATACAGTCCATGATGGTAGAGAAGGCCCGAAGCATCATGGTGCAGTTGTTCAGGACACAGAGAAAGATGGATACTCTTTTTTCCTTTTTATTCAGACCAGAACCCCACTTCATGGGATAATGCCTTTCATATTAACCCAGGAACAAATTAACCCTCATAGAGACATCCTGAAGTACATGGTGATTGAGATCCAGTAAAGTTGACAAAGATTAACCATTACAATTCCTGATCATGACACCTAAGCTCATCAGTTTAAATCATAACATTCTATCCCTGGCTTCTAAATTTTTATTTTTGTCTTATAGTGGGAAGTACATTTGCTATATTTCTAAAAAGTCCCCATGGTCTTTAGCAGTGTCAACACTGTTCAAAAGTGCAAGATCTTTTCTGAGACTCAAGAAAAGCTCCTACTTGTGTGAGTCAATAAAGTTAAGAAAACAAAACAAAGCAACAACAAAAAACAAAACAACTGCAACAAACAGAACAAATAGCAAACCTCTAATACATAATGATACTTTGTAGACAACCTAAAAGGGTGGAATAGAGGAATAACAATGAAATAGTAGACCAAAGCAGGCCAGAAGCCAGCAGGGCAATCAGCAAACCTTGTAGCTTTATGTCTAGCATCTGGGGCTTGTGATAGAATCATCTGGGCTTCAACAGCATTAGACAGCCCTGGAACCTGCTGCAAATGTAGCCTCTCTCCTTGACAAACATCCATTGTCTAGGCAGCTCCAACACAATCTGGGGTTATCACTGAAGTTTAAACTTCACTTTCACAGCATGATGCAGTGGCCTCCCCGGGCCTCATTTCAGGGGATCTGACCTGGCCACATGTTGGCTGGCCTCAGCAACTGTCTGGAAGCCCAGAACAATTTTCCCTTGCATCAGCTCAGACTTTCTTCTTTCAAATGAATTTGTGATTTCACAGGTTGTGTCTTTATGAAGAGATTCCTGTCTGCAGGGAACATTTCCTGTTGTCCTAGTACAGAATACAGTTGAGAGTTCTCATCAATGACACTAATCATTTAAAAACTTGCAGCTGATTTCCTAGTCTCCTGTTCTGCAGCTTTAAACTTATTCCTTTCCCTACTAAATGTCACATTTTACACAGCTCTCTTCTTTCTCTCTCCCACTGACCTGAATGTAGACAATAGGCAGTAATCATGCTATAGCCTGAGTGCTATCCTGTGTTGAGATTTCCTCTACCAGGCACACGAGCCTATCAACGTTGAATTGACCTCTAATCCAATTCTCAGAACACGGATAGAATGTGGCGGTATTCATTTCCAGAACTCACTATGAGTGGCTTCTAGCTTTGTTCTCAATAAAGTCCCATGTTCCTTGTGAAACCTCATGTTAGGTATTCCCTGGCTTTATTTCTTTTGAGAGTTTGGGTTCTCAATACCATCAGATGGCCCATGGAGTTTTATTATAGTATTCTAGGGCTTTTGTGGCATAAAGGTTCAGACTTTTTCATACTCTCCTTGCAAAAGCAGTTCTCAAAGGCTTATTAAACAAGAACCCTACTTCTTAATACCAATGTGAATTGTTGCTGTGACAGAATACCCGGTGAAGGAATTTAAGGTAAGAAGGACTTATGTTTTGCTTAACATTTAAGGGTAAAGTCCGTTATGGAGGGGAAGCCATGATGGCAGGAGGCTCCTAATCACTTTGTATACACAGTCAGGAAGCAGAGAGCTGAATGTTTGTGCTTATTTTCCTTTCTGTTTTGTTCAGTCTGGGATTTCAGCCTTAGCATCCCATTTGGGGCTAGGTGCTTCAAAGTCTGTCACTCCCTGCACACTTTCCAGTTTTGCTTCTCTTTATTATCATGTACTATATGAAGAAACTTCTCTGATGAGAGTCGAGTGATGCTCACTCTATGGATATAGCAATGTATTTTTAAGAGTCATTTAAAAAATTATCTATTTTATTTCATAATTTATTCCTTTTTTTCATGGTAAGGTTTCTTTGTGTAGCCCTGGCTGTCCTGGAACTCACGCTACTTGAACTCAGAGGTCTGCCTGCCTCTGCCTCCCAAGTGCTGGGATTAAAAGTGTATGTTACAAAAAGAAGCAAATACACCCAAGAGTAGACCACAGGAAGTAATCAAACTCAGAGCTGAAATCAACCAAGTAGAAACAAAGAGAACTATACAAAGAATCAACAAAACCAGGAGGTGGTTCCTTGAGAAAATCAACAAGATAGATAAACTCTTAGCCAGACTAACCACAGGGCACAGAGACAGTATCCAAATTAATAAAATCAGAAATGAAAAGGGAAACATAACAACAGAAACCGTAGAAATTAAAAAATCATCAGATCCTACGACAAAAGCTTATACTTAACAAAATTGGCAAATCTGGATGAAATGGATAATTTTCTAGACAGATGCCAGGTGCCAACGTTAAAACAGGATCAGATAAACCATCTAAACAGTCCCATAACCCCTAAAGAAATAGAAGCAGTCATTAATAGTCTCCCAACCAAAAAAGCTCAGTACCAGATGGGATTAGTGGAGAATTCTATCAGACCTTCAAAGAAAACCTATTTCCAATACTCTTCAAACTATCACACAAAACAGAAACAGAAGGAACACTACCCAATTCGTTCTATGAAGCCACAATTACACTTATACCTAAACCACACAAAGACCAAACAAAGAAAGAAAACTTCAGACCAATTTCCCTTATGAACATTGATGCTAAAATATTCAATAAAATTCTTGCCAACCAAATCCAAGAGCATATCAAAATGATCATTCACCATGATCAAGTAGGCTTCATCCCAGGGATGCAGGGATGGTTCAATATATGGAAATCCATCAATGTAATCCACTACATAAACAAACTCAAAGAAAAAAACCACATGATCATTTCATTAGATGCTGAAAATGCATTTGACAAAATTCAACATCCCTTCATGATAAAAGTCTTGGAAAGATCAGGAATTCAAGGCCCATACCTAAACATAGTAAATGCAATATACAGCAAACCAGTAGCCAACATCAAACTAAATGGAGAGAAACTCAAAGCAATTCCACTAAAATCAGGGACTAGACAAGGCTACTCACACTCTCCCTATCTATTCAATATAGTACTTAAAGTTCTATCTAGAGCAATTAGACAACAGATGGAGGTCAAAGGGATACAAATTGGAAAGGAAGAAGTCAAATATCACTATTTTCAGGTGATATGATCGTATACTTAAGTGACCCCATAAATTCCACCAGAGAACTCCTAAAGCTGATAAACAACTTCAGCAAAGTGGCTGGATATAAAATTAACTCAAACAAATCAGTAGCCTTCCTCTACTCAAAGGATAAGCAGGTTGAAAAAGATATTAGGCAAATGACATCCTTCACAATTGTCACAAACAATATAAAGTATCTTGGTGTGACTCTAACCAAACAAATGAAAGATCTGTATGACAAGAACTTCAAGTCTCTGAAGAAAGAAATCAAAGAAGATCTTGGAAGATTGAAAGATCTCCCATGCTCATGGATTGGCAGGATTAATATAGTAAAAATGGCCATCTTGCTGAAAGCAATCTAGAAATCCAATGCAATCCCCATCAAAATTCCAAATCAATTCTTCATAGAGTTAGAAAGAGCAATTTTCAAATTCATTTGGAATAACAAAAAACCCAGGATAGCAAAAGCTATTCTCAACAACAAAAGAACTTCTGGGAGAACACCATCCCTGACATAAAGCTGTATTACAGAGCAATAGTAATAAAAACTGTATGGTATTGGTACAGGCAGCAAGATCAACGGAATAGAACTGAAGACCCAGAAATGAACCCACACATCTATGGTCTCTTGATATTTGATAAAGGAGCTAAAACTATCCAGTGGAAAAAAAGATAGCATTTTCAACAAATAGTGCTGATTCAACTGGTGGTCATCATGTAGAAAGATGCAAATCGACCCATTCTTATCTCCTTGTACAAAGCTCAAGTCCAAGTGTATCAAGGACCTCCACATAAAATCAGATACACTGAATCTAATAGAAGAGAAAGTGGGGGAAAAGTCTCGAACACATGGGTACAGGGGAAAAGTTTCTGAACAGAACACCAATGCCAAATGGGACCTCATAAAATTGCAAAGCTTCTGTAAGGCAAAGGACACTGTCAATAGAACAACCAACAGATTGGGGAAAGATGTTTACCAATCCTACATCTGATAGAGGGCTAATATCCAATATATACAAAGAACTCAGGAAGTTAGACTCCAGAGAATCAAATAACCCTATCAAAAAATGGGGAACAGAGCTAAACAAAGAATTTTCAGCTGAGGAATATCGAATGGCTGAGAAGCACCTAAATAAATGTTCAACATTCTTAGTCATCAGGGAAATGCAAATCAAAACAACCCTGAGATTCCACCTCACACCAGTCAGAATGGCAAAGATCAAAAACTTGGGTGACAGCAGATGCTGGCGATGATGTGGAGAAAGAGGAAACCCCTCCATTGCTGGTGGGATTGCAAACTGTACAACCACTCTGGAAATCAGTCTGGTGGTTTCTCAGAAAATTGGACATAGTATTACCTGAGGACCCAGCTATACCACTCCTGGGCATATACCCAAAAGATTCCCTAACATATAACAAGAAAACATGCTCCATTATGTTCACAGCATCCTTATTTATAATAGCCAGAAGTTGGAAAGAACCCAAATGTCCTTCATCAGAGGAATGGATACAGAAAATGTGGTACATTTACAAAATGGAGTACTATTCAGCTATTAAAATGATGAATTCGTGAAATTCTTAGGCAAATGGATGGAACTAGAAAATATCATCCTCAGTGAGGTAACCCAATCACAAAGAACACACATGGTATGTACTCACTGATAAGTGGATATTAGCCCAAAAGCTCTGAATACCCAAGATACAATTCACAGACCACATGAAACACAAGAAGAAGGAAGACCAAAGTGTGAGTGCTTCAGTCCTTCACAGAAAAGGGAAGAAAGTACTCACGGGAGCAAATAAGGAGACAAAATGTAGAGCAGGGACTGAAGGAAAGGCCATCCAGAGACTGCTCCACCTGGGGATTCATCC
The DNA here is from genome assembly GCA_028551405.1 of Uromys caudimaculatus. Lineage (NCBI taxonomy): Eukaryota > Metazoa > Chordata > Mammalia > Rodentia > Muridae > Uromys > Uromys caudimaculatus. The sequence continues at coordinate 62,189,608 of CM052708.1, read as the reverse complement.
CATATAGAGTCACCAAACCCCGACACTATTGTGGATGCCAAGAAATGCTTGCTGAAAGGAGCCTGATATAGTTGTCTCCTGAGAGGCTCTGCCAGAGCCTTACAAATACAGAGGCAGATGTTCTCAGCCAACCATTGGTCTGAGTGTAGGGTCCCCAATGGAGGAGTTAGAGAAAGTACTGAAGGAGCTGAAGGGGTTTGCAACCCCATAGGAAGAACAACAATATCAACCAACCAGACCCCCCCCCCCCAGAGCTCCCAGGCACTAAGCCACCAACCAAGGAGTACACATGGCTCCAGCTGCATATATAGCAGAGGATGGCCTTGTCAGGTATCAATGGGAGGAGAGGTCCTTGGTCCTATGAAGGTTCAGTAGATGCCCCAGTATAGGGCAATCTAGGGTGGGGAGGAAGGAATGGGTGGGTGGGTGGGTGAATACCTTCATAGAAGCAGGGGGAAGGGAAATGGGATGGCGGCTTCTGGGAAGGGGGGGGAACCAGGAAAGGGGATAACATTTGAAATGTAAATAAAGAAAATATCCAGTAAAAAAAAGTGTGTGTTACCACTGCTTGGCTTAACATAACATTTTTGTTGACTCTCTGGGACTTTCATATTCCATGATCATATTTACTTGCCAGTTCTTCCAGATATGTCTCCCACCCTTGAGCCCCACTCCTGCAAAGTACAAATAAAAATAAGGAAAGAAAAAAAAGTCCAATTTGTCTTGTCTATATACTCACTGAAGCATGGTCAGACACTCAGTCACCTGACCCTTAAATAGAACTAAGTCTTTCCCCTCCCTCCCTCTGGCCGGAAGCCATCAGTTGTGGAGAGCTTCACTTCAGCATCCTAATCACACTTATAAAAGTTCTCTTAGGTGGCTTCCTGTCTAGGCTGTTACAGATGCCTTCCATGTGACTCCGTCTCAACTGTGCATCTGCTGTTATCAATATCACAGCAAAAGTAGCCTCCTTGCTCTTCCCAGTCATCAGAAGCATCGATCATGGGCCTACACATGACTTCTGGTGACAACACAGACCACAAATGTGACTCCTGGTTGTAGTAGAGCCACAGACCCAGAAAAGGTCCTCAGAGGCAGCATAGCCCTGGATGACACTGGCCTCAGGTCAGTGCAGGCCACCTGTATCAACATGGTTTCAGGCAGCAGCACAGATAACAGACATCTGCATGGCTTTGGTGGTAACGGCCATGGACATCAACACAGACTCAGGCAGCAGTAGGACCATGGTTCCAGGCATGACCTTGGGCCACAGCACAGACCCGGACACCACCATGGACTCAGGTGGTAGTGCAGGTCACTCACATCAATATGGCCTCTGGTGGCAGCACTGCTTACCAATGTAACTTCAGTCTGCAGTACAGACTCCAGACATCCACATGTTCCTCAGGCCACAGGCATCAGTGAGACCAACTGCTGGTGGCTCCTTTAAGAGTCATCTTATTGCTATGTTCATTTAGTAGAATGATAGTAATAAGTTTTTCCCTGGTCCTGTTTTTGGAACAAATGGTGCAGTGGAGAGAAGTCCTGCGTGTCCGTCCTGGGCGCTGCAGCTCTGGATGGGACAGGAGACACACGGTAAGTGGCTGTGTGGTCTTCTACAGTCTGACAGGCTGGCCAGGCAGTGTGAGAGGCCTCTGTGGAGACACAGCCCGTGGGTAGAAGAGGGAACCACCACAGCCGGCTCTGGAGTTCCCATGGTTGGACATCACAGTTGCCGCCGGTTCAGTGACTTTGGGGCTAGCTGTTTAGGCTTGGGGGAATGTGGTGGCTGTCTGGAAGTGCTGAGATGCCTGGATGCCTTTGGCGTGAGATTATTTGCGGCTCCTTAATTGAAGGCCGGATCTCTCACTTCCCATGGCGGGTCAAGATGAATAGATAGTCCATAATTTTAAGACGTTTATTGTCATTGTATGGAGTGGCGTGGATGGAATTGTACCCCAGCCCCTCTGGGAGAGGTGAGGCAGATATAGTAACTGGGAAGGGGCGTGGCTAAGTCTCTAGGTGTCTCATTAACCTGGGGATGGCTTGGGGCTTCGTGACCACGCCTCTACCTGAGGAGGGGTGGGTCAGAGGTCTGACAACAGGTCTTACTAGCCAAAGCCTCCCAGGAGCGTTGGCAAAAATGTTTTCTGGTCCCTTGTGGGTTTCCCCACAGAGTTGCCCAGAGTTTTAGCCTGTGCTCAACCAGGTGCCAGATTGCCGGTCACAGACCACTGCCCCACAGCCTATGACTTATTTGGCAGCAGGTCCTTGGTCTACTTTATTGATGCCAGATATGGCTGTCATCTCATGGAGTAGGTTGGTGTCAGGTTTCAAGGAAACCTTGAAGAGCAAGACTTATTCTGACTCTCCAGGAAAATTTTCTCAGGCTGTACAAAATCTTGCATCTCTATTAACATACCAAAGGAAGGGAGTCTCCAAAAGCTAGATCATCAGGTGGGCAAAGTTTAGCTTGCTCATCCTTAGTGATGGCGAGTGAGTGGATGTGTGAGGCAGGCAGGGGTGTGTTTAGTTTGTGTAGCAGTAGCAATGCTTCCCTAAGGAAAGCTGTTCACTGATGAAACAAGTCTGAATTAAAGTCTTTATTTTTGAGGAATAAGGGGTTGGGGGTGGGGAGAAGGCCTAAACAACCTAGTTCAAATCTAACATAAAATTTCTCATAAAATCCAGCTCTACGAATGCTTTCCATCTCTCTTCAATTGCTCTTCCCTGACACAGCTAACATTGCAATATTTAGTACTGTTCATTGGTTTTATTAGTGTGACTGTGACTGTGCCCACATCTTGTTCTAATCTCTCTGTCTCTCTGTCTCTCTGTTTCTCTCTCTCTGTATGTGATTTCAGAGACCCAGCCAATCGACCAATTTTGTATGTTTTCATCTTCCAAACAGTGCAGAATCATCTAGTTATTGTTTTTAAAGGGACAGCTCCTTTAACTTTAGTATCTTAGCTCTTAATGTATGGCGGATGGATGGGGCTGTTATTTTAAAAGAAATCTGTGTAGTTTGTATGATATTTGTCTGTTGGGGACTATATGTATGCATATTCTGTAAATGACTGCCTACCATCTTCTAAAAGAAATTGATTTGTTCTATATGGTGAAACCTAAGACAAGCTTTTGTGGTTTGTTAAAACAACAACAAAAATGTTTTCTGTTTTCTGCCATTTGTGCTTCAAACTTTCAGCTACTTAGGAAACTATCCTAAAGTCAAGGTTCACTTAAGAACTGGTTTTTATTTCAGTCTGTAAATGATGGCTTTGTCAGCAACTATTTTAAATTGATTTTAATGCCTTTAATGCCCTATGTATCTGGCGAGAAGCACGGTTAGCAGTATATCTAAACTTCATGCATTTTCCAAAATAACCAACAGTGCTATTGTACAGTGCCTGTGCAGTGGCCTGAAGGAAACTGAAGGAGAGACAATACAGAGGCTGTGACCAGCCAGAGCCAGGCTGAGCAATGGGCACAGTAGGCCAGAGCAGGCCCTACTTCCCTTTGAGCATGGGCCAGGATGCATAGCCCAAGCTAACTCCACTGAGGACAGGAAGATGCAAGAAACTACATAACAGCACCTGGATGAGAGAGAGCTAACTCATGGAGACTATGGATTATGGGAAAATCTTCCATCTATACAGCTGTGTGTCACTTCTTTTATAAGAACAACAAATACAAATGGTGTCACTTTTCTGTGCAGCACTGGACTTGCTAACATTTTTGTCTTTAGTTCCTCTAGCTACTGCCCCTGGAACCAACTGGCACCTGCTTAAAATGGATAATGACAGCCCTTTGGAGACTCTCCCACCCTCTATAAAATTTTTTGTTACATGTGTGGTATTGTGCTGATCTCTTCATGCCTTACAGACTTAAAAAGGACATTTAAAAGGTTGCTGTTCTGGTTTATTGTACTAAATGAAAGATTCTTAAGTATTGCTATAGAAGTAGTTTCTGTTTAGTTCTTCTGTGTCCTGATGCTAATTGTTGCTGACTCCGTGTGTAGATACATAATTGCTTAATTTCCAGCATAGTTTTATTATTGCTGCTGGTGGTTTTGTAAAGCCTTATAGCTAACTGCTGTGAATTACTTGATAGTTGTGTTTTGTAAAGCCTCATAACTAAATTGGCAAACTGCACATTTTAAAGTATCTTTCTGCCCTATTTGTTGCTCCTTTTCGTTGTAGACCTGGGTAAGAGTGGTGTGCCACACCCTGATGATCTCTTGCTTTGAAATGTTCTTTGCCAAACATATTGGTCAATTGCTCCTAGATTTAGTTGCATTCAAATTCTCAGGGCACAGGGAGAATGTAGCCTGATTCTTTGCCAGAGTATCACACAAATGACTTCTTGCCCAGTTCCTGGTAGGGTTCTTCTTCCCCTCTAAAACCACATGAGCTCCACTGCCTACATTTCTTTCAGTGTTCTGGTCTTCCAAAATCCCACCAGGGAAGCTCATTAAGCTCTTCTTGACAGCAATTGAGGGCTTTTCTATCCCAAAGTTCCAAACTCTTCTACAACCATCTTGCAAAGAAGTCCCAAAGCTCAGGCCTATCCCAGACTATGAACTTGGTACCAAGTCTCTGCGTTAATTACTTGTTTCATCCATGGGACAACATACTTGACAAAGGTATTTTAATGGAGGAAATTATTTTGGCGTACAGTCCATTATAGCAAGGAGGGAATGGGGGCAGACTAGGAGGCAGTTGATCACTCCCGCCTCTTTTGCTCAGAGTTAGGAAGCAGAACAGTGAACTCTGGTACTCAACTCTGATATTCATGTCCATGCTGTCTGAGACCTCAGCCCATGGAATGATGTTTCCTACATTTAGGGTAGGTCTTTCCAGCTCAGTTAATTTAGATAGTCCCTCACAGACATGTCTGGAAGCTCATAGTGATTCCAGAGCAGTGGTTCTTAACCTTCCTAATGATCCGACCTTTTAATACAGTTTTTCATGTTGTGGTGACCCCAATCATAAAATTACTTTTTTTTGTTACTGTTTAACTGTTATTTTGCTGTTATGAATTGTAATGTAAATATTTGTGTTTTCCAGTGGTCTTAAGTGACTCCGTAAAAGGGTCATTTAATCCCTCCAAAGGAGTCACAACCCACACAGAAACTGAGAACTGCTGTTCTAGGGCCTGTCAAGTTGATTCACAGGGCTTCTGTTGGACGTTTAGGCAATAAGCCTTTTTATCTCTGCTTTTGAGAGACTTGTTTTCTATGCTATATATAATACTGGATATTTATTTCCATTGCCTGGAAAAATGCTTCCTGGCCCCTTCCTGTATATGAAAACATTCATCCTTACAAATGAGCAGAACCTCTGATCCCCTGGTAATGGCTTTGAGTGACTTGTTTGGGCCAGGCGACTTAGAATCTGGGAGTTATCACTATATGTTCAACAACAGCTACCAAAAGATACTGACAGGACCATGAAGGAAATTGTACAAGTTCAATCCCAAATTTAAAATCAAATATACTCTCTCGCTGGAAAGGTTCTCCCAAATAGGAAAGGCTTAGATCTATTCTCCAAAGATCAGTGTGAATCTGCTTGTTATCTCTGCAGGAATGCTGATTTTATGTTAATCAATCTGGAAAAGTCCAACAAATATTAAAATATCAAATAAAAAAAAATCCACTAGGGAGCTCATTCAATTGCAAATTCTGTCACCAGCTTTTTAAACCCTGACTGGAAGACTCCCATTTATCTTCTTGGTAACTTCTGGACTTCTCAATAAGATCACACAGTTAATTGCTTTGAGAATCCAATAAGTCTGCCTCTAGATGGTCCTTCAACTACATTTGCATGCAGGCACAACAGAGAAGGCACTCATGTGATTATGGCCAAGGGAATTGTCTGTTCCCTGCTTGGACCGCCAGGCAGAAAAGTTTCCTAGATGTGTTTCAATGGGGCCCCAGGACATAGAATAACTTTAAGGATAGAATAGAAGGAATTCTTTCCACTTTACTCAGCTCTACTGTGTTTTGAGAAGACTAACCTACCTTTATGACTTCAATGAGATAAGGAGAAAAAATCTCTCAAAGAGAAGCTGAGGCAGACAAGCATAAAAAATAGTGTAGCAACCTGGGACTCCTTTTTGTTTGGACTATGCACTTTTCAACTGATGCACTTGGAAGCCTGGGACATCTACCCACACATAGTGTACACAAGCCTAACTCTGAACAATGCAATTGACGACCTGTTAGCAACCTAAAACTTCCCACTGCATCAAGCTACACACTACCACCTAATCTCCCCTTACTTAGTGATAGTCAAACTTTGACAGATTAGAATAATTGTATTCAGTTATATCTTAGTTATTTCTGGGTATGAGAGAAGATGGACCAATCTGGCCTGAATTGGTGTTGGTCAGATTGTATCCTGGAAGTGAATTTTTTGAGATGATACACTATTTGTCAGTTTATGGCTATGCATAATTGGTTGCACATGTAACGAAAATCAGATGCATTGTGGGAAAGAACATGTACAATGAGCAAAGGCTTATATAATCGAAGTCTGTTAATCAAAATGGAGAACTGCCTAAAGCGTGCCTTTTAGTAAACAGTCCCACTTTCCTTTAGAAACCCCAAGGGAAACGCCTGGGGTCCTTGAGTACTTTCACTCTTGTGGTCCACTGTTGCTCTTGATAATGTATCTGACCCATCCCATCACTTCGCTTTGAATTAAATTTCCTAACTACCATTGCGGTTTCTGTTTGCCTTTATCTTAATTCCTTACAAAAGAGGCCAATAATAGGTTTCTTTGCTGACAAAATGAACCAATTCAAGCCAAATCAGAAGTATAAAGGCAGGTTTATTGAGAGATAGATCTTGGGTAGATTCACAGGTCTCACAAGTGGAGATCAGTGAAGTTACACACCTGGGCTAGAGCAAGGGGGGTTTATGAGTTTGGGGTGCATGTGAGCTAGGAGCTGGGATTATGCCCATACTAGATAACAAAGCTGAGACCCTGGGCAGGCACTCGTGGGTGGGTAGCCAGAAACTCAGAGATGCTGAGAGATGACATGTTAGCCCAGAATTTTTTCTCTTTGTGGGTGGTTGAGGGAAGAAGAGTAAACGGGGTTACTTAGTTTGTGCAGGGGTGAGTAGGGGTTCCAACCAAGCAGACAAGAACCCAGAAATGTCTGGCTTGGACTCAGCCACTTAGTAACGGTGAATAGGGAACAAATTTGTATTGGAGGGCAGGAAAGTATCAATGGAGACAGTGACATGTAATTCAAGATTTGAAAGGGGGTGAGTGGTAAACACTGGCCGGTGAGGTGCTTCATGGGTAACCCTGCTTGGGGGTGAGTGGTAAACACTGGCCGGTGAGGTGCTTCATGGGTAACCCTGCTTGGGGGTGAGTGGTAAACACTGGCCGGTGAGGTGCTTCATGGGTAACTCTGCTTGTACCCAAAGCTGATGATTTGAATTTGGTTCCCAGTAGCCATATGGTGGAAGGAGAAAATTAGCTCCTGTAAGTTGTCCTCTGACGTCATGCTATTATGTGCCTGAGCATGCTCGCACGCTCACTCACACACACACACACACAATAAGTAAATAAATGTAATTTTTAAAAAGAGTAAATATTGGCCAATTAACTGGAAGCACAGACTTGACATGAACTAAGATGCCATGACATAAGTACCAGGTTGGTATCTGAACACCTCTCCACTCCTTCCAAGTGAGGGAAATTTTCCTTAGCTAAAATTGAGCTTCGACGGTCTTATCAGTGGAGGTCCTTTACTTGATCTCAGAGTTAAAATGAAACATAGGTGGGAATATGGGAGTGGGTGGGCGGGTGGGTGGGAGGTGGAATTTTCTCATAGAGGTCGGGGAGGGGGAGGGGATAGGTGGCTTCCAAAGAGGAGACCTACAAAGGGGGAAACATTGGAAATGTAAATAAAGTATCAAAAAATTAAAAAAAAAATAAAATGAAACATGGTGAAAATGTTTAATGATGTTGGAAGAGGAAGCCTTTGAAAAACGTTCTCAGTTTGTCGCTTCTTGTGCCCCTAGCAACCCTAGATGCTTTTCTGTCTCTCAGGAGCTTTATGCCTGTGGATCTGATTTATGCCATCCATTGTGTTTCCATTCCATCATATGTCTAGGGCCCATTATCAAAATGGGCTTTATTCTTTTGCACAGTCAGTTTTCTGGTGAGGGATCCAGAAGACATTGTAAAATGCTATGTATTATTCTTATTCTTGTAAGCCAACTGTGCTGCGATGAAAACATCACTGGCCTGATACTCAGTTTAAGGCACACAAGAATGAAGGCGTGCTGGGCCTCAGAGCACAAACACTGTGAGCCATCTGAGTGCTAAGTAACAAGAAAGAAAACGGCCACTTTACCTATCTTAAGTAGACTGAGTTTTGAAGAGGAGTCTTAGTTGGCTCATAGATCATACGACAGGGTAGATAACAAAATCTAGGCTGACTTCCAGCAGCAATGGCCAGAAATAACCATAAAGCAAGTTTAGGAAGGAGGTGATTTCCCTTCCCCAGTAACAGCTACCCGCAAGTGCCACAGACCACAGAGCACAGTCAGACTGGCCACACAGAAACTCTCTTGTCAAGATGTTGTTATGGCTGCCAACTGAAGACCATGAAATCTCCACTGCCCCCAAACCAAGCAAAGGAACGGTCCTGTACAGCCTACTCTTCATGTGCTCCCCAAAGTCAGGCAAACACAGGTCTGCCTGCACTTCAACAAGGGGAAACCTGGGGACTATGGCTGTAAGATGGAGTCAGCACTTTGAAGGCAGGACCCCCAGTGTATGGACTCACGGTGTGAAGATGGCGTTCGAGTCCTTTAAGGAAGCCATTAATAACATTAAGAAATATTAAACTGAAAGGAAATTCCCAGAAAATGTAACAACAGAGAAGGTACAGGGATATCAATCAGATTCTAAACATTAGGAATAGACGCTCTTAGGTGATTAAGACTGAGGAGAAATATGATGAATGTGTTTTCATGTCACAACACACAGTGCCAGTGAAACTGACCATGGAAGCAGGAGTTATTTGCATTTATAGGCTTCCCATCACTTAAATCACATACTTCCAGGCTTAAATTTATCATAATTTGACAATATGTGGAAGTGAACTCAGTGATGAGAAATGGAAACTAGTTTTTAATGTGACTGTGTTATTGATGGAAAAAAAGCCAAACCCTTGTCTATAGACACTGTCATCCCATGGGAACAACATTTATTTTTATCTCTACTCATTAACTAAACCAGACAGGGCATTATTAGATTTCAACACAAAAGACCCTTTAAAACTGATCAGCAGTGATAAGAGACTGGAGCAACAAATGAATTAAAGAATTAAGGAGCAAGTGGTCTAGCAGCGATCTGTTTCTTGATTCTAGATACAATTGAAGGGGCCTGTTATCTCTAGTCTTCTGGACATCTCTTTTCCTGGCCCTGGATATAGTTTCCACACCATGTATAAATAAGCATGCTATTGAATATTTGTTGACACCCACTTAAGAATTCTGAGGTTTTCTCTGTGCGCTTATTTTGTCTAGCATATTTGATGTGTGAGCTGGTTTTTTTTTTTTTTTTTTTTTTTTTTTTGTCAACTTGACACAAGCTAGAATCGTTTGAGAGGGGAGAACCTCAATTGAGAAAATGCCTCCATAAGTTTGGGCTGTAGGCAAGCCTGGAGGGCATTTTCTTAATTAGTGATTGATGGGGGAGGAGCTAGTCCATTGTGAGTGGTACCACCCTTAACATGATCGTTGTGGATGATGTAGGGAAGCAGGGTAAGCAAGGCATAAGAAGCAAGTGAATAACCCAGAAGATGCTCCAGCACATCACAAGGACATGTGCTCTGCTATGTTCATAGCAGCCTTATTCATAACAGCCAGAGGTTGCAAAGAACCCAGATGTCCCTCAACGGAGGAATGGATACAGAAAATGTGGTACATTTACACAATGGAGTACTACTCAGCTATTAAAAACAATGACTTCATGAAATTCTTAGGCAAATGGATGGAACTAGAAAATATCATCCTGAGTGAGGTAACCCAGTCACAAAAGAACACATATAGAGTATGTACTCACTGGTAAGTGGATGTTAAAAGCTCCAAATACCCAAGATACAATTCACAGAGCACATGAAGCTCAAGAAGAAGGAAGATCAAAGTGTGGATGCTTCAGCCCTTCTTAGAAGGGGAACAAAACACTCAAGGGAACAAATATAGAGACAAAGTGTGGAGCAGAGACTGAAGGAAAAGCCATCCAGAGACTGCCCCACCTGGGAATCAATCCCATATATAGTCACCAAGTGTGACATTATTGTGGATGCCAAGAAGTGCATGCTAACAGGAGCCTGATATAGCTGTCTCCTGAGAGACTGTGCCAGAGCCTGACAAATATAGAGGTGGATGCTCACAGTCAACCATTGAACTGAGCACGGGGTCCCCAATGGAGGAGTTAGAGAAAGGACTGAAGGAGCTGAAGGAGTTTGCAGCCCCATAGGAAGAACAACAATATCAACCAACCAGATCCCCCAGAGCTCCTAGGGACTAAACCACCAACCAAAGAGTACACCATGGCTCCAGCTGCATATGTAGCAGAGGATGGTCTTGTTGGGCATCAATAGGAGAAGAGGCCCTTGGTCCTGTGAAGGCTCCATACCCCAGCGTAGGAGAATTCAAGAGCAGGGAGGTGGGAGTGGGTGGGTGCATGAAGGAACACCCTCATAGAAGCAGGGGGGAGGGGGATGGGATAAGGAGTTTCGGGGGGTGTACAGAGAAAGGGGATAACATTTGAAATGTAAATAAAGAAAATGTCAAAGAAGAAGAAGAAGAAGAAGAAGAAGAAGAAGAAGAAGAAGAAGAAGAAGAAGAAGAAGAAGAAGAAGAAGAAAGCCAATAAGCAGTGTTCCAAACCAGCAGGAAGAAGGGTCCCTGATGGCGAGGTGTTGAGTGGGAAAACCAGGAATGAGAAACAGAGAAGACAAGAGCAATAGCTGGGACCAGGATGTCTTCCATAAATGGTGAGTCATGCAAAACATGTTTATTAAGAAGTACAGCATTATATATACTATTTTCAGGACAAAAATTGGCAAGGTCAGCAGAGAACTACATCAGAGAATGTTGGCAAAAAGAACACAAGATCCCCCAGACACAGCTGTCTAAGGTCTAATAACCATAACCCAAGGGGAAGAGTAGGGTTCTCAGAAACTGCAACCTTGCCTCTTCTGAGGAGGCCCTGGCCGACAGGGTACCTTGGCTTTTCAGGAGGGTGAGAGTTAGTACAGAGTCGCACCATATGGCAAGGTCTCATTGGGATTTTTTAAGCCACAAAATGGCTGCCACTGAGCAGGAACCACAGAGACAGCAACGGTTAAGACAGCATGGTGGTTTGTTTATATTAAGTAAGCAGGCGCATGTGCACATAGAGGAGGAAAGCACAGCAGTTGTGGCTGAGTCATCGAGGGTAGGGGAACTCAGTAAAACCTAGTTCCAGAGGTAAGCAAAGGTCAGGGCCTTAATATCTTTCCATTTGCCCAACAGTGGCTCCCACCCTAGACTAGCCTTGCCATGTCCATTTCTGAATAAGGACACAGAACTAAAGTTCCCTTTGTCCTTTCGTGAGAGCCTCTAAGAAAGTCTTGGGTCACTTCGGCTCCCACAAAGCATTACTCCTTGCATCATGTCCTTCCTTGATTTTATGTCCTGACTTCCATGGGCGACGGACTACAAGAAGTGAACACAAGCCCTTGCCTCTACAACTTGCTTTTGGTCATGGTGTTTCATTGCAGCAATAGAAACACTAAGACATTTGTTCTTATGAACTTTTGATTTATTGGTCTCTTTCAGTTCTGTTTCCTTAAGTTAGATAATTCATTGGTTCTGCCTCAATTTCTCCTTCTTGAGTTATGATCTTGTTGCAGGGAGCTCCTCAGAAATGACTACTCATAGTATACAGCCAATAGAAAGCAGCTGGTGCTCTCCTTCCCACAGAGGAGGAAGAGGTGGCAGCAGGAGCGGTGGCTCCATGCCCTGGGACAAGTCTGCAGGCTAAACTGTGGCACTGACCTAGCAGGCCAGGACAGATTCAGGTGGGTGTGGTCACAGCCCTGGCCTCTTTCGCTGCAGGAAAGCATGTTTCTCTGTCCCAAGCAGTGGCACTCCCAAACCTGTTGCCGCCACTGTACTTCTAGTTCTGTTTCTCTCTGATGCATACCGCTCTGCTCTGCCGTCTTCTTTTTCCTTCTCAGATACTTTTGAAAGTCTATTCTTTAAAATAATTTAAATTTTAATTTAACCAGGACTTTAAAATCTTTGTTATAAATTAAAGGCATTTGGACTATTTTAACAATTTTAATTTATATTGGCGTTCACTCATAAGCCAATTTAATATTATGTAGACAATATAAAAACAACACATATAATAGGCATATATATATTTATATAAAATGATAGATGAACTAAAACCCAGGAATTTTTTGTAGTTTTTATTTAGAAACCTTAAAAAACAAACCGTAGTATAATAGGGATTACCTCATTGCTTTCCATCTCCAACTGATCTCTGTTATTCATCGCTTACTTTACAGCATCTTGAAAACTGTTGCTCTAGGTAACTGTCTCAGTCTGGTTCCTGCTCTTCTATTTTGATTGGAAGTAGACATCCAGATCACATAATGTTTCACGGTTGTACCTATTACAACATTGTATTCCCAATTCTTAAATCAATTTCTCATTTAGACATGCAGGTATCTCCTCTCCAGCCCTGAACGTCTTGCTATGAAGAGACTGCTGGCCTCCATATCTCTATACCTGAGGTTCATTCTGTGATTAGCTTTTCCTTGCAGCAAACATTGAGAGTCCAGGGAGAGCTGAGACCGATCAGCCTGCCTCTCAGTGATCTTGATGATTCTGTGGGCAAGTTCTTGTCCATGCTTGTGTTTTCTCCAGATTTTCACTTGACAACTCATTAGATGACTTGTACATTGATTTTAGGGCCACTCCTACAGTAAGATACTTCTTATGAGAACAATTTCCCTGTTCTACTTTAGGATTTCATTTGTATTCTTTACATTTAGCACATCTAAACTTCTCCTAGGAAAATGATTCTGGTGTGTTCAACAATTTTCAAAAATAGGCAGCCAGGCACATGTTCTATAAATAGAGAGGAGACACAGGCCAGGCATAGGGCTTTGAATGGGGATAAAGCACTTCCTGGAGCAGACAGGAAGGGAGTGTGAATTTTCCCTCTGTAGTGATCTTTCTGTTCACTGGGAAGAAATGTATATTTTTACCCTGGACATGGTCTGAGACAAATGTTTGTATATATAAAATATGCCTTCATCATATTCTGATGAAGGAGGAGTGAGGAGTCAGGGGCAACAGGAAAAGGAGGAAGTGCTTCATGGAGGTGACCACCATGTGCCATGTATCTGACCCTCGCATGGCCTTCTTAAGAGTCTCATAGAAGGGCCTCAGGATTGTTGGGGCAGTGAGAGTAAAACTGTGAGGCGGAAGTCATTTCTTCATTTGTTTCCCCTTCATTTCAGCACTGTTGCTAGCGTGCTCATTTCTCTTCCTGTTCCTTATGTTGCTCCCTTCCTTTCTCTTGTATGCATCGTCAAGAAATGAGATATAAGATTAAAAAAATCATCATGAGAGAAAGGTGTTAAATACCCTTGATGTAGTATGCATGAAGTCCAAAGAGCTGTAAGTTTGTATAAGGCAAAGAATAGAGGTCAAAACAAACAAACAAACAAACAAACAAACAAACAAACAATTTCTTTGATATACTGGAAGCACTTGGGGTAAATTACCAAATACTTCAATTCTTTTGGGAACTTAGATAGGAAACGGATTGTGACAGCTAATCTTGGTTGTCAACTTGACTCTCCTGAGAGGAGGGAAACTCACCTGAGGAACCACCACCATCAGACTGGTCTACAGAATATTTTAATGATTGCTGTTTGGTGGAGGAGAACCTAGCTCATTGTGGGATATGCTACTCCTGGGCAGGTGGTCCTGAGTTGTGTAAAAGAGCTGGCTGATTCCTATACTAGAAGGATAAACAGGCTGAGAAAGAAATTAGGGATATCATACCCTTCACAATTGTCACAAACAATATAAAGTATCTTGGTGTGACTCTAACCAAACAAGTGAAAGATCTGTATGACAAGAACTTCAAGTCTCTGAAGAAAGAAATCGAAGAAGACCTCAGAAGGTGGAAAGATCTCCCATG
>CM052708.1:62148051-62174871 GCA_028551405.1 Uromys caudimaculatus | reverse complement strand
GACTCCAGAAAACCAAATAACCCTATCAAAAAATGGGGAACAGAGCTAAACAGAGAATTCTCAACTGAGGAAATTCATAGGGCTGAGAAGCACCTAAAGAAATGTTCAACATCCTTAGTCATCAGGGAAATGCAAATCAAAACAAGTCTGAGATTCCACCTCACACCAGTCAGAATGGCTAAGATCAAAAACTCAGGTGACAGCAGATGCTGGCGAGGATGTGGAGAAAGAGGAACACTTCTCCATTGTTGGTGGGATTGCAAACTGGTACAACCACTCTGGAAATCATTTTGGCGGGCCCTCAGAAAAATGGACATAATACTACCTGAGGACCCAGCTATACCTCTCCTGGGCATATACTCAAAAGATGCTGTAACATTTAATAAAGACACATGCTCCACTATGTTCTTAGCAGCCATATTTATGATAGCCAGAAGCGGGAAACAACCCAGATGTCCCTCATCAGAGGAATTGGTACAGAAAATGAGGTACATTTACACAATGGAGTACTACTCAGCTATTAAAAACAATGACTTCATGAAATTTGCAGGCAAATGGATGGAACTTGAAAATATCATCCTGAGCAAGGTAACTCAGTCACAAAAGAACGAACATGGTATGTACTCACTGATAAGTGGATATTGGCCCAAAAGTTTGGAATACCCAAGTTTCACTTTACAGTAACCACTGGACTGAGAGTGAGGTCCCAGATGGAGGAGTTGGAGAAGGGACTGAAGGAGCTGAGGGATTTTGCAGCCCCATGGAGGGAGCAACAGTGTCAACTGTCCTGTCTCCCCCCACCCCCACCCCCGTCCTCCTGGAGGCTGGACCACCAACCAAAGAATACACATCAAGGGACCCATGGCTTGGACCACATATGTGGCAGAGGAGGGCCTTATTGGCCATCAGGGGGAGGAGAGGCCCTTGGGCCTGAGGGTGTTAGAGGCCCCTGTAAAGGGGAATGTCAAGGTGGGAATAAGAGAGTGCGTGGGCGGGTGGGTGGGAGGTGGAATACTCTCATAGAGGTGGGGGAAGGGGGAGGGGATAGGGGGTCTCCAAAGAGGAGACCTGGATAGGGGGAAACATTGGAAATGTAAATAAAAGTATCAAAAAATAAATAAATAATTAAAAAAAAGAGCTGACTGAGCACAAGCTGGAGTAAGCATGTTAGTAATCAGCATTCAGCCACAGTCTTTGCTTCAGCTCCTTTCTTCACCTCCTGTCCCCATTTTCTTTAACGATGGACTCCAGTCTGTAAGCTGAAATAAATCTTTTTTTTCCCAAGTTGTTTTGGTCATTGTGCTTATTAAAGCAACAGGAAGCAAACTAGAACATAAGTTGGTACTATGAGAGGGGTGTTCATGTGATAAACCAGATCATGTTGGGTGAGTTTTGGGACTAGGGTGTTTGAATGTAGATTAGGGGTCATCTGTGGCTGAAGAATCTGTTATAATTTCCAAGAGGTTA
The DNA here is from genome assembly GCA_028551405.1 of Uromys caudimaculatus. Taxonomy (NCBI): domain Eukaryota; kingdom Metazoa; phylum Chordata; class Mammalia; order Rodentia; family Muridae; genus Uromys; species Uromys caudimaculatus. The sequence goes on along the minus strand of CM052708.1, from coordinate 62,173,404 downwards.
GATAGGGCTGAAAAATCAGCTATGATGAAAAGCGACCAGAATAATTGAGGCGAAATATTCTTGGAAGTATTCCTCAGGGTCAGCATACACAAGCTATGGTCCAGTGGTGTGTGCATGTGTAGGGGGGGCAAGGTTGCATCCTAAGCTGGTGGCAGAACTTGATGAAGAATGTATGTCTCCTGCACAGAACTTGTTTTAAATATAAAGGAATCATAGAACCCAGTTGAGGCTTGAAGCCATGTGGCAGGGTCAGACTCTCGGAACTAAAGTCACTGGTGAAGGTTCAGCTTCAGTTGCAATGAAGAGCCCAGTATATTAGAGGGGTCATGCCATGGCCATGGTATGACCACCATGGATGGTAGCAGGGGTGAATGGAGCCAGCTAGAAGACTACCAGACAACAGAGTGATGATTGACCTGTTCATACAATATATATTTTCTTTGATCTGATTTTAACTGTGGCCTTGTTCTTCCCTCTTGGAATAAAAATGTATATAGTTTACTTTTGACTTTATGAGAGTCCTCACAATTCAGAGACTTTGGATATTTTAAAGAGCCTTAAATCTTTGGAATTTTTAAACACCATGGAACTTGAAAAGCTGTACCTTTTAGTATTATGATACTAATGTGAGATCTTAGGGAAAAACGTAAAGGAAGAATTATAGTTCATGTGTCAAGTTGACAATGAATAGACTTGTGATTGCTAATCTTGGTTGTAAACTTCACACATCTGAAAGATGTATTTTTAGCCAATTAAGGTATGTTTATGCATTCAAGGGCAAATCAGGGGGCAACCTGAGTTGTTTATCAGAATCTGACTCACCTGTACATGAGCCTGTAGGGGAGAAGCAGAACCCTTAGGGAGATTTCTGTGAAGACAGGGGAAGCAGCCACTGCTCTGGGTCTTGGGTCCTTTGTGTTGTCTTACCTGTGTGCTGGGAGCCATGTTGGATCACACACTGTGTACAACCAGGACTCTTCAAGGAACTGGAGAAGTCTTGGTGCCTTACTCTCCATCCCATTTCTTCCTCCACCAGGTTTATCTCCAGGTCCTACATTATTACATACTGTATACTATACACAGTACTCAGACATTTGAGCTAGATCTGATCTAGAAGCCTCCTCCTCAAGGACTTGCTCTCATAGTACCAGGAAATATAACATAAGTTTCTAAGGGGAAAGAAGCAGTTAACTTCCTAGATGTAAAGCCTACAACTATAACAGTGACTAGTTTGACAAGAAATCACCAATATTACAATAGTGGCATTTATGTCTTGTGAGTAACCAGTAACTGTCTAATTGGACTTGTGGCCCACTCAATAGGAGGAAATTTATGTCTGGTACTATAAATCTAGCAAACTACCAATGACTGGCTCAAACAATCTTTTTACTCCCTCTCCCATGATTTGTCCCCGCACCTTGGGTAGGGGTTGCATGGTAAGTGTATCCATTGTAACTGGGAATCTGAGTTGGTTAGTTTTTTTTGTCAACTTAAGCCCAAGGACTAGGATGCTTGCTACTAGTTAGTGTCCTTTAGACACAACAGGGATGCTGTACACTCAACATGCTGTTGAAATCTCATCAATGTGGTTATGTAAATGAGACCTACATAATGGACAATACCAGTTGACATGCTAATATGGACAGGGGAAATTTCATGAGGTCCAATCCTTAAATGAAGAGTTAGAAATAATCCATGTCTGCTGGGGGAGGGAGACTCAGGATTCTCCAGGGAGAAGCTCCCTGATTGGTTATTCAATTTCAAGTGGTCAGCTCTAAGTACATATACATACATGTAGCACTAAATGGACTACATCAGCTTATATATATAAGTAATAAAGAAGAATGGATCATGAATTTGAGGGGAAGTGGAGGATATGGGAGGAGTTGGAGGTAGGTGAGGAAGGAGTGAAAATGATGTTAACACAGTACTAAATATGAAATTCTCATTTTTTTAGAGTACAAAAAGAAAGAAAAAAGAAAAGAAAGTGGGTTGGGTACAAGCTGCAGTGAGAAATCCAGGAAGCAGTGTTCTATGGACTCTGCTTCGGTGCCCGCCTCCAGGTTTCTGTCTTAAGTTCCTGATCTGACTTCCTTTAATGGTAAACTGTAACCTACAAGCTGAAATAAGCCATCTCCTCCTCAAGTTGCTCTTGGTCATGGTGTTTACCAAGGCAACAGAAAGCAGACTAAACACTGATAAAGAGCAAATATAGAAAACGAGGTAATTTCTAGTTTAAAAAATGTTGTAGCAGAAAGGAAAATATATACAGCACAAGTTTGGCTATGCAGTGATAACACTCATTTTCTTGGCCATAGCATATATAAACCGAGTAGTGCACTTGGCTAGGGCAGTAGGTCCTCATGCTTGTGTGGGCAGCACTTTACCTAGGAGCCATTTCCCTGTCATTACCTGTCCAAGGTTAGGGAGAAAGCATTTTGAAAAGAAGACTTATGGAAGTCTAGACTTCGGGATTTGGGTGAAGATACCAGATGCCTCAGAGACATTGTTCCAAAGCACAGGGGAAGGCGGGGCTTCTGGGCTGGGACACTGTCAGGTGCACAGAATTGTGCTATTCCTTTGGGTAAATCATATCACCAACTTGTGTGCTCTATGTTTCTAAGCTGAATGTAGCAAGGAACCAATGCCTCCTGCAGGATTATTGTACCCACTGTCTGGTGACCAGAACTGTAGAAATTCTCCTTCCCTGAGACTCAGACTTTGTTCCTTAGTTTTCTGCACTTGCCCTGTTCTCAAAGACACTATTGAAATCAGAATACTATTAAAAGCATCTCTGTACATTTCTGAGCACATTTTTCTGGAGGGTATTCTAGAAGAGGCAGTAGAGATCCCTCTTTTCTAACCTCAGAATTAGAAGAAAATTTCCTCTCAGTCATCATGTTCCCACATCTAAAAGTTCTTCAATTTATATCTCAGCTACTTTGTTGAAGCCACAAAATAGCCAGTGAAACTTGCTGGTCTTTGCCATTATTACTATATCTGAAGTCTGCAAATGTGTTTGCTAGAGACTTTTGGAGTAAGCAGTTCATCTAAGAGTCTTTTTTAAAACTGTCACTTCGTTCCCAGTACATCAGAGATCACGGAATTGCACATGCATTCATCAGCGTAGTGTTAATAGGGTCACTTGCAAAGGGAGCCATCAACTATCTTTTAAGTATAATGCTCACATTACCATCTGGCAGCAAGTTCAACAGTCACTTACTAAACAGGTAAATGCTTGGCTAGAAAAAGAAAGATACGAAGTCAGACAGCACCATCCAACTAGGATTTCCAGGATTGGGTACAACTAGGAAATTTAGATGCCCAATGATTCCCTGACTTCAGCCAGCTATGCTCAGGTAAGCAGAGCAATTGTCTTCCACACCATGTCTCTTAAAGACCCAAGGATATGTGCATTCTCTTTTCTGTTGGTATAACTATAAACACTCTTGCTTTCTTCATAAAACAGCCTTATTTCTGCATATATTATTTCAGCTCCTATTTGATGGTCTTCGTACAGTTTATCAACATCTCTTCAAATGTCACATTCTTATTAGAGTCCTATTTTATTCAGGTGGTTTTCACTCAGCTGTGATTATAATTCATGAGTCAGTGGTTTAACCTCAGTGGTTAATTACTTCCATCTTGTAGTCATTTTCTGCTGGTTAGATTTCTCCCCATCCCATGCCTTATTCATTAGAAGTGTCTCTCAAGAGAGGCTACATGCCGTTCTCCCTATGGTGATAGCTGATTGGATCCAGGTAGACATTCAGATCATCAGTTTGACTGGAGCAGTAGAGTCAGTAGCTAGACTCTGTTGGTGCCTGTCAGTAGAGCTATAAAGCTTTGTGAGTCTGAGCCAGACTCATCCTTCGGTAAATGACAGCTTGGATATTGGGTTGAGCCTGGCTTCCCAAGAGAACATCTTATACATTCAAGAAAGTAGGTTCAGAAAGAATAGCCAGTTAATAGTTTCCTTCCTCCTGTGAGACACAGCTGCATTTTTTTGCAAAAGGATTTTATGAGATTCTCTTTTCAGAAAAAATGTTCTTTTCCTTGAACTAGTTTGCATAGCTATATAGAAAGTACTGTAAATCCTTTCTCCATATGTTGCAACTGATTTTTGTAAACCTACTGAATATACATACATACATACATACATACATACATACATACATACATACATGTATAAGCTTTGGCTGTTTTAATCCATTTTTGGATTTGTTGAGATGCTTTTCAGTCTATAACTCGTGAGAAGACATTTTGGCCATCATTCTCAAGCACACACTATTTATACTTGATGAACATAATTCATGTGAATTATGCCAGATGACTGTGAGTAGGACAGGATGAAGGATGAAACCTTGTGGTGTAACAGTAGAACGTTTCTTTAAATCAAATCTTTACATATGCCCTCTTTGATGCTGGGATTGAGCCTAGGGCCTTATTTATACTATACACTAGTTCTACCTTTAGGTGTTATGCTTGGCTGTTTTTCAGCTGAAGATACACCAACTAACTCTGGCTTTGTGTACAATGGCAAAGAGACAAGAGAACATAACTTGGTGCCCAGTGAATGTACGTTTGAGTGACTGGACTGTGGGTTTAGGGGAGCTTTCCTAGCACGTCACTGGTTAATGTCTTCCTCTCTAAAACAGGGACAATCATGCCAAGCTCAGCTTTGTGAGGAGAGTTACGGACAGCAGTGAGAGTTAACCAAGCAGAGTGGTTAAGATTGCAGGCTTCGGGATAATGTACTTGGATCTGTAAACCATCTCTCTTCTGTTGTCTTCTCAGCCAAGTAAGTTAATTTCTCTGTGTTTTAGTTTATTTGCCTTTGATATAGGGATGATCACTGTACTTAGTACTTCATAAGACTATTGTGAAGACTGAATTAATATAAAGCATTTATAATATTTTTTAATCTTAAAGTTTCCCTTATTTTGCCCATTATTTGTGGTGTGGTGTGGTGTGGTGTGGTGTGTGTGTGTGTGTTTGTGTGTGTGTGTGTGTAGGTCAGAGGACAATGTTGAAGTGCTATTAGTGGCCTCCCACCTTGTTCAGGCAGCGCCTTCCTTGTGTCTGCTGCCCTGTGCACTCCAGGCATCTTTGGGTTTCTGTTGCTGTAATAAAACACCCTGACCTAAAGCAATTTGGGGAGGAGAAGTGTTTTTTAAGCTTACAGTTCCACAGTACAGTCCATCAGTGAGAGAAGTCAGGGGTAGAAGCTCAGACAAGGCAGGAACCTGGAGGCAGGAGCTGATGAAGAAGGTGTGGAGGTGTGCTGCTTACTGGCTTGCTCCCAGTGGATTGCTCAGCCTGCTTTCTTATAAAACCCAGGACCACTGGTCCAAGGATGGCACCAATTATTCTGAGATATGCTGGACCCTCCCCAGGGGAGGCTGTGGCAGCAGGAGCTTCAGGCAGCTGGTTGCAGTGTGCACTGTCAGAAGCAGGGTGATGATTCTATTATTCAGATCTCTTTTTCCCCTTTCAGTGGTTCCCAACCTTCCTAATGCTGTGACCCTTTAATATAGCTCTATGTCGTGGTGTCTCCAATCATTAAATCATTTTTGTTGGCACTTCAGAACCATAATTTTGCTATGGTTAAGAATCATAATATAAATATCTGTGTTTTCTGATGGTCTTGAGAGACCACTGTACAAAGGTAGTTTGGCATCCAAAGGAGTCAAGTCCCACAGGTTGGGAATCACTACCCCTTTTATTCATCCCAGGACCCCAGCTTTTCAGCAGAGTTATTTTGGAAGAGGAAACACCATTTTAGAAAATGTTCCCATCAGATTGGCTTTTGGACAAAATTCACAAGGTAATTAAGGTATGTTTTCCCATCTTAATTATCTAACAATCTGATCTAGACAGTCCCTCATAGGCTTGCCCAGAGGCTAACTGAATCTAACTAATCCCTCACAGGCATGCTCAAAGACAGGCAATTAGAGATTTTGTCAAATTTACAGTCACTAAATGGAAATTTGGCCAAGTTAATTGCTGTCTCAGAGCTTTAGCCTCCCTCCCTTCCTTCCTTCCTTCCTTCCTTCCTTCCTTCCTTCCTTCCTTCCTTCCTTCCTTCCTTCCTTCCTTTTCTTACTTTATTAGTGGACATTTGGTATACAAAGCAGCAGGTAAACAAAGCTTACAAGTCTCTGAAAACTGCAGGAATTTACAAGCTCCCCAAGGTTAAATCAGCAGTGACAATTGTTAAAGAAGACTCTCTTGGCAACCAGCCCAGCCGCCTGCACATTTGTGAGGAGCTCCAGAGATGCATTCTTTGCTATGCCTATGCTGGGTGAGCTTTTCAGTGATGTAGCCACCTTTGAGTCATCTCTGCTCCTGTAAACATCCATTCGCTGTCCTGTAAGTATCCCCAATAAACCTATTGGTTCATTGAAGGAGACATGGGAAGTTATAATATCAGTTCCTTATCTGGGGTGAGGATATGTTCATTCCTATCTCCCTAGGAGAAGCTGTATAACAAGAGATACTCAGGGGCCTGCCATGGAACTTTCAAGATGTCTCAGCAGGTAAAGATCCTGATGCAGAAGCCTGACAACCCGAGTTTTATTTTTGGAACCCACATTAAAAGATGAACATAATAATTCATTTATTCCTCTAGTGTACAAAGGACAAGATGGGAGGAGAGCACAGTGGACTGCCTGAAAGCTCACAAACCAGCTATCCTGATATGCTGGATAGTCTTATGTCAACTTGATACAAGCTAAAGTCAGTTTGGAAGAGGAGTCTATGGAAGGAGAGACAGGAGAGTAATGAGAAATGAATATGATCAAAGTACACGTGACACTTGAACAAAACTGCTATCCCGAAACCCACTGCTTAGCGCAACAAATGCTCACTAGTAAACTTATTAAAGAAAGAAAGAGAAACTAAAGCTCTGAGACAGCAATTAACTTGGCCAAATTTGCATAGTTAGTAAGCAGTAGAGCCAGGACCCGCATCCAAGTCATTAGACACTGATGCCGAAGCATCCTGCGAGCTGCCCAAGGACAAGAACTAACACAAGTGGGAGCAGGGACCTTGTCTTCGAGTCTTCCCTGACCTTGCCTTTAGTCAGAAAAACCTCCACGCCTTAGACACTTATAGATAATGGTGTTGGTGGCTTTTTTTAAATTTTTTTTTTTTTTTTTTTTAAATCTTGTAATAGTGTCCTAACAGGATGGTCTATGTTAGACAGAATGAGGTTCTACGGCTTGGATTTCACAGTTTCAAAGCATACTTCATCTGGGCCCTTGAGGTTTTTGTACGCTCCCCACTGCGTCCTTGGCACTGTGTCTCTCCGAAGGCAATGGCACGTGGTGGAGTCTGATTACTGGACTGGATATTTCACAATGGGTGACATTCTTTTCTTAAGTTTTTGGCTCCAAAGATTTTTTTTAAAAAAATTGTCTCTATCTTAAGAAACTGAGAGACTTTGTTTGGATGTTGAACATACCAGAAAAGAGTGGGGTACCCCTTCCATGTCTGATTGTAATCCATAGTCACCTCTGTTCCTTCTGACACAAATATTTGGCTTATCTGATGACTGAATTGCCGCTAGTTCCTCCTGCAAGGGAAAAATGTTTATTTTATAGGTTTGATCAGAATCATGACCAGAAAGCTTTTCATATTTTGAGAGTATAAAAGTTATTCATATAAAATGTACTCACCAAACATGAAGATCAGAATTAGAGAGTACAGGGCTTAGTCTGCCAGCAGGGTCCCACTGACTTGAAGCAGCTGAGAAAGCACAGACAGGCTCATGCATCCGTTTTGCCTCTTGGTGGATAGCACCTCCATGTGGCAAGTCAATGAAACAGACAGACTATAAAACACCTGCTTCCAATTGCTACTGCTCTCTCTAGAGCCCATTCGTATGAGACACTGGGAGGACTTGGCTCTCTCAGGCAGAGGAGCCGACATATCCTAATCAACATGGCCTCTAGGACACATATTCATTGGCAAGAACACATCATGCCATGTCAGAGTCTAGATATGAAAGAGATGCATGTGTGAACATATGTATGTGCACATGTGAGGGTACGCGTGTGGTGTGTGTGCACACATGTGTATGTGCTTGTTTTCTTTATCTTCTAACAATGTCTAAACAGGTCTGACTGTGTGGGAGAGACACCTCTCTACTGGAGTCAGATATGCACCACATCTGGCTTTTTCAGGTTCTTGATTCTTTTTTCTTTTTCTTTCCCAGTTGTGGTATTACTGTAACGTCTTAGAACTGGGAAATATTTTCTTCAAAAATGTAGCTTTTCATTTAAACTAGAAGTAGGTTGAATATTAATGGTGTTTTCTTTGAGTTGCATATTGAGTGGCTCAGGGTGGGTGGAGGGGGCCAGGAGCGGCTCTTGGAATAACAGAGCAGATATGAGAAAGGGCTCCATGAGCCTGTGCATATGTGTGCTTGCCATTTTCACTCTTTCTACAGGGGAAAAGGAATCAATTATTCACATGCTTGTTTCTTAGTTTTTGAAGCACTGGAGATTAAACTGAGGGCCTTTTGCACAGGAGGCAAGTGTTCTAGCATGGTGCTAAATTGCCAGATCTTTCTCTATTTAAATTTTTTCTTTCTTCTTTCATATTTTAAGATTAGTCATGAGCCATCATGCCTTGCCCAGCATTTCTTTATTTTTCCTTTTCTTCTTCTTCTTCTTCTTCTCCTCCTCCTCCTCCTCCTCCTCCTCCTCCTCCTCCTCCTCCTCCTCCACTAACACCTCCTCCTCTTCCTCCTCTTCCTCCTCCTCCTTTTGACACAGATCTTCTATGTGTGGCTCTTGGCTGTCCTGAAACTCACTCTGTAGACCAGGCTGGCCTTGAACTCAGAGAAATCTTCTCACCTCTGCTTCCCAAGTGCTGGGAGTAGGATTTGTTGAAGGAGTCAGGGACAGGAGGATCATGAGTTTGAGGCCATCCTGGGCTACACATCTGTTTTTCTTCTTGTTGAAGGAGTCAGGGACAGGAGGATCATGAGTTTGAGGCCATCCTGGGCTACACATCTGTTTTTCTTCTTCCTTTTCTTTTCTTTTTTTCTTTCCCTGGCACTGGTGGCACATGCCTTTAATTCCAGAATTTTGGGAGGCAAAGGGAGGTGCATCGCTGTGACTTCGAGGCCATCCTGGTCTACAGAATGAGTTTCAGGACAGCCAAGGCTACACAGAGAAACCCGGTCTCAAAAAAACAATAAAAAGCAAAGAAACAAAAAGAACACAAAGCAACAGCCTTTCTAACGGCATTTTTGCGCACTCTGTTTTGGCTGATTCTTGTGCTCTATTAGACCCTTCTGCCCCCACTCACCCCCTTTCATGTCACATATACACATTTACACATATACACATATACAGATTTATACATATACACATTTACATGTATACATGCATACACACATACAGATTTACATGTATACACATTTACACATATTCAAGTATATGTATTTACACATGTAAACATATGCACATATACATATATACATACATATACGCATATATCACCCTTTATTAAAAACCTCCTTCCACTTCTCATGGTCTACTTTTTGTTTTTTGTTTTTTTAATTTATATTCACGCCCACACTTCCATATATAAAAATTAGAAGCTAGGATTCCCATATGAGAGACAAGATGCAGTTTGTCTTTCCAATCTGGGCTACGGCATTTAACACAATTCCCACTTCCATGCACTTCCTGATAATGTCATGATTTTCTTCATAGATGTCTTTGTTAGTGATGTTTCTTGAAGATAACAGATAGTTGGATCTTGCTAATTCAGTTAATCTGTGTCTTTGAATTAGTAGGTTCAAGATGTTATATTCAAAGCTGTTATTGAAACAGGTTTACTATAATTATTTCGTTGGATGCTGTTTTTGTTGACTAGTTAATGGGTGGTTCTTTTTTTCTCTTGGTAATCTTAGGGGTTTACTAGTTTGTTGTGTTAGACATGGTTGATTCTTTCTCTGCACTCTTGTTCTTTCCCTGTGTTCTTGTGGACAACGCTGTCTTCCTTTGTTTCCTTTGTAAAGAAGTCCTTTAAGAGTGTTCTGTGTACTGGCTCGGTTGCTGTGAACTATGTTAACTTGTGCTTATCTTAAAATGGTCTTTTCCTCTATCAATTTTAAGAGATAATTTTGCTGAGTGTAGCAATCCAGGATGACAATTATTTACTTTCAGGGTCTGAAAGACCATTCCGCAATTTCGTGACTTTCAGAGCTGCTGACGAACTGCTGTGTTTCTGCCTCTATGTGTGACTAGACACTTTTGCTGGATAGATTTTAGTGTTCTTCGTTTTGCAGTTTTGTTACCTTGACTCCTGTATGTGGTAGACAGGCTGTTTTCTGGCCATATCTGTTTGATTCTGAATGATTCTTCTGTTTGCACACTTATTTCTTCTGTAGGTTTGGGAAATTCTCGGCTACAATTTCATTGAGTAACTTTCATCCTACCCCTTCTTTTTAGTCAACAGACTCTTTGGTTGCATCTTTTAAGTGTATCCTAGATTTCTTACAAGTTCTGGTTATGTTTGTTAAGCTTTTCCTTTTTATGTGTCTGCATGTTATATTGTTTTGACCTGACCTTGTATTTCATCCCTGGATTTTTTATTTTTGGCTTGGTCTTGTCTGCTGCTTGTCTTTTTTGTTTGTTTATTTGATTGATTCTTGCATGACTTGAATTTCTATTTGATTGTTTTTTCAACATCTTAATTTACTTGTTGAATTTTCATGATTTCATCCACTTTGGTAGTTTTTTTTTTTTGTCTAGTTCCTGAATTGATTTCTGTTTTTGAGCCTCCTGTGTGGTTATTGGTTCTTCATAAACGTAAGACTCTGAGGTCCTTTTATAACTTCAGCTATCTCATTATATTTATTTATTTTTTGGTATTGAGTTGTCAGCTTTTGGGGGTGTCATGGGGGTGTGCTGTGTCATGGTTTTGTGTGTTCTTTTATCTACATTTTCACAGCTATTGCAATATATATGTTCTTAGGTTTTCTGTTACTTCTTTTTTTCCCACCGTTTTTTCTTGTTTATTTTATTTTACATGAGTCCTCCTGGTAAGCTGTTGCCTGAACTCAAGCCCAGGGAGAAAGTCTACTGCAGTAACAGCCATGATGGTTTGAAAGTAGCCCCAGTGCTGAGTGCAGAAGGCACTGTCTCACTTTACTGTGTCCCTGCAAAGTTTGGAGGCCGCAACAGTAGGGCACTGGGTGGGGAAATCTGTTTATAGATTGCTTAGAATTAAATGTATCAATATTTGTAGTGAACTGAGGAGGGAATGGGAAAGAGGAAAGGGGGCTAAGAAGGAGAAGGTATGTTTATAGGTTCAAGGTATGAAATGGAGATGAAATTATATATTAGGTTTAGAGAAAGGAAGAACAGACATAAAAAGATTTTCTAGTGAGGTGCATGCTACAATCCAACGGAACACTTAAAAAGTACCAATGAATAAATACAAAAAGGGAAAAGACTAAAATGTAAATGAAAAAAAAAACCCATAAATTAAGAGGCTGAAGAGATGGCTCAGCAGTTAAGCTCTTTGAGGGGAGCTGAGTTTAGTTCCTAGCACACAAGTCTGATAACTCACAATTAGAATATGTAACTCTAACTTCAGAGGACTGATGCCTTTGGCCTCTGCGGGCACCTGCACTCAGGAGCACAGTGTCCCCCCAGCTATTTCTTCCACTCACATACACGTAATTACAAATAAAATAAAATTTAAAAATATAAATTAAAGATTAAGATAATACAGAGAAATGAGGAAGAAAAGCGCGGTATCCTCAGCTTGCATTGCTGTGGGGTATCAGTCAGAGAAGACGGCTCTGGTGTGGCTTTAAGCCGATAGAAAGTCTCTGTTAGCCGCCAGCAACTACACTAGGTGTTCAGGATCACAGTGTAGCAATGAGCCTTTCTCAGGGTGAACATTATTTTTTAAGTTTTAAAAATTTATTTATTTATTTTAAACTCCAGATTTTATTCCCCTCCCAGTCTACCCTCCAACTGTTCCACATCCCATACCTCCTCCCCGCCCCCTGTCTCCACGAGGTTGTCCCCATCCCCACCCTCACCCCACCAGACCTCTAACTCCCTGGGGCCTCTCATCTCTTGAGAGTTGGGTGCATCATCTCTGACTGAACCCAGACCCGGCAGTCCTCTGCTGTGTATGTGTTGGGGGCCTCATATCAGCTGCTGTATGCTGCCTGGTTGGTGGTCCAGTGTCTGAGAGATCTTGGGGGTCCAGGTTAATTGAGACTGCTGGTCCTCCTACAGGGTCGCCTTCCTCCCCAGCTTCTTCCAGCTTTCCCCTAATTCAACCACAGGGGTCAGTAGCTTTTGTCCATTGGTTGGGTGCAAATATCTGCATCTTACTCTCTCAACTGCTTGATGGGTCTTTGGGGGGGGGGGCAGTCATGCTAAGTCCCTTTTTGTGAACGCTCCATAGCCTCAGTAGTAGTGTCAGGTCTTGGGGCCTCCCCTTGAGCTGGATCCCACTTTGGGCCTGTCGCTGAACCTTCTTTTCCTCAGGCTCCATTTCCATTCCTGCAGTTCCTTCAGACAGGAACAATTATGGGTCAGCATTTTGATGGCAACCCCATCCCTCACTCGATGCCTTGTCTTTCTGCTGGAGGTGGGCTCTACAAGTTCCCTTTCCCTAACGTAGGGCATTTCATCTAAGGTCCCTCCCTTTGAGTCCTGACAGTCTCTCACCTCCCAGGTCTCTGGTACATTCTGGAGAGTCCCCCCACCTCCTACTTCCTGAGGTTGTCTCCATTCTTTCTGCTGGCCCTCAGGGCTTCAGTCCTTTCCCCCCACCCAATGCCAGATCATGTTCCCCTCTCCTCCCTTTCCCTTTCAGGTCCCTCCCTCCCTCCCCCCTTGTGGTTGCTTTCTTCTCCTCCCAAGTGGGACTGAGCTTTTAGGCATAAAAACCATGTCCTGGGTTGACATACTTCAGTTAACAAGAAAGTTAGAAGCAGAACTACAGAAGCCAAAAAGCAAGGTCATACATTTAGAAACTTTCCCTGAACTATGGACTTGATGGATTAGGTCTTTGTTTTAGTTTTGTCAAGTGGTTCTGTCTACGTGCTGAGTTTTACAGTTGGAATGGTACGTCCATCATGGAGTCAGTTGTGCTAAGGTCTAGGGAGCCTCCTAAGTCTGAGGCCCTGTTACATTTCCTCTTAGTTATGAAGCCTCCCCCTCCCCAATACCCCCCTGCCTCCCTGTGTTTACCACAGCTCCTTCTGTCAGGTTCCTAAAGTCAGTTCTGCCGCATACACATACCTGGCTGGGACCCCATATTGAGACTTTCCCAACTTCAGACCCCTTTCCGCCTTGCTGCTATCTCTCCGACTGTACTGCAAGTCTGGGGCTTGCACCAGAATGCAGCACCACGCTGCTCTTTCATGAGCAGCGTCATCCCTTGCTTACTCCTCAGCGGTGAGCAGGAGGGGACAGTTAGTACTTCAAACCTCATGCCCGTTTCTGGTGTTGTAATTGAGGCTTGCTGGTTCTGTTCTCCTCCCTGGAGATGCTGAGTTCAGCCTCTTATTTGAGTTTCCCCTCAGTGTGAAGTGACCTTTGCAGCATTCTCAAGTGTTCCCTGGCGGGACCCAGCTCAGCATGAGCAGTTTGGCACGGCTGAGAGTACCAGCTCACTTCTCTGTAAGTCCCACCTTGTCTTATTTCTGTAGACCTTTTTATTACTTCTCAGTTGGTGGCTTTGTCCCTTGGCTTTGTCCCTTCTAAATTGGTCTCACAGATGCTGCCTCTGCCCTATCATCTCAGCTACACTTCCGGATTGTCTGTGTGGAGGCTGACCTTGAATCTGGGCTGTAGCTAGGCACAACCTTATCTTGTGATCTTCCTCAGCTCGGAGATTTAACTTTTGTTGTTATTTCTCTGACCATTAAAATTTTGTATACATTTTAATAAACTGGCCATGAACTGGTTATTTCTTCTGAGATGTTAATGTTTTACTATTGATAGAGTATGCTTTAGTTACAAGGGTGTTGTCAGAATATCGCACTGTGCACCTCATTATAAAATCTTCATACACACATATTACTTTTATTGTACTTCCCCCCCCCCTACTCACAACTTTTCTGTATTCTCCCTTTTATTCCCTAATAGTCATTTTATACGTTCACATCCATTTTTGGTTTTAAATTCCAACTATAATTTTATAAGGAGTTCTAAAATGAAGCTAAAGAGAATAGCTAGTGTATGTTGGAAATATCGTTATTGTCAGTGAATAATTTGCACTGTATACAGTTACACGTACTGTACTACATATTATACTTTTATGTCTGGCAGTGATGTCTCCCCAATCCCCTTCTCTCTCCTCTTCCCTTCTTTAGACAGTTCCACAGCTACTGTGTGTGTGTGTGTGTGTGTGTGTGTGTGTGTGATCCACAAATATGAGAAAACATTAGATCTATCTTCCTTAATTTGCATAACGTGATCTCCAGTTACATTCATCTCCCTGCGGGTAGCATGCTTTTATTTTTCTTTATGGCTGAATAAAATTTTATTGGGTATGTACCATATTTTCTTCATCCATTACTTTGGCTTTTATTCATTTGTTTATTTGGGTTCGGTGTTTTTGTGGTAGGGCCTCATGTACTTAAGGCTGACCTCAAACTTGCTGGACAGCTGAGGATGACCTTGAATTCCTGACGCTGTTGCTTCTGTACAGGCCTGTGCCACATGCTTTGCTCCTGTTCCCTGGTGATGGACACTTAGGTTAACCTCAGAACTTAGCTATTGTAAACGGCGTGGTAATAGTAAGCAATGTCCAAGTATTTCTGTGATGTTGACTTAAGGTATTTCACGTGTGTGTGTGTGTGTGTGTGTGTGTGTGTGTGTGTGTGTGTGTGTGTATGATAGTATACCTGGGTCATATGGTGGATTTCTTTTTAACCTCCATACAGATTTTCACGCTGGCTAAACTAATTTACATTTCTATCAGCAACATATAAGGGTTCCCGTCTCTGCCTCATTGCTAATAGTTTTAGCTATTTATTTTCATAATTGCCACATCCTCTGAATGGGGTAAAAATAAAAAGAAAACTTTCAGTGTCACTAGAATCTTCTGGAGCCTTTGTCATTTATGTGCAGCCTGTCTTCGACTGAAATAGCACTATGAGGTTTGGACAAATATATTTTATTTCAGAGCTTGCGAAGTTAACCAGAGCACATATCCTTCTATGGTTATTTTGTTAATTCTTTATATTTTCTCTCTTTGCCTTAGAAGAGAAAACAAGGAAGAACCTGAGCAGAAAGCTCCAGATGGACAATACTAAGTATTTTTTAATAGTGTAGTTGTGGGGGTGTTACTGAAGACTTTGGGGAGCCTCATCTGTGTTCTTCATGTTACCAGAGAATTTAGGGTTCCATCTCAGGATTCTTAGTTTCATTACAAAGGAGCTTAAAAGTGAATCCTGAAGAAAGAATGAAGACCATTGTGTCAGTATTTAAAAGAATCACTTCAGGGCAGGCTGGCTGCTCAGAGAAGGACCATGGAGAAGAGGCAGAGAGAAATCACACCATTAGGAAGAGGCCACATGACCACAGGATGGAAGGTTTATGTATAAGCTGTGGACAAAAAACGCTAGAAAGTCCAGAGTGTCTGAGAAAGCATGACCAGACTTTGGCCAGTATCTAGAATGAAATAAGGAAAGAGGAGGAAGAAGAGGAGGAGGAAGAAGAGGAGGAAGAGGAGGAAGAAGAAGAGGAGGAGGAAGAAGAGGGGGGAAGAGGAAGAGGAGGAAGAGGGGGGAATAGGAGGAGGAGGAAGAGGGAGGAGGAGGAGGAGGAGGAGGAGGAGGAGGAGGAGGAGGAGGAGGAGGGAGGAGAAGTTAGACTTTCCCAGGTAATTCATAAAAGTGAGCAGGCTCAGTCCATCCACATGCCTGTGGCTGCCTAAGCAGTAGCTCCGGGGGTGGGCTTTATGAGAAGGAACAGTGTTAATTTGAAAGGGCAGAGAGAAGGAAAGATACATAGAGAAAGGACTTAAGACAGCACAGGCCTTTATTCTAGAAAAAAAAACCTTACAGGAGGTGTCTCTGTAATAATCAGAGCCCCCCTCTGCTTGCATCTGGGGCAGTTACAGGGTAGAAAGAGTAGAGATTGTATGGGGGCAATTATAGGGTAGAAGGGGGAGTGAGAAGAAAGAGGCTGAGAAACTCCCTGTTTTGGCTGGCAGCTGGCAGTTGCTAGGGGTAACTAGTAAATAGTAATTAAAGAATGATCTGGTAATTGATAAACATTCTTCCTGGCTAGTTGTTAATTGGGGTCAACAGGGCAAGAAAGACATGAATCCAGAGAAACATGTTACTTAAATATCTGAAACAAAATTTAGTGACTAGAACTGTCAAAATTCCACCAAAATGAATGTGCTTTACAAAATGGAGTGGCCGCAGCTAACATTCCTGATATAGATAGGTAGATAGAGGACACAGCTGCCACGCTTGTGGTTTTTTCCTGCTGGAAAAGGGGCGGCATCCTTATTGGGAGTGGGGTGTTTCTGATACCAGAAATTTCGGAAGAGAAGGATGTTTTTGATATCTCTTTTTGGCAGCGTCATGGATAACAGAGCTCAGCCTTTGGCAATCTCATTAAAGGGATGGTTATTCTTCCTATCTCTCCCACGCCTTAAGGTGAATCCGCTGTCCTGAGGCATGGATTTTGGCTAGGTGACTGACGGGCTCAACTGGATTAATGTTTGTGTTTTGGGATGTTTGGAATGCTATGTCTCTACACAGGCCAAGAAAATAGTTTTCTTTTAATGGGCTTCTCCAGATCCCTGATCAAGTCTCTCACAACAAAGGAGTAGTTCTGAAATGTTATCAGAAGGGAACAAAGTTCTTATGTTCAATGAATACTTCTCATGCTGAAGTTGTAACAACTCAATCCCATTTTGGATTGACTAATAGCCACCCCCTTCCATCTCTAAATAGATCTCTCCTGGCACCTAGTTGAAGGGCTTATATTCAATTTTTTTATATCAACAGAAGAGGGTATCTCACTAACTTAGAATTGGGTGAGTCTAACACGTCTTTTCTGGATGTAACAGTAGAGAACTATTATCACAGTATTGTGACTTCTTCCATGTTCCTATCTGTAGCATCAATACTTGAATAATTTAACTATGAATAATTAAAACTAAAGACCAGGGCTAGCACATCCTGTTTGCATTGTATTTTTTTTTAAGTCCTGGTATCATTATCTTAAATTTGAATAAGAAGCACAGCATTTCTATTTGTATTGGACCCTGAAGATTATATAGACAGTTCTGTTCATGGTTGATATCTCCGCATGCTCAGGAGTTAATGTTTTTCTCCGTATGCTAAATACTCACCATTGTGCAGAACAATGAGGCACAGCTTTATTAGTCGTTCACTGTGCCTGCTGTTCCAATTTTTCCATTACTGTCAATGCCATAGGTTCTGAAGGTCCTTAACATACCTGACTTTGAGTAGGGATTCTTACATGACAGAAGGAAGTACTGTGATTGCCTTCTGGAAGATGCACAATGAACCTTTCTGTTATTTCCTCTAAACTCACAGTCAACTCACAGGAGATCCCTGGTCAGAGGATCCACAGAAATGCCATTTACTATGTCTCCACCCCCTTTGTACAGCAGCCACAGTGTCAACAGCTGTTCCTGAGTGGACTTTTATTGTGCAGGAAGCCTCTGAGCTCAGTGTCACTCCAGCCCCCATCTGTTCTGATGTCTATTCAACAGTCTTGCTGCTTTCATCTCCACCACCTCTGTTCTCAGCAAAACAGCCTGAATGAGGCTTCTGAGTGGAGGCAAGATCACACCATCCTCTTCCCAGAGGCTTCCTGTGGCTTCCCGTTTCACCTAGCCCTTGAACAGGCAAGGTGTTTACTGGCTGAGAACTGGTTCCTTTTCTCTCCCTGGAAAGCTCTTGCCCCAGATATCTTCAAGGTGTTCTCTCATCTTCTTCAAAGACTTTCTCAAATGCTATTGCCTACTGTGACATTCTACCTAAAATTTCAAGGGGCCTTCTCTTCCTGTCATCTCAACAGCAGCCACTACGCCTCTAACTTGCTTTGATTTTTCTCTCTCTCTCCTCATCTAACACATTGTGTAATTTATTTGTGTTTAAAGCTTATTAAATTCAGTTTTCAGAGAGGCTGTTATTTTTATGCATTTTGCTATATACATAGCACCCAGAATAAAGTCTGGCAAACAGTGGACACTGAGTAAACACCCATTGAGTAAATTTTGAGCTGAGACAAATATGCTTCCTGCATTACAAAGGACTGGTCATTGCCCACATGACTGCTCAATTCCTTCCCTAACTGATTTTGGATTAGATCTCACATACAGGTCAAGTTGTTTCTATGGGGACTGTCCTCCTGGGGAGGGAATTAGCTTACTTAAGTCGTTCTTTGGCCTAGTGCTTGAATCAATCAATTTTAGAATAGTGCTGAGGTTCAGAGAAGGTCTGGAGGCTCATGGTTCCCTTATATTGATGTAATTACATAATTTGGAACTTGCCTTCAATGCCAGGGTAAGGTCTGACATAAGCTCTGTTAATTTTCTATGTGGTTCCCCTGAAAATGGGCCTGTATGCTGTCTCCAGAGAAGCCACATACTTGCTCTTTTTTATCTTTATGGATTTCCTCCAGTAAACATAGTTCTTAGAAACTCTGATATGTGACATATATATTTTTCATTTTAAATGTCAGAGTGATACAGCTGATAAACACTATCAGTGGAGTGTCTGGATGCAAGATTAACTTAAAAAAACAATCAGTAGCCTTCCTCTATAGAAATGACAAATGGACCGAGAAAGAAATCTGGAAAACAACACCTTTCACAGTGGTCTCAAATAATATGCTACATCTTGGGGTAATTCTATCCAAGCAAGTGAAAGATTTGTATAACAAAACCTTAAAGTCTTTGAAAAAAGAAATTGAAGTAGATATCAGAAAATGGAAAGATCTCTCACGCTCATGGATTGGTAGGGTTAACATAGTAAATATGGCCAACTGACCAAAGGCAATCTACAGATTCAACACAATCCTCATCAAAGCTCCTAAACAATTCTTTACAGACCTTGATAGGACAATTCTCAACTTCATATGGAAAAACAAAAACCCAGGATAGCTAAAACAATCCTGAACAATAAAACAATTGCTGGAAATATCACCATTCCCGATTACAAGTTGTACTACAGAACTATAGTAATAAAAACTGCACAGTATTGGCACAAAACAGACATGTTAATAAACGGAATAGAATTGAGGACTCAGACATAAATCCACACATAAATGGATACCTGATTTTTGATAAAGAAGCCAGAAATACACACTGAAAAAAGACAGCATCTTCAACAAATGATGCTAGTCAATCTGGATGCCTGCATATAGAAGAATGAAAATAGATAAATATTTATCATCCTGCACAAACTCAAACCCAAGTGAATTAAAGACCCCAATATAAAACCAGATACACTGAACTTGACAGAAGAGAAAGTGAGGAAGAGCCTTGAATGCATTTGCACAGGAGATGATTTTCTGAATTGAACACAGACAGTATAGGCACTAAGATCAACAATTAATAAATGGGACTTCATGAAACTGAAAAGCTTCTGTAAGGCAAAGGACACCATCAGTTGCTTAAAGCAGCAGCCTATAGAATGGAAAATTTTTTTTTACTCAAGTCCATATCCAAATAGAGGACCAGTATAAAAAATGTATAAAGGACTAAAGAAACTTTATATAAAAAAACAAATAATCTAATTTAAAAATTGGGTAAAGATCTAAACACAGAATTCTCAACAGAGGAATCTCAAATGATTGACTGAGAAACACCTAAAGAATGCTCAGCATCCTCAGGGACTGCAAATCAAAATGACTCTGAGATTCCCCCTTACACCAGTCAGAATGGCGAACATCAATAATACAAGTGACAGCTCATGCTGGTGAGGATGTGGGGCAAGGGAAACACACCTCTGCTGCTGGTGCGAGTGCAACTTGTACAGCCACTGTAGAAATCAATATGGCAGTTCCTTAGATAGCTGGGAATTGATCTACCTCAAGACCTAGCTATGCCACTCTTCAGCATATACCCAAAGAGCATCACATTCTGCTATAAGGACACTTGCTCAACAATATTTATTGTGACTTTGTTCATAATAGACAGAAACTGGAAACAAACCAGGTGCCCCTCAACAGAAGAATGGATAAAGAAAATCTGGTACATTTGAACAATGGAGTATTACTCAGCTGCTAAAAAAAATGACGTCATGAAATTTGCAGGCAATTGGATGGAAGTAGAAAAAATTAACCTGAGTGAGGTAACACAGACCCAGAAAGACAAATATGGTATGTATTCACCTATAAGTGGATATTAATCATTAAATTAATGGTAACCAAACTACAATTAGT
Source organism: Uromys caudimaculatus (assembly GCA_028551405.1). Classification (NCBI taxonomy): domain Eukaryota; kingdom Metazoa; phylum Chordata; class Mammalia; order Rodentia; family Muridae; genus Uromys; species Uromys caudimaculatus. The sequence goes on along the minus strand of CM052708.1, from coordinate 62,152,972 downwards.
AAAGTGTCTAGGCTGATGAATGGATCGCCCTGGGAAGGGGAAATAGAATAGATTTTAAGGGTAGATTGGGGACAGGTGGGGACAGAAGCAGAAAAGATCAGGTGGTGAGGAGATGGGATGGAGGGAGAGAGTGTAGAATAGATGCCTGAAATTGGGGTGTGGTATGGAAATCTAGTGTAGTGGAAACTTCCTGGAACCTATGAGGATGATGCTAATGAAGACTCCTCGTAATGGAGGACACTGGGTTTCAACTGGCCATCTCTTATAGCCAGGAAAAGCCTTCAGTGGAGGGACTGGGTTGCATTCAATTGAGCCCCATGGAAATCCGCAAACAACCCAGGTTGATGCTAAGACAAAGGATGCCTCTCCATAAACTGACTGGGGCTCCATTGCCAAGGACATCATCCACATACCATTGAACATGGAGAAGTAGACCTGGTTCCAACATGGAGTCTTTACCCCTACGTTCTAGTCTCTGGTGTGGAAAGGTACTCTCCAGGGTACTGAAAGGGAAATGTGGACATCAACCCACCCACAAAACCTCTGACCTACAATCTGTCCTGTGTGAAAAAAATATGCAGGGCAATATTTTACTTAAGACCCTTTCCATAAGAAGAAACCCATATTGGATGCTGCTTTGGTAACCAAGAACCCAGAGACCTAGGGCAAAACCAAACAGGACTGGTATAAAAAATTGATAAAATGATTCCTAATGATATTCTGCTATACTCATAGATTTGTGCCTTATCAACAGAGAGGCTTCCTCCAGCAGCAGATGGGAACAGAGGCAGAGATCAACAGCCATACATTATGTATAGGGAGACTCTAAATTCGAGGTCCCCACCAAATCACTCTCGCCACCCCCAGAGCTCAGGAAATCCTGCAGAAGAGGAGGTGGAAAGATCCTAAAAATCACAGGTGATGGAGATGTCACCAGGAGAACAGAGCCCTCTGAATCCACTAAGCAAGGCACATATGAGATTACAGAGGCCAAAGCAGCAAGCACAGGGCTTACCTAGGTCTACATCAGGGCCTCTGCATATCTATTATAGCTATAGCTTAGTGCTTGTATGGAACTCCTAACTATGAGAAGCAGTGGGTATCTGACTCTTTTGCCTACTCTTGGGATTCTTCCTCCTGTTGGGTTGCTGTGCCTAACTTCAATATGTAAGTTATCTCTTCAATATGGTTGTCTCTTAGAAGCCTGTTCTTTTCTAATGAGAGACATAATGGAAGTGGATCTCAAGGGGAGGGGAGGGGAGGAACTGAGAAGATTAGAGGGAGGAAAACTATAATCAGGATATATTATATGAGAAAAAGAATCTATTTTCAAAGAAAAAAGAGTCAGAATGATGAAAACAGCAGCTAGGAACCAGTCAGATTGACAGGGACAGTGCCCAGTTCTGATTCTTGCATCTGGTTAGAAATGCCAGAAATATTCTGGCCAGAGTCACTGACCCATGTCCTGGTTTCAGTTATTCTCTGGCCAATGGATGAATATGTCAGAAATGTTCTGTCTAGAGGCTCTGGAGTATTCTTGTCTTAGAGTTTCTATTCCTGCACAAACATCATGACCAAGAAGCAAGTTGGGGAGGAAAGGATTTATTCAGCTTACACTTCCATGTTGTTGTTCATCACCAGAGGAAGTCAGGACTGGAACTCAAGCAGCTCAGGGATCAGGAGCTGATGCAGAGGCCATGGAGGCATGTTCCCTACTGGCTTGCTTCTCCTGGCTTGCTCAGCTGGCTTTCTTATAGAGCCCAAGACTACCAGCCCACAGATGGTACCACTCACAAGGGGCCCTCCCCCTTGATCACTAATTGAGAAAATGCCTTACAGCTGGATCTCATGGAGGCATTTTCTCAACTGAAGCTCCTTTCTCTGTGATAACTCCAGCTGTGTCAAGTTGACACACAAAACTAGCCAGTACAATTCTGTTATCTGCAATCCAGCTATAGGAATGGAAAGATGAATGCACATTTGATGGGTGGCCCACATGGACAGACCTGATCATCCTCTATGCCTCAACCCAGTCTTTGCCATCAGTGTTAGAAAAAGCCCCCAGACGAGCATCTTCCTGGTGCCTACCTCTGGGACCCACCTCATCTACACTGGAACTCTGCTTGCTTTCTCTTAAGTTCCCATAACAAACTCCTTTATTAACGCATAGGCAAGGACCCCAGAGCCAGTGACTTAGGGAATCTTGTGAGACTGTGAGCTTTAAAGCCCTTAAGCCCATCTGTGGCTAGAGAGCCCCCACCAAATCCAACGATCCTGCTTTCATACCATATTAATAAACCTTTGAAATGTGTACTATTTTTCCATGTTTTAATGAGAAAATCAAGGTGTAAGTAGCTTATAAAACTTGCCAAAGAGCATAGTGCTCATGACAGAGAAGTTTAAACACTAAGGAATTTCTTTTGGCATCCAGTGTGTTGTTCGTGTTGCTAATGGTGACAGGCTAGAGACATAGTACCATACTATCATCCTCAGTATCATCCAGGCTTAACCAAGATTTGTGGCTTCAAAACAGAAAAGAATTTCAGGACTAGTCAGTATGAAATAGAGCTGGGATTATATTAAAAATAGAAATATAATGGCTAGTGATATGGATCAGTAGGTAAAGGTGATTGCTGCTAAATCTGAGTTCGATCCCCAGAATCCACGTGACAGAGCAGAATCTTGCAAGTTGTCCTCTGACTTCCACACCTGTGCCATGACATGCACATATACACAGAGAAAATAAATAAATAGAAATAAATAGAAAGATATAAACTAAAGTAAAGAACATCTAACAAAAAGAATATCCAAGAGAATTGGTGTGAAATTCTCTAGGGGAGAATGACAGTTTATTAATTACCTTTATTTTATTTTTTATAAGAATAGTTTGCCTGCATATATGTCTGGGAACCACTCATCTGTTTAGTGCCCAAGAAGTTAGAAGAGGACATCAGATTCCTGAGAACTGAAGTTACAGACATTTGTGAGCCACTGCGTTGGTGCTGAAAATTGAACCTTGGTCCTAGGCAAGAACAGCCAGTGCACTTAACTGCTAAGCCTCTGTTCTGTCCCTACAGAGTGGCAGTTTATTAAAAGACATTTTTTAGCATAGATATTTATGCATGAAGGTTAAGGGGAAAATGCTTGGGATGTGGATATGAAGTTCCCAAGGGAGAGTCACAGCTAAGTATCTTATCAGGAGCTGTGTACCCTTTAGTGAATCACAAATTATACCTCAGGAGCTTGCTAAAGTTCTTTTACCCACATTCTTCCTTTTTGATAAGATTCTAGGGTTGTTTGAGTAAATGAAGGGAGGTAGTACCTTACATGAACAATCCTACATTTCTTTTTTGTTTTGTTTTGTTTTTTTTGTTCTGTTTGTTTATTTTTTTCTTTTTTCTTTTTTGAAACTTTATTTACATTCAAATGTTTCCCCCTTTCCAGGACTCCACTTGGGAAACCCCCATCTGCTCCCCCTCCCCCATGAGGATATTCCCCCACCCACCCACGACTTCCCACCTTGGCATTCCTCTATACTGGGGCCTCTAACACCCTCAGGCCCAAGGACCTTCCTCCCCCTGATGGCCAACAAGGCCCTCCTCTGCCACATATGTGCTCCGAACCATGGGTCCCTCCATGTGTATCCTTTGGTTGGTGGTCCAATGTCCAGAAGCACCGGCGGCTCAGGCCAGTTGACACTGTTGCTTTCTCCATGGGGCTGCAAACTCCCTCATCTCTTTCAGTTCCTTCTCCACCTCCTCCATCTGGGACCTCACACTCAGTCCAGCAGTTACTGTAAAGTGAAACTTGGGTATTCCGAACTTTTGGACTAATATCCATTTATTAGTGAGTACATGCCATGTTCGTTCTTTTGTGACTGAGTTACCTTGTTCAGGATGATATTTTCAAGTTCCATCCATTTGCCTGCAAATTTCATTAAGTCATTGTTTTTAATAGCTGAGTAGTACTCCACTGTGTAAATGTACCACATTTTCTGTATCTATTTCTCTGCTGAGAGACATCTGGGTTGTTTCCAGCTTCTGGTTATTATAAATATGGCTGCTATGAACATAGTGAAGCATGTGCCCTTATCACATGTTGGAACATCTTCTGGGTATATGACCAGGAGTGGAATAGCTGGGTCCTCAGGTACTATTATGCCCATTTTCTTGAGGGTCCGCCAAACTGATTTCCAGAGGGGTTGTACCAGCTTGCAATCCCAACAATGGAGGAGTGTTCCTCTTTCTCCACATCCTCGCCAGCATCTGCTGTCACCTGAATTTTTGATCTTAGCCATTCTGACTGGTATGAGGTGGAATCTCAGACTTGTTTTGATTTGCATTTCCTGATGAATAAGGATGTTGAACATTTCTTTAGGTGCTTCTCAGCCCTAAATTTCCTCAGTTGAGAATTCTCTGTTTAGCTCTGTTCCCTTTTTTGATAAGATTATTTGGTTCTCTGGAGTCTAACTTCTTGAGTTCTTTGTATATATTGGATATTAACCCTCTATTGGACGGAAGATTGGTAAAGATCTTTTCCCAATTTGTTGGTTGCCATTTTGTACTATTGACAGTGTCCTTTGCCTTACAGAAGCTTTGCAATTTCATGAGGTCCCATTTGTTGATCCTTGATTTTAGAGCATAAGCCATTGGTGTTCTGTTCAGGAACTTTTCTCCTGTACCCATGTGTTCGAGACTTTCCCCCACTTTCTCTTCTAATAGATTCAGTGTATCTGGTTTTATGTGGAGGTCCTTGATCCACATGGACTTGAGCTTTGTACAGAGAGATAGGAATGGATCAATTTGCATTCTTTTACGTGTAGACCGCCAGTTGAACCAGCACCATTTGTTGAAAATGCTGTCTTTTTTCCACTGAGTGGTTTTAGGTCCTTTGTCGAAAATCAAGTGACCATAGGTGTGTG
>CM052708.1:62081833-62147551 GCA_028551405.1 Uromys caudimaculatus | reverse complement strand
ATGGGGATTGCATTGAATCTGTAGATTGCTTTTGGCAGGATGGCCATTTTTACTATATTAATCCTGCCAATCCATGAGCATGGGAGGTCTTTTCATCTTCTGAGGTCTTCTTCGATTTCTTTCTTCAGAGATTTGAAGTTCTTGTCATACAGATCTTTCACTAGTTTGGTTAGAGTCACACCAAGATACTTTATATTGTTTGTGACAATTGTGAAGGGTGTCATTTCCCTAATTTCTTTCTCAGCCTGTTTATCCTTCGAGTATATGAAGGCTACTGATTTGTTTGAGTTAATTTTATATCCGGCCACTTTGCTGAAGTTGTTTATCAGCTGCAGCAGTTCTCTGGTGGTTTTTCGGGTCACTTAAGTATACGATCATATTATCTGCAAATAGTGATATTTTGATTTCTTCCTTTACAATTTGAATCTCTTTGACATCGTTTTGTTGTCTAATAGCTCTAGCTAGGACTTCAATTACTATATTGAATAGATAGGGAGAGAGAGGGCAGCCTTATCTAGTCCCTGATTTTAGTGGGATTGCTTCAAGTTTCTCTCCATTTAGTTTGATGTTGGCTACTGGTTTGCTGTATATTGCTTTTACTATATTTAGGTATGGGCCTTGAATTCCTGATCTTTCCAAGACTTTTATCATGAAGGGATGCTGAATTTTGTCAAATGCTTTTCCAGCATCTAATGAAATGACCATGTGGTTTTTTTTCTTTGAGTTTGTTTATGTAGTGAATTACATTGATGGATTTCTGGGTATTGAACCATCCCTGCATCCCTGGGATGAATCCTACTTGATCAAGATGAATGATCATTTTGAAGTGTTCTTGGATTTGGTTTGTGAGAATTTTTTTTGAGTATTTTTGCATCGATATTCATAAGGGAAATTGGTGTGAAATTTTCTTTCTTTGTTGGGTCTTTGTGAGGTTTTGGTATCAGTGTAACTGTGGCCTCACAGAAGGAATTGGGTAGTGTTCCTTCTGTTTCTATTTTGTGGAATATTTTGAAGAGTATTGGTATTAAGTCTTATTTGAAGGTCTGATAGAATTCTGCAGTGAACCCATCTGGTCCTGGGCTATTTTTGGTTGGGAGACTTTTAATGACTGCCTCTATTTCTTTAGGCATTATGGGACTGTTTAGACGGTTTATCTGATCCTGATTTAACTTTGGTATTTGATATCTGTCTAGAAAATTGTCCATTTCATCCAGATTTTGCAGTTTTGTTGAGTATGATTTTTTTGAATTTCCTCAGAATCTGTTGTTATGTCTCTCTTTTTGTTTCTAATTTTGTTAATTTGGATCCTGTCTCTGGGCCTTCTGGTTAGTCTGGCTAAGGGTTTATCTATCTTGTTGATTTTCTGAACGAACCAGCTTGTGGTTTTGTTGATTCTTCGTATAGTTCTTTTTGTTTCTACCGTGAGTTTGATTATTTCCTGCCTTCTACTCCTCTTGGGTGCATTAGCTTCTTTTTGTTCTAGAGCTTTCAGGTGTGCTCTTAAGCTGCTAGTGTATGCTCTCTCCAGTTTCTTTTTGGAGGTACTCAAAGCTATGAGTTTTCCTCTTAACCTTTCTTTCATTGTGTCCCATAAGTTTGGTTATGTTGTACTTTCATTTTCTTTAAATTCTAGGAAGTACTTAATTTCTTTCTTTCTTTATTCCTTGACCAAGTTATCATTGAGTAGAGCATTCTTCAGCTTCCATGTGTATGTGGGCTTTCTGTTGTTGTTGTTGCCATTGAAGACCAGCCTTAATCCGTAGTGATCTGATAGGAGGCATGGGATTATTTCAATCTTCTTGTATCTGTGGAGGTTTGTTTTGTGACCAATTATATGGTTAATTTTGGAGAAGGTACCATGAGGTGCTGAGAAAAAGGTATATTCTTTTGATTTAGGATGAAATGTTCTATAGATATCTGTTAAATCCATTTGGTTCATAACATCTGTTAGTTTTACTGTGTCTCTGTTTAGTTTGTGTTTCCAAGATCTGTCCATTGATGATAATGGGGTGTTGAAGTCTCCTACTATTATTGTGTGAGGTGCAATGTGTGCTTTGAGCTTTAGTAAAGTTTCTTTCTTTCTTTCCCTTTTTTTTCTTTTTTTTTTTTTGTCGAGACATGGTTTCTCTGTGTAGCCATGGCTGTCCTGGAACTCACTCTGTAGACCAGGCTGGCCTCGAACTCAGAAATCCACCTGCCTCTGCCTCCCAAGTGCTGGGATTAAAGGGATGTGCCACCACTGCCCAGGTGTAAAGTTTCTTTTATGAATGTGGGTGCTCTTGCATTTGGAGCATAGATGTTCAGGATTGAGAGTTCTTCTTGGTAGATTTTCCTTTGATGAGTATGAAGTGTCCTTCCTTATCTTTTTTGATGATTTGGCTGAAAGTCGATTTTATCGGATATTAGAATGACGACTCCAGCCTGTTTCTTGGGACCATTTGCCTGGAAAATTGTTTTCCAGCCCTTTACACTGAGGTAGTGTTTGTCTTTATCATGGAGGTGCGTTTCCTGAATGTGGCAAAATGCTGGGTCGTCTTTATGGATCCAGTCTGTCAGTCTATGTCTTTTTTTGGGGAATTGAGTCCATTGATGTTTAGAGATATTAAGGAATAGTGATTGTTGGTTCCTGTTGAAAGATTACTTTCTTGCTTTTTCTAGGGTGTAGTTCCCCTCCTTGAGTTAACATTTTCCATCTATTATCCTTTGTAGGGCTGGGTTTGTGGAAACATATTGTGTAAATTTGGTTTTGTCATAGAATATTTTGGTTTCACCATCTATGGTAATTGAGAGTTTTGCTGGATATAGCAGCCTGGGCCGGCAGTTGTGTTCTCTTAGGGTCTGTTTGAGTTCTGCCCAGGATCTTCTAGCTTTCATAGTCTCTGGTGCGAAGTCTGGTGTAATTCTGATAGGTCTGCCTTTATATGTTACTTGACCTTTTTCCCTTACTGCTTTTAATATTTTTTCCTTGTTTTGTGTATTTGGTGTTTTCAGTATAATGTGACAGGAGGAATTTCTTTTATGGTCCAATCTATTTGGAGTTTGGTAGGCTTCTTGTATATTTATGTTTACCTCTTTCTTTAGGTTAGGAAAGTTTTCTTCTATAATTCTGTTGAAGATATTTACTGGTCCTTGAAGTTGGGAATCTTCACGCTCTTCGATACCTATTATCCTTAGGTTCTGTCTTCTCATTGTGTCCTGGATTTCATGGATGTTTTGGGTTAGAAGCTTTCTGCATTTTGCATTTTCTTTGACTGTTGTGTCAATGTTTTATACGGTATCTTCCGCACCTGAGATTTTCTCTTCTCTCTCTTGTATTCTGTTGGTGATGCTTGCACCAATGACCTGATCTCTTTCCTAGATTTTCTAACTCCAGAGTTGTCTCCCTTTGTGATTTGTTTATTGTTTGTATTTGTATTTTTAGCTCCTGGATGGTTTTGTTGATATCCTTCATCTGTTTGAATGTATTTTCCTGTAATTATGCCTGTTTGATTGTGTTTTCCTGTAATTCTTTAATTGGTTTTTGTGTTTCCTCCTTAAGAGCTTCTAGTTGTTTACCTGTGTTCTCTTGTATTTCTTAAGGGAGTTATTTATTTCCTTCTTAAAGTCTTCTATCATCATCATGAGAAATGATTTTAAATATGAGTCTTGCTTTTCTGGTGTGTTGTGGTATCCAGGGCTTGCTGTGGTGGGAGAGCTGGGTTCTGATGATGGCAAGTAGCCTTGGTTTCTGTTCCTTATGTTCTTGCCCTTGCCTTTCACCATCTAGTTAACTCTGGTGTCAGCTGGTATTATTCTGTCTGGCTGTGGCTTGTTCCTCCTGCAAGCCTCTGTTTCAATACTCCTTGAAGACCAGCTCTCTCTGAGAGGAATTTGGGTTTGGAGAACTGTGGTACAGAATCAGCTCTGGGATGCAGTCAGAAACCAGAGCTGGGAAGGATATTGTTCCCAGCTGTCCCTTGGTTCCTGTGTCCTGATGGCTCTGCAAGGGTCCCTCTTGATCCAGTGAATTTGAAAAGAAGTGGTAGTCTTGCCTGTGCTTGAAGGTGTGTCGGCACTCCTGGGATACCAGCTCTCTCCTGGCACTATTAGAGTATAGAGTCCTGTGTCACAGGTTCAGCTCCCTGGCCTCTGAAAGAAACCAGAAGACCACTCCTCAGTCACTGTGTACTGGGATTCCAGGTGGGTCCCTCTGAGCAGACAGGCTTTTCCACACTCCTGGGAGGGTAGCTTTTTCATGGCACTATTTGGCTATGGAACCCTCATGGCCCAGGCTGAGGTCTCCTGCCACAGATGGAAACCAGAAGGTTCTTATGCCGGACTTTACCTCAGTCCCTGTGTCCTGCAGGTTCCAGGTGGGTTCTGCTGAGCAGTGGTGCTCGTCTTAATCCCACTACGGCTTTTCCACACTCCTGGGAGTCTAGATTTCTCCTGGCACTATTTGGCTATGGAGCCCTGGTGGCTCAGGCAGAGGTCTCCCACCATGGATGGAAACAGGAAGGCTCCTGTCCCTGGCTTTTCCTCCGTCCCTGTCCATTCTACATTTCTGATTTACTGACTAGAACTTTGATGATTGTGAAAGGTTGGACTGTTGCAGGTTAAAATCCCGGTTATAATTTATCTTTGGCTACCAGTAGTCATTCCTTGCCCACCTGTGTCTGACCTGACATCCTTGTGACTACCAGGTCAAGCCTTTTGGTATGTCATCTGAAGTTTCCACCAACCTAAAAAGCTAAGAATATCAGAGAGCATGTGAGGCCGATAGCAGAGGTTTCTCTACCTTGCTGTGGCCACACATCTGATGTTTTCACTGACGTATTCAAAAGTGTCTTGATTGCTGATTTTGTTCTGTTCTTATTAAAAGTTCATAAAGTGGTCATTATGTTGGAACAAGGAATTTTGGGTAGCCTGAATCTGTGTTCCTTGGCCACAGTCATTCATACTTGGCTCTAAACACTCTTACCCCTTTGAGGTAAGAATTGTGATTTCCTACTGCTATTGTAAAGGTGCCCTGTATGTGACTATAATCTGATGAAGTAGAACCAGGAGCCAGTAGAATTGCATAAGGAATTTAGAACACGTTTTTACTATAAATGGGGTTTCTGGTGAGATATTTGGAAACTTAAAGGTTTCTAGATGGGAAATGGAAAAGGCCTTAAGTAGTTGTTAATTGTACCGGAATCCTTGCTCCTTATATGGTGAAACTTTTTAAAGCCAGATTCCAAGGTATGTGTCTCCTCTCCCTTCTCACATGCTTAGAACTCACTGTCTTTCTATCCTGTAACTATGCTATTGTATTTCAAGTATCTCTAGCCCCAAATATAGGTGAATGATAGTTTCAACATTCTGCTTTTCTTCCTTTAATTTTCTAGGTTGGGAGTGTAGCTCAGTTGGTACAATCCTTCCCTAGCATACATGAAGCCCTGAGTTCAGTCTTCAGCACTTCAAAAACTTAGTAAAATGCTTGCAGTCTCAGCACTAACGAGGTAGAGGTAGGAAGATTAGGAATGCCAGGTTGTCCTTGGCTATATAGTAAGTTTGAGGCCAAGTTGGGCTACAAGAGACTTAGTTTCAAAACAAAATAATTTTTCTCCTGTTACGCTTTTGCTATAAACTCTGGGTGTGAATCATAATGACCCAAGAAAAAGAGTGTGGTGGTTTGAAAGAGATGGACCCCATCTTAATTAGGGTTTCTATTGCTTTGATGAAACACCATGGCCAAAAGGCAAGTTGGTCAGGAAATTGTTTATTTGGCTTATACTTCTACAAAACTATTCAGCACTAAGGAAAGCAAGGGCAGGAACTCAAACGAGGCAGTATCCTGAGGCAGGAGCTGAGACAGAAGCCATGTAGGGATGCTGCTCACTGGTTTTCTCTCCATGGATTGATCAGCCTGTTTTCTTATAGAACCCAGGACCACCAGCCCAGGGATGGCACAACCCACAATGGGCTGGGACCTCCCCCATCAATCACTAGTTAAGAAAATGTCTTACAGCCTGTCTTAGTCAGGGTTTCTATTCCTACACAAACATCATGACCAAGAAGCAAGTTGGGGAGGAAAGGGTTTATTGAGCTTACACTTCCATGTTGCTGTCATCACTAAAGGAAGCCAGGACTAGAACTCAAGCAGGTCAGGAAGCAGGAGCTGATGCAGAGGCCACGGAGGGATGCTTCTTACTGGCTTGCTTCCTTCTTCTGGCTTGCTCAGCCTGCTTTCTTATAGAACCCAAGACTACCAGCCCACAGATGGTACCACTCACAAGGGGCCCTCCCCCCTTGATCACTAATTGAGAAAATGCCTTACACCTGTATCTCATAGAGGCATTTTCTCAACTGAAGCTCCTTTCTCTGTGATAACTCCAGCCTGTGTCAAGTTGATACACAAAACTAGCTAGTACACAGCCATATCTTATAAAAGCATTTTTTTCAAATGAGGTTCCCTCCTCTCAGATAACTCTAATTTGCGTGTCAAGTTGATGTAGACAAGCCAGCACAGTCCCCATAGGTTCATATATTTGAATACTTGGTGGAACTGTTTGGGAAAGGTCAGGAGGTGTGGCCTTTGAGGGTTCAAAAGCCCACACCATTTTCAGTTCTCTCTCTCTCTCTCTCTCTCTCTCTCTCTCTCTCTCCCTCTATCTCCTTCTCTTCCTCCTTCCCTCCCTCTCTCTCCTATTCCCCTCTATCTCTTTCTCTTTTTTCTCCCTCCCCTCCTCTCTCTTTCTGCCTCTTTTTCATGTCTGCTGGTCTACTGCCATCCTCCCTGCCATGATAGCTATGGAGTCTATTATCCTTTGAAACCATGGCCCCCAAATTAAATGCCTTCTTTTGTAAGTCTTGTTGTCCATGGTGTTTTGTCAAAGCAACAGAACAGTAACTAAAGAAAAGAGATTGAAAACATTCCCAAATGAGACTTTGAGACTCTATATTCCTGGAACTGTGTAGCACAGGCTGGCCTGGAACTTGTGGTGATCTTCCTGCTTTCATTTCCTGAGTACTGGGATTACTGGTTCATGCTATCATGCCTGACTAAAGAGTCAAAGTACTAATCCCAAGGAACAAGAGTAAAGATCACCAACCCAAAATCTAGCTTTAGAATTTGGGGTCTTGATCTTGCTGGGGCTTCCAAGAATGTTGATCCCACCAAGTAAGAATAAGGGCCACTACAAAAAATAAAGCCAGTTAAGTAAGCTTCATTTACTATGCATAGAACTGACTTTCCAAAAAGAGATTTGAGAGAGCAGTGTGGGTGAACTTTTCAGGCCTCCTTTTAGAAGGGAAAAAAGTACAAACTGGGATTTTCAGAAGAATTTGGTAACGTAAGAACTTGGCAAGCAGATTACAGAAGCAGACAGCAGATATGACTATTTGATAGATCATCTTGGCAGAACACCTCAGGATTCTTTGGCAGAACATCTTATCTTGGGTAGAATTCAGGATACATTCAAAGTATGAGTCAAACTCCATTGGGTGGGGAACTTATTCTGACCTTGTAATTAAATGGCTTCTAACCTTAAGATGGAATTCGGTTGGTCCATCAGAAGTCCTGACTTGACATGATAATAAACTCAAAAGTCTTTTGAGAAAATATCCTTAAAAAATAAAAGCATTTGATAATTTATTTTTGAAAATTTATCCATTGAGAGGTTTTTTTCCACACATTTTGAGTAAAAACTTGAAGGAAATATTGCTGATAAAAGCCACAGCTCTAGGTTGTTCATCCGGTGCAAAGGGGACCTTCACCTGCTTCCCATCGGAACCCCTTGAAAAAATGACCAAATGACCTATCCCACAGAGTCAGATACAGACGAGCATAAATGTCAGCGTGGTGCTTTAAACACTGCCTTCTGAAAACACCTGGAGATCCTTTACCTCCTTAAAGGGGTTCATGGAAAGAAGGTGGAATTGAGAATGATATGAATGTCAACTGGACTTTCCTGAAGAAAGTTCATGGCACACCGATTAAGCCAAGGTTATGATTGAGTCTTAGAGGATCAAAAACTCTAGCAGGAGAGACGGAAGGAGCCAAGGCAACCGGGAAACACCAAGGAGCCCAGGGCTGAGGCCTAGAGAAATCCCGCAGGCATTCACATGGTGCTTATACTTACATTTTATTGAGCAGAGCTCAATTTGTGACCACATCTGGCTTTAGAGAAGTATGGGAGACAGGGAATTTTATTCTAAAGCAAGAAAGGAGAGGTAAGCATTGAGGGAAAAATAGCATCGTACTATCTAGGATGAAAGACACTGCCTCATGATCACAATCTAGACGAAGTGGATGGTGTCCCAGATATTATACAATGTTAAAATGACTATATAAAGAAATATGCTACAAGCCATGTATATACACATACACATAGACACACACACATGTAGCTAAATAAGTGAAATAATTCATTTTCTAGAGCAATTTGATAAAAATAATATAAGATTTCAATAGTCATTTTGTATCTTTATTCATGTGTATATGCGCATGTGTGTGAGTGTGGTGTATGTGTGTTTGTATGAACATGTGTGGTGGGGTATGCATGACTGTAAACACTATAGAGGATATCAGATGTCTTACTCTATCATTTTCGATATTATTCCCTTGAGACAGAGTCTTACTGAACCTGGAGCTAGGCTGGGAGTCAGCAGGTCTCAGTGATCCTTTTCCCAATGACCCCTGCCCTTACACAGTACTGAGGCTACACGTCTGCTGAGTGGCCATGCCCAGCTGTGTGTGTGAGTGCTGAGATCTGAACTCAGGCTTCACGCTCACACTGTGAGCACATTTACAGACTGAGCTATCCCTCCAGATCCTCAATGGTCCCTTAAAGATTATGAAAAAGTTTAGTAGGAAGCAAATCAAGATAAAGAAGCATTTAATGATATGATAAAATGTTGAATATGTAGATGCCCATATACACATTTTAAATATTCAAATAAAATTAATTACAATTATTTATTTGGCCTCAAAGAAAATCTTTTATTTATTTCCTTTTCATTAATCTATTTAAAAGAAAATCAGGTTTAAAAAAAAAGGTGTGTTCGCTAATCATAATAAATATAAAAACTAAGATCTCACTCCTCGTGTGATTCTGATCAAAATACATTTTACACACACACACACACAATTGTTCAAGAGTAAATTAAAATTATTTTTATAAAAGCATATATTCCTTAGTTAGGAAATAGTACAGGAAGGAAGGTACTAAATAATGCCCTAAAATTCAAGTGAATGAATTTTTAGTCATATTAATATTTTGAGGGACTTGTTTACTTTTGACTTTAAGAAGGGAGAGACTAGGAGGCTTGTGTATCACTCCCTCAGCAGACTAGGCTGGAGGAGGATGTCTTCCTCATCAACAGTTTCATTGTGAAGTTGCTTCTAATGAAAATTGATAAATGAAATATGATGCTGAAGTTTACAGAACTCTGATAAGAAATCCCTCACAACACTCTGTCATGTGATTACAACAACAAAAAGCCGAGCTCATAAATGTAAAATAAAAGTTTCCCGATAAGCAATCATCAGCAGAGAACCTTGCTCTTGTCCAGGGAAGTTGAAATTTATGATACCTTGTAGGTTCTGACAAATACAAGGACAGAGTCTCTTTTTTCTGCCTGGTGTGTTCCACTCAAGACCCCATGGAATTGAGTTAGTTTTTCATGTCAAATTTCATTTTGTCAGAATATGAAAGTTATTGTTGCCAGGACTGAAAGCTCTGGCTGGTGACAGGAGCCTGTACTCTGTCAGGTGTTACCGTTGACCTTTCCCACCGACGTGGAATCTGATTGGCCCATGCGGGGGCAGGCAACCAGAGGACATGTACCAGTATCGTTAGTTAACCCTAATCATTGCACTGCTGCTTAGGAGGTGCTGAAATGTTGTTCATCTTTACATTATAATTGCACTGTCTGGAATGTTTTCTGAGCCTGACTGAATGAGGATTATTGTTTTCTTAGAAGTTTGGAATGAAAAATCTAAAAAAGTTGGCATCCAAGGGCGCTGACTCAGGCTTCCTCATCTCATGGCTATATGAGGAAAGCTGGTTTTTGAATTAGTTTTTGGGAGAACATTTAACTTGGACATTTTCTGGAAGTGAAATCTGTTTGCCATTAACCTGAAAAGATGCAAGGTTTAAACAAATGTCACAATTTATCAAAAAAAAAAAATCCAAATCCAAAATATAAAAATAAAAAATAAATGAAGAGAGAAGAAAAGGGCAGCTAGTATAGGAAAAATAAGATATTCTTCTGATTGGTAATGCTTCTAATTACTTGATGTAAACCTGACTATGAGCCAGAGGATACATTTTCCCCAAATTCCACCTTGAGGCTTTTCTTTGAGACTCCTTGGACTGTAGAATATTTGAGATTATATGTGAAAATAGCCCTGTGATTAGTATGCAAGAATCGGCCTCTTTTTCAGTGCTGGGGATGGGATCCAGGGCCCTGAACATGTTCCGTAAGTGCTCTACCGCTGAACTATGTCCTCGGCTCCAGAGTGTTTTGGTACAGTTTTGTTGGTTGGCTTCAATGAACATCTTAGTTATGTAAATTTTGTTGGGAGTTAGAAAGTTGCGCACTGACTCATATCTATGGATGGAGAGATGGTGGTGGAGAAGAAATATGATAGGTTCCACATTCGAAGACAGTTACAGCTGGTATTTATTTATTCATAACTTCCTCCCATTTTTACAACTTCAACAAGTACAGGAGGAAATACCACCATGCTCAGGGCTTTTTTGTGTATACCTGCTTTCTTTTTTTTTCTAATGTTAAAAAGGAAAAAAAATGTGCTTTCTATAAAAGGAGAAGGAAGGAACCTTCTATCCTTTCTTTTAAAAAACACCAAACCAGCTGTTAGGGTTCTCTTCTGACTGTGTCTCACAGAATTCTGTTAATAATACTGCTTTGGTGTAGCATGTAGTTTTGCTACCCCACTTTAACTTATGGGCGGACCATGCTACCAGTCCCCACCTAGAGTCCTTTAGATCCAAACAACAACAATACCACCACCTACTCGCGCGCGTGCGCGCGCGCGCGCGCGCACACACACACACACACACACACACACACACACACACACACACACACACCCACACACCAGTTAATCTTAAAATGCCTTTGCTAACTCAATGACTGGGTACCCCTAAACCTCCTCTGCCACACCAGGTATAATCTGATAAAGTGGCCATTGGCTACTTCAACGGAAAACTCACATGGCTGGTTGGCTTTATCTCCTGCTGCTAATCCTCATCCTTCTTCTCCAGTTCTCCAGATTCTCCCTCTGTCCTCCCGCGAAAGATTAAGTGTCCCGCCCCATCCTCAGTCATTGGTCGCTGGTATCTTTATTGATAGATCAAGAACCAATTGGGGAGCAGGACCTTAGCATCAGCACTACCCCCTACACTTTGGTAATTGTTGTGGATAGTCTTGTTCTGTTTCCAGACATGTGCTCACTCTTCTGTGAAGCCCACAGTAACACTTGAGCTGAATGCTGTGATCTCCACTCTGATTTTGTGTTTTCGTACCACACGGCAGAATGGGATCAACTTTCACATCTTTGCAGCTTATAACCCAGTTGAAGCCGTGGTATGATTTCTGAGCATCTACATTTATGAAAAGCATAACTTTTAAGCAAAAGCTCTCTTGTAGTATATTTCTTATTTACTAATTGACCATGTGGTCTGAAAATGAAAATCCTGTCATCTTGCTAAGAACTGAGAAAATGTGTGTGATTCTTAGTTTGGGCTGCTATGCTAACGTCATAATCCGTCTGACTTAATAAGCAACAAAATTTATTTCTTCCAGGTCTATAGCAAGGAGGAAGCCAAAGATCATATGCCAGCATGGTAGAGTTCTAGTGAGAGTCCGCTTCAGAACTATAGACTGCTAAACAGTAGCCAGAGTGGAGGCATCTTATCCTCTGGCTTTTATGACAGAGTTAATCCACCCCCAAGGGGTCCACTATAAACACATTGCCTTGGAATACCACTATACTGGGGGTGAGATTATGACATAAAATTCCAGGGGCACAGTGAATGTACAAAGATCAGATACACGCTTGAATTTCACGAACGTTTCTTATTCAGTTACTGTCCACTGTAAACCTTTTGAAAAAGGAAATATCACAGGCACACAGATACAGCAGAACCTAGAAGCAAGCACATCTTCAAACAGTACTTTCCTCAGTGCTTTAAAGAGTAGATTTGAACTTAATGTACACTCTTCTTTTAATTAAGCTTAATTCACTTAAATTACAAAAAAATAATGAGTGCTTCCTGGTGGTAAAGTTGGGATTGGTTCTCTTGTTCAGGAAAGAAGCCTTGGAAGATGTCTGTAGACTCGCTAAGGATAGTGTCCATTAGGTGTTGCTACTATGGAATCATTCTGGGGTCGCTCTCACAGAAAACCAGGATTTGTCTCTCTAAAGAGTCTTATTTGGGGCTATAAATCATCTGTGGCCATTGGAGGAACCCTTGGTCAGTGCAGGCCAGCAGGTTCCTATAGGTTACTGAGAGTACCTTTCCTGAAGCGAGTGGCCAATAGCCCTACTGCTGTCACCCTAGAGACAAACGCAATGATGTAGTTTGGAAAACAAAACACACTTAAGCAGAGAGTGCAGAAAATGGAAAAGGAACTGTCATTGGGGGTCCATGATATGACCATCAGAACCCATCTGAACCTAGCGTCCCTTGGTTACCTGGGAACAGACAGTAGCCATGTATCTGAGAAAAGGCTATCAGTACGACAAAACCTTCATGTTTGGGAGCCCAGGAAGGAGATGAGCATGGCCAAGCTGTGACCCATGGTGTAGGGTCGTCCTTCAGGGGCTGCACCAGCAGTTATATAGCGCTTCCTCTCACACTGTAGGGAAGACTCAATGTGAAGAAGGAACAAGGGGAAGTCCAGTGATTGACTGTGGGTGTGTCACAACCTCCTTCGATGGCTTATGTATCCTGTTATCAAACAATTCAGAGATTAGTAGGGAAGGTCGAGAGAGAGAGAGAGAGAGAGAGAGAGAGAGAGCGAGAGAGAGAGAGAGTGAGTTTGCACACGTGAGATATTAATGATGAGGTCCCTGTTTATTTGACACTTAGTTTCCCTAATATTAGTTGGAAAAAATTAGAGACAAAAGAGAATTTGTATCCCAGGGTTCCGGGGTTGATGGGCAGATAAAGTGATTTCGCTAACCAGCGTGTGTTCAGGACTTTTCAATTAACCTGTTTATTATCTTTGAAAGTCCTACAAAAATCTTTCCAAATATTGTGGCCAACAGATACCTAGATATGACTTACCTGACTACAGTACTCAGCGTTTTATTGGGAAACACTAGGTGAGAAGCGCCTCATAGAGTATTCTCATAAATTATGTACTCCCATTTCTTCCACTGGTAAGTGTTAACTGTTACATTCACATAGGCACACAATGACTTCATATTTCACGGGAATTATTGGTGATAGTACAGAAAGGTAAAGCTATTTCGTGACGGAAGGCTGACGGATGCTGACTGTGAAGCCAGAGAGAACAAGATTCTCTAGTTTCAGGAAAGACATGTTTAGGATTTTCCTCCTTAAATTTATATCCCTTTTCAGGAAATAAATGTGAAACACCATCCTTTTTTCCATTTGTTTCAGGAGTTTCCTTATAGAAGGATCAGAGATAGAGCTAAGCCCCACAAACACAGTCTGAGTTTTAAGGAAGCCTGGGGTGCTAGATGCAGGTTAGGCTATAGACCAACAGCGTCTGGAGAGCACTGTGTGCCCTCAGCACAGAAGTCAATGGCAGTGTGGCTGTGCTGGAGTCCTGAGAAGTGCAGGGTGCTGAGGTGAGCTTTCTGATCAAGTGAGGCTGTTAATCTTCTTCCCCTCTTCACTGCTCCACTTGACAGCAACACAAACAGAAACTCCAGGCTTTCCTCCAGATCTTGTCTGTTCCAGAGCAATCTGTCTGTGGCAGAGCTCGAATAATTGCCGAAGACAGTGCTGTTTCTTCCTTCCCAGGTGCTGAGGAACAGAGGGTTTGCTGCACTGTCTTCTCTCCACATAACCCTGTGCAAAGACAGCATTCCAGAAGGTCGGGGGTTACTGGTTACTCCATTACCCAGTTCCTCCTCAAGGAAGACAGGGGAGGCAACCTGAACCTTGCTGCTGCTCATCGAACATTACACAGACAATTGTGCTACCCTCTCAGCTGTCTTCCCAGCGAACCATTAACTCACTGTCTAGCTGAAGCCATGGCATCACTGCCCATGCTCTCTTCATTTCCCTTTCCCTGTGCCAGTTCACTGCATACTTGGATTTAGGAGCCGGCCAGGGCTCTCCAAATAAAGTAGTTTTTTCTTTTGTAATTCACCCAGGCTTTTCTTTTCATAAAAAGGAAGGGGGCAGAGAAGACAGGAAGGGAGAGAGAGAGAGAGAGAGAGAGAGAGAGAGAGAGAGAGAGAGAGAGAGAGAGAGAGAGAGAGATGGGAATGTAAACAGTGCCCTCTTCAGGATGCTTAGATTACTAAGAAGCACTTCTAAAACAGGATTTAAATTATTTTCTTAGAAAAATCTGTTTTGATTGATTGATTGATTGATTTGACAGGGTTTCTCTGTGTAGCCCATGTTGTCTTGGAACTGGCTCTGTAGACCAGGCTGGCCTCGAACTCAGAGATCTGCCTGCCCGTGCCACCTGAGTGCTGGGATTAAAGACATGTGCCACCACTGCCTATCTTAGACTTCAGTTTTCTCATTTCTGCGTTAGAGACAATAAGTGATCATGGGAAATTCTGAGAACCAAAGTCGGTAAATATATTTTAAGTTTGCAAAAGCCTCTGATACAAACAAGTAGTAGTAAATTCAGCTGGACCTCATTTGTTGATTTATCTAATCTTCCGAAAATTCTGCTGGGGGGGGTAGTACTTTTGTTTTTTTGATACTTTATTTACATTTCCAATGTTTCCCCCTTTCTAGGTCTCCTCTTTGGAAACCACCTATCCCCTCCCCCTCTCCCACCTCTATGAGGGAATTCCACCTCCCACCCACCCGCCCACCCACTCCTGTATTCCCACCTTGACATTCCCATTTCCTGGGGCCTCTCCTCCCCCTGATGGCCAACAAGGCCCTCCTCTGCCACATATGTGGTCCGAACCATGGGTCCCTCAATGTGTATTCTTTGGTTGGTGGTCCAGCCTCCAGGAGGACCGAGGGAGTCAGGCCAGTTGACACTGTTGCTCCCTCCATAGAGCTGCAGACTCCCTCAGCTCCTTCAGTCCCTTCTCCAACTCCTCAATCAATCAATCAATCAATCAATCAATCAATCAATCAATCAATCAACAAGCAAACCAGAAGAACAAAAGAAAAGAAAAGAAAGATCTACTAGCCTTGCAGAGATTGGAAGTGCTAGCATGAGGAGATACCCAGGGGATACCTCTCAGAGAAGGGGAGGGGAGATGGGGGGATTGTGGGAGGGAGGGGGCAGTGATGTAAAGTGAATAAGTAAAAAAATAGAGTTAAATTTTAAAAATGTAAAAAAAAAAAAAAAAAGAAAAATCTATTTTTAGATTCTCACTGGTTCCGTAAAGCTTTTCCCCAAGGTGCATCAATTGAATAAACTTAAACAAATAAGAGAAACAGACTGACTGATAAATCTGAAAGTTGTGTCCGGGCTTGGCTTCAGGCATCTGGGGTGTGAGGGAACTGAGTCTTGGAAGTCAGTCCATTCCTCCACCTCTCTGTATGCATCAGCCTCTTCCACTTGGGCTGGATGCTGCCACAAGGCAATAGGCAAGATTGAAAACATTTCATGGCTGGGTTTTATCTTACAGTTTAATCTCCAAAGAAATACTCAAGCTTCCTCTTACTAATTTCAAGTTTTAAAATTCTGCGAGAAAGCATTGATGACCTCCACCTGAGCGCAGCTCACCACATCCGTATCCCATCCTTAGGACTTCTCCTTTCTGCAGATCAGAACTGAATCCTTTAGTCACGCTAGACTGAGTTGCAAATCTGACTTGAAAAAAAAGATGTCCACCGTGTGGACTGTTGATAGGAATGGCATGGAAGGATATCCC
The DNA here is from genome assembly GCA_028551405.1 of Uromys caudimaculatus. Classification (NCBI taxonomy): domain Eukaryota; kingdom Metazoa; phylum Chordata; class Mammalia; order Rodentia; family Muridae; genus Uromys; species Uromys caudimaculatus. The sequence continues at coordinate 62,131,509 of CM052708.1, read as the reverse complement.
TTGCAGACTTCCTTAAACACATGGAGTGGCTTCTGATGAGCTGGGTTAACTCATGGCTCATACTGCCCCTCTGTAGGAGGCATACCTTTCTGAGCCATCTTGACTTCTAGAGTCAGTTTCTCCACGTTTTCAACTCTTACACAAGAATGTGGAAAAAGAGCAAAATAAGACCGTGATAGCTGATATGTATTTAGTTTGGCTGCAGACTAAGCATTATGTCAAATGAATGCATAATCACATTAAATCATCACAGCATTTAACTTTATGGAAGAGGAGCTGGAGCCTCAGGAGTTGCAATAAATGCTTAAGATCACACAGACAGAACTTGACTCAACACCCTCCATCCACTTACTAGACCTAGTAGCCAATGCCATATTTTTCTGAGCATATCTAGCAATGTTTGTTAGGATTTGACCCATATAGAGAGCAAGCAGGATTTTCCCATTATGCTCATTGCAGTCAATGCTAGATAGTTTTCTCCATATAATTTTTCTACATTTGAAATCCTAACCTCAATTCTCTACTGTCTCAAGGAAGGTCCCATAGAAACATCATTTCCTACATGAAATCTATAACAGATAAGACATCTAGAACTGATCCTTTCCCCTAAAGACCACCAAAGTAAATGAAAGGTATTAGCAGAAATTCAAAGCATCACAGTCAAAATTACATACCACGCATATATCAAATATCAGGTAGGTAATATTATGTAATTTCAAAAGATCTAATCTTAACCTCGATGGAGTTGTAAGTTAGTTAGGAAGTTAAACATTAAACATAGATTAAAAACTATTGGTGCCAGGCAGCATAGCACTGGTTTATGATGTTTAAGGGCAGGCTATGAGTATTCAGAAGAAGAGATTGTGAAAGGCTGGAGCAGCTCAGTGTGGTTTCTCTGGATGACCTGAACTATGAAGGATCTTCAACAGTACGTAGAGAGGGAGTTAAAGGTTATTTCAGAGAGCACAGCAAGATACAAGAGAAGGGGAAATGCTTTTTTAAAAAGTCTGAGAATGCGATGGCCATCAGGGAGAAAGGAGAGGACTTTGGGCCTGAGGGTGCTAGAGGCCCCAGTAAAGGGGAATGTCAAGGTGGGAATAGGGGGATGGGTGGGAGGGTAGGTGGGAGGAGGAATTCCCTCACAGAGGCGTGGAGGGGGAGGGGATAGGGGGTTTTCAAAGAGGAGACCCAGAAAAGGGGAAACATTGGAAATGTAAATAAACTATCAAAAAAAAAAAAAAAAAAAAAAAGTCTGAGAATGATTGAACCAAAAACATCGGATGGAAAATCACCCGTTGGAATCAGGATGGATCAGCACATTGAGGCTTTGATTCTGGAGAACTCTCAGAGTCAGGCAGAGTCACATTCATGTGTGGAATCAAGAACTGTTGTGGGATGTGGAATAGCCAGAGTCTTAGTTACTTTTCCAGTTGCTGGAACAAAATACTCTGAAAAAAGCAACTTAAGGCAGAAAGGTTTACTCTGGCTCATTGTCCAAGCACAAAATCCATCATGGCTGGAAGTCAGAGTGGTAAGAGCTTTGAAGCAGCTCGACACACCACATCCACAACCAAGAAGCAGAGAATATGAATGCACGCTGCTCCTTAGCTCTCATTTTGTGTGTGTACAGTCCAGGATGCCAGCCAGAGGATACCACTCAAGGTACTTAACACACCCCAAATCAGTTAACATAATGGAGTTAATCACACACATGCATGCCCATAGGTCTGTCACCCGTGATTCAAGATTCTGTTGAGTTGACAATGAACACAATCCATCATATGCACTGGTGAGTGTCTCTCTGTGTGGGCATTACACACGCATATGGAGATCTTGGCAGGCCATCAGATTCTTTAGAGCTGGAGACATAGGCAGTTGTGAACACCTCATCTGAGTGCCGGGAACTAACCTAGGGTCCTCTGTAAGAGCAGCAAATGCTCTGTTGAGCCCTCTTTCCAGCCCCAGGGTAAAGATATCTTAGAAGAAAGTGTGTCAGTAGGACAGAGGGCTGCTAGGAATTGGGGTGGGGGATGGAAAAAGCAAGGAAAAGATTTCACTGAAGCAGAGTAGCTAACAGGGGACTTCAAGGGACAAAAAGGAACTGGTGTCTGGTTGTGAACTCTGACAGGAGTGTGGCATCATTTACAGGAGCTGGTAAGTCTGAAACTCTGCATATGCGAAGTACCACAGTGAAGGATGGAAGTGAAATGGCTCTGGTGAAACTTGACGGTAGAAGACAGAATCACAGATGGAGGGACCGTGAGAACACAGAGCAGCCAAACAAACAGCAAGCGGCCATTGTTCTTACACATTCCCTGTTTAGACATTTGCAGTTTTTCTCAATCAGTCTGTGATTAAGGTCTCTCTGTGTAGCTGTCCTTGCACTCACTCTGAAGACCAGGCTGGCCTCAAACTCAGAGATCCATTTGCTTAGAATTAAAGGTGTATGCCACTATGCCTGACTCTACTTCCAGAATTTTAATGAGCTCCCCACCAAGATGGAATGCTGTCTCTTAGAGGAAACTGCTATACAGCATGAGCTTTTAAGCTATTGCCATGTGAGAGACAGACTTAATTTCTGATGTCAGGGAGCATGATGTCTTTAGAGAAGGTGACATTAACTTTCAGTATTTGCCATTAAGTGTGGTGGGTATTGTTCCAGAAAATATACAGGTACTGAGAGAGATTTAACAGGCAGGGAAGGAAAGGCCTCACGGAAGAAGCAACATTTAAACCAAAATTGACATACATTTTGATCTGAAATCAGTGTTAGAATTCTGGCAGGAAATTAGTGGCTACCTGTATAATTTGTGGAAACATGCCATCAGTTTTAAACATATAAAAGTATGAGTAAGATACACACACACACACACACACACACACACACACACACATACATATATACACACACACACATACACACATACATACATACAAGCATATATATACTATAATATACCCTGGGACAAGCATCACTCCAGGTATTGAGTGAGAGAGGAGTGGTTCTCAGAATTGGAAACAGGCTATTTGGAAAAGCCTCCTTAAGAAACTGACTTGGTACATATGGGTCAATACCAGCCTATGTTAGTCCCAAGGAAGAAACTGGGGCAAGAGACATCTTGACCTTAACTAAACTTCTTCCCTCTGATCTCTGTAGGAGCTCCTCTTGAGTAGAAACTAGCTTGAAACTAGAAGGCAAGAAGGTTCATTGATATATTCTGTACAGATCAGTGGCCTGGGCATTGGTCAAGCCCAGGGGGAAGGTAGAGAGAGAGACATAGAAGGTCATGTAGGAGATGGTAGGTATACGGTTCAGTCCAGGTGATGGAGCCATAGGAGATGAGGTCCGAGAGTCAAGCCAGAGCAGAGATGGCTTTGTAAGCTTTGGTAATGATTGTGGATTCAATCAAATTGATTCTACTTGTAGTTTTAAGTTTTCATTAACTGTTCTTTGACAATTTCATACATGTAAATAATGCATCATAATTACTCTCACCCCACCCTCTCTGTATTCACCCCCCCACTCCTTTAAACGCTTTCCACCCAAGTCCTATTCCTACTTTCATGATTCTTTGTATTGTTTATGACCTAATTGAATGAAAAAAAGCAATATAAGGAGGAGGACATGACCACTCCTAAAGTATGGAGAAGATTTTTATTGTAGCTACAGGGGAGAAAGCAGGCAAAGAAAAGAGTTCAGGCTGAACATGTCTAGCAAACTAACCTGGACCATGAGAGGAGAGAGGGGGAGAGAGAGCAAGAGAGGAGCCCCTGACTCAGGCAGCCCAGGCCAAAAGGTCAAGAGGTCGAGAGAGCAGTAGACTAAAAATGGCTGAGTTCTATGGGGATCAAACTGGGCAAAGGGAAGTAGAAGCCCGGCCTCTGGGAGGGAAAGGCTTAAGGTAGAGGCAGGGGTGAGATGTGCTAAGAGGAGCCACGGGTACCTAGTGGTGGGGCAGCTGGTCAGTGTCTCCTTTGGTATGTTAGTAGGCACCTCAGTTAGACTTTGGCCTGGGTTTCTGAGACCTAACATTAATGAGTTTAGACATTTGTGCCTCACACTTATATTTTGAGTAATAACTGACTAGAGGATGAACATTTTAAGTTTACTTTGATATTCGGGATACAAGAGCTTGCCTTCCCCACTTCAGGGCCACTGGAGCTCCCTAGTCCAAGTAAAATGTCTCAGAGGAGATAGCAATTTCCTTCACAAGGGTAGTTCACTGGAGGAAGACTTAGACAGTTAGGATTTCTATTACTCTAATTAAATACCATGACCAAAAAGTAAGCTGGAAAGGAAAGAGTTTATTTGGCTTGCACTTCCATGTCATTGTTCATCATCTAAGGAAGTCAGGACAGGAACTCAGACAGGAAAGAATCCTGGAGACTGATGCAGAGGCCTGGAATGCTTACTGGCTTGCTCCCCATAACTTGCTTAGTCTGTTTTCTTTTTCTTTTCTTTTCTTTTTTTTCTTCTTTTTTCTTTTTTTTTTTCTTTTTCATCTGTTTTCTTATAGAACCCAAGGCCACCAGCCCAGGAATGGTACCACTCTACAATAGGCTAGACCCTCCTCTGTCAATCATTAATTAAGAAAATGCCCTACAGGCTTGACTGCAGCCTGATCATATGGAGGTATTTTCTTCATTGAGGTTCCCTCCTTTCAGATGACTTCAGCTTGTGTCAAGTTGACGAACTCACTTTGATGCCTTCAGCCTACCACACAGATGGGTTTGTGGTGAGGGAATCTCATGGAGATGCAGACTTACCAGTCTAAAGCAGTTAGGTGCTACTTGAGACTGGACAATTAATAGAATTCTCCAGAACTTGCATGTAACCTAGAAGAAAGGCTAGGAACACTAGAACTCAAGAAATCAATGGAGAAAGTAGGAATTGGTGAAAAGAAAGAAGGAAAATCTGAAGAAGTTTTTTTTTTTTTTTTTTTTGTGGGGAGAACTGCATGCTATTGAATTAACAACTGAATTCACCCCTAGCTCCTAAGGAGTCAGAATAGGCTTTTGTATCTAGGATATTGGCAGACATTTAGTAAGGTCATTTCAAGTTAGAAGCAAGTTCACACTGACATATTTAGGCTCTTGTCATAGCCACAGAAATATAAAACCTTTCCATGAGAATATAGAATAGAAAGAATTTGCTTCATGAACATTTCTTTGCTTGTAGAATATGTTTCTATGAAGTTGCTGTTCAAAGCCAGAAGGTGCCAGATGGCTATGAAGAAAGGTCTAAACTACTTCACAGAATTAGAAAGTTTTGACATAAATTAATCAACTTTCTCTTTCCTTTGTGGCCAAATTCAGACTATTAAAAAGGAATTAATAATGCTCCAAAGCATATGCTTCATTAGAGTTCTTCTAACAGAATATTTGAATGTTAGGATGATAAAATTAAATAAATACTGGCCAACTACCTGTCTAAACCAGTTGGATATGGAATCAAGATTTTATAGCTTAAGTATAAGAAATTGATCATCCAAAACAATAATAAAATATCACTAAATGTGGCAAAGGTTATATTTTCACATAAATTGAGGCTGCATCCAAGTTTTATTAAAGTCCTTATTGAGAAAACCACGAAACACTGATTCTACAAAGGCTTACAGGAAACATGTAAATTAGTAGACTGCAAAATAAGATATTGTTTGTCTATGGGGTGATTTGAATGAGGATAGCTCCTATAGGCTCATATATGTGAATGCTTGGTCCCCAGTTGGAACTGTTTGGGAAGGATTAGGTGTGCCCTTGTTGGAGGAGGTGTCTCACTGGGGGGTCAGCTTTGAGGTCTCAAATACTGATACCAAGCCCAGTCTTGCTTTTTCTGCCTCCAACTTGTTGAGGAGATGTGGGCTTTCAGTTACTGTTCCAGTGCCTGCCTGCTTGCTGCCATGCTCCCTGCCATGATGATCATGGGCTCACTCTCTGAAACCTTAAGCCAAGCCCCCAGTCGAATGCTTTCTTTAGTAGGTTGCCCTGGTCATGATCACAGCAATCGAACATCAATTAAGGCAGTAACACACATTACACTCTGGGGTTAATTTTTTCTTTCAGTTTTGTAGATTGACTTTCAGTTCAAAGAAACTTTTTCTCAGTAATGGATTGCTAAGTGAACATGCTGCAACAAGCAAGTGCATTTCCCAGGAGTTTCAAGTTAGTGCTTATTTTAAACTGCTCCCAGGGACTAAACCACCAACCAAGGAGTACACATGGCTCCAGCTGCATATGTAGCAGAGGATGGCCTTGTCAGGCGTCAATAGGAGGAGAGGTCCTTGGTCCTATGAAGGCTCGATAGATGCCCCAGTGTAGAGGAATCGAGGGGGAGGCAGGAGTGGGTGGGTGAGTGGAGGAACACCCTCATAGAAGCAGGGGGAAGGAGTATGGGATAGGGGGTCTCTGGGAGGGGGGGCCAGGAAAAGGGATAACATTTGAAATGTAAATAAAGAAAATATCCAATTTAAAAAAAAAGCACAGAGAAACTGCTCTCCTGCACTCTCCCCATGCCCCTCCCACAAAGCCAGCCACATTACTGCTTTTCTTTCTTCCCACATTTGATAACTTTTTCTTTCACAACACTATTAGTAAGGGACCATGCCATTTCAATCTGCCCTTCCTAAGGAGAGATACATCTCAAAGGTCTTTGCATCAGCAAGAACTCCATCCTCCATACTTTTGGGACTCATCAGTGCCTCTCTGTACAAGTCAAGCTTTGGGAAATTTATTAGGTTTATTGAAACAAGCGCCCAACACCCCAGTCTCAAACACTACTTCATGAAGACTGGCTGAGAATTTATCTATACATTTAGAGCAGTCGAAACAATTTCTTCCATATAGATATGGTTATGTTTTAAGTAAAAGAAGTGCTTGTTTTAGCCTTACTTACTGGGTAGTTTTATTCTTGTTAGCCTTTATCACCCTTTGTTTTAAAAAATCATCCAAATTAGCTGTTCATTATGATGAACATTTGTGAGTTCATTAAATAAAACTTTTATGTACTAATAACAAAAATGATCAGGATCATTTCTAAATAGGAATGGAATGTAGTGGTTAGAATGGTTCTGCCCTGATTTCTCCACGTTTACTCCTGCGAACATTCTTGGTGACATATTTAGAATGTAATGTTAGGTTTACTGTAGCAAATTTTATCAAGCTCTCCTTTTATTTGTTCTCAAGTTTAAGTTGAAAAAAAAATACAATTTAATACAGCAATCAGATAAATGTACTATTAAATATTTTTTTATTCATATTTTTTTAACTATGAGAACTTGGAGATAATTCTCAATCTCCACACATGCTAAATTTCTGGTCAATAGAGGCATTATATAACTGTAAAATTATTTTTTATTTTGGATAATTTAAAAAATATAATGAGCATCAGTATATGGGTTTACTGCCTTTTAACCCCGGGCACAGGGCTACAGGATTTGGAGCTTGCTCTGCTGGGTTTCAGTCTTTTGTTAATCTGGTATTTCCTCGTTATACCCCCATTCCTCTTTTTTGAAATGATAACATATATTCTGTGCCACTGTATGTTGGAAGTATATAGTTTGCCTTTTGATTTTACAAAGGGTTATAATTAACAGATTGGCTTGAGTCTCAGAAGAGATTTTGGACTCTTATGCTGTGCTGAGACTGTTAAAGTCAATGGGGACTTCTGATGTTGAACTAAATGTATTTTGAATTATGGTATGGTCACAAGCTTGTGGGGACCAGGAATGGAATGTAGTTTGAATAAGAATAGGCCTTATAGGTTCATATATTTGATTACCTTGTTCTCAGTTGATGAAACTGTTTGGGAAGGATTAGGAGCTGTGGCCTTGCTGGAGATGGTGTATCATTGGGTGTGGGTTTTGAGGTTTCAAAAAACTTACACCATAACTAGTCTTTCTATCCATGCCTCCACACTGTTGAACAGGATGCAAGCTCTCATCTACTGCTTCAGCACCATGCCTTCCTGCCTGCTGCCATGCTCCGTGTCATGATGGTCATAGCTCTAATGCGCTAAAGTCTAAATAGGAAGTAAATTCTTTCTTATATAAGTTACCTTTGTCATGTTGTCTTATCACAGCAATAGAGCAGAAAGTAAGGCAATTGTGTGTGTGTGTGTGTGTGTGTGTGTGTGTGTGTGTGTGTGTGTGTGTGTACATCAGTTTTCAATAGTGGAAAATAATTGGAAAGTACATTCATACCCACTTTTGGCCCTATGATAAAAGTACATTTAAGAAGTTACAAACAGAAATGTTTTTGGAGATGATGTCTATATTCTCCATTGGATGTCATTCTTTTTAAAGACAGACTAGCACTTTGAGCATTTGCCAGCACCCATGGCCAAACTTCTAATTTAGAGTTTAAATTTAAAGTGTAATTTGAAAATGAAATGAAAAAGTTTCAAACATTGAATAATCAAAATTAAATAATTATCAACTAATGTTTTAAAAAGCTCAAATCATTCATGTTAAAAATCAATAACTTAACAGTGTTATATTTACACTGAACTACTAATAAAAATAAGTGATGTCAGGTCCACTGTGTTACTGTTAAGTGAGAAGTAGACACACAGCATAGAACCACTTTCACTCATATCTTTCTTATATTCTATCTACACAGTTATTAAATTAATGGGGCATGTTATAGGGGAGCAGAGAATCCAGTGAACATATATATATATATATATATATATATATATATATATATATATATAGTTTTAGGCAATAGTATTTCTCTGAATGTTAAATCCTTATTATAAAATTAGAATATCACTATTCCCTGTACCTAGATTTTTTGGGACTACTAAATGAAGTAATACATCTTATATATCTGTCAGAACTTGAGAGATAAATACACAATCAATGAGTGTTAGCTACTATCACTACAGTTATTGCCAACACAATATTGTTATAGATATTAATTTTCAGCACACATGAGTCCCTTTGAGTTAGCCTAGAGTTCTGAGTTAGTGACAGAGGAGTTAGCAATCTAAAATTGAATCTCTGTAAATTATAATGAAGAATTCTATCAATTAATTTTACTAAAAATTAACCCCCACATTTATGAGTTAAAGAATGAAAACACTGCTGCTGTGGATGAATAAAACTCCGTTCATGATAACTAAAGTTTGCTTTAGTGGGGAGGTAGTAAAGAACACATGGATTGTAGACGGTTAGGTTTGTTGTCTTATAATCATGCCTAGGGTTTTAGTTAACCCAAAAAGGAGGAAGTGGTCAGCTCTACCTGGGCATGTAACCCAGTACTACACACAAAAGAGGAGTGGATGTTTGGAAACATATATTTTTAAAAAAATATTCTTTTATCGCAAATATTTTTTCATACGATATATTCTGATTATAGTTTCTCCTCACCCAGCTCTTCTCAGATCCTCCCCACCTCTCTACCCACTGGAATCTATGCTCCTATAGTTTTCCATTCTCTCTCTCTAGAAAACAAACAGAAAGAAAACCAAAACAAACCAGAAAAAACCCCCACACAACTCACACACACATACACACACCTTATAAAATACAAAATCATAAACCATAATATACAAATAAAAGACTAGTAACAGAAAATTCCAGACAAAACAGTATGAGACAAAATATCTACAAAATATGATTGGGTTTCTTTTGTGTTGGCCATCTACTGCTGGGCATAGTGCCTACCCTTAAATGTTGTTAATATGTCCAGTCAGATTCCATTGGAGAAGACTAATTTTTCCTTTGTGAGTGAGGGGTTAATTGGAGACGAGTCTTTGATTTAGAGGTGGGAACTTGTATCCACTTTCTCGGCACTGGGATTCTGTCTGGCTCTAATCTGTTAGGCCATATGCATGCTGCCACCATCTCTGTGAGTTAATAAGTACAGCTGTATCTGGAAGACACTGTATTCTTGCAGTGATCCATCCCCACTAGTTCTTACACGCTTTCTGTTTCCCTTTCTGAATAGCTTCCTGAGCCCTGAGAAGAGGGGTTTGATCAAGAACTGAGTGTTCCAAAATCTATCACTCTTTACAATTTTTCCAGTTGTAGGTCTCTATATTGGTTTTCTTCTATTACTAAGAGAAAGCTTCTCTGATGATGGAGGATACCTATGGGTATAGGAGAATGCCATTAGGAGTTTTATTGTTATATCTCTTTAGTAAAACTATATATAGTATTTTCTTTCTCCCTAGGCTCATGGCCTATACAGTCTCAGATTCTTGGCTACATGAACAGTGTTAGGCATGGGTTCCATCTTGTGGAGTGGGCCTTAATACAACTAAAGAGTGGTTGGTTGCTTCCATAGTGTTTATGCCACTATTGCCCCAGTATGTCATACAGGCAATTCAATATGTCATACAGGCAATTCAGTATATTATATAGGCAATTCAGTATATCATACAGGCAATTCAGTATATTATATAGGCCATTCAGTATGTCATATAGGCAATTCAGTATGCTATACAGGCAGGTTACCATTGTAAGATTACAGGGCTTGTAGTTGGATTGACCTTTATTCATTGGTAGAATGAAGAGTACCTTCTACTACCACAAGCACTAATCAATTGGGATGAAGGTTGTAGTTAGGCACTGACTTAATTTTCTTCATGTTTAATGCATGTAATTAATGTGTACTTGCTGTCTTCATCAATAGGGATTTTCCATCAGTTTGTGGAGAGTAAACAATATCCTTGGCAATAGCTTGAGAAGTTTGGGCATTTTTGTGGGTTCCCTTTGGACAATGACTCAATTAGGTGGAACCCATTTCTGTCTAGCCCTGGAAGTTTCACTTGGAGGCAAAAGATGTTTAGTTGGGGCATTGTCTCATCCATTATTTGATGACTCCATTTAGACATTTTCATATATGTATATATTTTTAAAAGCTTCTATAGTAATAAGTTTCCATATGACCTCCCTTAGTATTAGTTATCTCTCCCCACATCCTCTCCCATATTCCTTTCTTCCTTCCTTCTCCCTGTTCAATCATTCTGCTCTAGTCTCCTGACTGTTTCTCCATAGAAGCCCTTCCTCTTCTCCTTAGTTCTTATTTAACACCCAATCCCTGTAGTTATATGGATTGTAGCATGCCTATCAAATGCTTAAAATCTAACAACTACATATAAGAAAAAACACAAAATATTTGTCTTTTTTGCATCTGGGTTACCTTATTCAGGATCATTTTATCTAGATCCATTTATTTACCTTCAAATTTCATAATTCAATTTTTAACAGATGAATACCATTCTGTTGTGTAAATGTTCCATATTTTTATTATTTATCTAACCACTGATGGACATCTAGGCTGTTTGAAACATTGTAAACAATAGTCCATTGGTTAAGTGGGATGAGTGGTCTGTGATGAGGGCGAGTTCCAACAGAAGCATGAATTAGGGAGATAAACTCATGATGAGATTGTGGTTGGAGAGGGAGATGGGATGCAGACAGAAGCATGATAATAAATGAGGTTGAACTGATAAGTAGGAAGCTAATCAATTCATCAATTGATGATTCTTGATCATTTATCCTGCAAGGCATAGTTGTGAACCTGTAGTGATAACCTGTGCTTTGATGGGACTTTAATAATTCTTTAATAATCATGGTTCTTTCATGGAAAGTGGTCTTCATTAAAGGGGAAATACTCATGATCTGATTTTTATTAGACCATCCTCTTGGCTGTATGAGTCAACATTTGAAGGGGAGAAATTGAGGACTGAGGGCTTAGGTGGATATTTATCTATCAATTCAATTGAGAAGAGCTGTATGTGGGCACTAGAAGCAAAGAAGGAAAGGAGAAGGAAGCGCTGATAAGATGATGTCATTTGGCTGGATTTGTGAACCTTGGTGACCAATGGGCCTGGGATAAAGGAGAGGATAAAATTTAATAGGCTTGAGGGTTTCTGCCTTTGTGGGAGGAACACTTTCACTGATTTTAGCCCGTGCCTGGCACTTCTAAAGAGCCTGTAAGTAGAGAAAGGTCTCAAGTGTGGTGTTCTTAGACTTGAAGTGAGTGGAAGAACAGATAGGTTCTGGGAAATAGTTTATCAGTCTGACTGATAGTTCGGCACTTGGCCTGGCCTGTATTCATCCCAATATGATTCCAAGCTTGAAGTTTGGAGCACACCCATTGGACCTGTCTTACTCTTTCCTGTACTTTCTAAAGTGAGCAGACGGAATGAATGCTGTACCCAGGTGCTAAGTCGTGGCAACTGTTGTGGGAGATTATGAACATGAAAAGAAACACTGGCACTGTCTTAGTTAGGGTTTCCATTGCTGTCAAGAGACACCAGGGCCAAGGCAACTCTTATAAGGACAACATTTAATTGGGGCTGGCTTATAGGTTCTGAGGTTCAGTCTATTATCATCAAGGCAGGAAGCATAGCAGCATCCAGGCTGGCACGGCACTGGAGGAACTGAGAGTTCTGCATCTTGTTCCGAAGGCAAACAGGAGAAGACTGGCTTCTAGGCAGGTAGGAGGAAGCTCCCTCCAAGCCCACCCCCACAGTGATACACTTCCTTCAACAAGGCCACACCTCCTAGTGCCACTCCCTGGGCCATGCATAGTCTACCCACCACAGGCACTGTTCTTCTTTACAAAACAAACAACCAAAAACCAAAAACAAAACAAAGTCCCTTTTCCTTAGCCTAAGTAAGGTGGGGACCTTCCATTATCCAGAAATGCCTCATTCCTTAGTGGGTATAAATAAGAGTGGTCACTCCTGCCAGACAGCACTTGGCCCCAGCTTTTAGAGATGATTTCCCAAATGGCTTCTCCAGGTTGCCTCACCATAAACAATTACTATAGTATCATATTTTTACCAGACAAAGGAGGGTTCCAAATCAGAAAAGTACATTCATCAGATCACTCAGGAAACAATGGGCTAGACAGGATGTCGATTTTCCAACTATTTTACAATTAGAGAGAAGTAACGTCATGAAAAATCAGATAGCTTATGTGGGAAGGTAGAAGATGGGGACTTTTAGGGCTGGGGGTGAACCTCAATGGCTGAGCACTGGCTTAGTGTAGATGATGTTCTGTATTCAATCCCTAACAAGCAAACAAACAAAACCAGAGTTTTATAATATGCCAGAATAGTGAGCAAGGCTGAAGTAAGGAGAATAGTGTATAAAAATAAGATCTGTAGGGCAAATAAGAAATTGAATCATATATATGTGTATGTATATATGTACATACGTATATATGATGTATATGTATACACACATATATATCTTTGGTTAGATAGTGGGATATGCACATAAAATTGGTTATGTACTGACTTGAGTGAGAAATGTCCCTCTGGTCTCAAGTATTTGAATTCTTGGTCCCCAGATGGTGACAATATTTGAAGAGACTTAGGAGATGCTGGATGAAATATGGCACGAGAGACAGGCTTTGAGGGCATAATGCCTCACCCCACTCCCAGTTAGTTTTCTGTCTTCATGTTCATGGTTGAGATGTGAACTTTGAATTCTCAGCAGCTCCAGCTCCATGCCTGCTACCTGCTGCCTGTTTCTGCCACAATAACCCTATCTTTCTTTTAACACACATAAACTTTCTTTTTCTATAACTTGCCTTGGTCATGGTGGGTTTTTTTTTTTTTTTTTTATCACAGCAACAAAAAGGCAATGAATACATGTAGTTTTTAGAATCATTAAATTTCAAATAGCTTCAGGTCAGGCTCTGGGGTCTGCTGGATCACAGTGACACTGAAGATGTCTGGCCTGTTCTATGCACATGAGTTTTGATAGCTAATAAAATAATACACGTGAACACACTTTGCCAAACTGTAAAGCTGTGTACATCCCCTGCATTTTATTATTGTTTTGAGAATTGCAGTTTATAGAATTACATCTGTGTTTCCTATAGATGCATCTCCAGAGAAAAGAAAGTCTCTTTCTGTATGCCGCTGGTACCCCAGCCACTTCCTGCCATTTCGCACAGATGCTGAGATCTGAGGTTTCTGTTAGCCTCTCTCTGTTACCTGTGTCACTGTGGCGCTCCATGAGTGCACAGAAATATGTCGCAGCATCCCCCAGCTGCGAGTCTGAGATCTCCAGGCTGAAGGACTTAGCTGCTTTCTGGAAGTTCACAGAGAAGCGGTTCTCAGTCACATTATGTTGCTTGTAAGCTTCTTGGCGAATAACGAGAGTCAGCTGCCTTCTTTGCTGTTTATACCAGAACAAGTAGTAATTAGTATCACTTGTGTCGTAGGTGCAGTCCAGGGTTGCAGACTCTGCCTCCTGCACAGACTTTTCCTGCTGAGGCTGAGAGACTGTCTGAGCCATGCTGGCTTCTGTAGAAAAGAAAAGAGAAATGACTCCATTGTAGCTTCTGTCAGAGTTAGGAACAGACTCTCAGTCTGGTTCCCATCCTCACCTGCCTTTCAGTGCCAGGTAGGGGATACCAGACTTATGCTTCCTGGAAGGGGGCCCCAAGGATGCTGATCTCAGAACCCAGCGCTGTTAATCCTTTTCCTGACTTCTCATTCCTAATGAATACTTGTAAAAGCAAATGTGTTGCCTTCTTACCAAGAGAAGTGGAAACCAAGAGCGTCCACAGCAAGCACGGCCACGCCATGCTGGAAGCTAGCTTCAGACTCAGTCCTTGCTCTCAGCTGCCCTGGCACCGTCACGCCCTTAAAACAGGAAATGGTAAGCCAAGTGGGCTGTCGCTGGTGATATCTTACTTAGAAAACCTGTCAAGGTGTTTATCTTTCTCTTCAGAGAATAAATCTTTCTCAAGTGAAAAAAGATACACTCAGAACCAAATCTTCTTTGGGGTAAAATAGAAAAGAAAAAAGTGATACATTGTTTTTAATAGAGACAAAATTTGAGAGGAAAAGCCATGTGTAGTGTTGCAGTGCCTTTAATCCCAGCACTTGGGAGGCAGAGGTAGGTGTATCTCTGCGAATTCAAGGCCATCCTGGTCAACAGTGAATTCCAGGACAACCAGGGCTATGTAGAGAGACCTTGTCTCAAAAAAGCTAAACAGCAAAACAACAATAACAACAACAAACAAAAAAATAAATAAAAACCAAAACAAACTAAACAAACAAAACTTTGGGTTGGGGGATGGGGTGGACAACGAGAAGACAGTCAAGGCTGATGCAATGACTAAGTTTTCTGAACAGTTTTTCTTCCCTCCCCCTTCCCTTTTCTCTTTCTGTTTCTGTCTGAGAAGTTGATATCATAAAATAGTATGTTTTCAGAATACAGTATTGGTATAATTACAATTCTTTGACCAATAATTAAAAAACCCCAAGTTTGCATGCTATGTACGTGTGTACATATGCTACAGCACTCGTATAGAGGTCAGAGGGCAACTTTTGGAGGCTACCTTTCACCTTCTTCCCAGGCAGGATTTTCTCACTATTTCTGCTGCTGTGCTGTATGCGGCAGGTAAGCTGCCTGGCGATCCTAGGTGCTTCTGCCTGAATCTCCTGTCTTGCCTTATGAATACAGGGATGTCAGAAACATTTTACTGTATCTAGCTTCTTATGTGAGTTTAGGGGACGAACTCACGCCCTGGCTCTACAGCCAAGACTTTTGCAATTGAGTCATCTATCTCCTCAGGCCCCTGACCAATAGTGTTTTGGTGGTTTGAGACATGATTAAAATAATTCTGACAGTGACAATGTTCAAATAATGGAGACAATTGGAGGCAAGAATTTAGATTTTAATTGTATTGTTACTTACTGAAGATTTTTTTTTTCCTTTTTGTGAGAACTATCTGGCTCTGGCTATGTTAAGGACCTTTACCGTACTGGTGGGAGGCATTGTTGTGAAGAGTTTTGTGAATGTTTCATAATGATTTTGTGGATGAAAAAAACAGAACAGTTCTCAGTTTATCTTAGAACTTTCTTTATGGCACATCTGACAGCTTGTCATCAGCATTTTGTTGTTCTTTATATGTATTTTTTTTTTCTACAAGAGAGGAAAGGGCACAAATTACAGTACTTATTTTATAATGAGGCACCTGAGCAAAAATAAAAATCCACAATACAGAGAACCGTGAATGTCATTTACATGAATTTTCTCTGCCTACAGAATCTGTGTCACCCTGTCTTAGTCAAGGCCACCTGTACAGTGTCAGGCTTTCTAAAATGCCTTTCCCCTCTAAAACCAGAAAGGGAAGAGAAAATCAAATTAAAAGCCATAGAGAGAGGTGGCTCTAATTCTTCTGTCTTGCTTGTTATTTCCATTTGGAAATCTTGGTACATTCTGGATTTTTTTTTTTTTTTTAATCAGAGATGTTTTCAACTCCAGAGGACTTCCTAAAACATACTTCTGTCCTATTTACTATTTACGACTGAAGCTACAGGAACCTTTTAGACATGTGAAGGGTCCCCAGTTTCTCTTTGCCTGTCCATCCTCTTATAGGACCCTCGAGATGATGGGGCTGCATTTACTCCCAACCTCAGCTCTGCTCAAGGTGTGAGCTTCCTAATGAGGGTCTCAAGAGTGAAGGTTTCCTGATTTGCTGTGCCTGTCAGGTCTCAAATTAGAGGCTTCATCTTGCTCTTGACATCTCCTGGCCCACTGGGCCTAGCCAACAGAACTTTAGAGTCTGATACTCAGCATCCAATTATTTCCTAGTGAAGTTATTGAACTCTGAAGATTCAATAAGATGATGCATACAATCGAAACTTCAAGTGGGTAAATGGAACGTGAGGACAGGTAGGTGTGTGCGAGCTTGGCTGAGTAATCCACAAGGCAACTCTGCTCACAGGGTTTCTCACCAGAGTTAGACATAAAACTTGAGAAATACCCTATGAATATCACACATGCTCTCATGAGAACTACAGATGCAGAAGGCTGGCACAGAGAGATGCCAGTGGCACAGGTGTGGAATACCCATTTCCTCTCTGCAGAAGGTTGTGTCTGCAGCATATGTGTGTTTCTTTCTTTTATATTTTTCTAATCTTAATATTTTAATTCACTTTACATCTTGATCACAGCCCCCTCCCTCCTTTCTTCCCAGTCCCACCCTTACAAATCCCTCCCCATTGCCCCCATCCCTCTCCTCAGAGAAGGGGAGCCCTCCCCTTGGAAAACATCCCACCATGGGGCATCTAGTCCCAGCAGGTCTAGTCACATCCTCCCCAACTGAGGCCCATCCAGGCAGTTCAAGTTGGGGGCAAGGGCATCCAATGGCAGGGAACAGAGACAGAGACAGCCCTCACTCCACTTCTTAGGGGAACCACATGGACAGCAAGCTGCACATCTGCTATGAATGTGTAGGGGGCTTAGGTTCAGCTGCTGCATGCTCTCTGGTTGGTGGTCCAGGCTCTGTGAGTCCCCATGCCCAGGTTAGTTGACTCTGTGAATCTTCTTGTAATTTCCTTACCCCTCCAACTTGCTTACTTCTGTCCCCGACTCTTCCACAAGACTCCCTGGGCGCCACCTGATGCTTGGCTGTGGGTCTGTACATCTGCCTCTATCTGTGGCTGCATAAAGCCTCTCCTGGATAGTTTTGCTAGGTTCCTATCTAGAGACATAGCAGAGTATCATTAGTGTGTCAGGGGTTGGCTCTCTCACATAGGATGAGTCTCAAGCTGGGGCCATAAGTGGTTGGCTGTTCCCTCAGCCTCTGCTCCATCTTTATCATTGTGCATCTTGTAGGCAGAACAAATTTTGAGCTGAAGGTTTTGTGGGTGAATTGATGTCCCCCTCCCTCCTCTGAAAGTCCTGTCTGGCTACAGGAAGTGGCCATTTCAGTCTTTATATTCCCCCTCTAGGAGGAATGTAAGTTAGGATCACTCCCATAGACTGCCCATGTCCAGTCCCAGGTGTCCAGCTAGCCACCAGAGATGTGCCCTGCCAACTTCCATTCACACTCCTAGCCCTCTCCCACCCCTCACCACACCTGATTGCCATCCCTGTTCCCCTCCTCAACCCCGTCTTCTACCCAGTTCCCTCTCTCCATCCACCTCCAATGACTATTTAGTTTCCTCTTCTGAGTGAAATTTGTGCATCCTCCCTTGGGCCCTCCTTATTACCCAGTTTCTTTGGGTCTGTGGATCGTAGCATTGTTGTCCTGCACTTTATGGCCAATGTCCACTTATAAATGAGTACATACCATACATGTCTTTCTGGCTCTACATTACCTCACTCAGAATGATATTCTCAAGTTCCACCCATTTGCCTGCAAAATTTATGATGTCTGTTTTTTTTAAATAGCTGAATAGTCTTCTATTGTGCTGACATAACACATTTTCTTGATCCATTCTTCAGTTGAGGGACCATCTGTGTGTTTCTTAAGCCAACAACAGTGTTTCTTCACCTGCTGATCCCAACTGCTCCTGTATCCCAAATTTCTTCACTGCTACCTGTTGAGCTCAAGATTTATCTCCGCCTTTTAACTCTTTAACTGGCAGAGAAGACAGACCTGGTCAAGCCAACCACGTGGTAACAATCTCATGCTGCATGTTCATCTAATTCGATTCTCAGATGAAAATAACGCAAACAAAACACTTTGAACAAGTTTTCCAAAAAGGTTTTATGTGAATCACTATAGTAAGTTACAATTTATCTTATCCGAGAAGGTAACAAAGACTGTTTATTAAGCTCTGAGTAATACTTGGGTGTCCGCCAGCAACATGAGTTCTTCAGCACAGATAGGTGAGGCAGCCTCATGACAGGAAGGGGGTGGTGGGTCAGATACTCCACTGTGGAGGGACAGCAGCCCCGCATAGTTCTGGACTACAAGGGAAGATACAGCCTTGGGCCTGGGTCTGAACCATTGCTCAGAAAATTACAACTCGTCCCTTTGTATGTGGTCAGTTGGGAAGACTTGGAGGCTAATTTACTTCGGTAAATAAAAAAGACCAGTTCTCAGCCCTGTATTTTCCTGACAAACTGAATTTTAGGCTCACATCCAGACTAAAGCTGCCAGATCTTTGGCTCCTAGTAGCATCTCTGTCCTTTAGCCTTTTGAAATTTGTTGAAAATTTAATTTGGGGGTAAACATTTGAGTCCAGCTGTTCAGATACAGGAGGATTTGTATCAGTTTTTTTGCGTGTGTGTGTGTGTGTGTGTGTGTGTGTGTGTATGTGTGTGTGTGTATATGTTTGTGTGTGTCATTGATCTAACTTTTTATAGATCAACTTCTGCATCTAACTATTAGTGAAAAGTAGCAGTGCCCTCTTCAGGTTAAGAACATAACTACTCTGATCTTTGGAATTTATTTCTAAGAAAGAATTTGATTGCATCTGGAAATCTGCTTTAGAGCTAGCAAGATGGCTCAGTGGGTGAAGGAGTATGCTGCCAAGCCTGATGACCCAAGTTCAATCCCTGGGGGGCCGTATTTGGAAAAAAGAACTGAATCCTGAAAGTTATTGTCTGCATGCACTCTATGATGTGTGTCTTTCTCATCACACAACATAGATTAAAAATAAATAAATGGTTAAATAAATAAATAAAGCTATCATGAAAGCATTGTGATTTTCAGATTTATGTTTATGCTAAATATAAATAACTTGATATTTAAAATATACCCAATTATCTCCTTACCACTGCTTTTAAGCCTTACCTTTTACTATGCCTTTCTTCCTAAAAGAATCCCGTGACTGCACTAAAGTTCACTGATGTGCCTTTTAAATTCCAATACAGAGTCTTTTGTAATTTAGGCTAGCCTTAAACTTCCTATCTAGTGAGAGTGACCTTGAATTCCTGATCCAACGGCCTCACTCAATGAGTGTCCGGACTACAGGCATGCCTCGAATTGCCCAATGGTATTAGGTAATGCACCCAGGCCTTCCTGCTTGCTCGCAAATGCTTTACTGACTGAACTACATCCCTAGATCTGATGCTTCCCTTTCATGTTCTTTCAAGTATATAGAACAATTGTAGAATAAATATTAAGCACAGTCTTAGAGATTTGTCAACATTTGCCAAACACTGTGCTCGGGGTAGGATGAATGCAGACATGCAAGGGGGAAACTCTTCCTCATGGAGATGTTACTCCATGCACTTAGTGGAGGAAAGCTGAGTATATCTCAAGATGGTCCACTCAGCGTAGACTCAGTACTGTAGGACGCTTGGAGAGAAGGGCAATTCTGACAGCCAGAAAGGAAAGTTCTGGAGCTGACAATAAGCTTGAGGTACCTTGAGTCAGGGAGAAAAACTGTAACAGAGAGGAATTTGGGGTAGACCTAGAAATGCAGTTTAAGTAATGAAGGCAAGATGATTTAAGGGGAAGCCTCAGAAACAGTTGAGTGTAGACTTAGTGAGAGGCCATTAAAACTAAGACAGACAAGGGAAGAGCGTCTTCTGCAGCAGAGCAGGTTTGATCAGAGAAAACCCTCAGGAGGAGGTCTATAGATTGAGACCCTAGAGAACTTGCTGTCCACTTACAACTAGGCATAGTTACAGAAGGAAAAGAGGTGGACAGGATGGACAGTGGGAGACAAAAGCTTTCTTTTTTGGGGGGTATGGACACTGGCCACTCTTTTAATTCTGGGATGTTAATTATAATGGTTTTGGGAAATTGTCATAATTTAACCAAAATAGAAGAACTTTTCAAAAATATCTCTTTGAAGTGGAAACCTAAGAGTTCTTCGGAAAGTCAGTTGTGTTGGATGGTGTTTTGCTGGGGTAAAAATGTGAAGGAACGTTTAGCTGACGTAGATACAGGTGAAAGGCTAGGGCAGACCTGTGAAGGAACGTTCACTGAAGCAGACAGGTGAAAGGTCTGCTGAAGCAAGCCCGTGAAAGGACACGTGATGACGGAGCTTTCGCTAATGACACACATGTATTGGTCTGCCTTACATTGAGTAGTTGAGCTCCTTTTGTTGGGACTCCATAGAGAGAAACACACCAAAACCTTCTGGTTGTGTGCTGTGGCTTCTTGCTGCTTCCCTGGACTTGGGCCAATTGGCAGATTGGCAGAGTGATGTCAGCCGAGGCAGACTCATGTGGTGAGGCAAGACCCATGGAAAACCTGTCGTGCTTGGAGGGAGTACAGAGAGGTCTGGATGGGCAGTGACAGATGCTAGGCCAGGCTTGCTGATAGAGCCAGCTGTGCAGTGCTGGTTGGTCTCTGGTGAGTGGTGGCTCGAAGGGAGATTAAAGCATGTAAGAACCATCATTAAAAAGTAAGGTGTTGGGATCAGAGACAAAGTATCCCAAATACTTTTCTATTTGAGAGCACTTGTTGAGGGGAAAAGAACAGGGATGCACACAGGGTCCTAGTGGGGATTGCAGAATGGAATAATGGAGTGGGTTTGGATGAAGAAGCAGGGAACCTGAGCAAGTATGTGATGGCAGAGAGATGTATCTCTGCTTTGGAGATGAGTGGAAAGTGGGTTAGAGGTTGGGGTTGGGCCTAGGGAGGATGGTATCCTTAGATTAGGACTGTCTTAACAGGGAGGAAGAGAGGGAGCAAAGGGTCCTCTTTGAGAGGAAAATACAGCAGAAGTGGTGGGGGTCAAGGTCTGAAGGAGAAGGCAGACCATGGGAGGGTTCATATTTGAGAACAGGAGCATCATATTTTGGAGGAAGGGATATGACCAGAAGACTTATGGAGAGGATTCTCATGGAGGAGGACCTGAAATCAAACAGGAAGCACAGATATGGATACGAGTAAACTAGATAAAGTCCTTATGAGCAGACTTGCACCCACCTTCTAGGGCTGGGGCTGCATTCTGGCAGAGATGCATGCAAGACTCCTCTTACAGTGGCTTAGCTGGCAGGGGTAGGAGTAATTCCAATGCAGCACTTTCAGATGGTATGTATTCAAGGACTGTGAGCTCTCAAGGCACCGCAGGCTGAAGGAGGGGAGCGCATCCATGTTTTATTTTTAGTTTTAGGTGAGTCTCAACTCCAGCATTATCTGTCATGGTTCTGGCTAAAATCAGAGACAGGGCTCTAGATGGGCCAACAATGCTGACAAGACACTTGGTCCAGCTCTCTCTGCACTCCTCAGATGCATGCTTGCCCTGCAGCATTTCCATTGAGTGCTTTCACTCTTTGTAACACTTAATAAAGCAAGACTGCATGACATGAGCCCTAGTCTCCACTTCCTTAGCCAGAGCTAAGGCCGTAATTGGTACCCACTTGTCTCTTGTCTCCTATACTACAGTCTCAAGATTTCCTTTCCCTTTCGTGGGCCTTGGCTGCCTTCTCAGTGGGCTGATGTCTTCGCTGCTGAGAGATTTTAATTCCTGACTTTTTGCTCTTCCCAGAGCTTATTGCTACACTTCTCTTGCTGTTTCTGTTGGTATGTGAACAGCGAAGGCAGTGTTGTGAAGCATTCACCTTCCAATTATATCCCTCGTTCCCCTCTCCTGTCACAGCAAATGGTGTCTCATGAGAGCCAGATCACTCAGCCCTCTCAAGTTATTAACTTCACACCTTGCACAGAGGAAATGGGCATACGGAGTTCAAATTAACCTCGGTGACGGCCACAGAACCAGGCACAATGCACTCTATCTGAATTCTCTGGTGGACGTATGCTTTCTTCTAGAACTAAGACATTTAACTAAGAGGAGCCTAGTGTTGTGTGTAAAGGAAAGAGGATTCCCTTCTTGGTTAGGACCTCACAGCATGAGGGTTTGAAGAGATTTATTTTTGGATATCAATGGTCAACGAAAAGTATGAACAACATTTGACAAAAATTCCTGGAGGCAAGAACTCCTAGATTATAAGAATTGCTGAACAGAGGAAATGTTTAAGATGTCTTCTCTGTCTTGTGTAAATATTATTTGAAGCTTTGAGAGTCAAGTGCAATAATGAAAGTGCCATGAAACTCAGAATACTTAAACAGCCATCTTGACTGTTACTTTAAGAGTTACAGTCTGCAGTTGTTTCCCATGTTTCTTAGAGCTGGAGGAATGTAGCACTTACACCTAAGAGAAGTTGATGATTTTCTCTTCTGGTACCCCAGCCACTTCTTCCATGTTTGCACAGATGCTGAGATCTGAGGTTTTTGTCAGTCCCCCTCTGATGCCCGTGTCACTGTGGATCTCCTGAGTGCACAGAAATATGTCGCAGCATCCCCCAGCTGCGAGTCTGAGATCTCCAGGCTGAAGGACTTAGCTGCTTTCTGGAAGTTCACAGAGAAGCGGTTCTCAGTCACATTATGTTGCTTGTAAGCTTCTTGGCGAATAACGAGAGTCAGCTGCCCTCTTTGCTGTTTATACCAGAACAAGTAGTAATTAGTATCACTTGTGTCGTAGGTGCAGTCCAGGGTTGCAGACTCTGCCTCCTGCACAGACTTTTCCTGCTGAGGCTGAGAGACTGTCTGAGCCATGCTGGCTCCTGTAGAAAAGAAAAGAGAAATGACTCCATTGTGGCTTCTGTCAGAGTTAGGAACAGACTCTCAGTCTGGTTCCCATCCTCATTTGCCTTTCCTCTTGATTTCAGTGCCAGGCATGGGATACCAGACATACACTCCCCAGAAGCTTGGTTTTAAAAGTCAATGCATTATTTCTACTGAAAATTGTCCCTGTTTCTTCAAAACCCCAGATGCCCATAGAAGTAGAGACCTACAGCCTCCTTACCTAGACAGGTAGTGATCACAACTGCCCACAGTGAGCTAAGGACTGCCATGCTCCCTGCTCTCCCCGCAGGGTGAAGTCTCCTGCTCTGATCATTGTCTTCTATGTATGCTGGCAGTTCTTCAAAGCAGGAAAGCTTTCACAGGTGGGTGGGGGATTATATGTCACAGAGGAGAGATTTTCTAGCCCTTTGTTGTTCTGTTTCTCAGAAAGTAGGCCTTTAGTTATGGTTTAAAGGAAAGTGAATAATGAGTTTTTTTTTTTAATTTTTTTTTGGACAGGATGAAAAGAAAGAAATGGAGTTAGTGAAGTTCTTACAAAAATAACAAGAAAATATGCTAGGTAAAGCATAATTGCAGACAATAAAACATCCTCGTTATGGTAAGACATTCAGTTGTTTTCATCTTCACAATTTCTTAAGGTGACAAATGAGAAAAAAGAAGCTTGTGAGAGAAAAAACTAACTATATTCAGAAATAAATGGAAGAAACAGAACACATAAGATCTAATTGTGCTTATATTTTCCATTGATATTTTTTAAAAATTGGATATTCTTTGTATTACCTCACAAAGCTCTGAAACAATGATCACAGAATTCTCATCAGCAATAGATTGCCTTAGATAGCTTAGTGCATATTCTGTTACTCTTAAAACTCATTTCATTCTGAGAAAATGTGAAACAAGAACTCTAGAAAGCCCCTAACTGACTCACTAGATTTGTGTTTTCCAGAGCAAGGATCTACATAATCTCAGAGTTGGAGTCCCAAGCTGGGAGCATGAGCTGGAGTCCTGGCACGTGGTGGATGCTGTCTGGAGAGCACAGATGGGCTGCCTATCTCCACCCACAGAAACAGTCAAGGACTTGGGAGGATTGCAGCTGACTCTAACAGAAGCTCCTGATGTCTCCTCCTCTCTAATGGTGATAGAAGAGGCGCTGGACTCTCCTACAGCATCTCCATCTTGGCCTCTTGATTTGAATTCCTGTATCTTGGTTTTTAGATCCCTTCAAGTCAGTGCTAGTGCAGAGATTTGTGTATAAGTGCTTTATTGGACTGCATTTAGGAAATGTTGGTTAGAAGTAAATTGGGAAGAGAAGGATAGTACATGTCTAAAGCCAGCCACTGCCATAGCAAACTACAGAACAATATAGCTGGGTATGTCTGGGAGCCATTAATAGAATAACCTTTGGGATTACCCCAAATGATTCACCAAGGGGGTGGTCATGGTTGGCATACTTACTGTTACAGTAACAAAAAGCCACTGTAAAAGACATGGTAACAATGTAAATGTACAAATCGGTTTTTGACATATTTTCCTAGATCCTAATAGATAGTGCCAGCCTTATATCTTTCGGATGACCAGGATCAGCTGTGAGGTTACAGCAGGTTGTAGTGGAGATCCCAGGAACATAGACTGTCTACCGAAGAAAGCTTCTGGCACTCAGAGAGGATTGTCTAAGAGAGAGGCTGTGTGTATTGCAGGTGGCAGACCTGGAAGTATTGGGACACTAGATGATGTCACCCAAAGCCCCAGATGTTGGAGATGCAGCGGCAGGGTATGATGTTCATAGTGTTGTTTTTTGGTCTTCATTAGGTCTGATCTTTCTTTGTTTTGCCCCCACCCATTCCTTTCTGAATGGGAAGATTTAATCTCAGCCACTGTCTATTGGAAACATGTGATTTGCATCTGGCTGTACCAGGGATCATAGATAAAAGTCTAACTTCAGTCTCAGGAAAGAATATGGACTTTTGAACAGTGTAAGATAACGAGGATTTTTAATGTTAAACTGAACATGTATGGATTATGAGATGACCATGAGCCGTGTGGTACTGTGCTGGAATATTATGGTTTGGCAGTAGAATGTCTTCCACAGGCTTATGTGTTTGAACAGTGGATCCTCAGTGACTGGTGCTGCTTTTGAAAGTTGTAGAACCTTTTTTGAATTGGTTTTCCTAGAGCAAGTGGTTCATTGGGGAGGGGACTTGAAGATTACAGCCATTCCTTACTTCTAGCCCCGATCTCTCTTCTCCTCATAGGTCCTGAAATGTGAGCAGGCCACACTACGGGCTTTGATACACAGGATCAGGTCCCACCATGCCTTCCTTGAGACAAAACTGTGAGTCACGATGATTTATTAAGTTGCTTCTTGTGAAGTATTTGGTCTTAGTGATAGGAAACAATAATATGGTTTTAATAAGCATATTAAAACCTTAGTGTATACATTGGATGTTTGATAACAGAAGTAGCTATATCTGACCTGGTAAGGGACAGACCTGCTGAGAGAAGCATGGTTCTGTCATCTTGGGTGATCTATTTCATGAGCATTACTCAAGCAAAGTGATGAATGTGGCTAGAGCCTGGCTGGGAGTCTCTGTATGGATCACCTCGCCTACACAGCCATTGAGAACATAGTCTGTAGTGGGTTCTCTCTGGTGGTTTACGACATGAGAAACTGCTCGGAACAGTTGGCATCTACACTTACTGCCCCCCTTGCCTGCAGCACTCTTCAGCACGCAGTTTCCTGTAACCCTTTTCCTCTTCCCACTCTACTTGCACTGGATTCTGATTCTACAGAAGAGACAAAGGTGTCTGCTGTTTTCCGAAGGCCCACTGCTCATTATCTGTGAGCACAGCCCTAACTTTCTCCCTAGTTTGAACTTTATCCTCACCACTCCCTGTTCTCCTTTTCTGTCTTTTGTAAGTTTTATACCATTTCCTGTAGGCTTCGAATACTTGATCTTCTAAGCTAATTTTTTGAAATGTCAAATATATTTTCTTTTACAACTGAATTGGATGATTCTGGCTTTCAAGATTTGTATTGTGACATCTTTGTAAAAGTCTACAAAGAAACTGAAAGGCAGGCACTTTATGCTAGTGTTTTGGTGCTTTCTTTTGGTATCGACTCAAAAGCTCAGGTTTCACGTTGAGACACAAACTACATTGGACAGCATTTGAAGGTCTTGTCTAGTAGCGCATATCCTGGAAGCAAATGTTTGCTGTTTTTGCAGGTTCTCCTTGTATCTTCTTTTGGTCATAGAAAAACTGAAGTAAGTACTCTTGAAACCCAGATGAGAAGGTATGTTCTTGGGCTTCTCAGCAGGGTTTAGGTAAAGGCTGAAGGTGGCTGAGGATCACCATGTGCTCATTCCACAGAAGAACAGAGTTGAATCTTGGAGCTTGGAGTCCTTGCACGCAGGGAGAAGTGCCAGCCATATAACCAGCCTGGTTGTGAGTCTTCCCCTGATCTTCTCTGTTACCATTGGAAACATTTGTATCAGGGTGATGAGTCCCCCCTTCAGGATCCTGTCCAAACCACCTGAAGACATTAGAATCTCTGTTTTGGTAACTACAGTTCAGTGTGAAGTCCTCACCTTCCTTAACTGTCAGGGAAGGAGGACTCTGTTCCACCAGTGCTTGTCCATTTGACTCTGCTTAAGCAGAAAACAAAGAGATTTCATTCATAAAAAATGCTTCAGTATTCATGTTTAGAATTTTCTTTATTTGTCCTATATCTCTTAGAATAATTCCTATGTTGTCCTGATTCCCTGTATTTCATTGACAGGGCACATGTGTGCTTCCTACTGATTCTCCACTGTCTCATCTTTTTTATTTAGAAAGTATCAAGCATTATTAGCCATTTTATGTGTTCTCTGTTACCAAAGTTCGTATTGAATATGGTGTGTGTGTGTGTGTGTGTGTGTGCGCGTGTGTTTACATTTGTTGGTATGAATTTCAAGTCACAATTAACACAAAAATTTAAAATTTACTTTTTTTTTTGAACACATGCACTGTTTTCTATTGCTGTATGCAAATCTTCACTATGCAACACGCTACATTCCGTCTTAAGAGGGTTGTGTAGGAGATGGATTTAACTGACATACAATGAATTTCATAAACTTGAATATTGTCATATTTTTTTGTATTCTTTTTAGCTCAGTAATGTCCAAACTTTCTTCTATTAGAAATCGAACCTTTCACAAGCAGTATATTACCTTTTAAGTAAAACGGACCATGTTTTGTCTTAATAAGACAAATGTAATCAATATTTTAATCTTTTGACAATTTTCTACAATACATTTTGATCATATCTATGTCCACTTTACCTTCTCCCAGTTCTTTTTTTTTTTTTTTTTTTTTGGTTTTTCGAGACAGGGTTTCTCTGTGTAGCCCTGGCTGTCCTGGAACTCACTCTGTAGACCAGGCTGGCCTTGAACTCAGAAATCCGCCTGTCTCTGCCTCCCAAGTGGTGGGATTAAAGGCGTGCGCCACCACTGCCCGGCTTCTTATTCCATTTGCTTAACACTCCAACTTCATGTCTTTCTTTCTTTCTTTCTTTCTTTCTTTCTTTCTTTCTTTCTTTCTTTCTTTCTTTCTTTCTTTCTTTCTTTCTTCTTTTTTTTAAAAAAAATTTGAAATCCATTGACTCCAATTTGTGTTGTTCATGTACTTCTGGACGTAGAGCTATCCACTGGAGTGTGACCAACCTACCAGGGCCATATCCTTAAACAAAATGGACTATGCCTTCCCCAGAAGCTATCAGTTGTCCAAAGCTTCCAAAATAGGGATGGTGGCTCATGAGCCCCTTCTCTCTCCATGCAGGAATGCTGATTGGCTTGACTTTGTGCAGACAGCTGAGTGCAGTGGTCTTGTCATGCCCAGAAGAACCCTGCTGTGCTATGGTATTTCCAAATATCTGGTTCTTACAATCTTTCTGGTCCCTCTTTGTCCAATGATCTATGAGCCTTGAGGAAGGGGTGTGGTATAGATGATCTGGTGGCGGCTAAGCGCTACACAATGCTTATTCTCTGCCCTGAGACCAGCTTTGAGTTTCTACAGGAACCACCATCCACTGTTCAAAGCAGCGTTTCTGATGAGAGCTGTATTAATCCAAGGCTCCAGAGATAAGAATAGAGAGGGTACTTTGAAACTAGGTCCATTTAGCAAAATAATATGTTCACTCCAGAGACTATAAGCTTCCTGACTATGAATTCTTGGTCAAATTTGCAGTATCAGGCATAAGTTTCTTCCTGTGGAATAATCCTGAAGTCCAGAAATATCTTTAACAATGAAAAAGAGATCTGTCACCCTCATAACATATATGTCATTATTTCACCCATGGACATATCTTGCATGCCAGTCATTGTAGTTCACATGGTTCACAGCTGGGTAAGACTGTTGATGACATTTTTTTTTTGTCTCCAGCTGCCATGTAGTATCTTTCAATAATGTGAAATCTAGACACCAGGGAGAAGCTTCCTGGTCAATAAAGACTTAATTTCTCCATGTTCTGTGATCAATGCGTGTGGTCTCCTTAGAAATAGGGTGTTAATATTACATTTTGGTGGGCAACTGCCTTAGTCACTGACCAAGGCAACTGTCATAAAAGAAAGCATTTAATTGGAGGTTTGCTTATAGCTTCAGAGGCTTAGTCCAATACCA
Source organism: Uromys caudimaculatus (assembly GCA_028551405.1). NCBI lineage: Eukaryota > Metazoa > Chordata > Mammalia > Rodentia > Muridae > Uromys > Uromys caudimaculatus. The sequence continues at coordinate 62,102,595 of CM052708.1, read as the reverse complement.
TGAGCAGAGAGAGAGAGAGAGAGAGAGAGAGAGAGAGAGAGAGAGAGAGAGAGAGATACACAGAGAGAGAGAGACAGAGAGAGACAGAGACAGAGACAGAGAGCGAGACAGAGCGACAGAGAGAGACATAGACAGAGAGAGAGACAGAGAGACAGAGAGACAGAGAGAGACAGAGACAGAGAGAGACAGAGACAGAGAGAGACAGAGAGACAGAGGACTGCACCAACACAGGCTTTTGGAACCCCAAAGCCCACCCCCAGTTATACATCTCCTCCAACAAGCCCACACCTCCTCAAACAAGGCCACATCTCCTAACCCTCATGATCCTTTCCAACAGGTCCATTCCCTGGTGACCAATCATTCAAATACATAAACCTGTTGTTGTCATTTTCTCAAGCCACCACGGCAACCAAGATCAATGGCAGTGGCCTGTCTTGTTTTGTGGTCTCTAAGACACCTGTGACCAACAACCTGATGGGACCCCAAATCTGGCACTGGGCTATCTTTTCTTTGGCAACCCATGGCTTCTAGGATGAGCAAAATTCCCTTTGTAAGGTAACACCGATTAAACGTCTCTATCTATCTATCTATCTATCTATCTATCTATCTATCTATCTATCTATCTATCTATCTATCCGTCTGTTCGTCCATCCGTCCATCCATCCATCCATCCATCCATCCATCCATCCATCCATCCATCCATCTATCTATCATCTATCAGTCTACTTGAGTTGATAAATTAGTAGGTTTTTACATGACTACTTCGTCAAGCATTTTTGGAGTTATTTATCCCACCCGAATCACCTCCTCTTTCCTACCCTACCATCCCTGTCTCCAAGGAAACCTCCATTCTTCTTCTTTTCCCAAAGACAAAACATTTTCGTTTGTTTTCCAGTGATCAAAATTTATTTTTATTTACATTTTATCACTGTTTTCCAGTGTTTATTTTTATATTATCTCATAAATACTTATGTACAATAGACTTGTATCTGTTTATGTAGATTGCATGTGATTGTTTAAATTATTTTAATCCTGCCTTTAAAGATTATGATGAAACCTGGCACTGTGGAGATGAATAATCAGGACTTTCTAAGTTTTTGAACATGTAAGTATCTGACAAATAATTCAAAATAAAGATAGAAATTTGGATTTGAAAAAAGGAAAGAAAGAAGTGCTAAAATATATGAGATGAGAGTGATGGCTGGAGATCTCTTCCCCCCCCTATATATATATATATATATATATATATATATATATATATATATATATATATATATATATATATATATATATATATAAAATGTTTCAATGGAGTTTTACTTTTTTCTTTATACTTCTCTCATATATTACATCCCAATCGCAGTTTCCCCTTCCTCCTCTCCTCTCAGTTCCCCTCCACCTCCTCTCTTCTTCCCCAGTTTCCCTTTACAAGAAGGTAGGTCTCCCAGGGTTATCAAACGTGTCATATCAACTTGCAAGAAGACTAGGTATCTCCCCTCATATGCAGGCTGCACAAGGCTACCCATAGGAGGAAAAGGGTTCCCAAAAAGCAGGTAAGAGAGTCAGAGAATTTATCTTATACCTGTCAGAATGGCTAAGGCCAAAAACACAGTGACAGCTCAAGTTGTCAGGAATGTGGAGCATGGGAAACACTCCTCCATTGCTTGTGGGAAAATGATTGGATATTTTAACACTAGCAGTTCCCTTCCTTACTCTTTCTGTCTTTCATGAAAATCTGTGAACTTCCTTGTTTGCATGTACTGTGCTACATCTATAGAAGCATAAATAGACTAAAAGAAGGCTGAATTCCTTTCCTCAGTTGGTTCTTTTCCTATCATGGTTTTATGATAGTTCAACTAGAAACACTTCAAATTGTCTCTAAAAATACATATCAGTGCTTTATTATATAGTCAGATAGGAGAAAGCAGCCTGTCATCTGATTTCTAAAAATGTTAGTAGATTTGCAAATGTAAGAATTGTTATATTTAGTCTTGGCACTTGGGAAGATTTGAGTCTTGCTCATATTGCATGTATCAGTTATTGAAACTCTTCATTTTGGCTAATGTGTTAGCAGCAAGGTTCATGAGGTCTCAGAAGGAGCAATGAGTCAGGAAGTCCTTGTATACAGTCCTCATCCTGCTAATTGTAAGTGCTTACCATTCATGGACATTTCCTCAGCTACATTCCCTGGGTGAAGTCCTGACAAATCCACACCCCCTCTCTTTCTTTGTCCTTCTTATGATTATGAAGTAAGGGCCTGGACCTCCATCCTGAGAGTATGAAGAATAAAGAGTTGTGATCTTATTGGGTGTTGACTGTGGAAATTAATCCTTTGCTCCTTTTTTAGGTATAGAATTATGTAAAACAGGGAGACCCCCTTTCCTAGCATTTGCACTGTGCTTCAAAATAGAGCTAGCTTTCTCTTGAAGATGCAGAGTTTGTGTCTGATAGGACTCTATCTTCCCCTGTCCACTCATTTGTGTGTGTGTGTGTGTGTGTGTGTGTGTGTGTGTGTGTGTGTGTGTTTGAGAAAAAGCCAATTGTGAGAAAACTAGTGTGTGGGCAGCCATTGGGAAATTTGGCTCTTGGTCATATGCTACACTACCCTGAGACTCATGAGATCACTCTTCTTGACAGAGCAGATCCTCAACTCATACCATCTCTGGAATATAAACCGCCAGTGGAACTTCTATTAGTTAGATAGTTTCCTCTTTGATAAATCACATTCTTGCCGTGAACGTAAGAACGGATGTCTCATCGGTGAGAACGAAGGGGAGATACTCAGTGGCTTGGAATGCGTACGATTTACATAAGCACCTTTCTTAGTATTGCTTCTCCACATTCAGCTATAATAATTTCAACATAGACAGGAATCAGCAAAAATAGATCTAGTTAAAGAAAATCTGGAATTTTCCCAATCAATGATCAGCAGGCCTTCCTTGTGTCAGGCCAGCGATGGATATTGTTTTTGTTACTTAAAGTCCGTTCCATTTAAACTGGTGGGGGATATTTCATAAACTGTACAAAATAGAACATTCTATTTACATAGTTGGGAAGGCAAGAAAATCACAACAGAAGATATAAAATTAACTAACCCCAGGGGGCAGTGCGTGGTTGGCATCAGCATTTATTACTGTGGAGGTGGCCACAGGAACGGCTCTCTGCAGCCACAGGTGCAGCCCGGTAATTATCACAGGCGCTAAGAGACAATTCATATGAACACCTCTATTGATTCAGAAAGGGAATTTGACAAAGTGGTCCCTGTAGGTGTTTAAAGCATCCACAATAGGAATGAACAACAAGTGCCTTAGTGTATGCACCACAGTTTCAAAAGTGCTGCCTTATGGGAAATATTCGGAGTTCTTCTAGTAAGTGGGAGAAAGCAACATTGCCCCACACTCTGTCACCATCAACATCGTGTCAGAGCTGCAGGCTAGTGCAATCAGGAAGCAAACAACAAAACGACAGAAACGACGACGACAACGACGACGACGACGATGTTAGAAGTATGACTTGAAAAGCAAGTGGCAAGATATCATTGGTACTTTTGCAAATAACCATACATCTGGAAACTTCAAAGGGAACAAAATCACTACCAAAAACTGTTCGTGACAAAGATAGCATTTACAAAAGCTGCACGTTATTCATAGCTCAACCCCAAAAGACGTCCAAAGAAACCTGAAAGAGAGTACAGCTTTTATTTCATAAGAGAAAGGAAGTGGTCTTATAAAATTTAAAGTTAGTACCAAACCTTCTTCCTTCTCTCTGCACCTCCTCATCCCTCTGCCCCATCTTGCTAGTCTCCCTCTTCTTTCCAAGTAGTCACTGACTTTTGCATCCACACTACATGTGTTCCGTCTCCGTCTTTCCTTCCCTTTCTCAGGTCTGCCTTAAGATCTCTTGCTCCCTTCCATTGACTCCTTTCTACTTCATCGAATACACAGGCTGGGAGAAGAAAATCCTTACATGAAAATTAAGCCTAGTTTTACAAGTTAGATAAATGGACTAGGGAATCCCTACTTAGGCCTAATTGTACATGGAAATTGAGGGTCTGGTGAAGACCGCATCTCAGCTCAGTGGGAGAAATGACTTCAGAAAGTTTGCTGGGGTGACTTGTGTATCCCTCAGCTGGAGGCTGGGGCAGATGTGGTATAATTGTTATCTCATTTCAGACCAGGAGCCTGGAAAGACTACAGGGGTTCTGTAAACTTGGAGTGGTGTGAAGACTTTTTAAAAACTGGTCTGTTCTGGAGCATTCTGGAAGTTCAGAGGTCAAATTTTTCTATCATCACTTTCATTTAAACCACACAAAGGAAAGAATGTATCTCAAATCTCGACTTTCCTGAATAGTGCATTGCTTCCTGGTGGAAAAAAAAACTTAGTACCAAAGAAAGAGGCATTTTACTGGCTTCAGGCTTCTGTGAGTTATAGAAATATGGAAAGACAGGGTATATATCAATTAAGCATCAACTTCAAGGCAAGGTTCCGTATCTTATTTATCTGTCTTTGGATGAGGATGAGACGGTTTGGATGTCACTGGATCCACTGTGTAGCATCCTATTTTGATTTGAAAAAAAGATGCTAGACTTTTCCTGACAGAAAATAAATCTTACGTGACTAGGCTGCCTTACAATGTAGGTTGTGAGAGGATGAGCAGTTTAATAAGATTTTAAGATATTCAGCTGTCATAATGAGGTAAATTACTTGCCTTTTAATCAAGATCAGCAAGGGTAAAGGCAGATCTTATGGGAGGGAGCCAGTCACTGTGTTTTCTGACATGCAAAATTCTGAATGTCCATTAGTCACGCATGGCCGTGGTACCATGGCAAGACGTATACAACTCCAATCTGTCCTTCAACTAGGAGAGCCAGGGTGGAGATGCTGAGAGTCACCGGCCTACAGCTAGCAACTGAAGCCACATCATTTAAAAATTAACATAGATCAAATATGGGCTTCAGAAATGAGCCCCAGGAGACAACAATCTCTAGTTGAGCTAGAAAAGGAGACAGAGAGTGGATATTCTGGGGCCACAAGCGTAGCAGAACTTGTGGCCACCCAGAACTCAAGTGATGGTGTTTTAAGGAGAGAAGAGACATTATGTCAAATGCTCCTGAGAGGTAAGGAATGGTAAACTCATTGGATTTGCAGATACAAAAGCTCTCGTCAGCCTCAGTGAGAGGGGTAGCAGTGGAGTAGAGGTTGACCAGAACAGGGTCTCTAACACAGGGCAAAGGTGTAGAGATAGTGAACTTAGGATGAATTTAGGAAGCTTCTTAGTAGAACAGACAAGGACCAACAAACCCAGTTCTAGCATGCTGTCCTAAAGACATGGTGAGAAATTTGGATTACTTTTGTACTCAGAGATGTTTATGAAAAATGCTATTTAAACGAGTGAAAATTGGATATGAGTCACCAGAAAAGAAAAACTAAACAGTTTATTATGACACAGAAGAGTAAACAGTCCCAACTATGAATCCAAGTCACTCACAATGTTGAAAACAAGATTGTTGATGAAGGAACACAAATGGTAACATAGAAACAAAATAGACAAAAGTAAAATACAGAAACGAGCACAGACAGAGTCATCATGTCTCTGTGGCAGAATTTTAAACTGTAACACGTTCCTGATTTTTCCAGTCCATAATCATGCGTAGGTTCAGTAAGACTATCATTATCAGTCACGATTGTCATCTGCTTTACATCACTCTGCTCGGTCTGGCTGGACAGTGCGCCTGTGAACTGCAAATTCAGGTCTATTAGAGTAGACTGTAAGTGCCTCTCTTCTTTTTGACTGCAGTAGTTAAGGCTATAAAAGAAAGATTTTCAAAATGAGACAGGATTTTGACTTTTGCAACTCTAAGTGGAGCTGGGTTTATAGCCGCTGATGCACTTGGAAATCCGTTTTATATCTTGGCACTGCCGGTTGCAGTAGTGATTAATCTGCTCTAATTGCCCCGGCTGCGGTGGTGGCAGTGGCGCCCTCACCACCCATCCCAATGTTCTGAGTTCCCGAATGAAAGACACACACACACACACACACACACACACACACACACACACACACACACACACACACACAGCCTTCTATTTTAATATGCCTTAAACAGCTCAATGGCTGGGTCACTCCCAAACTTTCACATTGCTAATGCCTCCCCTCTGATAGTCCTGAGTTATTACTTACTAAAAATCTATATTCCATCTTTGCTACCCTAGACCCAATGGGGGTGTGGCCTGGGGCCTCTCTTCCCCGGCTCTTACATGATTGGCATGCTTTCTCTTCTGCAGCTCTCAAGCCTGGATCTTATTCCTTTCCCAGCATGGTGATTCTCCTTTTTTCTCTTGGTTCCCTTGCCCATGAATCCTAAAGTCCCACCTCTGTCTCCCTGCCCAGCCATTGACCTCCAGCAACTTTATTTACCAGTCAGAACCAACTGTGGGCAGGGACCCTCAGTGTCCTACATATGGATGCTTGTGCAATCTTGGGAACCCAAATAACAAATGCAAGTGCTAGACCAAATCTACAACAACTGCCTTTCTCCATCTCTCTTCTTTCTCATCTTATCACATATGTTTCAAATAATGTGGTATCGCAGAGTTTCTCTTACTGTAATAAAACACCATGGCCAAAATCAATTTGGAGAGGAAAGGGTTTATTTCTCTTACACATCCAGGTGACAGTCCATTACTGAGGGAAGTCTGGGTAGAACTCAAGACTTAGCAAGAATCCAGAGGCAGGAACTGAAGCACAGCCTGTGTAGGAGTACAGCTACTGGCTTCTCAGATGCTTGCCTGATCCCTTAGAGCATCAGGGCTAGCGGGGTGGTACTACCCACAGTGAGCCAGACCCTCTCACATCCAACAACAATCAAGAATATATACCACAGGCTTGCCCACAGGCTAGTCTGCTGGGCAACTTTTCTCACTTTAGGTTCCTTCTTCCCAAATGACCCTAGCTTGTGTCAGATTGACATGAAACTAGCCAGCACACATGGGATATTTAAAAAAAAATTTTTGTTGATTCTTTGGGAACTTTACACAATGTATTTTGATTGTATTCACCCTCTTTTCCTTCAAGACCTATCTCTCCTACCCTATCCACCCAACTCTGCATATTATACAATACCTTCTCAACAGATTCACCCTCCCCTGACTCCTCCTAGATCCACAATCTCTTTCCCCATCCACCCAACTTTGTGTTCCTTCCCCCCTTAAAATCCATCAAGTACAGTTGGTGATCTCCACATACTCATGCTCCTATGGCCTCTCACTGGAGCCTGGTCAATCCAGCAGGGACCTCACCCTTAAAGAAAACTGACCCTTCCCTCTTCCATCTTCCAGCAGTTATCAATTGCCAGCCAATAGCTCCTCAGCTAAGAAGTGAGTCTTCACACCCATTTCCCCCCATTATGTGGGAATTTTGAGTAGCTTGAGCTTGTACAGGTGTTGTGCGTGTTGTCAAAACCACCTTAAGTTCATAGGTGCAACCGGCCTGTTGTGCCTGAAGAGGGCTGTTTCTCTGTAGCCATCTACCACTCTGCCTCTTACTAACTTTCTTCTCTCTCTCATGAGGTGTTTTCTGAGCTTTTTAGGGAAGAGTGTGATAGCAATGTCCTATCTGGACATGAGCGTTTGACAGTGTCTCTCTCTGTACCCCCTCTCATATTTCAATGAAATTAAGGTTAATTGTCATATAAAATAATAATAATAACCCCTGACTTAATCAAGAGAGGTTGGTAGTTCTGAACAAGCAGTGTCATTCCATCATAGCAGTGGTTCTGGGGTTTTATCCTGGTGTTTCAAAACTACAAAATAGTTTTTGCGTCTTCAATCATTTATTGTCTAACAATTGTCTAACAGCCCTTTTCCTCTCATCAAGGCATTCATGGTCCCGACAAGGCTTCAGTTCTGTTTCTTGTATCATCAGAGTCATAGGTAAAGAACTGCAAGTAGCATGTTGCAGAGAGGAATACTGACAATCTAGTAGTAAAGGCTGAGAGGGGCTTTGGGAAAGATCCAGGGGAGCTTGGGAGTGGAAGTGTGAAGTATATATCTGGTTGGAGAGAGGGATTAAGGTTCTAGGGGGAACCCTGGGTATGTACCGAGAGGTGGAGGCTTTGGTGAATGGAGTTGGGGTAGAAGGAGGGGCCCCTGCAAGCAGGCTGCTACAGAACTGCATATGAAACCTACAAGACCACAGTGGAGAGCAGGAAGCATAATGCACATCACCTACCTGATCCCCCGCCTTGTGTGGTCACCGCGGGTCCCTGTTATAAAGTGTTTATATTGATGGCTGATACAGAAGAGTGGGGATGGGCTAGAAGGGACAGTTGAGAGAGCTATGGGAAAGCACTAATCTGAGTTTGTGCCTCTCCACAGTCTCTTATACTTTGCATGTTGATAAGTTCTGGTTCTCTGTGTTAATTGCTATCTACTTCAAGAAGAAATCTCTCTGATGAGAGTTGATAGATGCACTATGCATGTAACAATACACAGTTAGGAGCCAGTTTATTCTATATCTATTTACCAGAATAATGGTAGTAGATTCCTACCATCTAGCCACATGTTCTTGGCTCTGACAACAGTGTCAGGTACAGCTTGCATCGTGTGGAGCACACACCTTGAATCCAACCAGAAAGCCTTTCTTCACTACTGCTCTAAGCACAATAACCAGGAAATGGAGAATCCTAGATGTAACTCAGCTGACAAGTGTATAATGAAGATGTGGCACGTCACACAGTGGGATGTTATTCAGGTGCTAAGAGAAACAAAATTAGTGTGATTGTGCACACCTTTATTCTCAGTACTGCAGATGCCAAGGCAGGTGGATCAATGGGAGTTTGAGGCCAGCCTGGTCAACAAAGCTAATTTTCCATCTCAAAAAAAGAAAAAAAAATGATGAATTTCAAAGGTAAGTAGACAGAGCTGTGAACAATCGTCCTGAGTTACTTAGTCCAAGAAAAGCGTGTCGCACTTTTTCTCTGAGATGCAGGTGGTGGCTTTACAACTTTCACGGGGTTTGTTTCATCTGGCGTGTCCATAGAGGTCAGGAAACTAGTAAGGGAATGGGTGGATGGGTATTGAATGGAGAGGAGATAGAATGCATTGACATAGACGGGCAATGAAATAAAAGGAAGTATCAGATGGGGTGGGGATGAGAGGCAGGGTAGACGGAGGATGGAAAGATGTGACTAAAACTACAGTGGCCTGAAAAAGGCCTTTGTGTAGAAGCCCACTCTGTAGACAGCTCTAAAAGCATCTACATGTGCACATATAAAAAGAGTTTAAGTGGAAATACCCCACGAGGAGAGCAGGGGAGGGGAGGACAATTCCCTTACCACCACAGGCTAGCAAATAAACATAGTGCTGGGAATAGGCTACCTCTTTTGAAGTTGGGGATCCCATAGACCCCTAATCATTACAGGCTGTTGGCATTGCTCTTGACATCCTACAGAATGTGATAAGACCCTATTGTTGATGATACCACAAATTTAAGTCATAGAACATGGAGAAATGAAGCTGGTCCTGATCTGGAAGTGTCATCTCTACTGGCTGGATTTCACAGGCAGCTCTGGAAGGATATATTGCAGGCCACCGTGGAGGAAATAATCATTTCATTACTCTCACCTAGCTGCCGGCCATGCAAGCTACAGTGGTGACCAGCCCAACATGAGACCCTGACTGGTGCAATCGTGTCACGGGTTTTATAGGAGTAGCCAAACATGTCCCCCTTCTCCTAAACCAAAATGCTAATGAACCCCCAAAGCTGTGCTCTGATTAAGATCTAGTCATTTTTCAGAGTTGAAACAAACAAACAAAAAAACCACAAATAAAAAATTGAGAAAGGTATGTGTCTCCACTGACAAGAATCTGTCCTCAGCACAGTTGTGTTCATCTGTAATCTGCCTCTCTGTGCTTAGCCTCTTTTCTGGAATAGTTTCTATTACTATATGTTATGCTAACAGCTTCCAAATTATCTCTTATAAGCAGTAATACTTAAAAAGTTTTGACATCCTAAACTTATTATTATTATTATTAATCTTTTTTTGAGATAGGGGATTACATGGTCTAGACTGGATTTGAACTTACAATCAGCCTGCTTCTTCTTAATGACTGGAACTTGCTTAATTTGTAATAATTTGTCCTTAATAAATTTATTCTGAGTGGAATGTATTTTGTTCATATCTATGTATCAAGTACAGATCCAAAGTACAGTTTTTTTCTTGAATTTGTTTTTTTTTTTTTTAGAATTTCATATATGAGTGCTCTATTTACATATTCCCCCTCTCTTCTCATGTTCTGTCTACTCCTCAAATTCACAGCACATTTACACACACACACACACACACACACACACACACACACACACACACACACACCCCACACCCCTTGCTGAGTTCATATGTGTTTGAACTGGATAACCTATCAGGAGACTTGTCTCTGGAGAAGAGTATTTCTCCTTCTCTCAGCAGCCATAAATTGCCATCTAGGGCTGGAGCTGTGGGAGAGTTCCCCATCCATGTTGACAATGTCAGCCAGTGGTGTCATTACAAAGGTCTCATTAAAGTAACCATATTGTTATCATTGAGATTTCATGAGTCCAGCTTGCCTGTCACACAGACAAGACACTAAAGTGCAGTTAGTATAAAGTTGAATGTGATTTTTTTCCCCAAACATACATTGTAAATTTAATAAGCTTCTTGGTTAGTCAGTTCTTAATACAGTTTTCCCTCAGCGTAAAATGTCAAATTTTACTTTTCTTATAAATTACATAACTTTGTTATTCTTTCTGTGATATCATTGGAAAATGAACATTTCACATTTCTTTGGCTATTTCTTATAAAATGGAATATTTTATCCCATAGCTGTCTGTTTTGTCTTTAAAAGCTTCAAATTACACTTCTTCCTTGTGGTGGATGGAAATATCCTTTTATATGACTGTGAACTTCCCTTCACACATACATATACATATAACCAGCCGTTTATGCCTTCGACCTTTGTTGGCCAGTGAATATTAGCATAGAACCCTTGAATGTGTCTGGAAGGTTTAAATGTGGTGAGAGATATTTTATTTTCCTATTTTTCTGTAATTAGCTTGCAAGGTAGTGACTATTATGGCATTTTCAAGGCATTTTGTGCTTACTGATTCTCCTCCCTCATCCTGTAGCCCCTCCTATGGCCCCACCCATAGCCCTTCTCAAGTTTGCACATGTTTCTACCACCTTCTCACCCTTCTTCCTTAAAAATCCCCTTTTCTCTCTGTTCCTTTTTTAGTTTCATGACCTCTACCCAGACTCATATCTATAATTAAAAGCTAGGATCTACATATGAGAACACGAGTCAAATGATTTTGTGAAATGATGCATGCATATCTACACCTTCAAAGATTATAGAAGTTATTTATTGTAAATGACTTACTAAGATAATTAAAAACAAAGTTGAAGTATCTAGATAACAATTATTTTCATTGAGGGTTTCGTTCAGGTGTGCATCCACTGTGACTTGGACCACAGGATGCTTTGAAGGTGTCTGGATGCTGTGCACTGTGGGCTTTTTCAGAACGTAAGTATTTGCCAGAGCTCAAAAGTCTCACTTCCTAGCTCCGTCTCATACACTCCAGTGCTGCCATAAAGCCCAGACATTAAATGCCTGTTAGTCACATGTCAAGCACCATTTTGCTTGGGGGATTTATTTACCCAAACTGAGAAAAGGGTGGAAATATTTCCAGTCTGTGGCATAGGCCAGGCTGTGGGCATAGGGAGCCTAAACCCTCTGTCTGCAGGCAAGAGTTTACTCATTGGGGGTTCACTGCTAAGTTCTCTCACCGAGCCAGTTTTACATAATCTAGAATTGCATAGGAGGCAGGCATCTGGGCACCACTGTGAAGGATTATCTGGGTTAGGTTGGTTTCTAGGCATGTTTACTGGGGATTCTTGATTGGATTGTTTTAAAGGGGGAGACTTAGCCATTGTGGGTGGTAATATTCACTGGGCATATTTGATCGTGGACTATATAAAAAGGAGAAAATGAAGTGGGCAAATTACTTCATTGCTCCCTGCTTCCTGACTATGGGTGTGACCTGAGCAGCTCCCTCAGACTCATGTTGCCTTGACGCCTCTTCCATGATGGACAGCATGCTCAACTTTGGTTATGGGTGTTAAAGATATTCTCATATTTGAAGAAAATGAAAGTTTTTTTGTATGTGACTTATTTTTTCATTTGAATAGTACTTCTTACACATCTCATCATATCACTACTTGAAAATCCACTTTATCTTCTTCATTCATAGCTTAATAGTATTCTGCAACACAGATGAAGTTTTGCTACTTACTGGTCACTGAATCCAAAGCAGTTTTCTACTTTGTCTGTTCAGTGCAATGCTTCCTGGGAAGTTGTAGATTATTTACATCAGGTACAGGGAGCATTTTTCTATACTTTATGCCACATTGACATGTATCAAATACATTTTGGAATCAATTGAACTTTCTGGATGCATTTGAGGCAGCTGTCCTCTTCTGATGGAAGATGGGACTCTGTTGCTTACTTCCTCATGCTCTTCTTCTTCTATCTCATCTATGACACTTGTGACTAGATCACCATCTTGCAACCATGTAGCAATGAACAGTATTAGCAATATTAACAGGGTCCTGGAACAAAGAAAAAAACAACAACCAACAGATTGGGAAAAGATCTTTACCAATCTTATCGGCTAGAGGGCTAATATCCAATATATACAAAGAACTCAAGAAGTTAGACTACAGAGAACCAAATAACCCTATCAAAAAATGGGGAACAGAGCTAAACAGAGAATTCTCAACTGAGGAAACTCAAAGGGCTGAGAAGTACCTAAAGAAATGTTCAACATCCTTAGTCATCAGGGAAATGCAAATCAAAACAAGTCTGAGATTCCACCTGACACCAGTCAGAATGGCTAAGATCAAAAACTCAGATGACAGCAGATGCTGGCGAGGATGTGGAGAAAGAGTAACACTCCTCCATTGCTGGTGGGATTGAAAGTTAGTACAATACCACTCTGGAAATCAGTTTGGTGGACCCTCAGAAAATTGGACATAATACTACCTGAGGACCCAGCTATACCACCCCTGGGCATATACCCAGAAGACGCTCTAACATATAATAAGGACACATGCTCCACTATGTTTATAGCAGCCTTATTTATAATAGCCAGAAGCTGGAAACAACCCAGATGTCCCTCAACAGAGGAATGGATACAGAAAATGTGGTACATTTACACAATGGAATACTACTCAGCTATAAAAAACAACAACTTCATGAAATTTGCAGGCAAATGGATGGAACTTGAAAATATCATCCTGAGTGAGGCAACTCAGTCACAAAAGAACAAACACGGTATGTACTCACTGATAAGTGGATATTAGCCCAAAAGTTTGGAATACCCATGATTCAATTCACAGCAACTGTTGGACTGAGCGTGGGGTTCCAGATGGAGGAGTTGGAGAAGGGACTGAAGGAGCTGAGGGAGTTTGCAGCCCCATGGAGGGAGCAACAGTGTCAACTGGCCCGACCCTCAGGTGCTCCCAGAGACTGAACCACCAACCAAAGAATACACATGGAGGGACCGATGGTGCTGGCCACATATGTGGCAGAGGAGGACCTTGTTGGCCATCAGGGGGAGGAGAGGCCCTTGGGCCTGAGGATGTTAGAGGCCCCAGTAAGGGGAATGCAAGGAGGGAAGGGAGAGGAAGGATGGAATAGGGAGTTTGCAAAGGGGAGACCTGGAAAGGGGAAAACATTTGAAATGTAAATAAAGTTTCAAAAAAGAAAAAAGAAAAAAAGAACAATAAAGAAAAGGCTCTGGCTTTTGGTGCAGTGTGATATTACACTGAACTCATCTCAGTGGCCCCTGACTCTTTCCATTGAGCTAATGTGTTTATTGCTCAATCTTTTTTTTTCTTTTTTGTAAAGAAGTGTTGCAAAATTTTTCATATAGGCATTCTCAACTGATACTGTGAGCCATAGTAATTGTGGAGAAATTGTGAGGTTTTTTGTTTTGTTCTGTTTTCTGTGACTAGAATGAGTTATACAGAAGAGAAATAACTTCATAGTTTCTCACATTACCGTCACATGTTTGAGAGGAAATGTCTAGTTGGTCACTGAAAGGGAAGATCTATATTTAGAAGGTTGTCTATCTTGTAGTTCATGTGTCACTGACATTTAGCAAAACAAGGCGAGACTTAAAGAGGTAGAAGAGTGAATGGCAGCTGATTTTGAGCCTCTGTTAAGATCCAAAACGCCTTTCCCATGTGAGACGGTGATGAATAGTACATCAGCCCATGGTTGAATTCCTCGGACACGCTTTCCCATATATCCTTATATCTTTTCATGTTCTGCACAGTACTTTTGACTATATCTTCTGGACAACATATATCTCAGAGGACAACATTGAGTCCACAGTGTTTGCCTTTGTACACGTTGCAGGATGGCCTAGAGAGATCTGCTTCAGCTGTTAATTATCCAGTCATTAATTTTAGGACTCAACTCTCCCTGTCACCTTAAAAAATAATAAATTATGTGTATGGGTGTTTTGCCTACATGAATGCCTATGCGCCATGTGTATGTAGTAACTAGATAAGACAGAAGAGGGCATCAGATCCTATGGACCTCAGGTTAGAGAGAGCAGAGAGATGCCATCTGGGTCCTGGGAATCACCCGAGTCCTCTTCAAGAGCAGACAGTGATTTTTAAAGTTTTAAATGTAGTCTCCCCTTGTATAGTACACCCTGACCAGTTTCCCCTCCCTCCACATCTCCCAGTTTCCCCCTCCTCTTCTCTCCCACATCCACTTCTCTCCACCTAGATGTCCATCTGTCTCTCCCCCAGAGAAGAGCAGGCCTCCCAGGGATGTCAAATGAACATAGTACAGCAAGATGTTGTAAGATCAGGCACAAACCCTCACATCAAGGCTGGGCGAGGCAACCCAGTAGGAAGAAAAGAGTCCCAAGAGCAGGCGAGAGTCAAGACCCTTCTATTCCCGCTGTCAGGAGTCCACAAAAATACCAAGCCAATAAGCATAACATATATGCGGAGGAGCTAGCACAGACCCGTGCAGACTTTGCAGTTGCTGCTTCAGTCTCTGCGTGCCCCCATGAGCCCTGTTTAGTTAATTCCACGGGTGGTGCTCTCCTGGTCAGACAGTGATCTTAACCATTGAGCCATCTCTCCTGTTTATCATTTTGCTTTTAAGACATAAGTTCTGCTTATTTTTATGGCACTGAAGGACAAAGCCCAGTGCCTATGTGCTAAGTACGTGCTCTACTAATGGGTTATGCTTCAGCCCAAGTGTGGAATGTAATAGTATAATTTTGTAAGATTGTGAACAACAATCTTTATACCAGAGTAGTCAAAAAGACATCATGATTCAAAAATGCAAATGTTTTTCCTCTAAGAGGAGAAATTTTTGAATATTTATTGTCATTGGAATTTGACATGGGATTTGAAGTTTTCACTTTTCTATCTTCTTTGCATACTTTTTATATTGTATGTGTTGCAAGATATACCTTTTATGCTCTATTTTCCATTACAGTTTGTCTTTTGATTTAATCCAATTGGAATTTATGGAGCACTTACCAAGTTCAAGCCTTCACTAGTGCTACAGGCTATGTACCTGAGATAAGACGAAAAACTTCCACTCTTGGCAGATGCTATACTAGTTATGTTAAGTACCCAGTCTCTGAAACATATTGATTTTCTGGTGAATTACAGCAAACACACAGTTGCGAGTTGTTCAAAACCCTTACAAAAGGAAAAAATAATCCATGGACAAATAAAAAATGTGATATCAAGCCAGAACAGGGAGAGCAAAGTTAAAAAAAAAAATACAAAAAACATACAGTCTCAAACAATTGCTCACACTGACAGACTAAACCATAGAGGGAACTGAGCCTGAATTCATTACATTAATATTATGATTAAAATATTTCCTATTAATGTAAGCTTATGTTCACTTACAAAATAGTAGGCTTCATTATTATGGCATTTTCAAGCACGCGTGTCATGTACTCTGATCATTTTCACGCCCCATTACTTTGTCTTGCATCCTTTCTTCCCATTGATACTTTTGCTCTTCATAAGTAGATCCCTTCTACTTCCATGTTTATAAATGTATAGTGTGTGTGTGTGTGTGTGTGTGTGTGTGTGTGTGTGTGTGTGTAGCTAACTCCCTCCCAGCCTTATTGCCCTTACTTCTGTTTTACAAATCCCCTTCCACACTCATGGCTTCTTGCTAATTTTGAGACTCACTGAGTTTAAGCAGGATCATGTATGGGTTGAACTGTTCGTGGGAGCCTGGTGGACGGCTCAGTGGATCCACAGCTGAAGACAGCGACTGACTGTGCTGCCTGCCACCCTTCTGTCACTAGCTTTGCCTGGTTTTGGCCTCCTCTCTTACCAGGGAGCTTCAGACTATTTTTCAATTTTTACACATATTGTTTCTGTTCTTCTTGGCTTTTTAGTCATTTTGTTATAACTTTTGTGCTTCCCAGTGTTTTCAGTCCCTTCTCTTCATAATGTCACATGTCATTGTTACTCTAGCTCTTCTATTCATGGAGTCACACAGAGGCTGTTTTTAGTTTACTCTCTCACTGGTTGTTGCAACAAAAAAAATCAGACAAAGGGTCTGGCAAGGAAGTGCAGCTGCGGCAGCTGGTCACATTGCACCTGCAGCCAGGGTTAGAGGAAGATGGCTGCTGCTTAGTTCTGCTCCTTTTTTAATTCAGGCCAGGACCCCTATGGAATGTTGCCATTCACACTCAAGGGCAGCCGTACTGCTTCATGAAACCCAATCTAGATAACCCCTCACAGGCATCCCAGAGGCTTACCTGCCAGGAGACTATATATCCTGTCAGGCTGGCAATCAATTGTAGCCATCACAACCCTGTTCTTTGTCTACTTGACACCAAACTCATTCGTTTTAAGTCACAACCTTCTCTTTTTTCATAGGCCCATGGCCATCTCATAACATAAGAAGTGTTTAGCCAAACTGTGAAAGCTTGGGTAGTCTTCAGCAGCTCCAGTACTGTTCAAAAGTGTAAGTACAGAGTTTCTTCGGAGGTGATTTATTTATTTATTTATTTATTTATTTATTTATTTATTTATTTATTTATTTATTTAGGTTTTTCGAGACACGGTTTCTCTGTGTAGCCCTGGCTGTCCTGGAACTCACTCTGTAGACCAGGCTGGCCTCGAACTCAGAAATTCACCTGCCTCTGCCTCCCAAGTGCTGGGATTAAAGGCGTGTGCCACCACTGCCTGGCCTGAGGTGATTTATTATCTGTAAGTCCCTATAACATAAAAACATTAGGCACTTCCAACATACAATGGCACAGATTCAACATTAACATTCCAAACGGGAGGGATGAAGACACATCAAGGAACAGTTGTACCAAAGCAAGACCCATATCTGGAGGAACACAAATGCCTGCGACTCCCTGTCAGACACCTGTGGTTTGTGATGAAATCATTCTGTCTCCAAAGGGCATGGGTGACCCCTGTATCCCCATTTCCGGTAGCTGTAGCACTCAACTTCTCTTGTGTCAACTCTACCCAGGGCTTGCAACCTTCTTCAGTGACATCCCCTGGTTCTGTTATTTTCAATATTCTAAGATATCTGCCACAATGTAGATTTTATTTTCATGCCATCATAGTGATCTCTCAAAACCTCTTTTCAGAGACTCTGACATTGTATACATTGCCTGGCCTCAGCAGCTCTCTGAAACTGTGGAACAAGATTCCATAATTGATTCAACTTTGCATCTTTCATGGCTTTAAAACCAGTACAATGTGGACAATTCTTCTAAGCTCTGCTGCCAGCTAGAAGTGTAACATGGCCTCCTGGGATCACTGCTATTGTGTACTTTGGTGACTGAATAGGAAAGAAAAAAGAAAGGAAGAAAGGAAGGAAGGAAGGAAGGAAGGAAGGAAGGAAGGAAGGAAGGAAGGAAGGAAGGAAGGAAATCCGTTTTCTAGCCAATTGTTTGCAACCAAGGAGTTTCCTGTGTAATTCCCAGTCAGACTTTCTTCTTTCAAATCAATTTGCATTTTCACAGTGGAAGCCTTTAAGGGGTGGGTTTTTGTAGCAGGAACGCTTTGATTGTTCCAGTGCGGAGAGTAGAGGTTCTCTTTAATAACTGCAGATGTTTGACATGTGCACTCTCCCTGTTCATGTTCGCAACATAAAAATTTCTCACAGACTTTTCCTTACCAAATGCCACATTTAAAAATCTCTATACTCTTGCCCTTTTTCTGACTTGGATGATAGCACTGAGAAAAACCAGGATTAAAGAGAGTCTGAAGGCTACTATCTTATCTTGAAATCTCCACTGAACAATTTAGTCTACACCTTTAAATCCAACCTCATTCGTATTCTCAGGACATAGCAAGGGTAAAGCTGGACTCTTTAGGATGTAAATGGCCCACATTCAGTTTCTGACTGTGTCCCTCCTGAAACTGCATGGGCTGGGATGTTATGGCACCAGTTTCCTCTCCTGGATCCCATGAAAAGGAGCTGTAAACAGCCAAGATGCACTTATTCACTGCAGCTCATTTAGAGCATTGCTTCCCCGAAGCATGCCCCTGTACTGTCTCCTTAAATAGGTGTTCTGATGCTGTACTATTTTTGTGTGCATTTACAATTCTTTGAATAAGATGTCAAGAACCTGGAAATAATTGATCCAAATAATCAACCTAGTAGCAGTATCTTCGTGGGTTGGCCCTGCTCCTTAATCTATACCTGTCTTTCAAGATTTTCCACATCCCTAAGATCTCTAACATCTCCAATTCTCCACTGTGTTTTCAGAGCCACTCTCAGTGGCTGCCTATAGGGATGCTGACCCTACCACATAGGGCCTGGGCTCTCATAGGCCTTTCTATACCAGTTAGAGCATAAGCTGTGCCCCCGTGGGGCAAACAGGGGAGTGAAAAAGAGGCTTTTCATCTGGATCTGGTTTGGCTTCCCCTGACACTCAGGAGGCTTCAGATGCCTACAAAGACAATATATGTTTTTCTAGATATGTATGTTGTGTAGCAGTTTCCTCAAGATGGAAACTTTCCATTTAGCATGGAAGCTCATTAAGGGAGAAAAAAACAACTCAAATTAGCTCCAAGAAGTCCCTAAAACTGACCACATTCACCAGGCCCCTTTGTTCCCAAGAGTAAACAGTAAAGACTGCTGAGAGTGAGTCTCAGATCTACCAAGCTGTAAAGAAGACTCTCAGAGGAGCCACGCTCAGAAGAAGACTCTGAGACTAGCCAAGCAGCCCAAAGGAAGCATAAATCATCTGAGATGCTCTGAAAGGCTACTCTCCATCTTGTTGATCTGCCTACAGGCTGTGCACTGTGCTCCAGGTTCTCAGCTTTTGTGAGCTGTTACTCATGCTGAGTAACATTACTATAAGTAACCCTAATAAAACCCATTGGTTCACCATGCTGGACTTTGGTGATATGCATACTTTGGTCTGTCACGGGCTCCCTATCAGGGATGAGTAACCGAGCATTGTGTCTTTTCAGGAAAAGCATGTCAGAAAACAACCTATCAGACAAAAATGCCAAAGTTGGCAAGTAAATTGTGCCTACTTAGGGACAACATGACCTATCTATAACTGATTTTTGAATATTCCCCTCTTATTCCTAAGTCTGACAATACCTGCCATAAATCTACCTTACAACTTTGCTGTACGTTCAGTATGTTGGAAGCATAAGTTCTTTGTATCTTTTCATAATGTCGAAACTTATTCCACGGCAAATTCACAAGGAAGGTGGTTTCATTGGTACAATTTGCTGATAGTCCCACTTATCTTCACATTCCAGGCTGAGTTGACCACAGGTCCTTGTATTCCAATCGATGGTATTTCTCAGCTCACATGTTACATATAAGTTACAAAAGATTGAGAGGCTGCAGCAGAGCTCAAGATGTTGCAGAATTCCCAATAATCAACAATACAGATAGTGTCCATGAGGAATAAGATAGCCGAGAGCTGGAGAAGATGCTGCTGCTGCTGCTGCTGCTGCTGCTGCTGTGAATTAGGCTGCTGGAGGTCACCCCTGGGTGTGTCTTATCTGTCTTGAGCACTGTTCTCTCTTCACTTCCATGTTTGGAATCTCCACTGTAATCTCTTTCAATAAACTCTACTTCATAATGTCTCATCCTGAAACTCTTCCATAGTATAGTCAAGAATTAGTTTTCCTTATTAAGGGTCTCTGGAAAGAATGCCTCAGGTGGCAGTATAGAACTGCTCTCCTCAGATTTTGCTTATGTTTTGTCAGTGGAAACTTGGTGAAAAGGAGTCAGGGAGACTAAGTCACAGCTTGAACGGTGGGATGCCCTATAATACCATTTGTGATAGTGTGTATATGTTTGGCCCCAGGGTGTGGCACCATTGGGAGGTGTGACCTTGTTGGAGTAGGTGTGTCATTGTGGACATGAGCTTTAAGACCCTCATCCTAGCTGCCTGTAAGCCAGGTTTCTGCTAGCTGCTTTTGGAATAAGAGGTGGAACTGTCAGTTCCTCCATTTCCAGGTCTGCCTGGATACTGCCTTGGTGCCCAGTTTGATGATAATCGACTGAACCTCTGAGCCAATAAGCCAGTCCCAGTTAAATATTGTCTTTATAAGAATTGCCTTCCCTCCGCTCCTTCAGACTTTTCTCCAACCCCTCCATCTGATACCTCACTCAGTCCAGCGGTTATTGTTAAGTGAAACTTAGATATTCTGAACTTGTGGGCAAGAGCA
>CM052708.1:62062124-62081733 GCA_028551405.1 Uromys caudimaculatus | reverse complement strand
TAGTTCAGACCACTAACCAAAGAATACACATCTATTGACCCATGATTTGGACTACATATGAGGCAGAAGAATCACCTCGATGGCCACCAGGGAGAAAGGAGAGGACTCTGGGCCTGAGGGTGCTAGTGGCCCCAGTAAAAGGGAATGTCAAGGTGGGAATATGGGAATGGGTGGGCGGGTGGGTGGGAGGAAGAATTCCCTCTCAGAGGCGGGGAGGGGGAGGGGACACGGGGTTTCCAAAGAAAAGGGGAATCATCGGAAATGTAAATAAAAAAAAAAAAAAAAAAAAGAATTGCCTTGGTCATGGTGTCTGTTCACAGCAGTAAAACCCAAACTAAGACAAGTTGGTACCAGTGACTGGGGTATTGCTGTGATAGGCCTGTCTGTGCCTTTGTTTGGAAGAATGAGGATTTTGGGACTTTGGATTTGGAAAACAGTGGAATGCTTTAAGTGGGGCTTAATGGTCTATCCCAGTAGGAATATGGAAAATGTTATTCCTGAGAGTGATTTGAATGGGGCAGACCTGGCCCAAAAGATTTCAGTGGAGAAGAATTTCTATCTGTAGTGTAGAGACTGTTTTTTCTTTTTGCCATTGTCTGAAGAGTCTTCCTGAAGCTAAGGTGAAGAGATTTAGATTAATTACTTTGAAAAGGGAAGTCTCAAAACATTCTGGTATAAATTCTGTTGTGTGGTTACTAAAGTTCACCCTTATGAAGAGCGTTTTAATGAAAGGGAACAAACTGAGAATGGAAAACTATAAAATATATGTTCAAGTATTAAAGGGGCTCCAGGAAGTAGAATGGAGTCAAATCCTATGTTCAAGGAGGTAACAGGTTAAGGGAGCGGGACTTTGTGGCAAGATCCCACCCAGCTAAGTTTTAGTCTAGGCATGGTGGTACACACCTTTAATCCCATTGAAGTTCAAGATCATCCTGAGACAGCAAGTTCTAGGTGAAGAAAAGTTTAAATCCAGGTGTGGTGGTATACACTTTAATCCCAGGAGACAGAGCCAAACAGATCTCTGAGTTCAAGGACAATCTACAGAGAAAGTTCCAGGACAACCAAGCTTAGGTGGTGAGGAAGTTGGATACAGAAAGCTAGTAATAGAATAATGGGGAGGAGGCCTGTTCTAGCCCCAGCAAGCAGCAGAACTCGACAGCTTCAACCATTTGGCTCTGGCTTTAGAGTCAAGAATAGAAAGGACTACTGGGACAATTGATGCTGGTTAGCTGGAGCTAAGAAATCAGCAGTGATTAAAAAGAGACCAGCATCACTGAGGTGAAATCTTCTGGGAGGTATTTTCTGAAAGCACAAAGAAGTTGTGTTCCAGAGATAGCCAAGGTTGTACCTCATGCTGTAGCTGGACTTGGTAATGTGTAAGAATCACCCAGGTGGTATTGGTTTTGAAGACATGAAGGTGTCATGAAGAGCAGCTGAGGCTTGGCACTGTTAGAGGCCATGGAAGCCCAATGGTGAAGGTGCAGCCCCAGTTGCAGTTGATAGCCCAGGACTGAAGGGGTCATTCAAAGGAGTTGAGGCTTGGCACCATGAAGAAAGCCTATGAGAGGCTATTGCTGAAGCCTAGTTTTAGTTGAAGAGCCCCACATATTGGAGAAGCCAGTACCATGTGATGATCACCAAGAATAGAAGTGGCAGTGAAGTCAACCAGAGTCTAAAGTGCTACAGAGGGCAGAGCTGGAGAAGTGACACAAGCCCTTCAGAGGAGCCCAAAAGATCATGTGTGGACCCCAAACACTGGAATAGAAAGCTGTAAAATTGAAGTTGCCTTGGAGACCCTAAGATGTTAGAGATGCCAGAGCCATGAGATTCCTGATGAGAAAAGCTGCTAACAGGAAGTGGAACCAGCCCCAGAGCCCCAGAGAATGAAGTTTGTTGCTGCTGAATGCCAGATCTGCCAACAGCAGTCAACATGGATGAAAGGAGTTGGAGATTTGACGAGCGCTTTGACATTGGACATAGGGACACAGAGTTTGGAGTTTGCCCAGCTGGTTCTCTGTCTTGCTTTGGTCCAGTATTTTTGACTTTATATGGGATACAGTTAAGAAACTGCCAGAATCTCAAACGAGTCTTTCAACTTTGGACTTTTAATATTGTTGAGACTGCTATAGACTATGGGGACTTTTGAAGTTGGATTAAATGTATTTTGCATTATGGTATGTATTAGATTCATATGTTTGGATAAACCTATGGGGGCCAGGGAGTGGAATTTGATGGTTTGTATATACTTGGCCCAAGGCGTGGCACCATTAGGAAGTGTGGCCTTGTTGGAATAGGTGTGTCATTGTGGGTTTGGGCTTTAAGACCCTCATCCTAGCTCCCTGGAAGCCAGTCTTCTCCTAGCAGCCTTCAGATGAAGATGTCGAACTCTCAGATCCTCCTATACCTGCCATGCTCTCACCTTGATGATAATGGACTGACCCTCTGAACCTGTAAGCCAGCCCCAATTAAATGTTGTCCTTATAAGAGCTGCCTTGGTTGGTGTCTAGTCACAGCAGTAAAACCCTAACTAAGACACCATTCTAATTAGTGCATTACTTTTCAATTAAATCTCCTACAAAGTTTAATACATAGAGAAAGTGGAGACAATTCTTTGGGACAATATAATGTGAGTAGTATCTAGTTCTGGTCCTAGTAGGATTTTCCATCCCACCTAAATCTCATGGCTGCTTTTCACTTCCTGTGTTTGCTGGCATTCAGATTTTCTCAGCAGTCACCAGAATCACACTAATGACACGTTAAGGTCTCTTTCTAGCATTCTAAGCATTTTCTAGCTTGCCTCCTTAAATGTCTTCAAATTTCTCCTACAAACCAATTCTAAAGCTTAAGACCCACATGGTCAGGTTTAGTAAAAACAAACTCTGATGAATTGTAACTATTTTTTTTTCATGTGTGTATTAGTCAAAAATTTTGTTTCTGTGACAAACGCATGAGATGAATAATTTAAGAAACAAGGATTTATTTTGGCTACAGTTTCAGAGACTTCAGTCCAAAGTAGGTTGGTCTGTTGTGTTGGTGTGTGGTGAGGTTAAAAACAGAGTGGGGAGCCTGTGGCAGTGCAGGCATTCATCTTGAGGCGTAGGGGAGGGATGGACAAAGGAGAGAAGGGGAGGGAGATGAAAGAAGGGTGAAAGGGAGAGAGAGAGGTTGAGAGAGATTGATTGATTGATTTCCAGGCCAAGATATAGCCTGAAGGGCATGTCTCTGTCTCAGAGACCTATTTTTTCTAGATATTCCCAGTTTCCTAAAGTTTCCAGCTACCATTGATATCCCTAGAATTCAGTACATGAGCATTTGGGAAGTCTTTTATATTCGAACCATTACAGAGATCTTGGTTAGCAAAGCAAGAGAAGGGGCCAAGGGAAAGTATTTGTTGTAAGAGTAGCACAGGGTGTGAGGAGAGAGCTTATTCACTGTATTAACTGTGGCTTCTTCATGAAACACAGCCATATTTTCTGATACAGCAATGTTCACCAAGTCTGAGAGTTTCTGTTGCCTGGTGGATTTCCTCTTCTCCTATACTTTCAGTGTTTGGACACCTTCTCCAGCAAAATAGAAGGAGGCTCATTATCTCATTGTGGAGACAGAATACTTGACAGAGGCACCATGAGGAAAGGGGAACTTATTTCGGCTCATAGTTTGACAGTAAAACACACCATGATAGGAAACATATTATGGCAAAGATGGCTCTGACTGGTGGAGGGAGTGGAGGGAGCATGAGGCAGCTGGTTACATGGTGTTGTCAGTCATGGAGCAGAGAGAGATAGAGATAGAGATAGAGATAGAGATAGAGATAGAGATAGAGATAGAGATAGATAGATAGATAGAGAGAGAGAGAAAGAGAGAGAGAGAGAGATATGCTGGTGTCAGCTCACTTTTCAGGCAGAACCCTGGCCCATAAGGTTGTATCACTCACATTCATGATGAGTATTCCCCCTTAGTTAAATCTCTCTGGAAATTCTCACGGACACACCGACCTGTGTGTTTCCTAGGTGCTTGTAAAATCCAGTTAGGTTGACAAGGAAAAATAACCATCACAAGACAATCCCATGCTGGGCACCAACATTCATATCTTTCTGCCCACTCTGGAAGCAGATACTACATAACCTTAAGTTTGTAATTCCACCCATTCTCTGCTACAGTAGACTGTGGTCCTCTCAAACCATGAGCCCAAATAATCTGTTCTTTAAGTTGCTTTTGTCAGATATATTGTTATAACAGAATAGTAAGAAATATGTTGATTGTCTTAGTCAGAATTTCTATTCCTGCACAAACATCATGACCAAGAAGCAAGTTGGGGAGGAAAGGGTTTATTCAGCTTACATTTCCACATTGCTGTTCATCACCAGAGTAAGTCAGGACTGGAACTCAAGCAGGTCAGGAAGCAGGAGCTGATGCAGAGGCCATGGAGGGATGTTATTTACTGGCTTGCTTCCCCTGGCTTGCTCAGCCTCCTCTCTTATAGAACCCAAGACTACCAGCCTAGGGATGGTACCACTGATATAGTCATTACATGTTTACTATTACACAGAGCACAATTCTCCTGATCCAGTGTCTCCTAACTACCATGGTGTCTTTTGCAGGAAGACCAAAACCAAAACCAAACCAAACCAAAGCATCATGCTTTCTGCTTGAGGTTTTTGTGTGGCTGCCCTGTGAGATGTTATCTCTGTGCTTGCTAATGCACATAAATAAAGGGCCATATCAGCAGGAATCATATTTTTGATCTGCAAATCTATAGAATTTGCTGTAATCTTTGAGTAGAACCGTTCTAAGGCAAAATCAGCAACTCCGCTGTGGGGGTTTTCCCACCCTCTGTGGAGAATATATTCTGGTGCCTTGTTTGGATACTGGCGAAACCAGTAAAGGGCAACAGAGTATGTGGATGAGACATTGTAGCTACAAAGCAGTCTCACAGACCTTCCTTCTGTCACAGATACCCATGTCTCTTGGGATGTAATCCAGTCTGCTCTTCCAAGCCCTGTAACATAAAACCACAATAGAGAGCATCAGACAAGAATCTTCTTCCCAGAGGGCAGCTCAGGTGTGGGATAGGACTGTTACCTGGGAGAGCCAGGAACAATGTGAAGATAGGCATCCCATACATTGCTTCTTCTGAAGTCCTGATTTAAGATCTTATGATATTCAGTGGATACTTCAGACTTGTAGCATCTCTCAGTCAGGGTTCTGGGAGGTGGTTTGTGGCTGGTTCTTTTCATGTGTCAGAAATGGGAGGAGCTCAAGTTAACTAGAGAATTGTCTAAAGGAGCTTAAATAATTCTCCATGACTTGAGAAACACTGTTCATTTGAGATAGTCTGGGTTTAATTTTCCATGCTCATGAGCACAGGTAATGGGTTAACAGCGTTGGTGAGTTTCCATAGGTTGGGCATGTGTGCTCCTGTATTTTTCTTTGATAAGTGACTAATATTAGTTTTAGAAGAATGTTATTTTGCGAGCAAGTTAATTCTTTAAGATGTAAATTCAGTTTGGTACTTGTAATAGTGTAAAATAGGCAGGAGACCAAAGGAAGATTCTCAGTTCTAGCTGCACCAACTCTTCAAGAAGAGCTACTAACATCTCTAGCCTCCAGTTTACAAACTCTTCATACCATGTGCCAACGATACCAGGAAGACTTAGAAGGGATGTATTCTATTTCTGGAGCCTGTTTGTGATAATAAGTGTTCAAATTAGTGTGCAATATCCTCAGAAAGTCTATCTTTTAAATGAAGCAATTGATACAGGAAACAATGTTAAAACGGAGTAAGACTTGGATAAATGAGGAGGAAGACGTTTGCTTGAATGGAATAATGATGCCCAGTGGTTTCTACCTTTTGTTATTTGCTAAGTTCAGGAGTAAAAGTTGCAGGTTCCTTATATTTAGTCTAGGTGGAAGAGAACACATCCATAACAGTAGGGGCAATGTACACAGTCGTTTCAGGACCAGTCCTGATCAGAGGGCTTCATTTTCACTATGGGGCAGGCTGTATGGCAATGTGGTTCATGTATACGCACAGTCCAGAGCCTGAGCATGTATACACATTTGAGTACAGGATGCAGATGACTAGGAGCTCAATGCTTCCACACAGTACAGAAGGAGGCATCTAAGACTCTAGACTAGGAGGTGACAATGTGTAGGGTAGAGGATACTTTTTCCTGTTTAAGGTTCTACTTAATGTCTAGACTTTTCCCTCTTGAAATTAATAAATGGGAGCTTTCTCTTGTTGCTCATATCAGTGTAGGTTTTGCAAAATAGTCAGTTTATAACGATAGTTAAAAGTTGCACTTCTTTGTCATGGATGATCAGAGATGGGGAGTGCTGCCTTGCCGTCATGTCTCGCCCCTGCTTAGAAAGATTAACACACCAAGAAGACTGATGTCAGCGTATTCTCACTGAGAGCCTAAGGATTCTCCACTGGAGGTGTAGGGCTTCCCCTAAGGCGGCATGATTTCCATTTTCCTGCCTTTCCTATGACCAGTTCTCAGGTTTACTTGGTTGTACCTGACTCATAGCTCAGTTGAAAGCAAAAAGATCACCAGTGAAACCTGTGTCCACTCTTTTTTTGATTTCTAGGTTTGTTTCCTGGGAAAGGCGATTATTTGTTCTGTTCCTCTTTTTTTTGTGGAACCCACACCATTTTCCTTTACACACACACACACACACACACACACACACACACACACACACACACACACCAGCAGCAGCAGCTATTTCTTTATTAAGTTAATAAAAAAATTATTTGGCACCAATTTAAACTCAAATCGTTAAATTGTCTGTGGGCATCATTGCAAATGAAACACTGCCATCTTGTGAGCTGGCACAGAATACCTGGACGTTTGTATATGTTCCTTATTACCACTGATAGAAGTTTTTTTTCCCCTTGACATTCTCCTTCCAGCTACCCTCATTCTATCACTCACTGGCTCCACAGACACTGAAAAAAATGTGTCATCCCATCCCAAGGAACTAGTGGAAAAGCACAGCTGACCACAGCCTGAGCTCTACCCTCAACATGCCTTCACCCAGAGCTCTTTGTTAGTATTTTAGTAATAAATTATATTATAATTCTGTTAGAATTAAAGTCCTTATTCTCATCGATTTCATAAAGCCACTTATCCTCAGCATCTTGAACAGCCATCTGTGCTCTGATGGACAGTTAAAAATAAAGACGTGAATGCTTGAGGTGGAGCAAAAGGATGAGGGGTGACGGAGGGAGAACAGGAAGGGTGGGAGGCCACACCAATCAGAACGCACCTTACCATGTGTGAACTCAGCAACGAACAAATTAAATGGAAGTAGATCTCTCTTTCCTGCTTCAAAAATGTGTTCTGCAGCACTGTAAACTGAAACTGTGTGTGATGGGATGCCTGCTGAGTGTTTACACAGATAGTGAGGTCTCTTCACAACTGCTGTGGATCACGATTCCCCAATGCATTTAATTTACATGTCCACCCAGCCTTCTTCCTGTAATGTTTTTTGATACGGGCTCTTGCTATGTAGCCCAAGGTGGCCTCAAACTTACTATCTTCCTGTCTTCACCCTCAGAATGCTGTGATTAAAGATATCCACTAGCATGCTTGGATCAATATATTTGCAATTATTTTTGAGTAAGGCCATATAATGATTTAAATGAGCAGCTAAGATTTCGTTTGAAGAGAGCTGACATGTACAGCTTTGGTTATGCATCTTGAAGAAATGTTCAATTTTTAAGAAAATGAAATTATGTATTTTCTTGTCATTCAATTTTTGTCTGAATAAAATATCTTAAACATATCACTATATTATTGCATAGAGGCATACTCTTAATTTTTCATTAAATGGCCAATTGATATTCTAAAATAGGGGTATGTCATAATGTAGTCGTTGACAGTTTCTGAGTACACATATTGAGCGCTTCCATTTCTCTCTCGACATGGTATTTACTGAAAAGTTTTAGTGGATGATTTTTATTAGATTTATGTAATTACTTTATATTCTTTATTTATAATTTTAAAACTATTAAATGATTTTTTGCATCCATTTAAATACACCTTCTAGATACTTTTGAGAGGGATTTGCTCTCCTGATAAAGGAAAAACAGTGAAGCCTGTGTTTATTCCCCCAGGTCTTCCTCCTGAAATTACCTCTGGTGCCTGTGGGCACATCACCACTCTGTGAGCATGCAGCATGGAACACTCTCCTGAGAAGGTGCTGGCAATGAAAGCTTCGGCTTTGGCTTCTGCTGTGATGTGATGTGGTTGACCCTCTTCATCTGACTTTCCTGTGTCTGCCTTGTGAGATGATCAATGGTCTTACCCCCAAACATGTTTTAGAAGGCTTTTCTGTTGCCTCTAAGGGACCATTTTGATATCTATGAATTTTAACTGGAGGAAGAGTGGAGTTTCCAGGGTCATTATTTTATTGGAATGATTCCTATAATAGTGAAATAGTTTCATGCTAGTAATTTCATTTGAAATAACACATTTAATTACTGAAAGATAACACTTGTATCAGTGGGCACTTTGTACAGTCGTCATCTCATGAAGAATGGTGTGAGAAGCTTGGGCAGACAGAGTAAAGTGTTTCTTGTCATATTTCCACTGTGATCCAGAAGGCATATCTGGCTGTATGCAGTTCTTTTGATTTCTAGACTGGATACCTCAGAAAAACCACCAGATTCTAGAACATGATAACAACTGAACTCAACTGAATCTTCACATCACCTCCCTTCCCTTGTGATGTAGGAAGCTCGACACCTGCTCCAGCTATTGCTCATTCAATGTCATTTAAGAAACAAGACCCTGGTTTCTGCATTACTTTTCTTCGAAACACATATTCTGATGGTATGTTTTTATAACAGCCTAGAGTTGCAAGAATCAGAACAGCAGGGCATTCCATGTGAGTCAATATAAATGACACAAAGTTTCCATTTTCATAGGACTAGCCCCCTGGCTACTGTGCTTGTTAGTATTCTATCATCTTGATGTAGAACTTGAGGCTTTATTTTTGCATCACTTTTAGATACATTATCTGTACTTTGTGTTTGCAAGGTACATGCCTCTTACATCTTATTTCCTATCGACACATTTCAATTTGATTCAGTTCAATAAGTTCAGTTTCATTCAGCTCAGTTCCATTGAATTCTTTTTCTTTTAACCAAAAGAATTCAAATCTTTTAGAAATGTTTTTCTTTTTTAAAAAAAAATATTTTATTTATTTACATTCCAGTCATTGTTCCCATCCCATAGTTCCTCACCCCGTTCCTCTTGCTGATTGCCTCTGAGAGGGTACTCCCCCCATCAGACCTTCCTCTTCCCTGAGGCCTCAAGTCTCTTGAGGATTAAGTGCATCTTCTCCCACTGAGGCCAGACCAGGCAGACTTCTGGTATATTTGTGCTAGGGGCATTGTTCCATCTCCTGTATGCACCTGGTTGATGGCTCAGTCTCTGGGAGTTCCTTGGAGTCTAGGTTAGTTAAGACTGCTGGTCTTCCTATGGGGTCGCCCTCCCCTTCAGCTTCTCCAATCTTTCCCCTAATTCAACAATAGGGGTCCCTGACTTCAGTCCAATGGTTGGGTGTAAGTATCTGTGTCTGTCTCAGTCAGCTGCTGGTTGGACCTCCCAGAGGACAGTCATGCCAGGCTCCTGTCTGTAAGCACCTCATAGCATCAGTAACAGTGTCAGGCCTTGGTACCTCCCATCCCACATGAGATGGATCCCAAGTTGGGCCAGTCATTGAACCGCCTTTCCTTCAGTCTCTTCTCCATTTTTGTTTTAGACAGGAAGAATTTTGGATCAGAAATTTTTACTGTGGGTTAGCAACCCAGTCCCTCCACTTGGGGCCCTGTCTATCTACTGGAGGCGAACTCTTTGTGTTCCCTCTCTCCAGTGTTGAGCATTTCAGATAAGGTCTCTTACTTCCCAGGTCTCTGGTAATTCCTAGAGGGTCCCCCCACCTCCCGCCCCCTGAGGATGCTTATTTCCATTCATTCTCCTGGCCCTCTGGGCTTCTCTCCTGCCCCCCATGCCTAATCATGTTCCTCTTTTCCTCTCCCCCTCTCTGCTCCCATCCAGGTCCCCCTCTCCTTCTGCCTCCTGTGATTATTTTCTTCCCCCTTCTAAATGAGATTGAAGCACCCTATCTTGGGCCTTTCTGCTTGTTAAATTCTTGTGGTCTGTGGGTGGTATCCTAAGACTCTACTTTTTTGGCTAATATCCACTTATCAGTGAATACACACCATGCATGTCCTTTTGGGTCTGGGTTACCTCACTCAGGATGATATTTTCTAGTTCCATCCATTTGCCTGCCAAATTCATAATGTCCTCTGTTTTAATAGCTGAATAATATTCCATTCTGTAAATGAACTACACTTTCTGTATCCATTCTGTGGGTGTTTCAGCTTGTTTGGGTATTTGGGTGAGATTCTCACCTGTGTCCCGGTTACTGTGGACCTCCTGGGAGACTCACAGGCTGTAGGGTATGTGAGGTTATTGGGTTGCTGATCTCTAGAAATGTTTTAATTGAAATAAAATTACATGACATTCCTCCTCCTTTTCTTCATTATCCCTTCTTAAGCACTGTCCCTGCAATCCCATATTTCCTCTTAGACTCTCAAGTTGGTAGACTCTTTTTCTTGAGTACACATGATTTCACACAAACACACACACATGTGTGTGTGTGTACAAGTATATAAACACAACCTGATGAGTCCATTTTTGTTGATTGTGTGTTTATGGTTCCAGGGCTGACTACTCTGTATTGGTCAGCCAATAAGGGGGTTCATCCCCGGGAAAGGCTAATTCTCCTATTCCTAGCAGTCATTTGTTACCTGTAGTTCGTTGTCCAGGAGTGAACTTGTGGAATTTTCCCCCTTCCATGTTAATATTTCCATTGACACTGCCATTGTTTCAGTCTCCATGGAACCAGAAAATATTATGCAAGATGCCAAGGGAAACAATCAAACAGTCCTGCTTACAGCAATGACCAGGATGACTTTAGAGATAACTGTAGCTACCAGTCTTCTTCAAAGAAGTTCCCCTTTACAGCAATTGCAGACCATCATAGAAAACCACAGCTGAACACAATGCAGAGATCCACACAAATCAGAGGGAGCCCAGCTCCAATGGATACATTGCAGCTTCTGTATCTGTGGTCCAGGGAACATTGTGGAAGAGGGCGTAGAAAGATTGTAAGAGCCAGAATACAAGGAAGTCTGTTGTGAAACAGTTTCCTATTTTTATTAAACACATACAAAACAGATGCCTCGAGCAAGGCTGCATCCTGGATGCTGTGATATGAATCGGGTCACTAAGGCAAAGAAACACTTTTTCCTTGGCTGAAGGGCAGACTTATTCTGAAGTAATTTTCACTGAAATAGATAAAGCTTTCAATTGAGTTCCAATATATATTTGCAAATATTTATTTGTTTAAGTGCCTCAAAATGTAACAAAAATAGTCAGGGAACAGACTCACCAGCTGAAAACACCTCAGTGCAAAGGTGATGGGTTTGTTTTGGCTTTTCACACATCTTCCATTAGATTGTTTCAGTTTTCCCTGTCCCCTCTCTTGCCTTTCCTCACCTCCTGCTCCTCTCTAGCTTGTTCCCTTCATGTTATACATATTTGGCTACATTCTTGTCCTTACCATTCTCCCTCCCTTTCCCTCTCAGTCCCCTTTCAAGATCCTCTCTCTCTCTCTCTCTCTCTCTCTCTCTCTCTCTCTCTCTCTCTCTCACACACACACACACACACACACACACACACACACACACACAGATTCAAATTTAGGTTCTGAATATGAAAAGAAATATGAATATGAAATAAAGAAATGATGGGTTATTTTTCCGTGTGTCTGCTTTATTTCACCTTTTATGGCTGAATAAAATTCGTAGTTTCTACTCCTTTGTCTCTCTCTTTCTCACTCACCTGCCTAAGGGTGGGACTTCTATAGCAATAGAAGGTCTCCCACAGCAATTACTGATTCTGAAAATGCCCCAGAGGCAAATCTGATGGAGGCATTCTCCCCTCTCTCTGTCTCATTTTTTCATTTATTGGCTTTAATTTTTTCATACAATGTATTTTGATCACATTTGAGCTCCTCCCGGATCCTCCACATGTCCCTCACCAGCCAACATTGTGTTCTTCCCCTCTCTCCAAACAAACAAACAAACAAACAAACAAACACAAAACTCAAAACAGATAAACTAAACCCCCAAAGACAAAAAACACCAAACCCAAACAATACAGAACGAAAGCACACAAACACATAGAATCCATTTTGTGTTGGCTAACTACTCTGGAGGATGGTACCTGACCTGAGCATGGTCAGTATCACTCCTTTGGAGGAAACAGAATTGTCCTCTCTTAGATGGTATTAATTGCAAATATCTTTTTGGTTAGAGGCGGGATTATGTACCCAATTCCCCTCAATGCTGGGATTTTTGTTTGGCTTGAAGTTCTGCAGGTCTTGTCTGCACTATCACAGTCCCTATGAGTTCATATTTGCATCAGCCCTGTTGCTTCTAGAAGATAGTATTTCCTTGACATCATCCACCACCCTTGGCTTACAAGCTTTCCACTTTCTGTTTTGCACAGATCCCTGAACATTGAGGGGAGGGGTTTGATAAAGATATCCCAGTTAGGACTGAGTGCTCCAATGTTCTTTACTTTCTGCACATTGTCAAGTTGTGTGTCTCTGTATTAATTATCATCTACTGTAAAGACAAACAAACAAAAAGGTTCTGTGACAAAGTGTGAGTGATATTATCCTGTATGGGTGTTAGTGACATGTCATTAGGAATAATTTTATTGATATGTTCATTTAGCAGAATAATAGTAGACTTTCTCCTAGGCCCATGACCTATTTAGCCTTAGGTCCTTGACTACGTCAGCAACATGAGATATCAGATATGAGTTCCATCTCATGGAGTGTGCCATAAACCCAAGTTTTAAAAGTGGTTGGTTACTCCCATAACATTTGTGCTACAGTAGTTTTAGTAAGAAAGTCACTATTGTGGTTAGTAAAGTTTATAGCTGAGTGATATTGGTGATTACTTTTCTCCTCCAGTAGTGTTCAAAGAACCTTCCAACCCCATGGATCCTAGTCAGTAGGAGTAAAGCTTCTAGTTGGGCACCACATGGATTTCTCTTTGGGTGACGACATAAATAGGTGATGTCTCAAACAATTGCAGCTTACCATTAAGTTTTGGTGGGTAATCAATAATATTGGCAATAGCCTGTGATTTTTTTTCTGGGGAGAGTGTCTATGGGACCTTCTAGCCAATGACTCAACAAGAGGTGTCCAATTACCAGTCCTGGGGATTTTATTTAGTAGAATAAGATGTCTACATGAGACATTTGCTCCCTCATTTTATGGTAAGTCTATTTTAATTTCTTTCATATTTGTATATATTTTAGGATGCTTCAAAAGTACTAGCCATAATCTCTCTTTAGCCTTCCCTCCTATCCCTCTTTCTACTTAATCCCCCTATTGTAATTTCCCTTTTA
Source organism: Uromys caudimaculatus (assembly GCA_028551405.1). Classification (NCBI taxonomy): domain Eukaryota; kingdom Metazoa; phylum Chordata; class Mammalia; order Rodentia; family Muridae; genus Uromys; species Uromys caudimaculatus. Next base: position 62,068,231 of record CM052708.1, on the reverse strand, counting down.
TCTGTTTATAACACTATATTCTGTTTCCCTTTCACTGTTCCTCCCAGGTTCATTGCTAGCTATATAACCTTTGTGGTTAATCTAAATAAAATGCATATCTAAAGCTTAAAAACTATGATGGTTAGTGTTTTTGTGAACTTGACATTTGGAAAGAGGGAAGCTCAATTGAGAAAATGCCTCCATCTCTCTCCCCAAATGACTATAGCTTGTACTAAGGTGACAGAAAAACTAACTAGCATAGGCCCACCTCCTTTGAGGCAGCCCTTCTTACTAACCCGGTGCCCACCAATTAAGCTAGTATGGCTGGCAAGCAAGGAATATTTCAGTCTCTCTCTGATGTCTTATTGATGGAATTGTAAGTGCACACCATCATATAATACATACATACATACATACATACATGCATACATACATACATATGTATGTACATACATATCCTCATCCTCTCGTGTGTGTGTGTGTATGCGTGTGTGTGTGTGTGACAGAAGCTACCTAGGAAAGACTATAGCAAGCAAGTGAATTTCCTGGAGATAGCCCACTGTTTTGCATGGCTGTGATGGGGGCACTCTGAAGACAGATGGCCCAGAGACTTCATCCCGGGATTGCTTATTGCTGCTGATATGACTTTCCTGCCATTTTTACATAGCCTAATGATTCCTGGGCATCAGCCCATTCTATTGGGCAAATTTCTTGCAGATCAAAATGAAGATGAAATTTCATGAATTCATGTTGTTAGATGAATTAATGACTTTTTAGAATTTCTGATCTGATTCAAATAATTTTAGGAAGAAAGTTTAAGGAGATGATTTTAGTTGTTTTGCAAGAAAGATGTATTACACTTAGAATCAAGAAAAGAATGTCTCCCTTTCGCATAGAAGAGTAAGTAAAGGCTGCATAATAAAAAATACAATGAGCTTTCATAAATCTCACTAAGAAGAGCAATAGGCTTGGGATAAATTTATGATCAAGGAAAAACATTCATTCTGTGTCAGGTCCAAGGATGAAAGCGCAGGTGTGTGCTATAATAAAGCAAGGTCATGTAAAACTGTTGCTTTGAGCTTATAATGAGCTTACAGAATGAAACACTGCTTTGAACTTACTATCGACATCTTTCTGTAACTCTCTTTTGTGTAACAATTTATCTATGAGGTGATTTTATAAAGAACTTTTGTCTAAGAAGGTATAAAAGGGCTGAGAGAAAAGTGTGACTGTTGAGGCTCTGCTATACCCACTGAATGTGTGTGTGTGTGTGTATGTATATATATGTCTGTATGTAAGTATATGTGTATGTATATAAGCATGCTTCTGCACTTGTCTAATTGATGAAACAGGTGGTTGGGCTCAACCACTATGTGTGTGTGTGCTTGACTTTCTTCCTTTTCTTTTCTCTCTGGCTCACAAAGAGTTAACAAATTCTGAACCTCTTGCTTGGCCAGGAAAGGGCCCTTAATGCCCTGCTGCTATCAGTAGGACTTCTGGCCTCAGAGAGAGAAAGAGTTAAATTGCCAGAAGCCAGCTGCTTTTGGCCCCAATCACAGGCATCATACTCCTTCTGCTGCCTTCATCGGGAAACTGGATGTCAGGTTAGTTATATATGCATATGCATACACACACACACACACACACACACACACACACACACACACACACACACACTCTTGTGTGGAAACTCTTTTACTGACTGAGCCATTCATTACTACCTTTTTTTTCTGGTTATATGATGAATATAATTAAAAATTTGATGGAGATTTTCTTGAATATGTAGGTTACATTTGATAATATCACCATTTCACGTTGAGTGTTTGTACCTATAAGCTTGGCAGGACTTTCTGTATTCTAGAGTATCTTCCTAAATTACTTTATTTAGTGTTATAGTTTCCTTTCTGTTTCTGTGATTTAAAAACAAAACAAGACAAAACAAACCAAAACTCTGACCTAAACCAACTTAGGGTACTAAAGGTTTACACTTCCAGGTCATAGTTTATCAATGAGGAAGGTTAGGGCAGGAACTTCAAGTGGAGATCATGGAGAATCTCATGTATGATGGATCACTCAGGATTATGCTTAGCTAGCTTTCTCATATAACTGAGGATCACCTACACAGGGAGTGCTACTATCCACAGTGTCCTGGACCCTTCTACATTAGTTAGTAATTATCTTAGTAACATAGGCATTGTCTACAAGCTAATATAATTTAGGAATCCTTCCATTAAGACTTCCTTCCTAGGCTGTTTCAAGTTGACAGTTAAAGTTAACTAGGACAGTTTCTACTTTAAATTTTTCATTGTAAATATCTCCCATTTTACTGGTAAGGTTTATTTGTTAATTTTTGAAGCTGCTCTGAAAGGGATTATTTCCCTAACTTCTTTATCAATATGTCATTATTGGCATAATATTAAGCTACTGATTTTTTTTGGGTGTGTGCATGAGTACACTTATTTGTGTGAATGTACTTGTGTGTGCAGGTCTCTCTGTCTCTCTGTCTCTCTCTGTCTCTCTGTCTCTCTCTGACTCCCTGTCTCTGTCTCTGTCTCTCTCTCTCTGTCTCTCTCTCTCCGTATGTAGCAAAAGACAACTCCTTTACCTTTTTGAGACAGGGTTTCTCACTGGACCAGAACTCACTAAGTAGGCTTGGTTGGATGGTCAGTAAACCCCATGAATCTCTTGTCTTTTTTTCCCCCAGCATATGTATTACAACTGAGCATCACCTCTCTCACCGTTTTTTAAAGAATGAGAGTTATGGGAATTGAACTCAGATTCACATGGATGCAAGGCAAAACACTTTACTAACTAAGCTGTCTTCTCAGGCCTACAGATTTCTCTATGTTGATGTTATATACTGCTACTTTGCTGGATATGTTTATCAGATCTAAGAATTTTCTTGTGAAGCTTTTAGAGTCTTTTAAGTATGAGATAAAGTGGTCTGCAAATAGTGACAATTTGACCTATTTTTCCTATTTGTATCTATTTTTATTCTTTATATTAGTTTATTGCTTTATCTAATACTCCAAGCACTGCACTGAATAACAGTAAAGAGAGTGGACATTTTTGTCTTGTTACTGAGTTTAAAGTAAATACTGTCCCTTTATTTAGTATCATGATGGCTGTAAGTTTGTCATAGATAGCCTATATTCTGTTGAAGTTTGTTCTTTCTGTTCCTAGATTGGACCCAAGGCTGAATGAAAGAAAAGAAAGTGAGCAGGAAGTTGACTTTCTGTTGCTGCCTGTGGATGTGATTGACAAGTTCCTTTTTGTATTTCTCTGAAAAATGGACTTTCAGCTGGAAATGTAAGTTTTAAAATCCCTTTGTCTATTGAAATGACTTTTGTTATACTCAGCGACAGAACCTTGACTAAAACACTCTGATTAGATTTAAAGATTTTCCAGGTTTTTAGATCTTTCTGTCTCTGTCTCTGTCTCTGTCTCTGTCTCTGTCTCTGTCTCTCTGTCTCTCTGTCTCTCTGTCTCTCTGTCTCTCTCTCTCTCTCTCTCTCTTTTTCTCTTTCTCTCTCTCTGTAACATGACAGATTCCTTCCTAGCTCTCCTTTGCTCATATAGTGGCCTGTGAGTTCTTTCCTGTTCCTAGTTTTTCACCCGATTTGATGATCTTTTCTCTATTTTGCTGCTTTTCCCTTGCAGGTCCTTGACTGAGTCCATCTGCTTGTTTGTAGCTATTTTGAAATTATTTATCATTTTTTGCTAGAAAAATGTTGATAACACCAGCATTTTACCTATCCTAGTATCTTTGAAATCAGTAATTGAGGTCGTATGATCTCTTAGAATAGTTAAATTGTCTTGCTTTTCATTTTTCTTGAGTTTCAATTTTGTGACTTTTCCGTCTGCTGGTTTAAGTGTCTCTTCTGGTTGTACTTTTGTTTCATCTTATTGAGAAGCTTTCTCATGATTCCTTTGTGGCAACCAACAGCTCTCTAGTTGGAGTTTGATCTATTCAGCATGGAGAACAACTGGAAACCTAGCTAATTATTTAGTGCTACTGAAATCATGCTAATGGAGGAGAATCTACAACCAGTAGTTTACTAAACCAGTATAATCTCAAGTAGCAATCTATAAATATTTGTTCTTATAGCCACGAATGAGTGTAGTCTTTACTCCTCATCAAGGAAATTTCTCATCCCAATACATGGAGACATCATAGAAGTTTACAACCATTCAAAATGAAGAGCGGTGGAGCCCAGGAACAGTGGATACAGCTAAAACATTCTCCCACAGCTAAAGCTCAGGGTCCATTGTGGTAGAGGATGTAGAAAGTTGATTCCAAGAGCCAGAGGAGGATCCAGAAGAATATGCAGTGCCAAGGGGCCAGCCCTAAAAACACAATACATGTCACATTATATGGGTAGAACAGATTGAGTATAAGAATACACACACACACACACACACACACACACACACACGATTAGTTAAAAAATAAGAGGCCATGAATTTCAAGGAGAGTGGGGAGAGATGTATGGGAGGATTTGGAGGCAGGAAAGGAATGGATAGATGTTGTAATTATGTAATAATCTCATAGATTTGAGAGTCCTAAAGGAAATTTGTTAGTACAAAGAATCTGTAGTATTAAAATGCCATTCAGGAAATGGATGGAACTTGAAAATAACATCCTGAGCGAGGTAACTCAGTCACAAAAGAACAAACACGGTATGTACTCACTGATAAGTGGATATTAGTCCCAAAGTTCGGAATACCCAAGATTCAATTCACAGCAACCATTGGACTGAGCGTGAGGTCCCAGATGGAGGAGTTGGAGAAGGGACTGAAGGAGCTGAGGGGGTTTGCAGCCCCATGGAGGGAGCAATAGGGTCAACTGGCCAGAGCCCCTTGAGCTCCCAGGGACTGGACTACCAACCAAAGAATACACATGGAGGAACCCATGGTGCTGGCCACATATGTGGCTAATAGGGCCTTGTTGACCATCAGTGGGAGGAGAGGCCCTTGGGCCTGAGGGTGTTAGAGGCCCCAGTATAGGGGAATGCCAGGGAGGGAAGACAGGAATGGGTGGGTGGGTGGGGGAGTACCCTCATAGAGGGAGGGGGATGGGATAGCAGGTTTCCAAAGGGGAGACCTGGAAAGGGGAAAATATTTGAAATGTAAATAAAGTATCAAAAAAAGATGCCATTCAATGGCTGACGAATAGTACTGCTACATATTTTAGGTGTGACTATGAATCTCTGATAATGTTAAAAATAGGAGCTTATTCAAGAGATAGATGTTGAATTACTTATGGTTGAAATGACCAATGTTTCAGTTTTGTTCTAAAACCGTTAAGTTGGGCAGTGGGACATATAAAAGGCAATAGATCCCTCCTGCGTTGATACTGAAGCTATGTGAGGCATGGATAGGGCTGATAAGATTCTTTCTCTTTTGTGTAAGCATTTAAAATTCCCACAAAAAATACACTAGTATTTTCTTGATTTTTGAATATATTTGGAAATGTTTTGAATGAAATGGCCACTTAAATGTACCTTCATGGGCTGGAGGACTAAGCCATACTTGACCTTGCAAGCATGAAATCCTCAGTTTTATCCACACAACCCATGCAAAAATGACTGGTATAGTTGTATTCACTTGGAATCCCAGTGCTGAGGAGGTGAAGCCAGGAGAATGCCTAGGCTTGCTGCCTCCCAGTCTAGCCCAACTGGTGAGCTCCGGGCCAATGAGAGACTGTCTCAAAGGAAGTGCATGCTATACTAAGCATGTGCAAATACGGACCTGTGCTCAGACACATGTGCACACACATGGACAGGCACACATGCATAAAACATTTGAACATCCATCAGTGTTGACGTGGAAATGGTGTGCATGTGTGCGGACATGGTTGACTATTGATCTCTTTATTGATAGGCATCTTCCATTTTTTTTCTGAGCCAGTATTAAATTTTTAGCCTAAGCACAGGGCCCCACAGCTGATCAGCGCCGGGACAAAGATCCCTCGCCGGAGATTGCAAGACCCAGCGGAGGGCCAAAGACACGCCCCACAGCTCACCAGACCACAGAGACTGACCGCCAGCAGCTTCCGGCGACGGCCGGAGACCTCAGCTTGGGCCACAGGGCCCCACAGCTGATCAGCGCCGGGACAAAGATCCCTC
>CM052708.1:62030537-62061624 GCA_028551405.1 Uromys caudimaculatus | reverse complement strand
GGTCCGCCAAACTGATTTCCAGAGTGGTTGTACCAGCTTGCAATCCCACAAACAATGGAGGAGTGTTCCTCTTTCTCCACATGCTCACCAGTATCTGCTGTCACCTGAGTTTTTGATCTTAGCCATTCTGACTGGTATGAGGTGGAATCTCAGACTTGTTTTGATTTGCATTTCCCTGATGACTAAGGATGTTGAGCATTTCTTAAGGTGCTTCTCAGCCCTGCGAATTTCCTCAGTTGAGAATTCTCTGTTTATCTCTGTTCCCCATTTTTTGATGGGGTTATTTGGTTTTCTGGAGTCTAACTTCTTGAGTTCTTTATATATGTTGGATATTAGCCCTCTATCGGACATAGGATTGGTCAAGATCTTTTCCCAATCTGTTGGTTTCCGTTTTGTCCTATTGACAGTGTCCTTTGCTTTACAGAAGCTTTTCAATTTCATGAGGTCCCATTTGTCGATTCTTGATCTTAGAGCATAAGCCATTGGTGTTCCCCTGTACCCATGTGTTCGACTTTTCCCCACTTTCTCTTCTATTAGATTCAGTGTATCTGGTTTTATGTGGAGGTTCTTGATCCACATTTACTTGAGCTTTGTACAAGGAGATAGGAATGGATCAATTTGCATTATTTTATATTTTGACTGCCAGTTGAGCCAGCACCATTTGTTGAAAATGCTGTCTTGTTTCCACTGGATGGTTTTAGCTCCTTTGTCAAAGATCAAGTGACCATAGGTGTGTGGGTTCATTTCTGGGTCTTCAATTCTATTCCATTGATCTACCTGCCTGTCACTGAACTAATACCATTCAGTTTTTATCACTACTGCTCTGTAGTACAGCTTGAGGTCAGGGATGCTGATTCCCCCAGAAGTTCTTTTATTGTTGACAATAGTTTTTGCTATCCTGGGATTTTGTTATTCCAAATGAATTTGAGAATTGCTCTTTCTAAGTCTATGAAGAATTGAGTTAGAATTTTGATGGGGATTGCATTGAATCTGTAGATTGCTTTTGGCAGGATGGCCAATTTTGCTATATTAATCCTGCCAATCCATGAGCATGGGAGGTCTTTTCATCTTTTGAGGTCTTCTTCAATTTCTTTCTTCAGAGACTTGAAATTCTTGTCATACAGATCTTTCACTTGATTGGTTAGAGTCACACCAAGATACTTTATATTGTTTGTGACAATTGTGAATAGTGTGATTTCCCTAATTTCTTTCTCAGCCTGTTTATCCTTCGAGTATAGGAAGGCTACTGATTTGTGTGAGTTAATTTTATATCTGGCCACTTTGCTGAAATTGATTATCAGCTGTAGCAGTTCTCCGGTGGAGTTTTTTGGGTCACTGAAGTATACGATCATATCATCTGCAAATAGTGATTTTTGATTTCTTTTGTTCCTATTTGTATCCCTTTGACCTCCTTTTGTTCTCTAATTGCTCTAACTAGAACTTCAATTACTATACTGAATAGATAGTGAGAGAGTGTACAGCCTTGTGTAGTCCCTGATTTTAGTGCGAATGCTTCAAGTTTCTCCCCATTTAGCTTGATGTTGGCTACCGGTTTGCTGTATATTGCTTTTACTATGTTTAGGTATGGGCCTTGAATTCCTGATCTTTCCAAGACTTTTATCATGAAGGGATGTTGAATTTTGTCAAATACTTTTTCAGCATCTAATGAAATGACCATGTGGTTTTTTTCTTTGAGTTTGTTTATGTAGTGGATTACATTGATGGATTTCTGGGTATTGAACCATCCCTGCATTCCTGGGATGAACCCTACTTGATCAAGATGAATGATCATTTTTATGTGTTCTTGGATTCGGTTTGCAAGAATTTTATTGATTATTTTTGCATCGATATTCATAAGGGAAATTGGTCTGAAGTTTTCTTTCTTTGTTGAGTCTTTGTGATGTTTTGGTATCAGGGTAACTGTGACCTCATAGAATGAATTAGGTAGTGTTCCTTCTGTTTCTATTTTGTGGAATAGTTTGAAGAGTATTGGTATTAGGTCTTCTTTGAAGGTTCGATAGAATTTTGCACTAAACCCATCTGGTCCTGTGCTTTTTTTTGTTGGGAGACTTTTAATGACTGCTTCTATTCCTTTAGGGGTTATGGGACTGTTTAGATGGTTTATATGATCCGGACTTAACTTTGGTATTTGGTATCTGTCTTGAAACTTGTCCATTTCATCCAGGCTTTCCAATTTTGTTGAGTATAGGCTTTTGTAGTAGGATCTGATGATTTTTTGAATTTCCTCAGAATCTGTAGTTATATCTCCCTTTTCATTTCTAATTTTGTTAATATGGATACTGTCTCTGTGTTCTCATTAGTCTGACTAAGGTTTTATCTATCTTGTTGATTTTCTCAAAGAACCAGCTCCTGGTTTTGTTGATTCTTTGTATAGTTCTTTTTGTTTCTACTTGATTGATTTCAGTCCTGAGTTTGATTATTTCTTGCCTTCTACTCCTCTTGGGTTTATTAGCTTCTTTTTGTTCTAGAGCTTTCAAGTGTCCTGTTAAGCTGCTAGTGTATGCTCTCTCCAATTTCTTTTTGGAGGCACTCAGAGCTATCAGTTCTCCTCTTATCACTGGTTTCATTGTGTCCGATAAGTTTGGATATGTTGTACTTTAATTTTCATTAAATTCTAGGAAGTCTTTAATTTCTTTCTTTATTTCTTCCTTGACCAAGTTATCATTGAGTAGAGCGATGTTCAGTTTCCATGTGTATGTGGGATTTCTGTTGTTTTTGTTGCCGTTTAAGACTAGCCTTAATCCGTAGTGATCTGATAGGAGGCATGGGATTATTTCAATCTTCTTATAACTGTTGAGTTTTGTTTTGTGACCAATTATATGATCAATTGTGGAGAAGATACCATGAGGTGCTGAGAAGAAGGTTTATTCTTTTGATTTAGGATGAAATGTTCTATAGATATCTGTTAAGTCCATTTGTTCCATAACTTCTGTTAGTTTCACTGTGTCTCTGTTTAGTTTGTGTTTCCAAGATCTGTTCATCGATGAGAGTGGGGCATTGAAGTCTTCCACTATTATTGTGTGAGGTGCAATGTGTGCTTTGAGATTTAGTAAAGTTTCTTTTATTAATGTGGGTACCCTTGCACTTGGAGCATAGATATTGAAACTTGAGAGTTCTTCTTGGTAGATTTTCCTTTGATGAGGATGAGGTGTTCTTCCTTATCTTGTTTGATGACTTCTGGTTGAAAGTTGATTTTATCTGATATTAGAATGGCTACTCCTGCATGTTTCTTGGGACCATTTGCCTGGAAAATTGTTTTCCAGCCCTTTACTCTGAGGTAGTGTTTGTCTTTAAACCTGAGGCACATTTCCTGTATGCAGCAAAATGCTGGGTCCTGTTTATGTATCCAGTCTGTTAGCCTATGTCTTTTTATGGGGGAATTGAGTCCATTGATGTTAAGCGATATTAAGGAATAGTGGTTGTTGCTTCCTGTTATTTTCAATGTTATTTTTATGTTTGTGTGGCTATCTTATTTTGGGTTTGTTGAAAGATTACTTTCTTGATTTTTCTAGGGTGTAGTTTTCCTCCTTGTGTTGGAGTTTTCCATCTATTATCCTTTGTAGGGCTGGGTTTGTGGAAACATATTGTGTAAATTTGGTTTTGTCATGGGATATCTTGTTTTCACCATATATGGTAATTGAGAGTTTTGCTGGGTATAGCAGCCTGGGCTGGCAGTTGTATTCTCTTAGGGTCTGTATGAGTTCTGCCCAGGATCTTCTAGCTTTCATTGTCTCTGGTGAGAAGTCTGGTGTAATTCTTGACCTTTTTCCCTTACTGCTTTTAATATTCTTTCCTTGTTTTGTGTATTTGGTGTTTTCAATATAATGTGACGGGACGAATTTCTTTTCTGGTCCAATCTATTTGGGGTTCTGTAAGCTTCTTGTATATTTATGTTCATCTCTTTCTTTAGGTTAGGGAAATTTTCTTGCATAATTTTGTTGAAGATCTTTACTGGCCCTTTAAGTTGGGAATCTTCACTCTCTTCTATACCTATTATCCTTAGGTTTGGTCTTGTCATTGTGTCCTGGATTTCCTGGATGTTTTGGGTTAGGAGCTTTTTGCATTTTGCATTTTCTTTTACTGTTGTGTCGATGTTATCTATGGTATCTTCTGCACCTGAGATTCTCTCTTCTATCTCTTGTATTCTGTTGGTGATGCTTGCGTCTCCTGATCTCTTTCCTAGGTTTTCTAACTCCAGGGTTGTCTGCCTTTGCGATTTCTTTATTGTTTCTATTTCTGTTTTTAGTTCTTGGATGGCTTTGTTCATATCCTTTGCCTGTTTGATTGTGTTTTCCTGTAATTCTTTACGGGAATTTTGTGTTTCCTCTTTAAGGGCTTCTAGCTGTTTACCTGTGTTTGCTTGTATTTCTTTAAGAGAGTTATTTATTTCCTTCTTAAAGTCTTCTATCATCATCATGAGAAGTGATTTTAAATCTGAGTCTTCCTTTTCTGGTGTGTTGGGTTATCCAGGACTCGCTGTGGTGGGAGAACTGGGTTCTGATGATGCCAAGTTGCCTTGAATTCTGTTCCTTATATTCTTGCTCTTGCCTTTCGCCATCTGGTTATCTCTGGTGTTAGCTGGTCTTGCTCTCTCTGACTGTGGTTTGTCTGTCCTACAAGTCTTTTCATCAGTACTCCTTGGAAACTGGCTCTCTCCGAGAGGAATTTGTGTTTGGAGAGCTGTGGTACAGACAGAAACCAGAAGGATCCTGTCCCCAGCTGTTCCTTGGTTCCTGTGTCCTGATGGCTCTGCAAGGGTCCCTCTTGATTGAGGAATTTGAACAGATGGGTGGTCTTCCTGTGCTCAAAGGTGTGTTGGCACTCCTGGGAGACTAGCTCTCTCCTGGCACTGAGTATGGAGTCCTGTTTCATGGGATCAGCTCCCCAGCTTCAGAAGGAAACCAGAAGGCCACTCCTCAATCCCTGTGTCCTGAGGGTTCTGGACAGGTCTCTCTGAGCAGAGGTGGTGACCTTACCCCTGATTATAGGCTTGTCCACACACCTGGGATGGTAGCTCTTTCCCTGCACTATTTGGGAATGGAGCTGTGTGGCACAGACCACAGGTGTAAATCTGAAGGCTCCTGTCCCAGACTGTTCCTCTGTCCCAGTGTCCTGCAGATTCCGGGTGGGTCCAGCTGAGCAGTGGTGCCATCTTACCTCCACTCACTGGCTTGTCCACACTCCCTGGATGCTAGCCTTCTCCCTGTGCTATTTGGTTATCTTGAGTTAAGTTTTGTACTCACTTGATGAGGAGATTTATGCTTCATGTGGCTTTCCAATTGTTTCAGCAGAATTTACTGAAAAGGCTATTCTTTTCTCATTTGTGGTCTTGAAATTTATTTAGCAACAACTACATGAACTTGTTACTGAACTCTCATTTCTACCCCAATTTTGTTTGCATACACACACACACACACACACACACGAATGAGATTCAGTAATATCGTGTACTATAATTGTATATTGATTAATTCTCTATTTTGACAAAAACAAAGAAATCTATCCTATACATTTCAAAGGAGTCAACAAGGGAAATTCTCTAGTCACAGGACATATCCTTTGAGGGCAGACCCTTGAGTAAATGAGAGTTTTAAGCTCTGGAACAGCAGGTACATACATCATCACATTTCACAGTGAAGGAGCTGGAGTTAGAGGCAGCATTGTGACTGGAATGCCAGAAGCAGATTTGATACAGGTTGCAGGTGCCTGGGGAGCACTGTGCCATCCTGCACGGAAGTAGGTGCTTATATCAGCAGGCTCTGAGGCTGAGATAGTTGTTCTTGTTCCCCTAAACTCTGCGGTCACTTTCCCATTTCTGACCAACTCATCAGTCTTCTATAAAGCTACCAAGAGGCCAGGCCTTCTTTAGGGTCTTGTTTGGACCACAGAAAATTGTTAAGTGTATGTGAGGAGTTGCAGCTCCTGGAGGCATCTTCTCCTCCTGGAGTGGCTTTATACTGAGCACTCTGACTCAGAAGATGACCACTCACCACTACATAGGAAGACACAGAAATCAGTTCAGTTGGCTTTAGATCGCCTTTCTCAGACCCATGGAGGACAGTGTATCCCAGAAGTCCTCAGCTCTCTGTTGTGCTCTTCCTTTCTTCTCTTCTCCTCTAACTTTCCTCTTGTGTCTTTTTTAGACCTGGGTAAAACCTCATCTCATTCCAAAATAGAGATTCTTCTGCTTCAGAATTCCCTGTGGAGGAAGGAGAAACCCCAAAGAGTTACATGTTAGTAGTGTCCAGAGAATTGGTAATAGACCTGCAAGAAGCATCTCCTCAACAAGGAATTCTTTCTTAAATGAGTTTTCTGTTTCAAGAAATGCAATTAGACTTAGAGGAACACCATTTAATTACTATTGTGGCATTTAAAAACAACATGTTCTACATATCAGCTAACCTGATTGCTCAGGTTGGATGTTTCCTCGGGGGTTAGAACTAATCCAGAAAGCTAGATATTAATAAAGGCATTGCCTTCTTATGTTTAGACACTTGATTCTGGTCCTGCTTTCAGTTTGTTTTACTAATCGCATTTCCCCCCAATTCTTTAATGAACACACTTACCAAGTACCCAGGACATGTGGGAGAACTATACAGACATGAAGAAGAGAAGACACTGCCCAGGAACAACTTAAATTATCTCTGCATGTAGAAAAGTATTTTTCCCCCTGTGCTCCTTTCTGTGATTAGTGACACCAAGGTTACAGTTTTGAAAACATGTGGTTTGAAGTTCTACAGAACAAACAAGGGATGTGGGTGTGTGATGTCTGGGGAGTAGGGCTGGGGTGGCCTCACTTGCCAGAGCCAGATTATGTGGCATAGGAAACAGACTGCCAACAGAAACCTGGACCTTTTGACAGCCTTGGTTATCAGGACAGCTGCTGCTCAGAAGATGGAGGCCGAGGGCTGGGGGTTAGTCTTCACCCAGAAAGCATGAAGGATGAACCATGTTGCAGGAGAAAATAGAGCTACACTTTCAGGTCTTCCATTGTGACTGGGAAAGGCAGGTGCTCAATTTCATAGAAACGAAACAAAACAGAACAGAAGGAACAAATAAAAACTCCACACTTTACAGAAGAAGGCTTATCTTCTACAGGTAAAGAGGCCTGAGTCTGGAAACTAGGTTTAGCTGAGAGTGAAGTGTGTAGGTATTTGAAAATAGGAATGGGAATCATATTTCCCAGATTTATAACTCATTAAGGATGCATAGCCACCCCAGGATCACTAGACATTTAAAACTCTCATAAGAGGAAAAGCAGAAACCAAAGCAGAATGAGAAGACTCCAACAGGGACAGCGAAGGCAGGCAGCAGACAGGAGGCTGGTGCTGACTTTTAACAGCGGTTTGATCATTCTGGCTTTTTCACAGAAGAAAATGAAACTCTGAATACTATCAAAACCTCCTTTCCACAGAATAAAAACGTCACAGGGTCTCTCTTTTAAAGGATGACATTGATGTGGCATCTTGGTCCTTTCTTTTTTCCCTCCTTTTCCCCTTTTGTTTTGAGAATCAAACCCAGGATCTCATATGCTTAAGCAAGTACCTTACCACCGGGATACACATTTCTTCTTTGTTGAGAGCTGTCTGTTCAGTTCATTTAGCCATTTATTGGTTGTATTATTTTAGTTCTTTGAGTTCTTTTGAGTTTTGAGTTTTTAATCTATTTCAGATGTCAAGTGCCTGTCAGATGAATAGTTGGCAAGCATTTTCTCCATTCTGTAGTCTCTGTCTGAACTTTAATTTTCTTATTTAATTAAAATATAACTACATCTTTTCTCTCCTCCCTCTCCTCCTTCCTACCCTCCCATGTCTGGCCCCTCCCCCAAATTCATGACCTTTTCATTTTAACCACTGTGTTGCATATACATATAAATGGATCAATGTGTAAGTCCAACTTGCTGAGTACATTCAGTACCGTGTGCTTGTATACGTTTCCAGGGCAGATACTTGGTATTGGATAGTCAATAAGGGGCTCTTATTGGTTAATTCTTTGCTTCTCATCAGTTATTAATTGCCTGTACTTCTTCATCTGGGGATGGAGCCCCATAGGATTTTTGTCAGCTGGTATTGGTCTGGTTTAGCCAGACATGTTTAGAGTTCATGGGTGCAGCTTCCCTGTCATAGCCAGAAGACTACTCCCATGACACACTTCCTCCAGCTCTTACAATATTTCTAACCCCACTTCACTAATGTTCCCTGAGTCTTGGATGTCTAAGTTCTGTTAAAGAGCCATCAATTGGGATGGGGCACTGCAGTCAGGCATCCTCTGTACTTTGACTAGTTGTGTCCTTCTGCAATGGTCTCCTTCTGATGTAAAAAGAGGCTTTTTGGATGAGAGGTGAGATCTTCAGTGACCTAAAAATTTTATGATTTTCTTTTACCAAAAAGAAGCTTTTAAAATGTATTCAATTCCATGCATCAATTCTTGTTACTTTCTGAGAAGTCCGAGCCCTTCACAGAAATTCATTATCTATGTCTATGTCTTGAAATAGTTTACCTGTTTTCCTTGAGGTTTTTTTTTTTTTTTTGATATTTTTGTAAAGAGTCAGATGGCTGCAGTTACATGTTTTTGTTCTTTGCTGGACTCTGTTCCATCACGCCAATCTATGACTGTTTTCCATCAGTGCCGCGCTCTAACTGTGGCTCCACAATAATCTCAAGTCGGATATGGTGGCACCTCCAGCTTCGCTCATCGTTCTCAAGGTTGCTGTCTGCTTTTGTGCATCCATATGAATCTTAGGATTGTTTTTCCTACTCACGTGAAGAACATTATTGGAATTTTGGGGAAGATTGTATCGAACCTGTGGATCACGTGGCCTTTCCACAACCTTAATCCTGCAAAGGCTGGCTCTACACTGTATTTATCAATCTATTGATCATAAGCTTCAGTACCATGAAACAGTACCAGCTGTGCCAAGATCCTTTTTGTCTTTTTCTTTTAATTTCATTTATTCTTCAGAATTTCGTACATGTTTACAATAAGACATGATTGTATACACCTCCAAATCTCCCCTCCAGCTCCCCCATTTTATCCTATTATATCCTCTCCAGCTTACTCTACTCTGATATTTATTAAATATAATAACATGACATTTCAATTTGTTTTCTTTCATCCTCTTTTCATATTTTGTTTCATATGTTTTCCCATTTTTTTTCATTCCTCTATATGTCCGTCAACTTTTCCCCGGGATATTTTTCAATCTATCTTTGGGGCTGTTTTTAGTGTAGATATGGTGGTGATAAATCTGTAGATTTCCTCCTTAAGCCTCATTGTTACTTTTAATAGTCCTTATCCATAATCAACTCCCAACTGTCGTTGTACATATTTATGTAGCACAATGTAGCTTTATTTTTCTTCTGATCACCCACTGGTTCCATTTGCCCAGATCCAAATTCCCACAAAGGATTGCTCCCAAGGATGTCAGAGTTGGTTACTGCTGGTGGCACACTAAGAGTCACTCTTCTGGATTCATGTCTCTTATGGAGATTTATGCTGCTCTGAGTTAAAGCAGTGCCTGTGGCTCAGCTTTGTTTAGTTTGTCGGATCAGATGAGGCAGAATTGTAGAATGCTTTTCTCCAACAGAAGGTTGTTTATGGAAAGGATGAGATGAAGATCAGCACACGTGACATGCCAATGGCCCATTATCACTGGCCAACACTGTCATGGTGTCATGAACTTAACAATGTCTTCCTCTTGATGACAGTGGCTTACTAACTGGGACATTGCAAGCTCATCTTTAAATACCCATGACTCCTCTTTGTGTTTGCAATCTTCATTGTTTCTAGCATTCTGTTGCAGACAGTATTTCCCAATTAGAAAAATGAAGCTTTAGGTAGAAATGCAAATGTACACTTGAGATGTGTATTTGCACATGTGTATAACACGTGTGTGGATAAGTTCCACTTACACACTTTTCTTTTCTTTAAATTCTTTATTCTTTTTTTACAGTCCCCCTCTCGGTCTTCCCTCTGACTGTTCTTCATCCAATATCTCACCCCCATCTCCAAGAGGATGTCCTTACCCCCCACCCCCAACCCCACCCCACCAGACCTCCCCACTCCCTGGGGCCTCAAGTCTCTCCAGGGTTAGGTGTATCTTCTCTCACTGGGGCCAGGCCAGGCTGTTCTCTGCTGTATATGTATGGGGGGGGGGCTCATATCACCTGGTGTATGCTGTCTGGTTGGTGGCTCAGGGTCTGGGAGATCTTGGGGGTCCAGGTTAATTGAGACTGTTGGTCTTCCTATGGGGTTGCCCTCCTCCTCAGCTTCTTCCAGTTTTCCCCTAATTCCACCACAGGGATCCCCAGCTTATGTCCATTGGTTGGTTGTGCATTTGTGTATGATGAGTGTGTATGTGTGTGACATGTGCATGCTGTGCAGCTATGTATGATGAGTGTGTGTGTGTGTGTATGTGCATGAGTGTATGTATGATGCATGAGTACATGTGTGTATGATGTTTGTATGCTGTGTATGTGTACATGTGTATATTTGTCTGTATTATGCACAAGTGTATGAGTGTGTATGCTGTGCACCTGTGTATGCAGAGTGTGTGCTTGAACATGGACGTCTGTGTAATTTGTGTTCAGGTTCATGAGTGCGAGTGAAGGCAGGCAGTCATCATCAGGTACCATTCTTCAGGAGCTGTTCACTGGATTTTTGGAGATGGGATTTCTCATTGGAACCCAGGGCTATCTTGTTAGGCTGAGCTGGCTCACTAGGAAGCCCCAGATAGCCTCCAGTCTCTGCCTCCTTGACTTTTTACCATGGTAAGTCCTCATGCGTGTGAAGACAGCACTTTAACTGAATGAGCCATCTTCTCAGCAATAACAACATTAAAAAAAACATTTTTAAACAGAAAAATCCTAGCTGAAGTTGTACCTAAGTAGTAGAGCATTTGCTCAGCACACATAAACCCAAACCCAACTAGCAAACATTATTACCAAAACAAACAAGAATAAAAGTAAACACTACACATAGAATATATGTTGATATGTAATATGATATATGTTAAATGTTGGCCTTAGCCAACATAAAAGATGATTTCCGTCTTATGCACAACTTTCTTTGAAGCCATTCACTAGGCAACTTCTAAGAGTAGGAGCATTCTATTTCCTTCTTTGAATGTGAAGAACGGAGAATCCCACAATTAGATTGGAACCATGTTGATGAGTTTAGGAAAGTGTTATCTAGAGAATTCTGACCAACTTGTGATTACCATTTTATTAATGGTGGAAAGATTATTTTTAGGTTCTTCCTGCCTCTGCTGCTATCAAACAACAGCAGCCATTGCTCTGTGCTGCCCCAGGACCTTGATAGTGGTCACAAGGTGATGGAGACAGTCAGCAAGCAGAGGCGCAGTGGCATGATTCCAGATGTGTGCAGTTTGTATTCCTTGGAGCTGCTCGAGGTCTCCAAGACAAGTGGATGGGACGCACATTTATACCCAGGGGAAACAGGTACTGGTACCTTAAGGAAAGCGGCTGCCAATGACTGGTCCTGTCTCTTGTCCCTTCTCTTAAATAAAGCTTTATACTGCAAATAAATAAAGAAATAGATAAATAAATAAATAAATAAATAAATAAATAAATAAATAAATAAATATTATTCTATTAAGTGTGGGTAATGTGTCAGTTGCTTAACATACATAATCCCCATGAGCAGACTAGTATGATTGTATCAGTTTTATAAAGGGAAAATGAAGCCTTAGAGGCTAAGGCCGGTTAGGTCACTATTCATCTGTCTTTCTATCATTTGGGTTATTTCTGTATTTATGATGTAATGCTGAAAGAGCATGCTGCCTGTAACGACTCTTCTAACAGTGCTGCTTTGCCAAGAGTGAGGATATAGTCTTAACACGCTCCCCAAAGCACGGAGTTTCTTTCCATTAGTAAGGTAGGGAAACAGTAGGAGGGAAGTGTGTTCCTCAGAACAACGAGGCACGGGGTTTGTGCATATGTTTAAATTATTGAAATTTGGATCATTTGTGTATCTGTAAATTTGTACAGTTTAAGGTTTTGCTCACTGAAAAGTAACATGACTGGCAAAAAGTCCTTTTAAATGCTAAAGACACAGCTTTCTATAGCATCACGCCCACTGCTCTCCTATGTGATGAGACAGCTGTACCCTTGAGTCTCTCACTTGGCAAGTGCTCTAGTCCTGCCTCAGGAACCCCGTGTCAGAGCAGCTGTGGCCCAGCTGCAGGTTTGGAGACAGCCTGTGGCAGTCTGCAGACCACTGTGTGCTCCCTCCGCAGAGGTAAGTGCCTGAGTGGCTGGGCTGGGCGGCTTGGATCCACAGGAAACTCTGTTCCATTTTCTTATCCAGCTTAGCAGTTATTCTGTCCTTGCTTTTCTCATCGCCTCCTTTCTGTAATGTCACCAAGACGATGGGGCCTCCATCATTCCCTTGCCTATACCAGTGTAAGACATACAGAGATGTCGATGAGTTGCAGCTCATGGTGACTTCATCTCCTTCTTGGATTGTCAGAGACTGAGGACTCTGCTGCAACTTTTGGGTGTTGACCCCTGTTCAAAAAGACAATGAAAAGAAAACACAAGAGGCAGTAATGAGATCTTACTGACTGTAGTAGAGATGGGGAATCCCCCACTCCACATTTCCCAAATAACAGCATCATTATATGACCCACATTATGGTCTTTTGTTTTACCCCAGGGCAGAAGAGGCCCTCAGGAGGCTACCCTCACCTCACCACTTTTCCAAATGAAATACATACTCACAGGCAGCCTGAAACTTCAATAGCCAAACAAGCACTTGAAGGAGCGTCCCCATCACTTGGCACTGGTGCGTGCAGCAGAGTCAGATTTCTCTGAATGTGCTTCCACTGGGGTGGCTACTGAGCTCAGGAAAGAGACTGCCTCAGCCAGAGACCTTACTGACTTCCTACTGCTCGGCACCACACATATGTAATTCAGATACCTTTAAAAACACTGCCACCATTTGGCTAGACTGAAAAATGTTAAGTAATGAGGATTTCTGTATATTTAATTCCTATGATACAAACCTTGCATTCTAGCAGCCTAAGTAAAGAAAATATAATTAGAATGGCTATAACAGGTGATATGAAGGAAATGGAGGACACTCTGTGTTAAAACTTTAAGTGAGCTGGGGAAAAGGTGCGAGGGCAGGGCCAGGGTTAAGGGTAGGTTAGCCAAAACTCAGGGTATGTGAATAAGTCTTATGGAAATGTACTGTTTGTAAGCTAATATGTATGTATGTAACATAAAAAGTGAGTTTGGTCAGAAGTTCTCTGCATGGTTGGACAACGTTGTTCTCAGAAGACATGGGTAATTAAAACCTCAGTGCCAGGCACTGATACTTTGCTATGAGTGACCAGTCAGGGAAGCCCCAGAGGTATCCAAAGCGCCAGCTATCGCTGTTGCTCTTGGTTCCCTACTAGAGCTAAATGTTAAGACTCTATTTTGGAAAAATATTATCCAATCGCTGCAGAAGAACATTGATTAGGAAACTCCCTGATGGCTTGCTTTCTCACAGGAGAGATTTTGTGTCTGGTACTGTAAACCTTATCAAAAACCCACAAATGGAGGGAATCATAGGCCCTGGGTGGAGGTGGGCGGAGTTACTGGTGTGATTTCACTAAATGGTCATGCTGTCAGACTATGTCCTTTATACTTATGTCTATACCCATAGATTTATTCTGTTCTTAACCTTGGGCAGAGAAGTTTCTTTTCCGGTGCGTGGTGACTAATGCAGGCACACGTAACTCCTCATAGTGCTGAGAATAAATGAGTGTACGTGGTTGGGTCATCTACGTCAATCTTCCATCATCCAAAACTCAAGGCACATGGTGGGAAGAGGACGCGACAAGTACTGCAGAGTGCTGTCTTCTAAACATGACATGGCCACCTCACTCCTCAACTCACAGCTCTGACTGCCTGTGCAAGGGCTGCTCCTGTGTGACAGACTTTTCTTGGGGTGATGCATAATGTGGATATACCTATTGATTTCAGAAAGTAAATCTATGTTAGGCAAACTAATGATTTTGTCAAGGTACAACTTGGTGATCCAGTGTGCTTTTAATGGGGTTATTGGGAGGAATGCTGTATTACTCCCTATAAGGCAGGTTCTTCTTGGCAGTCTCCTACGGGACAATTCAACGGATGCACACTACTTATCATAGCGCCTGTCTGCTGAGGCTACAGTTGGGAATAGGTCTCACATGCCTGGGGAGCATGCAGGCTATCAGCAGCCTTCTATATTTCCCAACCTATGTTGGTTCATCTGTGACCAGACTTTACATGAGCCCAGTGAACAACCTCCAGTGGCACCTGAGGACTGATGACCTTTGGTAAGGGCATCTGCTTCCTGATTACCAGGAGGACTTAGTTGTCTGTGACTGCCTCATGGAAGAGTATTGGGTGGATTCTGAATATAATAGACTTTCTTATACTCTTCTTCTGTTTGAACTATGTTCCCATAAAAGCAAGGTCCTGGCTACCATCCCATGAATAGTGGGACTGAGAAGGTGCATCTCAAGGAGTACTCTGAAGGCCTACTGTGGACCACTCCAGGTGAATGCAAAGTGGCTTTAGATCCCAGCCATAAGAGGATACTAAAATAAACCCTTGGTAAGGTCCAATATAGCTTGAAACAATTCTATCACATGTGTCAATCATTTTCTTAAAGGTTCAATATTTGGTACAAGAGTGTGGATGGGAGGTATTACCTTAGCTGGCCTTCCTTAATCCACAGTCATTTTCCAAAAGCATTCCTGTTTTCTTATTCATGGGGGCACTATGCATCTCTCTACCCTAATGGGTTTAATGTATCTGGCTCAAACCGACTTGACCCAGGTCCAAGGGATGTCTTGCACTTGACATTTGATTTGGCTACTTGGGTCTGACAGGCTCTGGGATGAAGCTACTGTTATTATCTCTTTCTCAACCACACCTGAGTGTGGAAAGAATTCTGGGTCTGGCCGGTTTTGGGCAGGCACTGTAGCTATAAGCATCCCCACTGTCCCCCTACCTCCACTATATTTTGATGCCGTGGAAGCCCCTGGTCTTGCAGGCTCTGAATGGACACTACAGCTATAGCCATCCGTGTTGTGTCTCTCAGTCATACTTAGCTTCTGTGGGAGCTCCATAGTGGGTGAACAATTCCCACCCTTACCAAACTTTGCTGTGAAAGAGTAATGTACACAGCATGCACTGTGGGCGTGGCCGCCTGCCCTGGGGACAGACTTAGCCTTTCTTATTTCAACCATGTTATCATTGATGCTCTCTGTGAACCTTTGCTCAGACTTTTAAAGGCTTCCAGAAGCTCATCAGCAGAGCATTTGACGTTCTGTAAAGTTTGTTTTTCCTCAGGAGCACTGGATTGCCACATATCTTGTCACATTTGTCTTCAAGTGGCCCAGGTGGATCACTTTCATGGCTTTGAACTTTTTAAAGTCTCCTCTAGACATTTTTTAAAATTATCACTTTATAAACTTGATTTACATGCTTATCTGGGTAGCTCGGATCTGCCACAACTGCTCCTACTTCATAAAGATCGCATCCTACAATGGATTCAACAAAGCCACAAAAGCTACACTCCACTACCGAGATCCTCACCGAATCAAGTTCTATCTGGTCCAGTGAACAGGATCAAATACAGCTTCTTTTATTCCAGTTTCATCAGCAGTGCCTATGTTTACGGGATTGTTTCATATTTCTGGATATTTATGGGCACCTCAGATGGAGATATCTAAGTGTTTCTAAAGGCCCTGACAACATAGTCCATCAGATTATTTGTCTCACATTGCTTCAGGTTATGTAGCCTTTGCCTTAAGGAGAGATGTCTCCTCAGCAGTCAGACCACATCCTTCCCATGTCTCAGCCCATGAGCCGGGCTGCGGCAGGATCTTTCACTGCTTGTTTAAAAGTTTTCTTCAGTTTGAGCAGTTTACGTGCGGACTATCTTCTGGTTATAATAGTTTGTTGCACCACATCAAGGTTAAGCCCTACTCTGCATTTTGGATGATGCAGTTCCCCTACTCCTCCACTTAAGGTTGAACCAAGGAGTATCTTCTACCATGTTCTCCACCTCCTTACTCCCTAGATATCAGTAATGGCATTTATGGTGTCTCCAAAACAGTCTTTTCTTTATCCTATAAAATATATTCATTTTCCTTTAGTCTCATTTCACTAAACAGACCTTCCAGGACAATGCTGAACACACGTGGTGAGAACAGAATTCTCCCATGTTCCTGAGAACGGCTCGAATGACTTCAGACTCACCTCAGTAAGTTTGAATGGAACTATAGATTTTATGAAGTTGTCTTATCAGGTTAAGAACATTCACTTCTAATTTTAATTTATTATAATTTTAAATAAAAAATCAACGCTGAATTGTTGTCAAACAATTCCTGTATATTTTGAAATTATCTGATATTATTCTTGTTAATAACATGTTTTGTGTTGTTTTTCAAATTATAAACCACCCTTAACTCCATGATTTTTCTCTGTAATGTAAGAATATTTTAACCAAGTGTGGTGGTGCATGCCTGTATTCCTGCACTTAAGAGGCAGAATTGTTTGTTTGAGCATAGACTGAGTTACAAATCTGTCTGTCTGTCTGTCTATCTATCTATCAATCTATCTATCTATCTAGAGTGTGTGTGTATAAAATTAAAATTCTGTTTATTATATCTAAGAGAAAATATAAATATTAAAATCAAGCAAGTGAAATAATTATCTATAGTATGAATTCATTTTTTGGATATCGAAAAGAAATATACATGTATGAGTACATCTCAGACAATTATATTATATGAAAATACAAAAGTGAGCAGCAGAAAATATGTGCTGCGCTTCAGTTTCTGTCATTGCCAGCCTCCAAACTGTCAGAATTGGTTATCATGGGAGTTAAATAGGAAGAGGGATGGAGATGGGAGCGTCAGCTTTTACTTGAGTAATGATGAGAGTAATTTTTATTCTTTTATGTAATAATGAAAATGTTTCAATGCAGATTAAAAATGAAATAACTATCTGTTGCTTTGAAAACTGATTATTCAGACTGCTGCCACGTGTGAGCAACAGGAAAAACTTATAATTTTTCTTAAGAGAAAATGGAAGAAAGCCAAGGTTTCTTTCCCTTTCAGGGATGTTAGAAGGACAGAGTGATGATGGGTCCTTAGTGCTTGGATACTTCCCTGGCTCCAAAAGGACTTTCTCATCATTTTTACTCACGTTTACACAGAAATTAGCTTTTTTTGTTGTTACTAAAGGAAAACCTCGGAAGTTCTCATCCCCTTCTTGCCTAGTCCCAGCATCCCTTTCACTATCCCTTCTTGGTTCCTCACTGTCTTCCCAGTCTTCTGCGGAGTGGCTGCTCATTGCTGCGCAGAGGCCTTTTGAGATGGATGCCACTGCTTCCCCTCCCCCATCAGGCAGATATTGCTCAGGTGCAGCCCTGTCTGTCATAGTGTGCTACTCTCAGGATACAGTGGTACACAGCCGCGTCTCTCAGGCTGACATGAGGCAGGATCAAGGTGCTCGACTTTCTGTCAGAGGCAATAGCCAGTAAAGCCATACTATTGGTTGTATTTTGTTGTAGACCATGAATCACGTATTCTGGACCCCGAAGAGGAACCTGTCTGTACCAATAAATGTACTCGTTTCCACTGATCGTGGCGTGGCTACAAGGCAAGCGCACTGTTTCTCCGTCAGTACTTTCCACTGAATCCGGTTGTATAGTCTTAGCATCACCCGCAATACCTAAGGAGTTAAGAAACAATAGATCAGCTTTGGACCCTCAAATATCAGAGTGCCCAAGTGTCAGGCGTACAAAAGCCCCAGAGCTCCTCTTCCGAGCTCTGCTCCGCTCTTGAGAACTGAGTTGCTTAGATCTGAGGACATTGTTGATATTTACTCTTTAGCTACGCAGAATCACACAGTCAAGGATAAGTTGCCCATTTTACTCTTTCCTTGAGCTCCAGGAACCCAGAGCTCCTTATGTATAAGTCTATGAGTCTGATATGCAGTGGCTCATGTTTGTAATGCTCAGACTCACGAAACAATCACACTGACACCAATTCTCTCCAGCAGTTTGGAAAAGCACAGAGAGAGAGACGTGGAGACAGCAGACCCATCCTCGTTGTCTTTGGGAACAAAAGTCATCCTTCCTTAGGCTCAGAACACTTACCCAACGCCAGGAGAATGGCAATTCCACTCACAAACTCCATAGTTAAGAGCAAGTGGATGCCCTGGGGGCTCTGAGCCCAGAATCTGTGTCTGATGTAATGATAGGCGGCCTCAGGCAGCAAACCCAGAGCTGCCAGCATTGCCCCGCCTCAAGAAGCCTTCTCTGTGGGTGGCTCCAGTCAAGGGCCTCTTGGTTGGGTCTATCTCCACTTCTCAGGTTTAAATAAAAGTTTAAAAGAAGAGGAAAATATTTCTCCCACACGATCCCCAATTTTAGCTTCAGTTGAGATCTTTTCAAGTTTCAGACTCAACAAGGCTGAGTTGGAATGCACCAAACCTTTTGAGGGAAACTATGCACCCCTTATTTATGTGAAAGGCAAAGCACACCGACAATCAATGGTTTAATGCTCCATTGAGCTGGTCGGAATTGCTCTTTATTTCAGGAAATCCTGTTTATGTCTGTGCTGTTAGGATAAGAAGAGACTTCTTATATTAACAATGCATAAGTCTTAGAAGCAGAAATATACAATTTAACTTTAAGAGGTACCAACTTCTTTTTTCTATCATAGTTACCAGTTAAAGTATTAATACTGTAGATGAAACTATTGGCAACATAAGTGCATAATATTGCTGTGATCAATATGGCATAAAAAAGTTAAAGTGAGAGCCACTATAAAGGTCTCTGGTGCACCAGCCTCCTTGTGACTTCCTGCAATAGAGTCTGTGTCCTATCTCTTGTAACTGGAATTCCTGGTTACATCTGGTCCTATCATAGACACCAATGACTTGTTTGCCCACGACTCTGTCTGTGAATCTCCCACTCTAACACATATCTCCCCATCTCTAGCCACAGCTAGCAGTGGTATGTCCTGAAGATAGTAAAGAGGAAAGGAAAGGAATAAGGGTCAGGAAGACAAGATTTTGAGAAGAAAATGAAATGATGCCATTTGATAGGAGAGGTCGCAATACTTGGTCTAGTTTCTCAGTAGTGGCTACTAGAAATATGGGAAAGAATAAAATTTAAATCATTCCTTCCTCTGCTGTAAAAACTGAACTTGTTGGTTCTCTATAATGGTAAATATTTAAAATTGAGCTCTATATTAATCACCTGTCCTTTTGATAGTTTGTCAAACTGGGGATTAAACTCATGGTTTTGAATGCTAGACAAATGCTATACCACTGAACTACATCTCCAATCCAAGTAAGGTTTTTTTTTTTTTTGAGACCAGTACATTGCTCAGGCTTTCTCAAAACCATGGTGCCTATGAATCCTACCCCTATGTTTACTTTTTGGAGGAGCTATTACTGGTAATGTTTGCTGGTGTGTATGTGATTTTCTTCAGTGATGTAGCCAGTAAGAAAGAAAAGGGGTTAACAAAAGGATAATGGGGAGGTAGTGAGTATAATCACTTTGGCTCTCCCTGGAAGGAGCTTAGGCTTGCAGCCCCCTCTGGTGACTGTTCACAGAAATTCCTTTCCTGAGAAACAGGACCTAGGGTGCAGTTTCAGACTCAAGATTTGTTTTTGATTATTTTGTTCATGTGAGGCAGAGGGAGGGAGGGACCTGGGTGGAAGAGGGGAAGAAGGGGGGAGGAAGAGGGGAGGAAGAGGGAAGGAGAGGGGAAGGGGGCAGGATCAGGTATAGGGGGAGACAGGAGAGAAGCCCAGAGGGCCAGGGGAATGAATGGACAGATGCAGCTGCCTGGGGTGGAGGTGGGGGGAACCTCTGGAAAGTTCCAGAGACCTGGGATGTGAGAGACTCCCAGGACTAAGTGTGGGTGAACTTAGCTGAAATGTTCAACAATGGGGAGATGGAACCTGAAGAGGCTGCCTCTAGTAGATAGACAGAGCCCCCACTGGAGGAATGAGGTCATCAACCCACCTTCAAAAACTTTGTCCTAATAATGGTGTCCTTTGCCATGCAAAAATTTTGCAGTTTCATGAGATTCCATTTATTAATGGTTGGTTTTAGTGATCATATTATCAGTGCTCTGTTCAGAATGTCTTTTCCTGTGCTAATGATTCAAGGTCATCCTACTTCCTCTTTTATTTTTATTTTTTGATATTTTATTTATATTTCAGAGAAGTTTCTCCTGCAGCAGATGGGAACAAATACATGACCCACAGCCAGAAAACATACAAAGAGTGAGAGACCTCAGAACACTCAACCCTAAGCAGACTGTCTCCATCAGCCATCTCCCCCCCCCCATATATTCCATAGATGATGGGACTCTGGTGAAGAGGAGACAAAAAAAGTGTAAGAGGCATAGTGTAAGGAGGACACCAAGGATACAAGGCATTCCAAACACCAGAAATGCTGCACATATGAACTCCCAGAGACGTGGCAGGATGCACAGGGCCTGCCAGAGCCTTCTTTCAGTATAGTCCTAGACCTGGAGAAGTGGACACATGCCTCCATTCCTAACTCAGAAGCTATCTCCAATTGCTAACCACTTGCAAATAAAAATTACTTTTCTCCCAGGGAGTTTCACTGCGGAAAGAAACAGTGCTTGAAGGGTGGTCACATGTCCAGAAGTAGATGGTCAGCAGAAAATGAACACAGTGGCGTCTTGGAGATTCCTAGTCTCATAATGTCATAGCAGACATGTATGCATATATTTTGGCTTCTGGTTTAGTGTTTTTGGGGAATTCCTGAGTGTATCAATGAGTGGGGCTCTGCATCAACATATATTTCTTGTGCCTTTTCTTATAACACTTTACTTCTGTTTCTTTATTTTGCCCTATTCCAGTACACTCATCTTTGCTTTATCATATTCTATTCTATTTTATTGCATTATAACTCTTTAGATTTAATTTGTAATGAGAAACACAAAGGAGGTGGATGTGGATTAGAGGGAAGGTGGGAGGTGCAGGGAGGAGCAGAGGAAAGGGTAAAATAATCAGAATTTATTGTATGAAAAAACCTACTTTATAATAAAAGAAATGCAAATAAAAACAAAAACAAAAAAACTTTGACCCAGAATGGTTCCTGTCTAAAAGAAATACAGAGACAAAAAAAGGAGCCGAGACTGAAGGAAAAGACTGTTCAGTGACCAGCCCAACTTGGGACCTATCCCATGGGTCAGCACCAATCCCTGACACTATTTCTAATGCTATGTTGTGCTTGCAGACAGGAGCCTAGCATGGCTGTTCCCTGAGAGGCTCTACTAGCAGCTGACTGACACAGATGCAGGTATTTACAGCCAACCATTGTACTGAAGTTGGGGATGCCTATGGAAGAGTTGAGGGAAGGATTAAAGGAACTGAAGGGGGTGGCGACCCCATAGGAAGACCAACAGTGTCAACTAACCTGGACCTCTGGGAGCTCCCAGAGACTAAACCACCAACCAAAGAGCATTCAGGGCTGGTCCATGGCCCCTGGCACATATGCAGCAGAACACGATCTTGTCTGGCCTCAGTGGGAGAGCATGCACCTAATCCTGTAGGGACTTGATGCCCCAGGGAAGGGGGATGCCCCTGGGTGAGGGAGAGTACTCTTTCAGAGGCCAAGGGAAGGGGTGATGGGGTGAAGAACTCTGGGAGGGGGGACCAGGAAAGGGGAAAACATTTGGGATATAAATAAATAAAATAATTAGTTTAAAAAGATTTGTTTTTGACATGGTATCTCTCTTTAATAAAAAGTTTCAGTGGAGAACTTCCTGCTACTGTCTTAGAAAGACTGAATTATTTGCAGATTTGGGGAATACGGAATTATTTCTTTGATGTTTTCACAAGTACCAAATTCATTTTGTGTCTCTTGGTTTCTTTTTTCTTCTTTTTAAAAATTGTTTTATTTATTTACATTCCAAATGTTGCCAAAAGCAACTCCGAGCCCATGTTCTCTGTCACAAGGCGTGGGCTTTGGCAGTCTAAGCACTGAGCAGTAATCTAGCAGGTGGGTGCAATAGCTGGATCCTTTCCATCACAGGGCAAGGAGAAGTTAGACGCAGTGATTCCAAGTAATTCCAGATCAGTGCCCCTGGTTTCCCAGAGAATATTTTGAATAAAGCAATCCAACACTAAAGGTGTATGGAAGATTCAACACCACATCCCTCATCTTCCAAAATCATAAATTTAGAATAGAGAAAGGCTGGCTGTGACGATGTAACAATGCATGACATGTATGTAGTGATATGAATGCATATTCACCATGCTCCTACTGTGTGCCAGCTAGTCAGGTCATGATGGTTATTAAATACTAGTCCGTGGAAAAAGAAGAATGCTCGGATTGAGACTGGAAAATAGAAATACTGGAGATCAGACCAAAACTAGAACTTTTCATCTAGTATTCATTACAGCTGTGCTCAAGGTGTGGAGAATCAAGGTTGATCTAAAAAAACCATAAATATTCTGATATCACTTGGTTTTGTCTGTCTGCTTTGTGTGATAGGTCTGTTGAGATAAGAATCACATAGATAATTCACCCAGATAAGTTGAATAACTCCAGAGCTGAAGGCGTATACTCAGAAGTCTATGTCTATCGCCACAATCAATTATAGAGTGTTTTCAGCCTCCCTCTAAAGCAATCGTTCTCAACCCTCCTACTGCTGTGACTCTTTCATACAGTTCCTCATGTGTGTTGATCCCAAAGCATAAAATTTTCATTACTACTTCATAAGTGTGGTTTTATGTGATGAATTATAGTGTGAATGTCTGTCTTTCCCCATAGGCTTAGGTGATCCCTGTGAAAGGGCGTTCCACATGCCCTCAGAGGTCGTGTTGGGACCCACGTGTTGAGAACCGCTGCTCTAAAGCACTCTCCACGGGAGCAGTCACTGGTGCTTTTCGCCCATGAAATCCCCTAGACAACCAGTCAGCTAGCTGCATAATATGTGATTTATTGTCTCAGCTGCTGCTGATAATAAAAGACATGGCCTCATGTGGAAATAGCAAAGTAGAGACAGAGTTCATTAAGGAAGTTTAAGGACAGGAGAGAAATTAAGGAAAAGGAAGAGAAACTCCTGTGAGTGGGAGGGATGGTGAGAGGAAAACCCATGGAACCACCTGTCTGGGATGCTTTACGACTCACTGCGGGAATTGGGTCTCAGAACGGGCTGAGGTCATTTCTATTGAGACTGGTTGTTTCTCTTTGCTTATTGTGGACTGAGACAGGAGCATCAACACTGTTCTTCCTCTTCTCAGACATCCGGGGAGGCAATGATGCTCTATTCATGTGCTGACCGCCTATTAGGGGAACCATCACATTTTGAAGCCTCTCTGTGCCTCTCTGATTTGCTTTGTTAGATGCTCCTCTTGGCTGTTTATTGGCCTCTAGTCTGTACCTGCATAGCACATTGTTAATCTT
This sequence comes from Uromys caudimaculatus, assembly GCA_028551405.1. Classification (NCBI taxonomy): domain Eukaryota; kingdom Metazoa; phylum Chordata; class Mammalia; order Rodentia; family Muridae; genus Uromys; species Uromys caudimaculatus. The sequence continues at coordinate 62,038,132 of CM052708.1, read as the reverse complement.
GCAAGTGCTGCTGGTCTCCAGCCTTGGAAGGAGGTATCTAGGACTATTAATTAATCTATCTGTTGTTTCGAGTCCACATGACTTACATGTAGTTTTTTGTCACAGTTACCTATACGTGGCTGGACTTTTCTTGGTCACCCCTTGCTAAGCCCCTTGACTCTGCCATGGTCTGGGGTAGTATCCTTTCTGGCATAGGTGGAGGCTTTGTAGCAGTCATTGGTCTGATATAGTTAGCTGCATTAGAAGCAAGACTATGTGAAAAACAATGTTCTTGTTTGCCTGTGTTTCTGTGGGTAGCTACCAGCTGGGCCTCTCACACTGCATTTTTTCCCAGAGCCCCTCTTTTCTCTTATCTGCTCAGCTTGGCTGTCTTACATCCAGCTGTGAGCCCTTTATGTCAATTTTGGAGTGTTCCAGACATGGCTATTTTAACTCACACATTCCTTTTATTCTTTCTCTGCATCGTGTTCAGTTGTTGATTCTGTCTAATGGATATTCACATTGCATTTATATTTGCTAGAATGAAGATCACTGCTCTGCAAATGTTTGTAATACTTCATAGTCTATATGTGTATGCTATTCTATCAAATATTAATGGAAGAGGAAAACTGCTGAGCTGGTAGTACTGTCTTTGCATCATGTACTTCATGAATATGGTTCATTCTCACTTATTAGATATTTGATTCCTGTTAGTAATGCTTTATATATTTTTATGCTTTGTCCTTGCAAATATTTTTAAGATTATTGCTATGTATTTTGGCCATCAATTTTGTTTTATGGATCTGAAACGCTCATTTAAGTTATCTAATTTACAGTTAGATGCCAATTTAAAATATCAAATTGCAGGCTAATTTAGTGATTCAACACATATATAGATTATTTTGGTTTCTTTGTATTGCATTATATTATTTGTGATGAAGGTATTTGTAATCCTTCTTTTGTAGGCATTACAACTTTTAGGACCATCAATACATTTTTTAATGGAAGGATTGTTCTTTGAGCTTACTTCAATAAACTCAATGACATTTCATTACTGCTTTATATATAGTACATGACCTTTACTAGTATGAAGTGATTTTCTTCCAGTATTAATTAGAAATTTATTTCTTTGTTGTAAATAAATGATCACCAATTAAACACCTTTGGGTAACAATTGAAATGACTGCATTATGATTTTATTAATGGAGGTTATTTTATTTATTTAGAGTTTGTTTTTATTTTTTGGTATAAATTTTTTATTAATTTTTTTCATATAATATATTCTGATCATACTTCCTCTCTCTCCCAATTCCTCACAGATCCTCCTCCCCAACTAATTACCCACCCAACTCCATGCCCTTTCTTTCCCTTTAAAAAACAAACAAACAATACAAAATACAGGAAACTTATAGACATGTGTTGTGACACAAAGCCTCACCCACGGTTGGTGGGAATGCAAACTGATGTAGCCACAGTGGAAATCAGTGTGGAGAATTCTCACAAAAGCTAAAAGTAAATTCATCATATGACCCAGCTATACCACAGGACTTGGCATTCACTCCACAGCTACTTGCTCAGCCATATTTATTGCTGTTCTATTCACAATTGCTAGATCATAAGAACAACCTAAATGGCCTACAACCAATGACTAGATAAAGAAAGTGTGGTACATGTACAGCCTGGAATACTATTCAGTGGTAAAGAAATACAAAATCATTAACTTTGCAGGCGAAAGGATTGAACCAGAAAGGATTGATCATTTTTACTGAGGTGACCCACACTAAGAAAGATAAAGTTCTCACGTTCTCTCACTGGAGCCTCCAAGCTCCACACATTCAGAATCAAGCCTGGATCTTGTTTCTGCAGGACCCATGAAATTAGGACTGGGCCATTGTCAGGATAGAGTTGTTGGGAGCAATACCGAGAAGAGTAACAGGGGAAAGCAATGTGATCAGGACAATGGTAAAGGGTCTCTTTAGGGGGCAGGGGCTAAGTGCCAAGTATTAAGTTCTGTGTATTCAGAAGAAGGTGGTAGAAGGGGAAAAGGGAATAATAGGTACAAGTGATCCAAGAGGAGAAATGGGAAAAGGGAGTCTTAGTCAGGGTTGCTATTCCTGCACAAACATCATGACCAAGAAGCAAGTTGGGGAGGAAAGGGTTTATTCAGCTTACGTTTCCACACTGCTATTTATCACTAAAGGAAGTCAGGACTGGAACTCAAGCAGGTCAGGAAGCAGAAGCTGATGCAAAGGCCATGGAGGAATGCTGCTTACTGACTTGCTTGCTTCTCCTGGCTTGCTCAGCCTGCTTTCTTATAGAGCCCAAGACTACCAGCCCACAGATGGTGCCACCCACAAGGGGCCCTCTCCCCTTGATCACTAATTGAGAAAATGTCTTACATCTGGATCTCATGGAGGCATTTTCTCAACTGGAACTTCTTTTTCTGTGATAACTCCAGCTTGTGTCAAGTTGACACAAAACCAGCCAGTACAGGGAGGCTCTTTAGGGAGGGCAGAAGAGAGTAACTAAAAAAGAGGGTAAACTAACAGGGTTGTCTGAAAATGCCATAATCATACTATTAACTACATACATAGAACAATTAAAACTATAGTACACACAATTCTGTCTATAAATATATGTATTTAGTTTAAATGAACTTTTCTCATTTGTACTAATGGTATTCTCTCCAAGAGCCAAATACCACTTTACAAAATCCTCAATACCAGACACAAAAAACCCTCTTTTGAGTTGTTGGTTAGTGCTGCCTAAGAGACTCCTAAAGCATACAGACTATTGCTGTTGCCTTTGGTTGTCACTGTTCCCATTCCACTAGGGAAGGTAAGTAAGTTCCTACTGCTGAAACTCCATGCACTCCAGAAACAAGGCCCAGAGGCTCCTGAACTGTAACTAATTTGAACATCTTCTCCATGAGGACCAGAAGGCACCATGCAAGGTGCCTCTAAAGGAGGGAGGCAACCAACAGTCCTACCCAGCCATGAGACCTATGAACCACATCAATCACCAGTGTGGTACAATGCCCTGTGGGTTCAGTAGTGTCATGCATATCTTGGCAGTAATGGACAGCTCTCTAATTGGACTTAGGACTTGTTCAATAAGAGAGAAACTGGTGCTGAAAACCTAGCCAACTACTCAGTGAAGGCAAAGATCTTGGAGGAGTCTCTACAACTACCACTTTCTAAACTGGCATAATACCTAACTACACTCTAAACATTCGTTCTTATACTCACAGATAAATGTAGTTTTTATCCTACATCAAGAAAAATTCTTTTAGCAACATTGGAGACGACCACAGAAAATTATAATCAAGCAACATGCAGAGTTGTGGCTGCCAGTTCCAATGTAAATGTACAAAACAATCCTGCACCTAACACTCAGAGTATACTTGTGGGAAGGGGTGAAAAGAGCCAGAAGATCAGGGAGTTGCTATGAGAATCCATCTTCTAGAAATGTCAGAAGTTACACGCATAAAGTGTCACCCACATGGGCTCCCAAATGTGAAAAGGACACCACCAATGCACTGGCCAAACTGCACAGGGAAAACCCATGAAGCCTCGGGCAAAGAATTAGAGGCAAATTAGAAATGCTGGGAATGGAGGAAATAGAATTCCTCATGGAAGAGCACAGTGTTTGTTTGTCTTTGTCATCCCTGAAAACATACATACAAATAACATTGCATAGACCGAGCAGGTCACATTTATATATACACATATGCATGCAATATCAGTTAATAAAAAAGACACATGAACGGGGAGGGTATATGGGAGGTTTTGGAGGGAGGAAAGATTAAAATGTTGTCATTATATTATAATCTCAAAATAATTTAAAAAAAAGAATATCAACTTGGAGGCTCTCAAATTAGTAATTTAATGATGCACCTGGAGGCCCTGGAAAACCAAGAACAGTCAACACTCAAAGAGTAGATTGGAAGAGATAATCAAAAGTCAGGACTGAAATTAATAAAATAGAAACAGCCAACCAACCACATACAGAACCAATCAACCAGAGTATATTCTTTGTAAAGGTTAAAAGATGACAAATGTTTAGCCAAATTAACTAAAAGACAGAGAGGATCCAAATAATAAGAGAAATAAAGGGAGATATTGCACCAGACACTGACAAGTTTCAGAGAATTATAAGGACATAGTTTAAAACCTGTATTTCATCAAACTGAAAAAAATTCTAAAAGAAGTGGATAAATTTCTAAAGGAATTAGAGAATTTAAATAAACCCATAACATCAAATGTGATAGAAGAAGCAATAATTAAAGATCTCACAACCAAAACAAAAAGCCCAGGAGCAAATGGGTTCAGTGCTGAATTTTACAAGACGTCAAAGACTTCCAGCAATACTTCTCAAACCATTCTGTAAAACAGAAAAAGTAAGAAACATTTTCAAATTATTTTTATGAATCCAAAACTATCCTGTGTCTTAATTAGGGTTTACTGCTGTGAACAGACACCATGAACAAGGCAAGTCTTATAAAGGACAACATTTAATTGGGGGTGGCTTACAGTTTCAGAGGTTATGTCCATTATCATCAAGGCAGGAACATGGCAGAGTCTAGGCAGGCACAGTGACACACTTCCAACAAGGCTATATCATCTAATAGTGCCACTCACTGGGTCAAGCATATTCAAGCTATCACAACCTGATACCAAAACAGGACAAAGCCCTGTTTTGCAAATTATAGCCCAGTCTTTCTGATGAACATAAACACAAAAATTCTCAATAAAACTCACACAAACTGAATTCAAGAACATACCAATTGATTATCCACCATAATCAAGTAAGTTTCAGCCCAGAAATACAGGGATGGTTCCACATACAGAAGTCAACACTTGTAATCCACACATAAGTAGATTTAAGGAAAGAAATCATATGATCAATAGGTGTAGAAAAGGCCTTTAACATAATCCAACATCCCTCCTGATATAGGCTTATAAGAATCTAGAAATACAGAGCAAATACATTAACATAATAATGGCAATATACAGCAAACTCACAGCAAATACAGTCTAAGTAAAGAGAAAGAGCATTCCCAGTAAAATCCAAAATAGCAAGGATATCACGCTCCCTGCTCCTGTTTAATACGGTGCTTGAAATCTTAGCTACAACAATAAGACAAATGAAATAGCTAGAAGATGCAAATAGGAAAGTAAGAAGTCACAGCATCCTTATTTGTAGATGATATAATTTTATACTTAAAGATCCTAAAGTCAACACCAGGAAAGTTCTACAACTGATAAGTATATTCAACAAAGCAACAGGGTACAAAATTCTCTCTCTCTCTCTCTCTCTCTCTCTCTCTCTCTCTCTCTCTCTCTCTCTCTCTTTCTCTCTCTCTCTCTCCCCCTCTCCCTCTTTCTCTCTTTCAGTAGCCTTCCTATATACCAACCACAAACACACTGAGACACCTACAATACATACCTACATCCATATACATCTTGGCAGTGCTGAGTGGACTCACGGACAAGGTAGAAAAGAATTCATAAAGTTGGGAGGGAGCAGTTAGGGGGTTGAGGTAGACTCCATAGAATGGAAGAAATGATTTGCAAATCATGTCCGTCATGAAGATTTAGAATACTGAATAAATATCTTACAACTAAGCAATAAAAAGCAAATAATCCTTAAATCTAATGCAGTGCAATATTTGAATAAACATTCTCTAATGTGAGCATACAAACATCCAGCAAGCACATGAAGATCAGCTCAGCATTATTCATGATCAAGGGAAGAAAACTCAGATCCACAGAGAAGCACTGGCCACATCTAATAGGATAAACATAAAGAAAGTAAAATAAAAATGTGGAGAAATTGAAGCCTTCTTACATTGTTGCTAGAAATGCAAAATGAAGTCAGTTTGTCAAGCACTTTAGTAGTTCTTCAAAAAGTTGAAAGCAAAGCTACTGTGTGACCTAGAAATTCTGCCTCTTTATATGGACCCATAAAACTCAAAAACAAACTGACAAAAAGTTGTCAGTTTCAAGACAAATGCTTAGACTTCAAACCATAATGCAAATGAAAAAGCCAGATACAACAATTCACATACTGAAGGATTCCATTGATCTGAATGATCTGGAGCAGCCAAACCCAAGGAGATCAGCAGGTGAGTGCCGTGAGGCGTGGTGTGGGCAAGGGGATGGTGAGACTCTTGAGGGTGTTGAGATTTTGTTTGTCTGTCTGTTTATTTTGAGTCATATTTAGTTCTTTTTAAAAATTTTTTAATAATTTATTTACATTTCCAATGTTTCCCCCTTTCTAGGTCTCCTCTTGGAAACCACCTATCCCCTCCCCCTCCCCCGCCTCTATGAGGGAATTCCACATCCCACCCACCCGCCCACCCACTCCCATATCCCCACCTTGACATTCCCCTTTACTGGGGCCTCTCCTTCCCCTGATGGCCAACAAGGCCCTCCTCTGCCACATATGTGGTCCGAACCATGGGTCCCTCCATGTGTATTCTTTGGTTGGTGGTCCAGCATCCAGGGGGGTGGGTCAGGCCAGTTGACATTGTTGCTTCCTCCATGGGGCTGCAGACTACCTCAGCTCCTTCAGTCCCTTCTCCAACTCCTCCATCTGGGACCTCACTCTCAGCCCAGCGATTACTGTAAAGTGAAACTTGGGTATTCCGAACGTTTGGGCTAATATCCACTTATCAGTGAGTACATACCATGTTCATTCTTTTGTGACTGATTTACCTTGCTCAGGATGATATTTTCAAGTTCCATCCATTTGCCTGCAAATTTCATAAAGTCATTGTTTTTAATAGCTGAGTAGTACTCCATTGTGTAAATGTACCACATTTTCTGTATCCATTCCTCTGATGAGGGACATCTGGGTTGTTTCTAGCTTCTGGCTATTATAAATGTGGCTGCTATGAACACAGTGGAGCATGTGTCTTTATTTCATGTTGGAGCATCTTCTGGGTATATGCCCAGGAGTGGAATAGCTGGGTCCTCAGGTAGTAATATGTCCATTTTTCTGAGGGTCTGCCAAACTGATTTCCAGAGTGGCCGTACCAGCTTGCAGTCCCACCAACAGTGGAGGAGCGTTCCTCTTTCTCCACATCCTCTCCAGCATCTGCTGTCACCTGAGTTTTTGATCTTAGCCATTCTGACTGGTGTGAGGTGGAATCTCAGACTTGTTTTGATTTGCATTTCCCTGATGACTAGGGATGTTGAGCATTTCTTTAGGTGCTTCTCAGCCCTGCAAATTTCCTCAGTTGAGAATTCTCTGTTTAGCTCTGTTCCCCATTTTTTGATGGTTTCTGGAGTCTAACTTCTTGAGTTCTTTGTATATATTGGATATTAGCCCTCTATAGTACGTAGGATTGGTAAAGATCTTTTCCCAATCTGTTGGTTGCCGTTTTGTCCTATTGACAGTGTCCTTTGTGGCTATCTTCTTTTGAGTTTGTTGAAAGATTACTTTCTTGCTTTTTCTAGGGTGTAGTTTCCTTCTTTGAGTTGACGTTTACCATCCATTATCCTTTGTAGGGCTGGGTTAGTGGAAACATATTGTATAAATTTGGTTTTGTCACGGAATATTTTGGTTTCACCATCTATGGTAATTGAGAGTTTTGCTGGGTATAGCAGCCT
>CM052708.1:61997059-62030037 GCA_028551405.1 Uromys caudimaculatus | reverse complement strand
AAAAAAAAAAAGTAACATGACTTGGTAAGTCAGCCACCTGCAGAAATGCTCAGTGTAACATAAGCAAGATCTTAGGAACAAAGTTTGATTTATTGTTTTTGCTATATTAAATTTGGGTTGGTTAAGTCCTGCTTTCTGAGATTCTGCCCCTGGCCTGTAGATCTGCTGCACCTTACAGTTTAAAATCTGAATGAATATTAACTGGTACACGAAGGACCAAATCATGGCATTATACTTATTTTCTGCTTTGATGGATACTCCCCAGCTACTCATAGCATTGCTCAAAGCTAGTGCCAAGTAAAGGCAGAGAGAAGAAAGAGAAAGTGTGTTTGGACTAAGTGTGGCTGTTAACAAATGATGTTTCAGCCTGTTACTCTACTTAGCACCATATTTAAAGTGGCTTTACTGAGGTGCAGGTACATTAAGATGATTCTAAAATATGTACGAAGAGCCATTGAGAAGGTCTAGAAGAAATCAAGGATATTTTCTTCTCTCTTTCCTCTTTCTTTTTGTATATATGGCATGTCTTCAATAAATTAGCTATCCATACCAACAATACCCTTTAAACAATGTCCCATTTTATCAGAGTAGATGGCTCTGTTCTAGTGGTGGTGGACATAACCAGAAAAATTTGATAACAGGGTACATATGATTTTCCCTAAAAGGTTTTTGTTCTGCTTTAATATTCTCAACTCTGTGTGACTACAGAATAAACAGAACTAAGTGGATATATCCCATGCTTTATATATTAGGCTATATGACCTAACAGTTAAAATTCAGATGTAAAGTTTTTCAGAATACCAAAAACTAGTAACATTCTATTGTTGGTTAACAGATACAGAGTCTTGCTCTTCAGTCACTGTACTCTAGATTTGACATTGTTCCACAGGCACTATAACAGCCCCAAACAAGCTGGATTTGGTATGGGGTGTCAGAATGATAGGGTTGTCTGAGCTGTACTGACTGCATTACCATTTCCTTAGGAGAGACAACATTCCTAAGTGTCAGCTCCCAATATATAGAAACACATTTTACTTGGAATTCCCAATGATCAAACCTATGAGGATACCAGAAGAATTTCCTACTGTGTAATACACAGTCACTATGCTCTCCTAAGGACCAGAGGAAACAGAAACCAAGGAACAAAACTCCCACCCAACAAAGACCACAGCAAATATCAGTGCCTAGAATTACATTCTTACCAAATTCTGAAAGAACAGCTAATGCTTTTTTTTTTCCTAACCAATGACCTAGCACCTCTCCAACTCCTTTTACATTCTTTTTGTCATCTCTTCTGCAAAGTTCCATGAGCCGTGGAGAGGGTGATATTGATATCCATCTATGACTAAAGATTGGACCACTATGACTTAGCAACATTTACCTGTTCTCAGGAGAGTCAGCTATAGTTATGGGTCTAAGGTAAACTATCCTTTGCAAAACGTTTGTTTCCATGTCTGACTGAAGCTGATAACAACAGTAATCTATGGGCATAAGCACAAATGTTCAGAAGGTAGTTTGATAGGCACAGCACATCAATTCAACAAAACCAAAACAGTTGCTTGCCTGCTGAGGACTATGATTTCCCAGTCACAGATTATTGCACTTACCAGACACGAATTTCTTCATGTGGTGTAGACCTTAAATCTAACAGAAAAAGAGTTGGTTGCATCTATAATAGTCACGCCGTTATTGCATCAGTGGGTGTGCCTTGCATGGTGTGTGGGCACTATAGCATCTAGGTTCTGTAGCTGAGCAGAAATGTTGGTGACAATTCTCCCTGGCAGCTTGCATGATGTCTTCTGGCATTGTGAGATCCAGCCTGCAGGAAGAAAGCTTATAATTATGTCTTAGCTTGTTTTTTTCCCACATGCCACAGCCAATATGAGTGGTATCTTTAGCAATAGGAACTTCTAATTTAGTTTTGGCATGCAACCTATAGCAGTGGCAAGATACTTTATGGTTTGTAGAGCCTCAAGTGTATCCCTGGTAAACGACTCACAGGAAGGTAACATGGCCTTGTGTGTGAACTAGGCAGGTCCAAGGCTTTCTCAGAGGCCCCGAGGAAAAGACAAAGAAACTAGTTCTGTGTCCTTCCCCAGGAACAGATTTGGAAAGGTCTGGTCTGAAATGTTGGTGGTTTGGGGAGATTGGGGGAGGCAGAGCATCAAACGAGTTAAGGTTTTCATTCCTGGGAACTTGTCTTTTCCTTCTGAAGAGACAGTACTTCTCAGTACCAAGGCTGCTGTGTTCTAGGTGACCTTGGGATGTTCTGTGTAACCTTCATGTAACAGTGTTTGATTAGCTTTATGTTGACTTCATCCTATATCTCCACTAAGAATTGTATATATGATGCTATATTTCTTAAATTTACTTGACATGGCTTGTAAAAGACCTCCTGATCACAAACTTTTCTATTTTCCCATCTTCTAATCTCCTGGTCCTCCCTTTCTTGGGACCTGTCACTGAAGAACGACCAGGCCAGCCCTGGCACTGCTAATTCCATCCACTAGCCTACTAGTTTCTGGGAGAATTCTTTCTTACTTATGCAGAGTATCTTACTTAAAGCTCTTCAATTGCTTTCTTTGCTGTCTTTCCAGAGGCTTGTATAAATCAGACAACAATTAAGGGTTAACACTGTGTAAACAAACCCCTTTTTTACAGAAAGTGGCTAGTATTGCTGAAGGCCCATAATCATCCAAGTAAGTAAAAGTTAGTTTTGAGTTGCTAAGAGTAGGAAAGAAACACCTTTGCTAAGCACTTTAGAAAAGCCAAATGCAATATGAAAGATCTTGTCATCTCTATTAATTGGGCGGAGGATCACACCCAATATGGCCCTCTATAATCCTTAGCCACTTCCTCTGAGTCACTTGGCTTCGCCATTTTAAGGCATTGACTCTGTATTAAGACTTCTCTGTATGTGTTTACCACCAAAAAAAATCATGGGAGGACTGGTTGTACAGCTGAACCTGGTTCAGGCCCAAGTAGAACCAAGGCCATACTCTTGCTGCTGGCCAATTAGAGTCCACCCCATGGTTCTGCCAAACTCTGGGTACTGAAAAGACCTGGGGTGGGGCAGACCATCTCCATTCCTAGTACACTCTACATCATGTACTGAAGGGAGATAACTGTCCTACTGCTAGGTCGAACCTAATCAGTTTCCTTGGTACTGTTTGATGACTTATGTCTTTTATGAACTGCTGCTCAATCTTTAAAGCCTTCCAGATGCTTGCCAGCACATCATTGTAAATATTTTGTTAGTTTTATCCCTAGAAATTTTAGTTTGACACAAACCTTCTCTTGTTTGTTTTTAAGTGGCCCAAGGCAACCCCTTTGTATGTTTCACTATTCTTTTATTCTCTTTTGATTGTGTTTACATTTTATGAACTATAGTGCTACATTTTCTGAAAATCCTTCACACATTCAAAGAGACAGACATTTCCAAGACGTTCCCACAAAGTTAATGCTTTGCCTTGAGATTATTTAAGACTGTGTTTAACCTTCTAACCTCCTTTACCAGCCTGTTTAAGTTTTGAGTTTCCCATGCAACTAGCATTTACAAACTAAACTAATGTATAGCTTCAGTCTTAAGTTATACACACTTACAAGCCCCTCAACTAGATCAATGTACGCATGCATTTCATTTTGCAGCCATTTTCTGAAAGGAGCTAACAGGTTGCTTATAACCTTTAAGTCTTAAGCACCTTAAAACAAAAACCCACCATCAATGTTGGACAGTATATATAGATTTATAGGTTCATAATGTCTATTGTTTGTTGTATTGAGTGCTATTCAGTGTCACCAGTCTGTTTGTTGTATTGACTGCTATTCAGTGTCACCAGGGTTCAGTAAAGTGGATTATTGCAAAACTGTTGAAGATTTCTATAAGTAATCCCTAACCCCTTTCTCATGTTTTCTCTGTTGTTCAATAAATACAGAGCAAAGGCTTTTGCTAGGGATAGACACAGGAAGATGCAGAACTCACAGACATCAGACAGTCACCCACAGCAGACAGACCAGTAACCACAAACTATTGATGATGGAAGACACACAGAGAGAAGTGGAATATTTGAATTTGGGGTTGCTCTTGGTCAAATTAATCCAAGAGGAAATGACTTTGTTTTCATTTCTTAATGTGACATCGACACATTCCAGTGTTCTCTGAGGCTCTCTGCAGTGCATTGACCGGTACAGGGAACCCAATATACATGTTGGGCTAAGTCATTCATGTTCGTCAAAGATTCTTCCACCTTGTAAATACTACATCCCAACATGGAGCTCAGAAAAACCAATAATTGTTCTAGAATCTGACTTTCTAATTCATTTGTTTGTTTGTTTGATGGATCCTCAGACATTATCCTAGGTTATAGAGAGAAAGATATAATAAGACATAATGTCTGCCTTCTGTATTTTCAGAGTAAATGTCATCTCCTGTAGGAGACAATTTTTAAAGCTAGTATATTAAAAAGATTTAAGCTAGCTGTAGAACAAACATGGGAGATGTAATACTGTTACTGAAAATGACTGTCCAAGATGGAAGGAAGCAGGGGGATTAGAATAGCCCTTTGTAAGGGTGGGTCTGGGAGGAGAGGAGAGAGGCAGGGCTGTGATCAGGATGTAAAGTGAATAAATAATTTCGAGAGAGAGAGAGAGAGAGAGAGAGAGAGAGAGAGAGAGAGAGAGAGAGAGAGAGAGAGAGGGCAAAAATGATGGGGCCAGATATGGATCCTGGGTAATTCCCCCATTTCTTGGATATTACACGTAATCATTCCCTGTTATATCAAATTTCTTAGAAATAGCAGCGGTTAGGGCAGTTAGACTCCCATATACCATTTGCTTTCCTTTCTGAGTTGCACCAGAGCTCTAGAGCTGGTGAGTGAGGAATGGTGTAGAAGCTGTCTGCTGTGCAAACCTCCCCCGAGTGCTGCAAACCCTTCGGCGGATGCCAGGTCTCATCAGAACAGACAAAATTTAAAGATAAAACATTTCAGATCTGAACGTTTTCAGAAGCACCTCTAAGAGTTAAAAGTTTTGATGAAGCAATGGTAATGGCTGCCTTACTGATTCGATGGTGTAGTCCAGCAAATTTAGACTGAGAATCTATGACTGACACTTGCCAGCCAGTTCAAATTAAATAACTCACTTAGGTAATGCTTTCATGTGCTGGGTTCTAAGGCATGTACCATGTCTGCCTTATCTTAAAGTTTTTGAGGTCGCTACAGTGTAAAAAGCTAGATCTCAATTTTGGGAACAAGAGTTTAAATTTCTTGGATATTAACAAGCGCTAGAATTTAATTAGTTGGCCCATGGCCCTGGTAAATTTATTAAACAACACTCTTTACTTTCTTTATATAGGTAGTTATATATTTAATAGGACAAACACCTGAGAATAATATTATAACATGGTATGAAATACATCTCAAAACATCTACATCTTGATTCATTTGTATATGAACCTTACCATACATAGTTTGTATAATTCTTTATAAATCTTGGCATATCTATCTTAAAATATAACTTAGAATAATCCCATGAGAGGTTGAGTGGGAAAATGTAGCTCCATATGGTGGAAGAGAAAGCCTATTGCAGCTAACAGAATACATGTGGACTGACCAGTTAGAGATCACTTCCCCTTTGCTTTAGACTCCTAAGAAACCATAGAGAGGTGAGAAAGGACGAACAATGAACTATGTGTAACACTGAAGGAGAAGAAAGTGGAAGGGAAACGACCACATATTTAAAGCTCAGTGCGTTCTGTTCCTCGTGCCCCCTGCAGGACCAGAAGCAGCTATCTGGAGTGCAGGGATCCAAAGGGCTTACAGCATCACATCCTTATACCAGTCTCTCTTTTGGCCCCTCAGGCCTCCCCTACACAACACTGCCTGGAACCTGCTGGAACCAGAGAGATCTGGGAACTTCCCCTTCCAACTCATTCCTATGTTGTTTCTTCTTTTCATTCTCACCCTCTCCTCTTCAGCGTCTTAATCATAACCTTCTGTACTTTTAGTGATTTCTAAAATCTGGTAATCCTAACAATATCCTAGCGTTTCTCTCCTAGATACATTAATAATCTCATTTTTCCAAAGGTTGAATACTTAATCTTTATACTTATTGGTCCTAATTTTATTAACTAAAACACAAGCATATGCCATACTAATATTGGTTGTTTCTGCCCAGCAGTTACTGAAGTCAAAGTAGGCATTATCATTAATTGATAGTATAATATCTATGTAGTATAAATATTAAAAAGAGGTGGTGCTTTAATCCCAGCACTTGGGAGGCAGAGGCAGGTGGATTTCTGAGTTTGAGGCCAGCCTGGTTTACAGAGTGAGTTCCACAACAGCCAGGGCTACACAGAGAAACCCTGTCTCAAAAAACAAAAAACAAAAAACAAAAAAAAAAGAGGTGGTGCTCATATGTATAGTCCTACTCAAGAAATATAAAATTTATATCAAGCATCTTCCATTCTAAGATTTATAGTTATTTTCTGAAATATACACTTATATTTGCTACAGTCAAAACCCACATGGACACTGCTAATACTTTATCTAAAAGAATATAACTGTTTAAAAGACATAAACAAATCAAAGAAATAACACAAGATATTTAAATCTCATCACAGTAACACAAGAAAGATGAAAAATCAAGATAATATAACTCATAAAAAAAATCACTAATCCTACAGTAAAGCAGCAAGACAGAGCCAGATGTGATCTCAGACAGGACTCGGTAATAAGTGTGTGGAAAGAAATCACAGGAGAAAATAAGCTGCCGGTAGAGAACACAAACGCATCAGTGGAAGAAGGAAGGTGATGCAAGGTTTGAAAGAGGACATCAATAAAGGGATAGCAATACCGAAGAAAGCTAGGAAATGCTAGGAATAAGGAAACCAAACAAATCCACAGCTGTTGAAAAAAGGATCTGTGGAAAGGGTCAGCAGTAGAGAGATCAGCAAGAGGGGCTGTGAGACCTGAAGACAAGGCGGAAGAGCCAGAGCCATCAACAAAGACAAAGAAAGGTACCAGTGGGAACTGCGAGATATAGGTGACACCCTGGAGGGAGAAAATTTAGAGTTTGTAGCTCTGAAGAAGAAAACAGTTCCAAAGGCACAGTCTGTGTTTTTAGAAGAATAAATGAAATATCAGAGGTAGGAAAAGACATTCCAGTCTAGATCCAGGAGGCATCTAGGATTCCAAACAGATAGGATCAGAAAAAAATTCCTTTTGTCATATTGTAACTAAAACACTATATACACAACACAAAGAAAGCATGTTGAAAACAGCCAAAGAGAAACACCAAGTCACATATAAATGCAGGGCCATCAGGATGCCAGCAGATCATTCAACTGAAACGTGAAAGGCCGGAAGGGTCTGGGCAGATATATTTAAAGCTCTGAGAGACAACAGCTACAGACCCAGGCCACTATACCCAGCAAAGCTGTATGTCAAAACCGAAGAAAGAATAAAACTTCCCATGATAAAAATAGGCTAAAGGAATTCAGTAACACTAAGAAAGCTTTATAAAAGCAAACAAAAACAAAATTGGACAGAAAATTTCTGATTAAATACAAAAACTCATATTTTTTTAAACCAAAAATTTTAATAATAATTCCAAATATTAGTAGTTGCAATTCACTAATCAAAAAAAATCACAGACTAGTAGATTGGGTACAAAAACAGGAACCTTCCTTTTTTTTTTTTTTTTGCCTCCAAGATATTCACCCAACCACAAAAGACAGACACTGCCTTACACTGAAGGATGAGAAAGGTATTCCAAGCAAATGGACCCAGGAAGCAAGCAGATGTTGCTGTTCTAATATTTGATTCAGAACCATTGAGCAAAGATAAAGATGGCCACTTCATATTGATTAAGGTAACAATCCATCAAGAGGACATGCCAATTATGAACATATGTTACAAACACAGAAGCAGTCAATTTTATAAAGCAAAGCTATTAGATTATAGAAGCTCATAGTTAAGACACTCTGGGCTTTCAAAGTGTTGGAATTTTTAAGAATTTGGGGAACTTTTGAATTGGATTGTTTTATATTATGAAAAAACAAGCAATGTGAGACACTTGGGGTAAGTGGCAGAAGGTTGTGATTTAAAAGTGACATGTCAGATTCAGTAGGGCTGGTGTTGTGACTGTTCAAATTCTTAATTTTATATAATACATACTAACCTGGGAAAAGACCCTAAATTAAAGAGCGTGCAGATCATGTTGATCTGTGTGCATGCTTGTGGGCCTTGTCTTCATTGCATATTACTTGATGGTTGAAGTCTCAGCTTGTGAGCAGCATCATTCCCTGGTCTAGAGCTTTGGGTTACATAAGTACAAAGAAAGATAGGTGACTACCAAACATGCATTTACTTAGGCTCTCTGCTCTTGACTGTGGATATGGCTAGCCACTCAAAATCCTGCCCTTATGACTACACTGATACAATAGACTGGCCTGAAACAGTAAGCCAAGTAATTTTTTCTGCTTTAAGATTTTTGCATCACCTGAGCTTTGTGCATATCTGTCATGAGGCTATAAGTGCTATTTACAACAAGAACAAAAAAAGGTTTTTGTATTTTATTACCTTTCTAGAATGAAATTATGCATATATATATGAAAAATATATGATAAAATATATATATCATATATATATATAAAATATCATATATTATATATATGAAAAAATAGGTAGTTTGAACACAGGTACCATACATAGGTACACAATGATTTCTCCAGAAGATATAGGGATATAGGTTATTAAATGAAAGCTGCAGCAGTAAGGTAGAATACTTCCCTCTTGGTCAGGGAAGGCATCCTCCCAAAACATGGGCTGTAGCATTTGCTCTTGCTTTTCTACCAGAATTAGTTATAACACATTTTCATAGTGCCAAAGGTGCTATGCAGGCTGCTTGTGGAAAACACCCTCAATGGTATTACCCCGTGATGAAGCCCGAATGCTATCATTCCAACCTGCCAGGGAAGATGTATTTACTGGTACAATAGTGGCACGGTTGTCACAGGGTTGCCAACTGCCTTCTGATTGTGGAGGTCTGCTCCACAGGAAAGAAGCCATACTTTGTACCGTAAACTTGGTCAAAATCCAGTGGCAAAGGTGGTCATAGGCAGTAGGGTGGTGGTGGTAGTGGTTGTGGTGGTGTTACTATTGTTTTTTTTTGCTAAATGGGTGTTTCAAATTAACTTCTCTATATTTATGGTTTTACCTATAGTTTTGTGCCTTGGCAAGAAAACTTTCCTTTTACAATGGGGCACAGTTAATATAGTAACTCCTAATTGGTCAAAGTGCTGAGAAAAAATGACTGTGATTCTTTATCTGTAGGTGAAATGTCTGTATCAACACTCCTAAGCCTCAGTTGAAAAGGTAGAAGGACAAATATAGGAGCCAGACGATGGAGAGGAAGGCTGTGAAATGCTGTCTTTAGACATGATGTGGCTATGAGCTCACTGCAGCTAGGGTGACCTGCATAAGATGCTCATGATATCAAGCCAATAAGATATTCCAGCAGACAGCTTTAATTGTACTCAGGGATTACAAAAAGAACAAGGGGAAAAAAGAAAGAAAAAAATGAAAAGACCATGAAGATGGGAGGGTGTCTTAGTGACATTTTTATTACTGTGATAAGATACTATGACCTAGGCAACTTGCAAAAGAATTTATTTGGAGCTTACAGTTTCAGAATGCTTGTTAGAGTCCATGACCATCATGGCAGGGAGCATGGCAGCAGGTGGGCAAGCATGGTGGTGGAGCAGTAGCTGAGAGCTTACACCTTGATCCACAAGCATGAAGCAGGGAGGGCTAGCTGAGAATGACTTGGGCTTCAAAGTCTGCCATGAATGACAAACCTCTTCCAACAAGGCCACATCCACTAATTAGGGACCACATAGCCAAACTTTGAGCCTAGAGAGACATTCTCATTCGAACCATCACAGAAGGATGTGTATTAGGGGGATATTTGGGGTGACATGAAAGAATTTGGAAGTAAATATGATCAAGATACATTGTATACCTGTGTGAAATTGCCAATAAATAAAATATACTAAAAAGTCCTTTAGAAACCATAACTCACTTAATTAATAGTCCAGTGCCAGGAATGGTATGCTTTCCCTCAAGTTGCCAGAGTTGTCTCAGAGACTCTCCAGACAATAAAGGATCTTGCCAGCACTCCTGGTTGCCTACTAGAATTTGACGGTAAGACCCTATTATAGAAGACACCAGAGTTTGGTCACATGACATGAGAACATACAGGTGGTACTGACTGGGAAGCTTTCTCCCCACTGGTTAGCTCTCAGTACTGGAAAGGACTATGGTAGGATACTGGCAGAGAAAAGTCATTGAATGTAGTACTATTATCTTAACTAACTGGATACAATACCAAACTGCCTTCTAAACACTTATTTCAATACCTATGCCACTCTCAGTCCTCATCGAAAAACTTTTTTTTTTTTTTTTGGTGCAGGAGATAGAGATTAATGCAGAAACTCACAACTAGTCTAAATGCAGAGAAGTGTTCATGGGGTGTTTAGCTATAAGTGAGATATGCATATTATACTTCTATCCTAGTGCAGGGGGCACCACAGAAGTGGGAGACGGAAAGAGTGTACGAGCCAGAGGTCAGGGAGGACCAGTGTGAGACAGTGTCTTTTGAGCATGACAGGACCACCATTCTCATGAACTCAGAACAGCTGAGTTGATTGACTGCACAAGATCAAGTTAGATGGCATTCCATCATGGAGGTCAGACGGGCTGACAAGTCCCTACTCTTACCTGAGGAGCTTTTGATAATTGATGGCTTCTAAGGAGGGGGAGAGTCAGTTTTCTTTAAGGGTGTGGCTCCTAATAGGTTGACCATGCTCCAGCTGATGGCCTCATATTCACAAGTATGTGAGAATCACAAATTAGACAGAGTAGGTAATGAAAAGAGGAGGACATGAATTTGGGAGGGGACCTAGGAGGTGGATCCTAGGTGAGATATGAAAAGGAATGGGGGATGGATATGCCTCAAATACATTACATGCATATGTGGAATTCTCATATATTTAATAAAATATATTTAAATTTTTAAAAATTAGCATTCAGTGGAAGTGCTTATTCAGATTTAAGTCTAAGTGTTTGTGAATATGTAAGTGCAGACTGTTCAGATGTTCAATAGCCTGTCCCATGCTCACGTGTACAAGTCAATAAATTGTCATTAGGGTTTCTTCCTAGGGGATTCATAAATGCCTAAGCTATCCAATTGACAGTGCCGTGCTTACACTTCTTAGCACTCTGGCTTTGAGAAGATACTTTTGTATATTCTTTCACTCTCGTCCCAGCTCTCCATCCATTTTCATCATGAGGGCATTACACAGAGACAGCCTCATTCATCACTCTGTGCCTCCCAGAGCACAGTCATACATGGCTGCATCTCTCTGGCTCACCTGAGGCAGGCTCAGCTTCTTGGACTTTGTGCCTGGAATAACTGAGAAGCTGTACATATAATTTGGCACAGGACTCTTGTATCCTTGACTTGGAAAATTTCATCTTTTAAAATTATTTATTTATGTTTTTTGACAAGTTCATACTTATATTCAACATATTGTAATCATATTCACCTGCTAGTATCATTTATCCCCTCCCATTCCTACTGATCCCTACATGGTCCCAAGTAGCTCTCCTCCTACCTCTCTCTCTATGTCTTCTCGATCAATCGATTTTATCTAAGTTGTTTGCATGCGCATGTGTTAGGTGGTTATTTATTATAGTATGGACAACTTACTGGTGGTTAAGCCACTTGAGGAAATGACACCTTCCCCTCCCCAGGCAACCGCCATCTACCAATAGCTTCTAGGGAAAGGATAGGACCTCATGAACTCCTTCCACATCCATGATGGAGATTTGAAAAGCCCAAATCTCTTACCGGCTTGTGCAGGTAGCCACAGCTGTGTAGGAGGACCATGGAAAGAACAGAGTGTAAATGTGCAGGCCCAAAAGAGGAGCACAGTAGGCTTGCCTGCATTGGAACACTGAGACTTGTCCTCTATGGAATACATGATCTCTGGTGATACGTAGCCTAAAGTCTGACATGTTAAGGAATGGACAAAGTGAGAAGGGACATGGGCATTCAAGACAGAAGTGTTCCAGGGAGTTACTTTTGGACAAAAGGACATCTGAAAGAAGAAAGTCCCCATTGTCTCCAGTAGCCCATACATGTCTTCACACATTCTACGTTATACCTGCATCCACAGAGCTTTGCGTAGAAACAGGGCATTCCTAAGCATTTGGTTTCTGTTACTCTTTCTTGACTGCTATCATCTCTTTACTGAGCTCAAATTCCATTCTGAATTTTGCTTCTATCACTGAGTTTTCTCTAAAATTCTTTCTTGCCTAACCCTATAAATATGTCTTTGATAATATGTGGCATACACCCCTTCTTTTCTAATTCTGACATTACAACTTACCCAGGGAAGAGCCTGCTGCTATAGACAGTCGCCATTGGAGAGATAAGTCCCCAGAAGCTGTTCAGCAGAGGTTTGGATGAGTGAAAACTCAAGAGTACAGCAATAAACTGCCAGTGTGTCCTTTCATTTATATAGAGGCTCACTTGATGAATAATGAGCACGTTTAGTAACTACCCTCCTCGCCTCTCATACCAGTTGGCTTGAATGCTTTCTTGAGAATAAAGAGGAAACAGCACCAAGATTGTATAGAAGCAAATATGTGACTGCAGTTTAAGATGAGAGATGTGTCAGGACAGAAGAAAAATGATTTCCTCTTTCATCAGCCCAAGGAGCAGCAGCTATAAAGCACATGACTTTTACAGCTTTGCAGATGGAAGTGGACCAGGTCTGAGGAACAAATCAATCAAAGGTTAGGCTCCCCTCTATCAGAGTTGCAGGCCAGCCTCCACAGATGTCAGGAAATGTATCTAGCCATGTAATTGAACACCTGAGATAATACGTGTTCTGTAGCTTCACAGTGCTCCTCCATTCTTCCTATCTTTCCCTCGCAGCATGTGTGTGAAAAACACCACCTCGGTGACATAATAAGTGGAGAACACTGGGATTCAATTGTCTTTCCATGGATGAGAAAACCCAGCTCTTTCTTCATAAGGTACAGAGTCTGTGATCATGTGGTCGTGGGACTCTTTCTATTTTTAAAATTAGGTTATTTATTATTTTACTTAATATATTATTACATCTTGACTACTGTTTCTCCTTTTGGGTCCTCCCCTATCCCCAGATCCACCCCCCCATTTTCCTTCAGAGAAAAGCAATCTTCCCTGAATTTATTAGATGTTTAAATTAAGCTAGGATAGAAACTAGGCCCTCCAACCATATTTCCATGCTAGATCACTGAAACAACTGTTGACTTGACAGAGACAACTGTTGACTTGACAGAGACAACTGTTGACTTGACAGAGTCATACTGATGGTCTCCAGTGTATGGATGAAATTCCAATGTTTAAAATATTGACTGACTTCTATTGTACCTCAATTTACAGAACTGAGAGTTGGACATACTGTCTATCCAGTTTATAAACATGTTCTCTTAGGTGACTCATAGCACTTTATTTATGAGGAGTTACTTCTTCTTTTCATGGAATAACTAAATAATATTGCACATGTAAGAAGTATTTTATAATACATATTTTACAGTATATGCATGGCAAGAACATAGTGTACACCAAAAGTGAGAGAGACAGGAAAGCAAGAAAGTATGAGAGATGGTTGAAGTAAACAATTTTTATAGGATAAAGCTTAGGATTGACATTTCTTTTAAAAATGTACCTATTAACATTGCTTTTCAAAAATGTAATAGGCTATTTTTAGAGCAGATTTAGGTTTACAGAAAAAATTGAGCACAAAGTACAGGGAGTTCTGATGTGCTCCCTCCCTACCCACACACAGGTGATTTTTACATCCAGATCAAACAAAATACAAAGAGGCTGAACACATTGCTGTCACACCTAATGTTTCAGGCACTTAACAAAGTTGTCAGCATGTCACTAGAGTGTCACACCAGAGTACACTAAGGTTAAGGGAAAGATGGGAACATCAAGATGGGAAGGGCTACATCCCTCTCACATGGCCTCCATTTTGCTTTCTTAGGCTCATCCACAGGCTGGCTCCTGTTGTGTTTCACTCAAAGTCACCATTTGTTCTTAGGCTTGACCCATGGTGTAGTTGAGTAGTCCTGAACTTATTCATTCAGTGGCCTGGAAAACATAGTGGAATAGTTCCAGGAACATTTAGTAAGGCCCCACCTTACGTGACAATGTTTGGATGTACTATGAGGTCCTTTTGTTATCCCCTGCCTAGTATAATTCATCATGTGTATAAAAGCATGAACTTGTAGCAGATTGTTGCCATAACTGATAGTTTAAAACAGATGATAAAGCAAAGTGCTCCCATATTCTCTCTGAGTTCACTCCTGTATAGCAAAGCCCATGACCTGCTCTAGAATTGCAGACTTACTGGAATTGTTAATGTTATTGATCTGCATCTGTAATTTTATTACCCTCTTTCTGTTTTTAAGCTATAATTTTAGTTCTTAGTATTGCATTAACATTTATCTACTTACTTTTTTCTCTTTCTTTATTTTTCACCACCTCCCTCTTTCCTCTCCTTCCAACACGCAACAGTATAGAATGTGCATTGCCATTCCAAAAGAGAGGAGTAGGAGCACAGAGAGGAAACACTAGGCCAAAGCAAGACAGAAAAACCAACAGTGAACCCCCTCATCCTGTAGCTCCGTGTCGGATGTTAGAAGGCTTGGATAACTCTGCTGTCGAGCTCGGCCTCCTCTTCAGCTGATTCTTCTCCTTATATGCAGCTCCCCTCGACAGATACCACGATACAACATCTTGGGGTCTCCCAAGCAATGTAGGCTTCACTTTTACAGCTTTGTACAATAAACCCCTGGGCCTTTTACCCTCTCAGGACCTTCATGCATGGATTGTCCCGTCATGCACTGCCTGGCTTCAGTGGCTCCTTGTAACCATTATTCCTTATGACATTAAAGCCAGCACCATGTAGCACTTACAAAACTGCTAAGAACTTGGGGTGAACTCTGATTCCTCTGAATTGCACTTGTAGCAGTGTTGACTTGTGGCTATTTAAGAGCAGAAAATTCCCTCGACTTTTTCCTTTCACAAGTTGGAAGCTCATCTGGGTAGAATATTGCCCTGAGGGTACCCCTTCCTTTATGCCAGTGTAAATCAGGCCTCTCCTTAAACTCCTTATCTCTTTCAGCATAAGCATTAAATTTCTCTGTTCACTTTTTCCTCTTCAAACTGTACATTTGTATTTCTTTTTGCCCCACTTGCTCTTTTTCATTGTGGATCTGCACAAGTTATTACCTCATGACAGTCAATATTTGTCTGCCTTTAAAGCTTCTCCTTCAAAGAAATAAGTGCATTACTTTTTAATTTAGCCTTAGGCAAGATCTCTTAAAATGGGGATAGAAAGCATCCACATCCTAGAAGATGACAAGCTAAAATATCACCAGAAAGGGCTCCAGCTTCTAATATTGCTCCCGTTAGAAACCTGTTAAGTTGGGTCTCTAGCATTCATTACTGTCTTCCAGTCTCCCACCGTGATGGCACATTATGCTTTGCTTATAATGTTCAGGTGTTTTTCTAGTCCGAAGTCTCAAACTCTTCCATGTTTCTCCACAAACCAGGATTTTTGTTTCAAGTGAAACAGGGATCTGCTTTCACTCTTCCATGTGTAGGCATCCACTATTCTCAGCACCACTGAGGAGCCATTGAAGAAGTTGCTGTTTTCCCAAGAAATGATTTTGGCATTTTCAAATACCAGATTTGTATCTGTGTAAGTTTACATCTGGGTCATCTATTATATTCTTTGATTTTTGCATCAATATGGATGTGAGTACCATGCTGTTTCTATGACAGTGGCTTTGTAGTGTAATGTGACATCAATCACTGTGATACATCTAGCCTTGTTCATTTTGCTCAGTATTGTGTTGGCTATTTGGTGTCTTTTGTGCTCCCAAATGCACTTCAGGCTTGTCTCTTTGTATTTCTGTGAGGAATTTGAATGTTGAAGTGAGCAGATTGACTTTTTGTGTCACTGTTGACAATATAAACATATTTACTGCATCGGTTCTGTTACCATGTCTTCTCCAATTATTTCTTTGCTATTTTAAACTTTTCACTGTGGTTATTCTTCTCTTTGTTGGTATATTTTCCCTATGTATTTTATTTATTTTTAAACTATTTCAAAAGGGACTGTTTTCTTGACTTCTTATCATGATCATTTTTGGTACATAGAGACACATGGGTCTTTGTATGTCAATTTTGTATCCACTTGCTTTGCTAAAATTATCAGTTATAAGAGTTTTCTGGTGGGATCTTTAGGATCTCTTATGTATGCTATCATATTGTATGCAAATGAGGATACTTTGGGTTTTCTTTTCTTCCTGTGTGTAGCTGTTTTATTTCTTTCTCCTATTGCTCTAGCTGGCTTGTTTGTTTGTTTCGTTTGTTTTGTGGTTGACTAAGAGCAGAGCAAGAAGGCATTTTTGCCTTGCTCTTGAATTTAATTCCAATGTTTTGAGTTTCACCACTCAGTATGACACTGGATTTAGGTTTGTCACGTGTGGTCCTCGTTATAAAGAGGAAGCTCCTACTCCTAGTTCTTTGCTCATGAAAGGATGTTTGGATTGTCCTTTGTATGTGGAGATAATTGTGTGATTTCTATCCTTAAGTCCATTAAAGTGACATGTTATTGTATAGTCAGGATTATTTAGAGGACAGTATGGCTAAAATAAATCTATATCTATTGAAAGATTTATCAGAGTGGCTTACAGGCTGTGACCTAGTTATTCCTATAATGGCCATCTCGAATAACAATTCCAACAATACAGTAGTTGTTCATTCAGTCTGTGAGTCTGGATGTCTCAGCTCCTCTTCAGTATTCACTGGAATCCAAAGGAAGCAGGCTCTAATATCATTTAAGGAATGCCTTATAGGCAAGATAGATGAACTTTCCAGACAAAACAAAGATAAGCAGGGAAAGGCTAAACACTTCCTTCTACCATATTCTTTTATATAGGCTGTCACTAGAAAATGTGGGTCTTCTAACTGCTATGGATCCAATCAAGAAAAATTCTTCACAGGTGATCACCTATTGGGGTCTTAGTTGATTTCAGATGTAGTCAAGTTGATAACCAAGATTAGCTGTCACAATTACATTTATTAACTTACATACATTGAATCATATTTGAATTCCTGGAGTAAAGCTTACTTGGTCAGGCTGAATGATATTTTTGGTAGGTAATTGAATTTGGTTAGCAAATATATTTTTTACATTTATTTTATTTTGAGTACTTCATGCATTAGTGCTATATTTACATCATTTCCAATATACTGTCTGCCCCCTCCAGCTTCTTCTATGTCCCTTTTCCACTTCCTCTCAAATTCATGATGTCTTCATCTTTAAGTTTTATTGTTTTACATATAATATTTATAATATATGCATGCATATAACATTCTGTGTCCATTTAGTATTGCTTGTCTACATCTCTTGGAAATTCCTTATCTACAACTCAAAGGGGAGCATTCTTATGCCTGGCAGTGAAGTTTTTGTTAGTCTATGTCACTTGTGGGGGAACATTATCACCCCAAGTAGCTTAACTTTGTTTAAATTATATAATGTTTCCCCATGGCTTTTTCAATCTTCCTTCATTTTCTTTATTTTCCCCTCCCTTCCCCTATCTTTCTACTGTCCTCCCTCCTTCATCCTGAGGTGAACCCCTTCCCATTTTCCTCTTTCCCTTTTCATAGTAACTGTGCCTTACTATATTGTCTAGGTTTCCTTCTACCCCTACACATGGCCCCTTTGTACTGTCCTGCTTTCTGTGTTTACTTCCTGTTAGCAAATATTTCACCGAGAACTTTTACATTCATATTTGCCAGTGGCCAGCCCCAGCAGGTCTTCTTTCTTATTCTGATTCTTCTTGAGGCAATGGAAGGGGAAGAGTTTTAGTGGGGGTAAGACTTAGTCTTATGAAAAATTAGAGTTGATGTATAATAAAAAAAATGTTTTCCTATCTCAATTCTAAGTCATCTTGCTTCAGTAGCTGACCTGCCTTCTGAGTTCCTCTGAGGTGAGAAACTGTTTAGTATCTCAACCTAAAACAGGAGATTAAGTAAAGTAGCCTTGTTATATCTCTGAAGGAATTGCACAGCACTAACTTTTAGCCTGCTAGATGAAGTTGCAGGAAGAAAAAAAGGACACTTTGAAAAGTGATTTTAGTGTTTATTTCTAAGTTGTAAAAGTTTCCTATGAAAGCTCTCATAGAAAAAGGGCTTCTAAGCCCTTTTTCTATGAGAGCTTTCATAGGAAACTTTTACAAAAAAAGGGGGGGGGATAAGAGGTTTAAGAAAAAGGGGATAATAAGCAGGGTCTAAGAAAAGCTGGTGAGGAGAATGTTAAGAAAGGGGGGATAAGAAAAGAGAGTTCCCTCTTCTCTTTGTCCTCATCACTTATACATCTTTCAGAATATGTGATCACATGGTAAAAAGTTCATCACAAGTTTACACATAAATTCAAATCATAAATTGAATACGTTTACAACAAAGAATGTTTACACGCATATCCATTAGGAGTAATTATCTGGCTAAACATTCATTACCTGTCACAGTTCCACAGGTTCATGGAGAGTTAAAAACCATAACTAAGGTATTAGTGAAGTTTTGTACAGATAAACCCAGTCAGTATTTTATCTTCTGTCCTAGAACCTATAGTAAATCATTAGTTTCCTTTTTATGACCATTGGTTAATTGTTTTACCTCTTGGATTATGCTCTAAGTTGCAGAATGCCTGCTTACTATCTCAGAAGCAATTAACTCATGACACTAAAGACTGGCAGAGTTCTCATTGCAGTTTTGACTATCAGAAAGTATTTAATAGCTGTGTTATTAAAAGAACTTAATAATTACTATAAATCTAGGAATTCTTATAGGATCATCATTAAGGATTAAGAAATCATCTACTTGTCTATGTAGCATCACTATGAGACAGTACATCTTCATTTTTCTGCAGAGATCTGCTCAAAGGGGTGGGCTAATATCTATGATTGTTATATATGTATTTAATGATACCAGGAAAGGCATATTAATAGCAGGAATCTTTCCTAAAATGAATTTATCCTGGTTCATTCCTATCAGAGCTCTATAGTAGATTCTTAAACCAAGGCAGAGTCATCTCAGGAAGATCACCTGCTCGTTATTAGCTTGTACTATGATGGCTCCTGACACATATTCACCAAGAGACTGTAATTTTTTTGTGTCCTTAAATGATACAGATATAAGAGGAAAAATAGTTTACTGCAGTTCTTTCCCTTTATAGCTTACAGAATAATTTTGGAAACATTGATATTATTTTTTTCATTAAAGTTTGGTAGAATTCAGCAGTAACTCTATTGGACTTGGACTTTTAAAGTTTGGAAACCTTTTGTTACTGTTTCAGCTTCATTGTTTAATATAGGTTTATGCTGGGATACAGTGGATAGAGTGTGATACTTCACACAAGTACACAACAGTGATCAGAGGGTGATTGACATATCCATTACCCCAGGCACATATCACTTCTTTGCACTGGAGATATAAAAGCCCCCTTTCTAACTGTTTTAATTGTGGTAAACTTGGTTGTCTCTTGTGCTCTAGAATATAAGAAGTTGTTGCTCAAGTCCAACTTTACCCCGTGCCTGTCATCTGTGCTTCTGTGCCCACACCTTCCCAGAAATTCTGGTTCCTAGTATTTCATTCTCTATTTCTTTGCAAGAAACTTTATGTATTGTTAACTATTTACGTATGTATAAATGTCTTCATTTGAGTTTTTTGACTTATTTATCTTTATGTATTTTGTGGTTTCTCTGAGGATAATGATAATGTTATTTATAACACTTAACTATCCATAGTCTGTTTATTGTTATTTCTCCTTTTTAAGAAAAAATCTTAAGCCTTAAAGCAGTTTAAGTTATTTTATATCCCTCTTCTAGGTCTCAGGTATTGTCCACTTTCAGACCTCAAAAATGTCAGAATTCAGTGATATACACTTTAGATATCTCAAAAAGAGAAATTAGTGTAATATGAACAGTGAATCAGGGGAATGCAGACTCTTTATATAGATAATATAAAGAGACTAAAGCCAAAAGTGTGATTTCAGCCCTTTCAGATGTATTTCTAGAAATTACTTTGCTGGATGATGTGATAGTTCTATGAAGTAGAAGTTTCTGGTTATGTCATGTGAAACAGACTCACGTGGTGCTTACTGAGGCAGAGTCACATGGTGTTTTGCTGAGCAAGACCTGTGGCAGGACATGTAAAGTTCAGAGAGTATATAAATAGGACTCAATGGATAGTGACGGGGTGCTTGCATATGATGTTAGCCTGGCAACGCTTCATTGGTCTCTTGTCTTTGCTGATCATCACTTCATTGAGAGAGGCATGGCAGAGAACTTCTCCTGGTGTCCCAGCTGGTTCTGGTCAGTCTCCGACTCATGAGGATTCAGTGGAAGCTTGGATGTTTCTGCTGCATCATGCTACCACTGACGATTCATATCTGGTATTCTAACACTACTTAAGTGGACTGCTCGTATCCTGACAAACAGAGATTGGAATTGCTTGAAAGAACTATTTCTAAACAGGTCCACATCCCCTTGTCCTATGTAGTATCTTTTCTCCCCCACCTTTGGATGGTGGGCTAGAAGGACGGTCAAAGCATTTGAGAGCCCTTATTAAAAGTAGGGTTTTAAAAAAATCTAAGCCTACAGCTCTATGTTTTACTTTCTGAGAAACACTCATGTTGTCTATAGCAGCTACACCATGTTACATTCTCAACAACAGTGTGCAAGGGTCCCAGCTTTGCCATAGCCTTGCTGTTTGTGATGTGATTTACCACTGTAATTTAGCCTTGCATTTTCTAATTGCTAATCTGTAATGAACACCTCTTTGTACAACTGTTGGCTGTTCACATGTTTTCTTACAAGAGGTTTCTTTCTATGACTTTTAGCATTTAAAACTAGACTGCTGTTTAGTGCTTTGTATTAGAGTTCCTTGTATATACTTGACATCATTCTCTCTTAAGACAGGCAGCTTGAAAATACTTTTCTTATTGCATATACTTTTTCTTCTGTGGTTTGGAGGCTATCTTAGTTAGGGTTTCATTGCTGTAAAGAGACACTGTGACCAAGGCAACTCTTATAAAGGCAAACGTTCAGTTGGGGTTGGTTTACAGTTTCAGAGGTTTAGTCCATTATCATTATGGTGGGAAGCATGGCAGTCTGCAGGCAGACATGGTGCTGGAGGAGCCAAGAATTCTACATCTTGATATTGGCAGCCAGAAGGAGAGTGTTTTCTGCAAGCAGCCGGGAAAGGACTGCCATCCCGCACTGGGCAAAGCCTGAGCATAGGAGACCTCAAAGCTCACTTACACAGTGACACACTTCCTCCAACAAGGCTCTTACATTTTATGCAACTGTACTTGCCTAGTTTTGCTGTTCTTGCTTGTGCTTTTGGCACAAAAGTCATTTCCAAGATCAATGCAGTGAAGCTTTTCTTTTATATCTTCTTCAGTAGTTTTAGAGTTGTGGGTCTTAGGTTCAAGTCTAATTCATTTTGAGCCTTTATCTTCATGATACAATAGCAGGGTCCTGTGCTTCATCATCTAAAGTGTAGCCAAGAAATAGAAGCAATCTGAACAAGCTGAAAGTCCATTGACAAATGAATGAACAGAATG
The DNA here is from genome assembly GCA_028551405.1 of Uromys caudimaculatus. Classification (NCBI taxonomy): domain Eukaryota; kingdom Metazoa; phylum Chordata; class Mammalia; order Rodentia; family Muridae; genus Uromys; species Uromys caudimaculatus. The sequence goes on along the minus strand of CM052708.1, from coordinate 62,008,280 downwards.
TGGCATGCTGACAATGGGGTGCTATTTAGCCTTGAGAATGAAGGGCATTCTGGTATTTGTGATGAAGTGGATGAAAATAGATGACATTATAGTAAACGAAATAAGTCAGTCACAGAAGGGCAAATACTGAATCCATTGGCATGAATATCTAAAAATAGTCAAATGGACACAAAATACAATGGCATTTTCCAGGGAGTAGAATAGAGGATTTATCATCCAGTGGTTGCAGCATTTCAGTCATGCAAGAGTCAGCTTTAGAGAGTGCACAGCCAAGAGCAAAGTCAACAAAATACCAATGTGAGCTCAAGCCCTAAGAGGACAGACTGCATGTGAGATGTTTAGAAATAGCAGTAAGTGCCCAGAGGAGGAGCTGCGACGGTGGGCTCAGGGTGTGCATGCACGCCCAAACGCATCACATTGTGTATTAAATATGGGCAGCTTACATATAGCATTTTATCCTAATATGCCTGCTTTAAAAAGAGAAGATCTGTACCTTGTGTTTGCTGTAAATTTACTGTTTCTGCCACCCTCCCTTCCTTTTTGAGGTTTCAATATTCTTGGAGAGTCTCTTTCCCTCCAGCATGAGGACATGCCTTCTTGATTTTTTCTTTTAATTGTGATATTCAGTTTATCTTTTATAGTTAGGATAGAAGACAATGGGTTATACTATGTATATTATGGCATTTTCAAATACACACATCACTGTATTTTGTTCTTATTCCCACTCTCCCTCCGCTGCCTTCCCCCACCCCCGCCTACTCTTGCTGTCTCCTTCCTCACCCCTGAGAATCATTATACTAAGAATAAGCCAAATTCACAAAGATAAACACTCTGGGTTTTTCCTCATATGGAGAATAAATGTATGTGCTTATGAATATATGTGTGTGCATGCATGTATGTGTGTGAGAGAGGGGGAGGGTAGGCAGGACCATGTCAGGGGAGGAAGAAATCACAGGGAGGAAGGAGGAAGAAAAAGACATAGTAGACCGTTTGTGACACAAAAAAAATGGCTGTTTTTTTTTTAGATGTCTGAGAATTAATTCTTACCATTTGTTTCTATTTCAAGATGTTCCTATCTTACTACAGTTTCTGTAGGATATTTTCATTTGTCTTTAGAAGTCAGGATTGACATTCTTCAAGGAGCCTTTTAAATATATGGGATGTGGCTTTGTCTACTGCAGGAACTACAGTAGGGTACCATGAGGACTTTTGATTTTACTCTGGGAAAAACAGGACACCACTGCAAGGATCTGAGCCCAGTAGGACACCATCTTGTGTTAAGGAACCTCACTGGTTGTTGTGTTCAGAGTAGACTGGAGTAGAACATGCAGCAAGGTATTTAAGAAGTCCATCACAGCTTAGACAGGAGGTAGCAGTGGCTAGTGGGCAGACCAATTTTAAAAGTAGGGTTAAATTGATTTCTTAATGAATTATATGTGAGAGGTGAGTGCAAAATCTTTGATTGCTCATGTTGTAGCCAGAAATGCTGTTGTTAGTACAGTTAAAACACAAATGTTGGTGATCTAGGGAGCATTTGGATATCTGGGGGGAAATTGGGAGATAGGGTTTGGTCACGCTATACTGTAGTCCTGAATGCAGTGTCTCTACAGTGCAGTGCCTCCACGCAGAAGGTCATCTACCTGAGGATCTCACTTAAATTAATTCCGACATGATGCCATAGTAAAATGACAAATATGTTAAATTTTTGTTTCTTTTTAGGAGTTAAACATTCTCTACATTTTTGCTCCTCTTCTTTGCTCATTTTCATTACTAGTGACCTTGCTATGAATCATTCTTGGTGTGCCCTCGAGCACAGAAAGTCTCAGGAGGTTTGCGCTCAGCTCCCCCTGCAGCCTCGGGCACTGTGCCTCTGAGCGCACAGAAGTACTTGGCTGAGTCGCTCCAATGGGCTGGGGATTTCTTCAGGTTGAAAGAAGAGTTACTCTTCCTAAACTCAGCCTCAAAGCCGTTGGTGCCTTTAACAACGGTGTCTCCTGTGATGTATTTGAGGAGAAGCTGGAGGCTCTGGCCAGGATACTGGACATACCAGAAGAGGTAAGGTGTTGCGCCATATGAATAGCTGCATCTGAGCTCTAGTGAGGCTCCTTCAGAGATGGTGACGTGAGCATCAGGCTGGTCCACGGACTGAGCATGGTTTCCTCCTGTAATACCAATGTAGTATCAGTGAGACCAGCATAGACCTACCTGTAACGATACTATGTCCCTTGTGAAGAGTCTGACTAGAAACATGTTCCGTCTGTGGAAACAAAAGCAAGGACTGAAATAATACTTACTCAGTGAGAAGAACGTGCTGAGCAGCAGAATGGTCACTGGGAACATGGCTAGGCAGTGAGAAGGCTGAGAGATGTATTCAGGGAAATCTCCCTGTGGACAAGGCTTGGAAACTATTAACTGAGAGACGCTCCCTTAGCAATGATTGCTCTGCAGCCCTTTCTACTTACAGCTGCACTTCTGAGAGCTGCCAGGTAAAAGGGCTCTCTGGAGTGACAGGTTTTTTTCTGTACAGACATTCAGTCTATGCAACATTGCCTCCTGGTGGTCAAAGGTGGAAAAATTACGCCTTAAAATTTTTTTGTTGGGTCTATTAAAGCAATAAAATCTGGTGAGGATGCGTCTTAAGCCGATGATTTAATTTTATGAATTAAGTAGTACCATTTAATCTTATGATCTAGAAAATTATACCGTCCTCCTTTTATAAACTAGGAAGCTGAAGAATGGAAGAAAGTGTGTGTCACAGCAAGTGACAAGCCTGGAGTTTCTCTCATTACTATGACAAGAAGGCCCATCAATAACGACTAATGACTATGCACATTTATCCCAACAGCTTTTTACAGTGTCCACTGTCCTTACATAATGAATGGGAAAGCAAGCCTTTATAGAGCTAACTAGGTTTCACAGATCACCAGCTTGTCTGCTCCTCTGAAGACCCAACAGTCTGAAGGCCTCCCGGGAGTTCTGATGTACTTGTTTTTTATTGTACATCTTATAAGTGAGCAAAAAGAAAGAGATGTAAACAGCGATGCTAGCCTTGTGGAGAGAGTGGGAGAACCCCTCTGCACAGGAGGAGGAGCATGCTGATGGAGCCAACAAAGGAGATACGATCAGTGAAGTCTGTGAAAGTCCTAAGTAAATTCTACTTGGGTGTTTTAAACAGCAGTTGGATGGGGAGGTCCTGACATGTGTCTCCAAACAAAGATCGTTGGGAGTACAGGACCACTAGGACCAGAGTTACGGATGAGCACAGAAGAAAATGACAGCCAGAGGATGAAAGCATATCATTGCCTTTAGTTAAAAGATACCCTGATGATTGCTAAGAAAATAATAAAGAAAGAAAAAAATAAATGTTGAAAGACCACAAAACATCAGACAAATCTGTTTAGATTTGAGGACAATCCAAACTAGACCCTAAAGATACTGAATTTTTTTCTCAAAAGTGATTTTTTTTGGAGGGGGGGCAGGTGCTTTGGGGAATGGAATGATTTCTTTTCCTGGCTTTAGAAGCAATTCTTTGACCTATCAGTCTCATTTGTAGAGCTATTTAGATCTCAACTTGGCATATTGGTACCCCACAATCCGGGTACCAACTTGTCTTAGTTAGGATTTCTATTGCTGCAATGAAACACCAACTCCACAAAGCAAGGAGGTGAGGAAAGAGTTAATGTAGTCCAATCAAGGAAAGAAGCCAGAACTCAAACAGGACAGGAACCTGGAGGCAGGAGCTGATGCAGAGGCCAAGGAGGGGGTACTGCTTACTGCCTTGCTCTCTGTGGCTTGATTAGCCTCTTTCTTATAGAACCCAGATCCTCCATCCCAGGAGTGGAACCACCCACAACGGGCTGAACCCTTCCCCATCAGCCACTAATGAAGAAAATGCCCTATAGGCTAGCTGCAGCCCAGTCACATAGAGGCACCTTTAACTGAGGTTCCCTCCTCTCAGATGACACCAGTCCATGTCAAGTTGACATAAAACTATCCAGCAGCATTTCTAAGGCTATGACCAATTCTATGGAAATGGTTTACAACTTGGACTTTTCCATCCCACCATGGAAGAGCCCCCTCCCCCAGCGTTATTTGACCTGTACAGTGAATCTGTGCTTACATTCTAATTTTTAAGGACAACAGTCTTATAAATTCCAAAGTGTTGCATAAGTGAACAGATCAGGAAACATCTTTGGGGATCTGAAAATGCATGGCGTAAGAGCTCCTTCCCATGTCCAGACCAATTAATACAAACATTCAAACTCGTTCCATCGCCGTTAGGTGGGCTTGGGGAAGGTAGCTGCAGCCGGAAAAATAGAGAGGAGATGACATCTGAAGTTCTTCTTGGGGCACTTCCCAGGATTCTGAACCCCTTGTTTTAAAAGGGCATCCTTTTCTGTGGCCTCTTTAATGGTAACTAAGTCATGGGTGATCATTTTATTGTTAGGTACTGTGCTACACTGATGGAGAAGTGGTTTTGCAGAACTGGTGGGTTTTGTTTTGTTTTTGTTTTTGGAAAGACTCTTATACACTTTTCTATTTTGAACACGTTTTAAAGTATCTAATTTTCAAGTCTTTCATGGTGGCATTGGGCTAAGATCTTAAACTTCTGGAAAACCACTACTGGATAGCCTTTATTTCAAATATGTGTATCGTAATTTCTCAAACGTATTGATTTAGGGGTAATTGAAATTCTGTATATGTATAGAAAAACTAGTAGCCAAAGTTTGGGAAATACAGCTGTTAAACTCTTCTATGCCTTTGTGAATCTCTGCATAGATTTCCACTGCCATGAGAGACAGTTGTACTGATTCTAGGTTGGCAGTGTGAGACTTCCACGCTCTCTCCCTCACAGTTTTCATGGATGGAGAAGCTGCACCAGAACCTTTAGGGCAAGTTTGGGGATAGGACCCAGTACTTGGATCACTGTAGCATATAGCAGAAACAGGTTCCCACAGCTATAGTTTAGGTAGCCCTCATGTGCACAGAATTGACTTTCCTTGTTTCTCCAAATTGGCTTGCCAGTTAGTTCTGTTGCTTTATTTCATCCATCTTGTCTGGTGGAAAGGGCTTCCCTGGACCTCTGATTGCTTTCCTAAGATTTAGAGTGCTTGAAGAATTGCAGTGTACTCTAGAATCCTAATATATGTCAAGTTGTTGTGGGGGACATGGTTTTAGTCAGTAGAAAGTCTTTATTAGCTGGCCAGTGACTGCAATGGACACTCAGGATGAAGTGCAGCACCAAGCCTTTCTTGGGGTGAGCTTTTGAGCACAAATCCATATCCTGGGTTGATGTTAACAAGGACAGTTAGTTAGCCAGAAGCAGAACTACAAAAGGGAAAAAGCAAAGTTAGTACATTTAGAGACTTCCAAAACTATGGGCATTGATGGATTAGGTCTTTGTTTTCATTTTGGCAGGTGGTACTGTCTGCATGCTAAGTCTTATGGCCTGAATGGTACTTACATCATGGAGTTAGCTGTGCTAAGGTCTGGGGGTTTCTTAAGGTCTGGTACCTGTTACAAAGTGTGTATTATACAATGTTCCCTGCAGTCGCTTGCTTATCTCTATCAGTTACTCTTGCTCTTGTTCATCAGGATATTTCTTAAATACAAAAAGTGAAGAACAATAGACATAAGTTAGCAACAGAGAAGGGGGAAGGAGAAAGGAAGTAATGGAATGAGGGGGAGGGTGGGGGAGAGATGGGGTGAAGAGGGAGTAAACAAGCTCAAACATCCTCTCTGCCTTGTGTAATCATGCCGAGACGTATCTACAAGACATCCACTACTTTCCACCTCCAGTAACCCATGTAACAGGGCATTATATTATCAGCCAGCCAGTCCTTCTGAGCCCTCCTACATTACAGCAAGGGAAGGCTGCATTTTCCCCAGACAGTTCCTAGTACACCAGGTTTCAAAACAATTTAAACTATGAACACTAGAGGGCAGCAAAGCCAGCGTAAAGTCACAAAAGTTAATTGGCCTTCAGGTTGACAATCCTTCAGGAAAGAGCCACTCCATTTTCCCTAGGGAGGAGTTTGCTACAGCCGGATTCCCGCAGCAGGAAAACAGATAAAAATTTCACATTAGAGTAAAATTACACCGAGACAAGGATCACAAACCCTGATCAGGAACGGTGCTCCTAATCTTCCCCCTTAGGTTTTTTGCACTTCATAGCACAGGAACGCAGGCTGGACACCGCACTCAGCTCTGGTAACAGGTGAGTTCGTTTTTGTTTTGTTTTAACTCTGTTGATATTTGCAGTTTGTACTTAGGTTTGGAATCGTTTTCTCCACGTCCCTTTAAAGACCATTTGAAACAGTTATGGCGCCATCACGGAGGATCCAGACACATGCTCTTTTACAGAAAGAAGTCATTGGTTTCTCTTAACTCCTATGTCATTTCCTCATGACTCAGGGTGCTGACTGCAGTAGTGAGGAGACCAATCAGAAGTTTGTTTTCATTTGTCTAATGGGTAATGATACTAAATGCCTCGAGTAACTGGATAATCATATTTCTGAAATAGCTGTTTTGATATTTTCATTGACTGTATTGACTCAAGCAAGTTTTTTCATACGTTGTGTTTTTTCAGTCTTTTTCCAAAACTTATGCATTGTAAATGTCATTTTCCAGATTATCCTTTGACTTTTTATCTTTCCTTTTTGTGGTACTCACAATTTCCACCTTCTTTTTAAATAATAGATTTTATTTATTGAATTTGTTTTTTAAAAATATTTGTTTATGTATATGAATGCTGAGTGTTTGTCTGCATGTTTGTATGTGTGCCACGTGCATGCCTGGTGCCCACAGAGGCCATAAGAGGGCATTGGATCTCCTGAGACTGGAGTTATGGAAGATTATTAGCCACCATGTGGGTGCTGCCAAACAAACTTGGGTCTTCTGCAAGAGTAGCAAGTTCTCTTAACTGTTAAGTCATCTCTCTAGTCCCAACTTCCCCCTTCTTAGTTGTAATTTTTAAAAATAAATACAACTAAAGACATGTTTATATAAAGCATGTTTGAAAGTTCCCTTGATTCCCTTTAAGAACTATTAGAATGGTTTCTCCCAAATAACTTCTATTGCTTCACACAATAAGTCTTTCTTAAGGACATTTCCCAGAACACATAATGACTTTCCCTGGCTATTAACAAGTATACTTTTGGGGGAGGGAGGAGGGAGGAGGGAGGAGGGAGGAGCATTACTTGGAAGAACTACACCTAACCGAATACTGAAGACTGGATTTTCCTTCATGTCTGTCACACTTTTTGATTAAATACAGTGGCCAGCTTGAGGCACTCCTCACCAAATCTATGATCTCCTGAGCAAGGACACTCTTCTATTAAAAAATAAATCCAGTGCTGGAGTGACTATGGACTTCAGTGAAGAGAAGGAAAAGCTAGGTGTAAAACCCAGCTATAGACATTTGAGTATTCATAGAAACAAAGACCATGATTATGAAACTGCTTCTGAATTAAACTCAGTGCAAGTGGATTTATGGGTATACTAAGCCTGTTTTCCTAACCTTCCACTAATTTGCATGTCTTAACATAAGATGTGCTACTGAGAGTTAACATTGTATCTTACTAGATTTCAGTAGCGGAGCCACAGAGCATCCCCGGAAATGTGACTTTGCTAGAAGACTAAGTATCATCCATAGAATATACTTTAAGCTTCCTCTTTGGGGAGAAACATGATGTAAACAAGAAGCCCAGTGTTTCTATTTTCTTCATTTGAACTATAAGTGTTATTGAGGGAGGTGTATAACATGCCCAGTTGACAAGTGAGCACTGTGTGATTTGCATTGTCTCAACCATCTGGCCATACTACCCTGAAGTTGCTCCCTTACATGTTAGGACTGGCCATGAAAGAAACTGTGCAGGCTAGAAGGTGGGTGTGGGGCAGCAGCCATCTCAGGTTGTCTCTGCAGGTTGGCCTGGGGTTCAGGTACTTCTGTATGTAGTTATCAACTCATCAGCTTCTATTTATTTATTTATTTATTTATTTATTTATTTATTTATTTATTTATTTATTTATCTTTTCATCCCTCAGAGATGGAGATGGAACTCGAGACCTTGTAGTTATCAACTCATCAGCTTCTATTTATTTATTTATTTATTTATTTATTTATTTATTTATTTATTTATTTCATCCCTCAGAGATGGAGATGGAACTCGAGACCTTGTGCATGCTAGCACTCAGCTACATGCTTAGCTCATCAGCTCTTACTGTCCCTCTGCCATGCCGCTTCTCACTATGCTGCCTACTTGAACTTCTCTCGGTCTAGCCCATGTCCACACGTACAGCGGTGCCAGGTAACTGCTTCCCAAGATCCATCCTCCAAGTTTGTCCTTGTGGACTGCAAGTGTCCTCATTCCTTCCTTGCGGGTCACAGTTCAGCCAAGGGTTTGTCATCCTCCAGCTTCCCTTCCCACATGTTAGTCCAGCTCCTCTGTAAATCTGGGCAAGGAAAATGGCTTTGCATAGAGTTCCCACTAACTCTAGGAACCACGTGACTTATAACTTTTAGAATTAATCTCTTATTCTTGTTACTCATTGTGGTCCTACATCTTTGCTTGTGCATAGTTAAAACAAAGCCTGGTGGGAAGAGGGCAAGGACGTGATTTCAACTGTTCATCCCAACACCTACTCCCAGATCTGTGCTGTGCGCATCTTTTAATGAAACCGACACTTTATTATGGGATAGTTTTTACCTTTAAAATCTTTACACACGATCTGTGTGATCTACTTATGTTTCAAGAATTCAAGACATAATGTAGTAGAGGAAAGTTACTCTTGACTACTGTTTCCAAAGAAGACAGTTTCACTTGTAAGTGTCCTCTGATCCAGACCACAGATAAAGCAGCCACGGTGTGAGGTGTGAGCTGCCATCTTGGCTGGAGTCTACAGGTGTGCATCTCAGGCAGGATCCTTCAGCAGAGGCCAGCTCAAGTGAGCTCCTGGGTTTTTATCCAGGGTTTACCATCACTTCAAATACTGTAGGAGGCCTGGAGAGCACAGAAATAGTTCACTGAGGTTTCCAGATGTAAAGCTAAGTGGTGAGGCTAATGGAGTTAGCTGATTTCTGGAAGATGGCAGAACAGAGACTGGTCTTTGCACTCTCACTAAAACAACTTTGGCAGATTAGGAAAATAAATTCTCACCTGGAAATTTGTTTGTGCCAAGAAAGGTGGTATGACTTCTGAGCAGGGTGACGACTTCTTCACAGTCCGAAAGTGTCTGAAGGGACTTGAGGTGCTTTCAAGATTCCACGGGAACAATCAGAAAACAGATGATGGTCTGGTGCAGTGAATAAAACACTGCGAAAAACAGACTGATTTAGAAATGGCAGACAAACCTAACTGAAGTCACAGTCTGCTTGCTCTTCTCTAATCCCTGTTGCCCCTGCCAGATCTGAAGCATCACTTGTCTGAAAGCAATGTCTCATTGTTAATATCACTAGTTGAATGTGAATCATCTATTCCGGAGATACACAAACACTAACACACAGCAGGCAAGAGAGCAGTGTGTGACACATGTTCCTCTGCATAATCATGTCTTCTGTGTCTCAACTCAGAGTTCTGAGTACATATGTATTACCTCAATTCTTATGCTAGGTCCCAACCAGGAAATGGATCGTCTTAGGTTCGCAGGCCACAGGATTGAACACAGACGAGAAAAGGCATAGCTCACCACAAACCGTTGCTTCTTATCTCCTTGACTTTTCCTGGTAATTAAGTCATGTAGCAACTGAAAACAGAGCTGGGAAAACCAGTAGCTTTGAGCTGAAGCTGAGGGAAACAGACAGCTAGACAGCTGGATGCTTCAGTGCTATTCTGGGTGCGTCAGTGCTATTTAGTGGAATAATTTGGGGAATACACTTAACTAGAATTCATCATGAATAAAGGACTCTTCTACTAATCAAGCTGCAGGTCACCAACTTAACAGAGGTTTTCATTTCGAAAAATCCAATAAGCTTTATGAAAAGTCAAAACACATAGGTCTTTGTCTTTAAAATGTCAATTATATCAAAAATAAGGACAGCACTCGGGAGGCAGAGGCAGGCAGATTTCTGAGTTCGAGGCCAGTCTGGTCTACAGAGTGAGTTCCAGGACAGTCAGGGCTACACAGAGAAACCCTGTCTCGAAAAACCAAAAAAAAAAAAAAAAAAAAATTAAGGACAGCATCTCATCTCCCTGCCTTTCTGTCCCTGGGGCCTATTTAAATTCTGCAGCTAATAAAGCAACTTCTAAAAGTTAGTCTTTTGATTGTCTGTGTTTTGTGGACGTGTAACAGGAATTAAAATATTATTATTTGAACACCCAACATTGAGTTTATTTACTAGCTATTAAAATGATGAAGACATTCAATCATGTCACCTTTGCCTGAAGAATTGTGCTTAGGAGATCATGTGCCAGGGTCGTTCTGAGATCATACTTCCTACCCCGTTGATTCCAGGTATTTGGTTATAATTCTAAAAGGCTATATTTTTAAATTTGTAAAATCACCTCAGAATGAGCACATCAAGCATACCTGTGATACAGTGCTAGAACCTGTCTCTAAAATGTGATATGTATACATATATGCATATATGCATGTATGCACCAAGAATGCTCCTGGCAGTGTGTGTGTGTGTGTGTGTGTGTGTGTGTGTGTGTGTGTGTGTGTGTGTGTGTGTTGCAAACTCTTAGTAGATATTAACACCACAAAATTGGTGCCTGAAGTTTTGTGATCTGCTCTTATTGTGTTAAATGTGTCTGGAATCTTCCATTTGATTTAATGATTTTAATGAGGGAATTACCACAAAAAGGCCAAAAGGGAAAATGAAGGGAAAGAACAGAGAAGGTGGCTGAAAGGTACTGGTTGTTTGATGCAGATTTAAACAACAAAGCACTGAGTGCCATGTGGGCTAGTTTGAATCGTTTGAAGTCTGTTCTTTGTTCTTCAGCTCCAGTGTTGAAGGCAGCCAACATCCCAGTTTACAGTTTCTGTAGTTAAACACATCCATGGAGACCTGGGGACATCATGATGGCAGTGTCCTTTTGTCAATATGGCCCTGCTTGGTGTTATTGACAGAGCTGGTGCAGGATCCCTTGTCAGTGGATAGTAGCTGCCCCTGAAATGTGATTATTTTGGGAGTGAAAGGTCAAGTTTAAGAGTGCTATAAAACCTAGATTGGAAATTTACTGCATTTTAAATCCTGCTTTGCCATTCCATGTGATGTGTT
>CM052708.1:61977393-61992988 GCA_028551405.1 Uromys caudimaculatus | reverse complement strand
TTCTGGAACTCACTATGTAGAGCAGGCTGGCCTCAAACTCACAGAGCTCCTCCTGTCACTGTCTCCCCAGTGCTGGGATTAAAGGCAAGTGAATGTCACCATGCCTGACTCCCTCTGGGTTTTTGAGTATCTTCACAGGTGACTAAGGAGAATTTTCTGTCATTCTCTTTTAGTTCCACAAGCAGTGATGTAAAGGATCTCTGCTCTAATGTAACCAGCTTCCTTCCTGCTCTCTGATTTAGGGAACTCATTTTAAGCTCAGTCTTAGCTGAATATTTTCTTCTCTCAAAACAAAACAAAAATAAACACACAAACAAATAAAAATTAAAGTGGCAATATGGAGCTGTTCCAGAGAATCAGGACAGGTCTGCCATAACCAGGGCCACAGACAGGAGCCTAGCATAGGTGTCCTCTGAGAAACTACCAGTAGCTGACTGAGACAGATGCAGATACTTCCAACCATTGAATTGAGGTCAGGAACCCTTATGGAAGAGGTCGGGGAAGGATCGAAGGAGCTGAAGGGATTGGCAACTCCATAGGAAGGCCAACAGTGTCAACTAACCCAGACCCCTGGGAGCTCTCAGACACTGAGCCACCAACCAAAGAGCATACATGGGCTGGTTTGTGGCCCCAGCACATATGTAGCAGAGGACTGCCTTGTTTGGCTCAGTGAGAGAGGATATGCTTAATCCTGTAGAGATTTATGCCCCAGGGAAGCGGTGCATGTGTGTGTGTGTGTGTGTGTGTGTGTGTGTGTGTGTGTGTGTGTGTGTGTGTGTGTGTGTGTGTGTATAATGAGCTGTGGGTGAAAAAAAAGATTGAGAGTTCAAGGTCATCCTCACTACGTAGTGAGTTCAAAGCCAGCCTGTGCTACATAAGACATTGTCTCAAGCATATGTACACTCAAAGAACCCCACCCCCACTCAAACTTCACACCCCCACACCAACAAAAACCAAACCAACCAAACCAATCTTGCTGATGTGTGTAAGACCTCTACTTCTTAGTATGAAATTCATACTTGGTGATAGGGAAAAAAAAGAAGTTGATTTAGAATCAAATCTGAGACCTGTCTTACCTGTTCCCTTAGTCGGGAGTGAAATGAATTAGTGCAGAGAGATACACTGGTTAATATTGCAAAACATATGTTGGAAATATGATGCAGAATTCTGAAACTTTGGGAGAGACTAGAGAACAGAGAACATGAGAATGTACTTGCTGGAGCATGGTGGCAGCACTGGTTCAGCTTCACACACTGCTCTGAGATCTTCTTATTCCCCATCAGGAGATGATATATCTGTTTCTTCCCTTGAGCTCCACGGGTGCTCCAGGGCAGTGACTTCCAAGCCTAGGACATAGAAATGCCACACACTTCCATCTTATTGTCGTGAGAACTACCCACTAACCTATGAGGTGGCCAAAGCTCTCCCACAGAGAGAGATTGCTCAGAGACGCCACAACTGAGCATCTAGTTGACAGCCTCATGGGATTCCTAGTCAATAGCAGAAGCAGCTGCCATATTCATGGATGAAGATGCTGCTAAGGGCCAGGTAGAGGCACGGCCACGCAATCCAAGCCATCCTGAGACAGCTAGAGACTTAGCCACCCCTCTTCCCAGTTACTATATCTGTCTCACCTCTCCAGGGAGTGGGGGGAGGTGAACAATTCCATCCACACCACTCCACATGATGACAATAAATGTCTTAGAATTATGGACTGTCTATTCATCTTGACTCGCAGTGGGAAGCAAGGGGTCCGGCCTTCGATTAAGGAGCCGCAACTAATCTCACCCTTCCGGTGTCTCAAGCTCTTCTAGATGGTACCCATTCACCCAAGCCTAAACAGCCAGCTGGTGCCCCAAGGCTTGTGAACCTGGTCCCCCAGAGATGCCAGCTGCTCTCAGCGACCGTTTCCATCCCACCCCAGTGTCTGGTGTTGTCCACAATGCACAAAGCCTGGAAACTCCAGAGCCAGCTGTGTCGTTCCCCTGGACGGCTCCCTCTTCTACCCACGGGTGTGTCTCTGCAGAGGCCTCTCACATAGCCTGGCCAGTCCATCGGACTGTAGAGGAGTGCACAGCCACTTCTGGAGTGTCTCCTGTCCCACCCAGAGCTGCAGCTCCCAGGATGGACCTGTGGGGCTTCTCTCCACTGCACCATTTGTTCCAACAGTCTTTTTGGTTTTTTCTGAGACAGGCTTTCTCCATGTAGCCCTGGAAGTCCATGAACTCCATCTGTAGACCAGGCTGGCCTTGAACTCACAGAGATCCACCTGCCTTCTGAGTTCGGGGTGAAAGGTTTGCACTACCACCACCCCTGTCTCATGTAGCCTAGGATGGCCTGGAATTTGCTACATAGCAGAGGTTGACCTTGAATTCCTGATCTTTCTGTCTCTACCTTCCAGGTGATGAGATTACAGTTGTGTGCTGGAACTACCAGTGTCCATAGATATGTTTTTTGATACTTGGATACTTTGAAACTTTCTGTAGTATAGAACTGGGCACTCAAGATCAACCATGTGAGGAGACCCAACAGTGTAGTAATTATACACACGCAGGTAGAGCCAGGCCCAGCTGGGGGCAGAAACAATCCACATTTCATTTCTAGACATAAATTCAACATCCTGAGGGAAAATGGATCTGAGTTAAAATATGAAAATTAATTAATGAAAACCTGAAAGACGGATTATTATAAGGCAACAGTCACAGAGTAAATTCAACAAATGAAACATTTCTAGATAATTAAGAAGAAACTTCTGACTGGGCAATGGGGACGCACGCCTTTAATCCCAGCTCTTGGGAGGCAGAGGCAGGTGGATTTCTGAGTTTGAGGTCAGCCTGGTCTACAGAGTGAGTTCCAGGACAGCCAGGGATACACAGAGAAACCCTGCCTTGAAAAAAAAAAGAAGAAACTTCCTTTGTGATTGATCGACATAGTCCAAAAGGCTGTGAAGACCAAAAATGAACCTTGCAAAATTTCCAGAGTGTGGTGGCTCACATCTTTAATACCAGCACCTGAGGGTTAAGGGAGGCAGAGACAGGCTGAACTCTGTGAATTTGAAACCAGCTTCGTCTACTTGGTGAGTTCCAGGACAGCTAGGGATAAATCCTGAGATCCTGTCTCAACAACAACCTGAATTGTCTGGCAAAGACAAAAGAAAGGCACCAAAGAACAAGAGTTTGGTGCTAGCTAGTTAGAGGTTATGTAATTAAAAGCACATGGAGGGACTGACCATCAAACACAGAAAGCAATCTTTGAAATACAGTGTAATGCTAATAAAACTGAGAGATGACACAGTATGAGCACACTTCCTATAATTGGTAGTGTCCAGGTGAGACAGGTCCTGTTAGGAGCAATATCCTATCATTGTCAGGGCTGGTAGCCCTTCAGAAGATTATAATGTGCCTTTTTGTTTTAATTAAGACACACTGGAGGCACATACAAGGAAGTGGCCCAAATCAAGGAGTCACAGCAACTCATTCTTTTTAGGTGCTGTAAACTTGTTCATTATGGTATTAAGCCATCTGCCTAGAGGTTTCCATGTCTGCCTCTTTTGACCCTGGGATTATGGCCTTGAACTGAGCGTATCCCGGAACTCACCTGCTCTTACAGTGCTGAGGAGACTTTACTACTGAAGATGCCTATTCGGTGGTTCCTGAATAAAAGCACCCTGTTTCCTCTGGAGAAAACAGGACTTAGGAAGTGACCTGCTGCTTTCTCCATCCTCGCTCTAACCCCCACCCCCACCTCTGGTTGTGTTTTTTGGTCTTCATTCACCAAGACTTGAACCTACAGCATTTGTTCAAGTAACCACTTCCCTACCAGGAAACAGAATATCAGCAGCAGTGTGGCCGCATCCTCCCATCAATTGTGTCTCTTCCTGGTTCTACTTCTTCCATCTCATCATGGTCATCTTAAATTTTTAAGATGATTCGTTTGTCTGCTTCTGAAGGTTTATGTAAGTAAACTGATGCAATTCATCCTTAAAAATCTGCCCTTTTCGAACTGATCTAGCATAAGACCCAGCTAAACCACCCTTGGACATACACCCAGAAGATGCTCCATCCTACCACAAGGACAGTTGCTCAGCCATCTTCATAGCAGCTCTATTCATAATAGCCAGAAACTGGAAACAACCTAGAGGTCCCTCAATGGATGAATGGGTAAAGAAAATGGGGTACATTTACACAAAGGAGTATTACTTAGCTGTTAGGAAAAGATAACATCATGAAATTTGAGGGCAAATGAATGAAACTAGTAAAAATCATTCTGAGCAAGGCAACTTGGACCCAGAAAAGACAAAAATGGTCTGTACTCACCTTTAAGTGGATATTAGCTGTAAAATAAAGGTTAATCGTGCTACAAGCCAGAGACCCAGAGAGGTTAAGTAATGCACAGGGCTCTAGGGAGGACACATGCATCCTCCAGAGAAGAGGATAGAGAAGAGATTTTGGGGGTGGACTGGGAAAGTAGGGATCAGATGGTGGGGCAGGGCAGAGGGAGAGAAGACTGTGGAATGGGTGACTTAGGGGACCATGTGTAAACCTAGTGCAGTGGAAACTCCCTGGAACCTAGGAGGGTGAACCTAGAAAGGACTCCTAGCAATGGAGGATATGGAGCCTGTACAGACCATCATCAGTAACCTGGCAAGGCTCCTCAGGAGCTTCCAACCCATCCCCAAAACCTTCCACTCACAGTTGTCCTACCTGCTGGAGCAATGGTGGCTTAGAGCTGGTGGGAGCAGCCAAGAAGTGTCTGGTCTTACTTGAGGTCCAAGCCACAAGAGGGACTCATGTCCTACACATCCTGGTTTGCCAGGAACCAGAAGCTGGATGGTTCAGAGACCAAGGATAGAACCAAACAATACTGACCAAAACAAACAAAACAAAACAAAAAAACCCAACAAAACCCCAAAAACAAACAAACAAACAAACAAACAAAACAAAACTCAACAAAACAGACCAAAAAACCAAAACACCAAAGGAAGCCAACAACAAAAAATCAAACCAAACTAAAACAAAAAGCAAATGAAATGATTCCTAATGATATTCTGCTATACTTATAGATTGGTGCCTAACCCAATTGTCACTGCACAGACAGGGGTCCTCCAGCAACTCATGGAAACCTATGCAGAGACCCACAACCAAACATTAGGGGGAGCTTGGGAAACCTTATGGAAGGTGGGGTAGAAGGAATGTAGGAGCCAGAGGGGTAGAGGACACCAGAACATGGCCCACAGAATCAATTGAGCAAGGCTTAGAGACTGAAGCACAAATCCCAGAGCCTGCCTGGTCTGTGCTAGGTCCTCTGCTTATACGCTGTGGCTGGTTAGCTTGGAGTGTTTGTTGCAGAGGGGGTACCTCTGACTCTTTTGCCTGCTCTTGGGACCCTTTTCCTCCTACTGGATTGCCTTGTTCAGCTTTAATATGAGGTATGTGCCTAGTCTTATTGTGTTGTATTATGCTGTCTTCAGATGAGAGGAGGTGTGTGTCAGGGGGCTGAGAGCGGTGGAGGGAGTTGAGACTGTGGTTGGGATATATTGTATGAGAAAAGAATAAACTAAAAAAAATCTGCAAGCTGGGTGTGGTGGCACATGCCTGTAATACCTCATTTCAGAGGCAGAGACAGGTGAACTCTGAGTTCACGGTCAGCATAGTCTACAAAGCAAGTTCCAGGACAGCCAGAGCTACACAGAGAAACTCTGCCTCAAAACAAACAAACAAACAAAATCAAACAAACAAAAATCTGTCCTTTCCTATACTTGACATTTTGATTGTGAGATTCACCTGTTTTGTGACTGGTCACTGTTTGTTGCTGCTGGTACCCTGTTGGTGGACCTTGTCACAGTTTTAATTATTCATTGTGCTGTTGATGGACCTTGAGCTGTTCCACAGGACGTGGTATTGCTCTTACTCATGCCTTCTCATCACCCAGTGCCGATATCTGGGTGTGTTCCTGGTGTGGAATTGATGTATGAGCATTGTGCATCTTTATAAGGAAGTAAGGCACTGACTGCCAGGCAGCCAGCTGGCTCTAAAACTTGTATCATTTTGGAAGCTAGGTCTTTGTGCTTCCTACCTATTCAGGTAATATTTAGTTTCTTCTCAGATCTCTGACCACGTTGAAAACTAGTTATAGTCTCATAATTGAACTTAAGTTGTTTAGCATTAAAGAAGAAGTTCCAGATTTGAAAGGATGGATTTCAGATGGTAATGCGAGCTGAAGTCAGTATAATTCAAGGAGGGAACTGTAAACTCTTCAAGTTAGGATAGATGATAGAGTGCTTTATCCAAACATGATGGACTGGCTGTTAAGTGTATTTCAGACCTTATAATTTACATAGTTGTTATAGTTGTGCTCAATTTATATCTGAGAGAAAGAGCCTCTTTAGTTGGACACCAAGGGGGAAATGTCGTGGGTTGCCCTGATGCTGTTTGTATGCTGATGTCAATCCTGTTTCCTTGAAAGGGACAGCCCCAACAGACGAGCAGTCAATCACATACTCAGGTGATCTCATGGGAACCTTCTTCCCATCTTAACTGGTCAATAAAAGCTAGAGCCTGTGACTGGGCAGTGAAGGGGAAGGGTGGGACGAGAGTTTTGTGGGGAGAGATGGAGAAGACAGGAAAGAGAGAGAGAGAGAGAGAGAGAGAGAGAGAGAGAGAGAGAGAGAGAGGATAGAAGAGGAAGAGCATGAGGAGGAGGAGAAAGAGGAGGAGGAGGAGGAGGAGGAAGAGGAGGAAGAGGAGGAGAAAGAAGAGGAGGAAGAGGAGGAGAAAGAAGCCATGATGGAGCAGCACCGCATGACCAGGAGAAGCCACAAGTCAAAAAAGGATCTCATACCTGGGGAATAAGTTAGCATAGCACTAGATCTGCCCAAACTAGGCACATAGCTTATAAATATAATAACTAGATTGTATGTTTTTCATATGGGCTTATTGAGGTTGGAAATTATTACAACGGTGGATAGGAGTTCTTGTTTCTCTGCCTGAAATGAACGTCGTTTTAATTTTAGCCATTCTGCGAATGTATTATGCTGTTGCTTTGGGGCTTAATTTGTGTTTTCCTGGTAATTAATGCAGTTCAATAGTCATCATGTTCATTAATAATTTAACTGTATTATTTCATTAATTTCTTGTTCAAGTCTC
The DNA here is from genome assembly GCA_028551405.1 of Uromys caudimaculatus. Classification (NCBI taxonomy): domain Eukaryota; kingdom Metazoa; phylum Chordata; class Mammalia; order Rodentia; family Muridae; genus Uromys; species Uromys caudimaculatus. Next base: position 61,985,843 of record CM052708.1, on the reverse strand, counting down.
TATATCTTGCTTTTACTGAGTGGTCTAATCTTATCTGGACTTACAGAGAGCCCCCTTCTTCAGCCTCCTGAGTGCTGGGATTTAAGGTGTATGCTGCCACGTCTGTCCACACCTGACCATCTGATCGTTCCTTATTCATAGAAATGTGTAATTTACAAATTGTGTATGTGAGTTCTTGTTCATATTTGTAGACTCAGTTCCAAGGAAAAAGCCATACCTGTGTTAAGATGGCTGATTAGAGCCTTACGAAAGAGGTGGAATAGTGCAGACTCAGAGCAGATCGTTCTGGGTTATCTTCATCTCATTCATTGCCCGTCATCCATATCTGACTGACATCCTTTGACTACAGACAAAAAAACCTCAGGGATGGATTTGTTGCAGAGCACTGGATTCCACAAGTCATATGCTCAGGATGGCATCAGAAAGCATTTGAACGCCATGGCAGATTTTTCTGCACTTTGCTGTAGCCTGTCAGTCCGCTGTCTACACCAGTGTGTTGTTAAATACCTCAGGTCATGACTGTCTCTTGTTCTATGACTATAGAAACATATGCAACCCTTGCTGTGATGGAATATTTTGTTCAGGGCAATCTGAATTCTGGGTCCCTGGGCTATGGCCACTCATATTTGGCTCAGAATAACGTCTTCCGGTGACAGCTGTGTTCTGTGTCAACATACATGTGACACAACACCCCGACCCCCTTTTGAGACAAGGTCTTACTGTGTAGTCCTGGCTGGCCTGGAATGCTTAGAGCTGCCCTTGACTCTGCCTCCTGAGTGCTGAGATTAAAGCTCCTGCCTCCACACATGGCTTAGACAGTGCACCCACTCTGTGCCTTTCCCGTCCCACTCGATGGCATCTTTTGATGACTAGAAATCTTTCTGATAGTCCAATTTATCAAATAACTTTTATTTCAAGGCACTAATTATCAATTATGGAGGGACTTTTTTAGTGGATAATCATAAAATATAGGACACTCAAGTAAATATGGACAGCAGGTAAACAGTGGGAAAAATTCATCTTTCTGATTAAACACAGGGCCATGTGCATCAGCTGTACCCCAGTCTTCTTCTGCAAACTTACAATTCTAATTACATTTGTTTATTTAGTGTGAATGTATTCATGCTCGCACACATGTGTGCATGTACCATAGTGCACGTGGGGAGGTCAAAGGACAGCTTGTGGGGTGAGTCGTCTCCTTCCACTTTGTAGGTCCCAGGAATTGAACTCAGGCTGTCAGACCTCCCTCAGGCACTTTACTCACAGGACCATCTCGATGGCTCCATAGACTTTTCTATCATTTTGAGGTGGGATCTCCTTAGTTGCTCAGGGAGGCCTTGACCTTGTGATCCTTCTGCCACAGCGTCCTGAGAAACTGGAATAACAGGCCTGTGCCATGGGGTCCAGTGGGAAAAGATACCTCACTGTTTTTCTTTCTGTGTGTTTACATGGGTGTTTACATGCAGATGTTCGTACCTTTTCTTCTTTATCCAAAGTTCAAACTTAGTAGGCCATCTTGTTTTCTCCCATTCCCTTTTAGGTCTTTCAACTATAGCCCCCATTTGTTGCTGTCTTGGAAACATTTTTGTCACAATAAGTGATAAACAGGGACGGCTGCTGCCATCTAGTGGGCAGAAGCACACACAGTGTATAGACAGGATGTCTCCTGTGACAGGAGTTTATTAGTCCCAACCCTGTGTGGATGAGAGCTGGCTTTGTGTGTGTAGAAGAAATCTCCCTGAGCTTCTACTTCCTAAAAAGTGATACAGATATCTTCTTACTGCACCATCAGGAAATTCCGCTTTGCTGTTCACCAGCTCATGACCAGGAACTGGTTTTTGTGCCCACGAATAGGAGTCAGATTTAATTCACTGGATAGCTGTCCTTTCCACTCCCCTGACGTCCAAGTGTTTACATACAAACGGCGCCCTTTCTGGACTCCACCCCAAAGTTTTTATTTCTCTCGTTGATGCCTTTACAATACCACATCATTTAACCACAATAACTTTAAATAATCTGATTCCTGATCCTATTTCAGATTGCTCTTTGCCTGCTTACCCTCACTCTCACTGGCAAGTCCATGTCTCCAGTGGCATTGGAGCCTACTTCTCTGAGATGCTAGTGTGTGCTGAAAACCAGCTGACACATCCAGCCTTGCATACTGACCAAGCACTGAGTTCTTGGACCTCATGTAGGTAGACAGCTATTGTTGACTGTCAGATCCACAGCCTGTAACCCACGTTAATAAATCACATATGTATATCTACACACACACACACACACACACACATACACACACACACACACACACACACGCGCACACACACATTTTATAAGTTCTGTTTTCTTGAGAACCATGATAAAACCATCAGCTGAAGCTAAGAATATATGAAAAACTGATACTTGGCAAGCTAATGAAAAGGTAAAATTAGCAGCAGGAGAGATGGCTCAGGGGTTAAACACACTTGCTACTCTAGAAGAATTCACTTTTATTATTTTTTTACATAATATACTTTTAATTCAAACAATTTATATAATATTGAAATATGCAATACTTTTATTTAATAAATATTATACTTTTATTCAAACAATTTATATAATGTAATATTGAAATATGTGAAAATCCAGCAAATTTCAAATCATTTTCTCATAGTCCTTGTGTTATTTTCTTACATGTTTTATTTTTTGTGTGTTGTAAATCTCAAAATACATTGATATTGTTCTTTAAATAGTCATTTTACTCCTAAAGACATTTTAATGGGAAATTTCTTATATATTTATAATAGTAGGCTTACATTGTCTACAGATTTTGTTATTTGTAGTTTCAACTAATTTTAGACTGGAATATTTGGAGAAAGCCTATATGTATTAAACACATACAGGCTATTTTTCTTGTCATTATTTGCCCAACAGTGCAGCACAATGACTATTTATACAGCATTTACATTATTTCAGTTATACAGAAGGGTAAGAAAATGCAATGTTATTCCACTGGACCTGGGTTCAGTTTCCAGCACCCACAATGGGCAGCTCACAATTAATTGCAACTCCACTTCCAGGGGAAGTGAACTCATCTGAACATATCCCACTCCTCCCCATGTAATTAAAAAATAAAAAATTACATATATGAGTATGTGAGGTGTTTACAAAAGCAAAACTGTTGCATTTAAAAGACTTAAGCATGTGTGGTATTCTGTATTTAGGGAGAGACCCTGTAACCAGTTGCTTATGAATACTGAAAAACAAATATACATCCACATAGTTCCATTTTTAATGTGTTTCATTTATTCTGTAAATCTACGTTTTTATCGTCTATTATCTTTTGCCTATAATGTCTTTAAACTTTTCTACAGTACAGCATTGTTGATAATAATTTTTCTTAGCTTTTCTTTGCGTATTTCTGAAAGACTTTTTCAACGATATGACATCTTAAATAAGCAATATTAGTAGTTTCCTTTCAGCATGCTAAAACTGCCAATTTTTGGTCTTCTTTCTTTTCTTTTCTTTTTTTTATTTTAATTTTTTGATACTTTATTTACATTTCCAATGTTTCCCCCTTTCCACTCCCACTTTGGAAACCCCCTATTCCCTCCCCCCCCACCTCTATGAGGGTACTCTCCCACCCACCTACCTGCCCACCCACTTCCATCTTCCCACTAGAAGAATTCACTTTACAGCACCCATGTCAGGCAGCTCACAGCAACTTGCAACTCCAACTCCAGAGGATGTCACGCCCTCACTGGACTCTGAAGGCATCTACTCACATGTATGCATCCTCACCCCCCTACATAAAACTAGATTGGAGATGCCACACATAGGTGCATAACGCTGTCCCCAGAAGCTATGGGATCTTAAATGAATACCCTAATGCCAGGGGCAGGCTACCTTCCCAGCAGGAAGACCTTCCTTCTAAGCCCCCCCAAAACCATGAGGCGATTGGCAGCGCTGTTGGCTGCCCACCAAAACTACATGGTCAGACTGGCTGCTGCTGAGAAGACTGAGGAGATCAGCAGGCCTGAGAAGGGGACAGACTGTGTTTCCCAGGGAAGAGCACACCAGTTGGTTCTCTATACCACGTGGTCTGCTCTGACAATACATCCAAGTAACATTACAGAGAGCAGGATGCATTTGTGTATGTATAGCTGTAACTAACTATGTAAGACCTGAACAGGATCAGGGCCTTGAACATCCTATCATGGGAAAGGGAGGGACGGGCAAGGTGCCCTATCTTTCTCAGGATCAGATACTTAATGGTCACTGGAAGAAGACGAGATATTTACATTTTCTTCAGTGGTAAGGGTCTCATATTCCTGGAAGCAACCCTAGTGAAACCCATTGGGTCACACACATGTCTACATGCATGCGCACACATGCATATGTGCACACACAGACATGCATGCAATTATATTATAATCTCAAACATAAAAGAAAATCAACAACAAACTCTTGTAAACCAAAATGTTCCTTCTTCCCCTACAAAACCAAAAGATATCAGCAGGAATAGACCGGGGAAAGAGAGAGCAATGGAGTTAACTGTGATACAAATACATGATATACATGTCTGACAACGTCAGGATGAAGCCCATGACAACGCGTGATTGATGTATTAATAAAAACATAAAAAGCACCTCACACGAGGAAATATATGAGGATTCTCCAGAGAAGCAGAGATAATGAGACAGATTATATCTTGTATACATTATTGGTATACATGTAAATGTGATACACAGATATAGGAAAGATTTACTTTAAGGATCTTACAACCTTGTGGGAGCGAAGTCCAAAATCTGCAGTGATGACAAGCCAGCTGGCTGGATATTCAGGTGAGAGTGGATGCTGGAGTCATGAGGCAGAACCCCACAGGGCAGTAGAAAATTCAAGCAGGGCTTGTGTGTGTGTGTGTGTGTGTGTGTGTGTGTGTGTGTGTGTGTACATGTGTGAGCGTGTGTGACTATGTATGTGGAGACCAGAGATCAACACTGAGTGTTTTCCTCCCTATTTTTTGAGGCAGGCTCTCTCACTGAATCCAGATCTCTCTTTGGTAGGCGAGTGCCAGGGACCTGCCTATCTCCAGCTGCCAGCACTAGGGTCACAGGTAGGTATCACCACACCCAGCTTTTTATGTGTGTGCCCAGAATTTGAACTCAAAATGAGAGGCCAAACCTACTTATGGAAAAAAAAACCACAGGAAAGACAGGTCAAAGCAGAGACAGCAGACTCTTGATCTGACAAAGATCCTGTTGACAACCATGTCCTAACCAGCAGACTGTAAGAGATGCCCGAAACAGATGGCTTCCAGAAAAAGAGATAAGGGGGCCCTAAAGACTCAAAATGCTCCCCTTGAGAAAGAACCAATGTGTTTATTATAAAAAAGAGGGCCACTGGGCCACAGAATGCTCCAAAGTAAAAAAACCTATTCAAACCATGGCCTTAAAAGATGCCCAGGGTAACCCTAAAATAAGAGGGGAACCCCACCAGCTTCCTTCTTAATAATAGAGCTTAACACTCTGTCTTGCTAGAACCAAAAGATAAAGTCTCTTCAACAGTTTATGAATCACCTCTTGGTGACAGCAGAAACCAAACAAAAATGTCTAGAGGAGACCCAGCACCTCTTGGAGGCCCTGGAAATTTAGAATACCGAGCCTCTACTTAGAAGGTCCAACTCTGCCAACCTCAGGTAACCTTCCTAAATCTGGGAGAAACATATTAAAGGAAGGTCAGAGGTGACTCTCTGAGGCCAGAAAGGAATTTCTATACCAGCTTTAAGGTTGCCAGAAGTGACTAAGCCCTTCCATCTCTTCTTTGACAAAAGATCTGAGACCCAGTTGCCAGAGGCTTCCCCCTCTCCCCGTTTCCACATCATCGCAGCCATAGCCCTCCTGGTTAAGGATTCTGAACAGTGCTGAAGTTGGAAACCCAGACCTGAGGCTGTCAAGCTGTGAGGAGAGTGGAGGTGGTGAGGTCCTGGTCAGGGGCTGGTCATGGCAGTAATTTTTCATGGTACAGTAGTCAGAGAGCCACACTCATCATATTAGACCTAATGTGTGGTCTCCCTCATTTCAGACTCCACAGAACCCTGTAGTGAAAGCATTGTTTCCCTTGACTAAGGACAATGGGGGCGTTGGCTTGTAAGAGGAGAGCAGGCCACTTAGAAGTTCACCCAACTCAGCCATTTTTCTGAAAGGCTGGATCTTTGAGGAAGACAGCAGTTGAATGGGGATGGCTCAGAAGCAGGCCTAGAGCCACCATGCTAAGTCCTAGTGCATCCTAAGTACTGGAGGGTCTCTTCCCATCACAGGCTAGTTCTGCCCTGTGTTTGGCTCCAGAAAGTGCTGATGCTCTCCATTGTGACTGCTGCAGTCACAGTCATGGCCCAAGGACTTTTGAGGGCAGGCTGTCCTGAGTTGCAGGTGCAGTAAAGAGAGGATGATGATGGCAGGGTAGGTGGTGAGGACACAAGGACCAACAGCCATGTCTGACCTAGACATGGAATCTGCTATGATGTGTGGGAAGATGCAGTGGCTAAGGCATGGGGTTTGTGGGCAGAAGAGCTGAGAGACAGGAGGGAGAAGATGAGAAGACAGGACAGTGGAGGGAAGAACAGAACGGTGCACATTACCCTGGATGTGAAATCTTACTGTACCCAGCCATGCATGTTAGATAATATTCAGTAATCCACAGTGGCACATTCTGTGTCGGGAGCTCAGTCGTCGAGGCTGTTAATATGGCAAGAGGGCAGCTCAAGTCAGTTCTTCATTGAGCATAGAGAGGGGCTGAGGGTTTAGAGCACAGAGTGGAGTCACACAGCTGCTGCAGGCTATGTCTTTATTGAGGTGCATTACAGGGAACAATGCACCATCACAGACTTGTGTATCTTTGAGATTGTCCTGGGGACAGGCTGGGGACAGGCTTTGTTGAACTCAAGGGGTACCAGATGAACTCTCTCTTGGAGAGTCTGACTCAGGCTGGTCAGACTTTTCAGCTACTTGCCCTTTAAGACTCTATTAACCCAGGGCACATATGGGGAGATTCAGGTGAAGCCTGCAGGGGAATTTGCATCTTCACATCCATGAGATACAATACCATGGACCACCCCAGCACACAGTAGAGGTCCCCCAGAGTCTCCCTGTTTGTCAGAAACAACAGACTATGAGCAATGATTACTCTCCTGCAACTATAGACCCCCCATAGCCAATTTCAGAGTGAAATAAGAGGTCCTGGCTCCCTATAAGTTGTAAGTTAGGGATTTACTGCCTGATTCCACCCCCTTCCTAATCCCCCCCAGCCTGGCCCCAGTGACAACAGGTCTCCCTTTACTCCCTTCCTTTGTCCTCTGGAGCCTAATGGGAAGGTTGCAGGAAGGGCTTGGGCACAGGGAGATGAGACAGAGAGGGAGAATTTCAGTTTCCAGAGCCTCAGGGATAGGAGCTCAGAACGCAGGGATAAATCACTGCCACCGAGAGCTGTTTGGCACACTTCCTGCAGTGATGCTGTCCTCTGATGTGGGGAGCAAGAGCAGGTGTGTACTCACCTCCTATGGTGATCTCCTCCGTCTAGGACTGCCCAAGCAGACCCGGAAGCTATTGTCATAACGCCAATATTCTTTACAGGCCTCTTTATCCATGGTTCTCAGTTTCACCTCCCTCAGTGTATATGAAGAAGGATCTGTCACTCCACTTAGGTCCCAGCCAGCTGCCAGGCACATCTTCCCAGGCTTGATAAAGTCAGAGGGACCAGGCAGGGGAATTAGATCCATAGCAGAAGTCAACTCAGCTTTCTCTTGCTGATGGGGGAAGGACAGAAGAGATGGCAAACCAGAGAAGGATGATTGGACATGGGTCCTTTCCCACTGGATCCAAAATGACATAGAATTCACTAGTGGGCTCTGAGGAAACAGATTGGACAAGAGAGTATTTGAAGGCCTGAGCCAGAAGGAGAGTTAATGACGGGAGACTTAATCAGGGCAAGCAAACTAAGGGCGCCTTCAGTAACATTGCTGTCATGGAGCTTGGAAGAGAAGTTGTAATTTGTGTGAACAATTTGTTTTTCAACTTTTATTTTCTGCTGTGTGGATTCTGTCTTGTTCACATCATGAGCTCCGAGGGTGACTGTGGTTTCTGTTTACAGAGAAAGAAGCCCTGAAAAGTGCTGGTCATAGGAGGAGAACTCCTTCCAAGGAGAGGGGCACCAGGGTCTTTCTTCTCTATCCCAGGGCAGAGAAAAGAGAGACTTGAGATGAAGCTCCTAGGACCACTGCCACAGGGCTCAGGGAAACACAGGACTGAGAACTGTCCCCACCCTCAGTACTAGAACTGAACCCATGGCTTTGCACATGGTGGACAGGCACTCTAAATTGAGTTATAGCCTGTCCGTATCTGAGCTCTGGTGAAACCAGGACCACACATGAGATCGTTCAGTGAGTGGCCTTGTACTCCCTTTTTCTTTCTATG
>CM052708.1:61936350-61976893 GCA_028551405.1 Uromys caudimaculatus | reverse complement strand
AATAGACTTAGGATGTATAATATTAAGATTTATTTAATAGTTTCGCATAAGTGTTCATAAGAGAAATTGGTCTGAGGTTTACTTTCTTTGATGAGTCTTTGTGTGGTTTAGGTATCAGGGTGACTATGGCTTCATGGAATGAGTTTGGCAGTGTTCCTTCTGTTTCTATTTTGGGGAATAGTTTGAAGAGTATTGGAAGTAGCTCTTCTTTGAAAGTCTGCTAGAATTCTGCACTAAAACCACCTGACCCTGGGCTTTTCTTGGTTGGGAAACTTTTTGATTACTATTTCTTTAGGTGTTATAGGGTTGTTTAAATAATTTACCTGATTGATTTAATTGTAGTACATGATATCTGTCTAGAAAATCGTCATTTCTTTAAGACTTTCCAATTTTGTGGAATACAGGCTTTTGAAGTAAAAATGATTCCTTCAATTTCCTCAGTTTCTGTTGTTATACCTCCCTTTTCATTTCTGATTTTGATTATTTGGATACTGTCTTTCTGTCTTTTGGCTAGTTTGGCTAAGGGTTTTTGGATATTGTTGATTTTCTCAAAGAAAACCAGCTCTTGATTTCCTTGATTCTTTGTATTGTTTTCTTTGTTTCTAACTGATTGCTTTCTACCCTGATTTTGATTATTTCCTCCTTTCTACTCCTGTTTGGTGTGCTTGCTTCTTTTTTTTTTTTTTTTTTTTTATTTATTTATTTATTTATTTTTCTTGCTTCCTTTTATTTCTAGAGTTTTCAAGTGTACTTATAAATCACTGGTATGAGAATATTCTAAGTCCTTTATGGAGGCATTTAGTTCTATGAACTTTCTTTTTGGCACTGCTTTCATTATTCCCATAAATTTGGGTATGTTGTGTCTTCATTTTCATTGAATTGTGGAAAGTCTTTAATTACTTTACTTCTACCATGACCCAGAGATCATTGAGTAGAATTGTTCACTTTTGATGCGTGTGTAGGCTTTCTGTTGTTTCTGTTGTTGTTATTGAAGTCTAGTTTCAATCCATGGTGGTCTGAAGAATGGATAAAGAAAATATGGTACATCTACACAATGGAATACTATTCAGCTACTAAAAACAAAGACATCATGAATTTTGCAGGCAAATGGATGGAATTTGTGAATATCATGCCAAGTGAGGTAACCCAGTCTCAAAAGGACATGCATAGTATGCACTCACTTATAAGTGGATATTAACCATAAAATACAGGATACCCATGCTACATTCAACAGACCCAAGGAAGCTAAAGAAGAAGAAAGACATAGTGAGGAAGCTTGAATATCACTTAAAAGGGGGAATAAATTAGTCATAAGAGGCAGATGGAGGGAAGGAACTGGGTGAGAGAGTGAATGGGGAGGGAAATTGCTGGGGTCAGGATCAATTGTGGGGAGGGACAAAAGAGATGGCCAAATGGCCATAGGAATGAATGGAAATCTGCAACCAGCAGGGGAGGAGAGGTAGGGGGCATCTTCAGGATGTGACAGAGACCTGGGATAAGGGAGGTGCCCAAGAATCAGAGGCTTAGCTGTGATGCACAGTATTGGGGATATGGAACCCAACTGAAGAGGCTACCTCAAATAGACAGGCAGGAACCCCAGTGGATTGATAGGGACAACAATCCACCCACACAATTTCAACTCAAAATAAATCTGTCTACAAGAAATTCATGGATGGAGGATGGAGCAGAGATGGAGGTAATGGCCAACCAATGAATGGAAAAACTTGAGATCTATCTGTTGAGGTTTGGTCTTGCTGTCTATTGCAATGCTAAGTGTGGGCCCCCAAGACCTGGAGTCTGCATGTAGACTTGTGACCCTGCCCCCGAGTTATTTCAGAGTGGTAACAGATGCCAACACTCAATAGCTGGCCAGAAGAAACATATGTGGTGTTTAGGTTTCCCCCGCTTAGGATCAGAAGAGATCCATGAGCAGAAGAAGGTGCAAAAGGAGGAAGGAGAAGCTGCCATGGGTTAGGAGTCAAGAAAGCATGGGCCCAAGGGCTGGCCAATTAGAGTTAAGAGCAGCCTGGATGAAATATAGTAATAACTTGGGGTTATTTATAGAAAAATCGATTCTAGTAGCATAGAGGGTAGGTATCTGTCCAGCTATTGTGCTGTTTAATACTTCTTGTTAATATAAAGATTGTATGTGTCTTTTACCCAGACACTGAATGGTGAAACGCAGTATAGAAAACCTGGAGCAGGATTAAAAATTTCTACAACCTATTGGTGCCTCAATGTCTGGCAAAATTGACTGTTTAAAACCAAATTAATTTCAGATTCCCAAATGCAAAACACATTCTGCACCTTTAAGACAAGGAGGCAAGGGGAATTGGTTTTTTAGTTGCATGGTTTTGCCAACCCCAAGGGGGTTGGGGACTAGGGCAAAATAAGTGCTAATTTGGCATACCTGATTTGAGGGTTCATAGCATAAACTAAGATACAGCTGCACTCCACAATTGGAACCAAATAACACACCATGTGGCGGGCTCAAACTTCAGCCTGAGGTGTTATCAAATGATGTACTATGCTGGGAATGATTTTGAAGGTCTATCCTCCTATCTCAGTCCAGGAAGATTTGGAATGACAGGCAAATATCACTGTACCTGGCTCAGAAGCCAAAAAAAAAAAAAAAAAAAAAAAATTGAATGTAATCATTGTAATTTGTCTGCACACACCTTTGATTTGGAAACCATGGATTGCAGCTGTTGGGAACAATTTCGGCTTAAAGGATAAACTACTTCAAAGTAGGACAGCAGCCTGATCCTGCAGACAGTTATCATTCTGCTGTGGCTATTTTCCTTCTAAGCTATCCCATAATGCTTTCAGGCCAGGCAGCCCTGAGCAATATGGCAAATGAACCCATTCCTGCACTTGTGTCCTGATCATGTTGGGTGAAAGCATGTGATTTCTTAGCTTTGTATCACTGAATAAAACACAATGATGAAGGTAGATGATGAAGGCAACTTCTAGGAGATTGTCCAGTGCTCATGGCTCCAGAGGCATGTGAATCCATCTCCGTTATGGGCATGGCAAAAAGTGGCAGACATAGAGCAGGAAGTTGAGGGCTTAAACTATTTACTATAAATACACACACGAGAGTGAGAGAGAGAGAGAGAGAGAGAGAGAGAGAGAGAGAGAGAGAGAGAGAGAGAGAATGAGAATTGTACAGAGTTTTGAAAGCTCAAAGCCCCATCAATACTTTGCAAGGTCATATTTCCTAAACCTCTCCAAACAACACTCAAAACTAAGAACCAAGTGTTCAGATACATGAGCCTATGGGGGACACATTTACTAAAATATCCACCAAATAAAGATAGGTTGGGACAAAAGCAGAGACCAGAAACTCTGTGTAATATCTAAGTCCACAGAAAATGGTGTTTGCAGATTATGAACTAGGGACAGAACAAGGAAAGTATAGCCGAGCATATTGTCCAGCAGGAACCGGGAAAACCTTGAGGCGTTTTGCATCTGGACTGTGTCCTTCAATGGTACCTTACGGTCCTCTCTTGCTGTGACAGGACTGCAATGGCCTGGAGGAGCAGAGACTTTGGGTCTTGATCAGTTGAAGCATTTCCTTCCCTAGGTTCAGCAGAACCAGTGCAGAGAAGTTAAGGGAGGACAGTGTGCTCGTTTGCCAATGGTAAGGATGGAGAGCTCCTTCTATAGAGCAGAGAAATCCAAAGCAGGCTGTGTCTAAGGCAATTACCTGGCTCTGATTCTACTCAAATGTGTGTTCATAGGCATCAAAGCAAGCTGATTGTGAATAGCTTTAAGCATGCAGCTGTGGGAGGAAGTGGGTCTGAGCATGGGCTTGTGTGTGGGATGCCAGGAAGTTACTGACTGTAGAGCAGATGACACTGGAGGTCACTGTGCCTTGGTGACCAGGGAATCCTAGGTTCAGGTTCTGTCCTAGCATGTTTGATGTTGGGATCAGTTTTTAGCTCAACTACTACCTTTTTGTAGAAATATTTTATCTCCTTCTTAAGGATACACAATTGTGATTTTCAAAGTTATTTTAAGCCATAGAACCACTGACTCAAAGTAATGAATGCATATTTGTCTGAATGACTTTCAAATATGCATTGTTCTTTGATCCTGCACTTTTCTTTGCTTTTGTTGTCTACAAAGGTGCTAGGTCTTTAGTGTGTCTGTAGGTCAGAGATTGATTTCCAATTTCCTTTCAGAAACTGTGTGGCACTAACTTCTCTTCCTACATACATGTATGCCTTTGGAGGTCATGGGATCCAAAGGCAAATTTTACTTCATCTCACAAGAGAAGTAGCACTGAGACTACTTGGAACACAGAAACATTAAGGTGTAGCTACAAGCTATGACATCAGTGAAGTTTCTGTTACTACAAGACCCTCAAGCCAAGGCTCCTTGGAGTTTTCATTTTGCTTCAGTTAAATCATGCAATTTTTAGTGGATTCACGGGGATCTGCTTGCCTCTGCCTGCCAAATCCTGGACTTTAAAGCAGAGGATTAAAAAATCCAGGCAACTTGGATTTTTTAGCAATGTGAATCCAACACGGGGAGACTCGTGTTTTCCACAAAGGCACACATTCTTCCTACAGTCTCACGCCAAGGCCTACGTAACATGGTGAGAAGACCAGGATATCTTGCACACGATGGACACAGCAGTCACTGCAAATTTCTAAATTAGTAGAGTTACTTCTCCATGCCAGATTTTCATTGTTTTTTTAACTAGCCCCCATGAGTCACATTCATTTCTGTTTCTGAATTATGTTTCTACATATGTGCATCTCTTATGACTTAACCCTGCATAGTGTCATTTCTGTTATTTTTAAAATAAACACAGCAAGGCTGTCCCAGCTGTGTTGTTCTCCAACAACTGACCCCTACCCTTGGTAAAAACACTGCTTTTCTCGCTAGGTGCCCATTAGAAGCTAAGTGACTGAGCAGTTTCCAAACCTCATACCCTTCTGTGTTGACTCATGAAGAAGTAGCGCTTTCTAGTTGTTTTATCCTTTTGGATATAAAAGATGGATATAGTCCAGGGGACCAGCGGGGAGTCTTAGCCCAGGGGCAGCAGTGACTTGAGATGAGCGAGCTCTGAGGGACCCATGGTGCTGAGTGACCCTGCTGATATGGATGCTGAGCACGAAGGAGGGAACGAAGCTGATCGGGATGGACTACCTTAGGCCTGGGCATGTGGGAGTTGGGGTACAAGGTTTTGGGGAGAGACACTAAAGTCCTGGCCTTCATGAACCCTCTGTGATCCCACTTCTGGTATGGACCTTTGGGAGACCCCTCTCTGAATGGGGGAGAGTTGGTCTGTCAACACAGGGCTGAAGACCTAGTGGACTGAACCACATGCGGCATTGAGTGTCCTGGGTAGGGGATAAGAGGTGGGATTGTGCTCAGACCCCCATGGACTTTAAAGCACACAACGTGCTAGACTCATCTGACTAGGGATCAAAGAGATGGGGTTGGAGCAGGGAGGCTGAAGAAAGCCTGGCCCTGTTCCCAGAGGAAGACAGGGAAACTACACCTAGATGAGAAACAGGGTTTACTGCAAGAGCTATCCCCTTAATGGTGAAGCTGTGGGAAAGGGACATCCTGCCCAGGAAGTCCCATCTACCAGTGACCTCAGCTCTCTGTTCTGTGTCTCAAGGGCAATGGTGCTTTCCCTCTCCTGTCTTCCATATGACACAGAGGAGGTAGCAGATGACCCTGAGCCCCAAGACAGGAGACACCCAACTTCTCTCTTGATGGTGCTCACTTTAGGCCTGTCAGAAGGGCAGACACTGGAGAGACTGGTCAAAGTAAAAACTGAGCTGGGCATTGCCATTGCCTGAGGGGAGATGTGTGTGTGTGTGTGTGGAGCTGGGATGAGCAGAAAGCAGTATTCCATTGACCTCCCTAGCAGAGTTGATCCCTGAGAATGGACATGAAACCAGCCTTTGCAGTCAGAAAAAGTTATTTATTCAGTTGCTGCCATCTGTCTTAGAGCAATCTTGGACTCAGCTGTAGGGAAGATGGCTAGTCAGAACAGGATCTAGTTTGCTTCTTGTAATTAGCTGCATTTCATCATTTTCTTTATCCAGGATAAATAACTCAAAACTCTCGTGAAGACCTGTGGAGCTGATCCATCATTTAGCCCATAGGAGACGATGCCTGCAGCTGCTTTTTTACACACAAGAGGCCCTCCAGAATCCCCCTGTGAATGGAGGGCGTACAGGGTACTGAGCTGTTGTTCACCATAGACCCAACCTCTCTCTCATGTCAAGGCTCCTCCCAGAGAAGCATGACTTGTAGTCTCTGCTTATGAGGTCAGAGGGCAGGTCTGGGGACCCTGGCCTTCCCAGCTCTGACTATGGATATGGTTAGGGCTTCACCTCCCTCCTGAGACCAGCTCTTTCCCCAGGTCTGTGATCCACTCTCTAGGAAGGTGTGTGGGACCATCATCTCCAAGCTGTTGTTTAAGGACATGGGGATAGTGAGAGGGCCTGATATGAGCATGGAGGGGAAGCCCATTGACAAAGTGTGTATTTGCTCAGAGGAGACACCTGGCTGTGGTTATGACACACTCAGGGAGCCCAGCTTAGGCCTGGAGACCGGCATTGTGTTGCTAACACCTCCCTTTATACAAGCTACCTTCAGCAGAGGTGCCTTATTTTTTTGTTTTTGTTTTTGTTTGTTTTTTTTTTCAGAGGTGCCTTGTTAGCTCTGGGGGCTCTACTTAGTTACTGGTTCCTGCTGTTCCCAGGGAGAAAGATCATAGCCAGTGGGTCCCTTTATTTTTGAATCTGTAGGTCCCAGATTTCTTACCCCTCCAACTGAGCCCAGAGTTGAAGGCAATCCAACTTACCTTAAAGGAAGCTGCCTTGATCTTCGAGTCTCCCACACATATCTCATTTGTTTTGTTGTAATAACTTTGGAACTGGGACTCACACACCTGATCCTTTTGTACTATCAGCTTAACCTCTTGCAGTGTGTTTGAGAATTGCCCATCTGGGGCCATCCTTCCCCAACCAGCCACATCACACACATCCCCTGGCTTCACATGGGCATTGCGCCTGGGCAGGTTGAGGGGCCTCACAGCTCTAGTCCTCTTGGCCTTTCTCACCAGCTGATAGGGAAGAAACAGGAGAAAGCAGCTCAGCCAAGAGGCTGGTGCTCTGGGTCACATTAAAACTCATAATGGAAGGAGGGAAGAAGCAAGATCAGAGAAGGAGGGCAGGGAGAAGCCCTGTAACAAGCAGATCACAGGCACCAGGAGTAGGGTGAGGGGTGGGGGCTGAAGGATGGGTGGAGGTATATTAGTGGGGGGACGGCAGGTCTCACCTTTAATAGCATGATGTCATTGGAACGGTCATCAGGATTATAGGCTGGGTGGGGAATGGCTTTTGCCACAGAGATGATCTGCTGTGTCTCTTCCTTAGCTTTGATGTTGTGGGCCCCCAGTATGACTGTCATTGAGCTGTGGAGAGAGCAGAGTAGAGAGGAGAGATGTGGAGTCAGAGAGGATGCAGTCCAGGACCTCAGTGAAAAGCAGGGTAGGCAGGGTGGGGCTCTAGCTGAGGGGACTTGAGAACATAGGAGAGCCTCAGAGTCAGACCTTAAACTCTCTGCTTCTCAAGGACATGAGATTCCTGGGGGCTCACTCTTGCATCTAGGCATTATTCTGAAGTTTGCATCAACTTTTAATGTGAATTTTCAATCTCAACCACTACTTTTGTTTGGGCAGTGCAGTTGATCAACTCAAGCATACATACTGCTGGCTGTAACCTCTCACCCTTTTACCTCAAATGTACCGCTTGTCAGACATTAATTGTCACAACCCTGTCTTCTAGTGAGCACTCAGGGGAGCTTCCACAATAGAGGACAGAAGCTCCTGTAGGTGTCTCAGAAAAGGTGAGCTGGCTGCTTCTCCTCACCTTCCTCTGCAGTGAGCAGCTGTCAGCACGAATTTTTCTCGAACCAGGAAGCCTCCACAGAATATCTTCTCCCGATCAGCATTCAGAAACTTAAAATATGCCATGTAGGGGCGGGAATGCGGACTGACCTCATTGCCTCCGATGATCTCCTCTGAAAGAAAAGACTAGAATATTTGGTGTCTTAGAGTAATATTTGAGGTCATGAGAGCTGATCTGGGGAGGGGGTGATTGAGAGTGGAATCTGCAGCCCCCCAAGTCTTTTGAAGACTGGGTTCATTGCACATAGAATAATCCCAGCTGGACCTTAAGCCTCATTAAAGCTCCCCTCTCCTTAGGCCGAAATAAAGTTAGTGATGTACATTTTTGTATCTTTGCATTCTCTGCCACATCTCTTTCTAAGGATGATCCAGTCTCCAGGTGATGGAAAAATGTTGGGAGAAGCTAGTGCCCACTAAGTTTTCTGAAAACATCTCCTTTCTTCAGACCTTGTTGAAAATCAGGTCAGTGTCAGATTTCCAAGTCTAGGTTTGGTATGGGACCTGACATTTAGAAATTTCTTGGGTTCAGTGCCAGGACAATTCCTGACCACTGCTGGACAGAAAGACAGCAGAGGTGTCATGGAATGGCACCTCTCCCACAGACATGTTCACTCACCTGCTCCAGCTCCAAGAGGCAGAAGTAGGGTCAGGAGAATCAGGACTGGTAACATCTTCCCAGGAAGGCTGCTCAGGTTGGAGGAGGGCAGAGTAGCCGCCGCTCTTGGAAGGGGTGCAGGGTGTGTGGGCTCAGGGATCTCACAGGCATTTTAAACCTGTGCATCTCTGCTTCTGATCAGCGTCATATTAGTTAAGGAAGCTTCTGGTTTGGTTAAAAATTACACTGTCACCACATTGACCTACCGTAAGCTAAACGGGGATAAAGATCAAGAATACACAAGGTTGAAGGCTGTGGCTGAGGAGGTCTGAGACCCCAGGAAGTCCACAGTGACAGCACGGGGACATAGAGTGTCCTTTTCTAACTCTTACACCCTTTTGCATTCTGATAAAATCTCTCTTGCTCTTCATTTTTTCTTTCTTCCCTTTTCCTCTTTCTTTCTTTCCTTTTTAAACAATACTGACAACCAATTTATCTTAATAGCAGTTATAATACTGCTGCTACTCACTGTTAAATTCACAGTTACACAGTGGTTAGTGAGAGTTTATACTGTATTGCAGAATATCATCTCATTAATTTTTGGGACTACTGATCATACTGTGGAACAGTCTCTTTGAATATTCTCATGAATTAATCTTAACTCTAACTCTTCTGAAACTTCTAGTAAATCACAAGAGAAATTTTAAAGGCAAGTGTTTGTCCCACATTCAGCGACCATGTGTTACTGTCATACATAGTTAAGTGAAATAACCAATCACAAATGACCTGTATAGTATAGGTACTGTCATTTATCTCTGAGGCAAGAAGTTCAGGACTGAATTCCAAGGTCAGTAAGATTACATCAGCACTGGCTTCCCTGAGGTTGACTCCAGTGGTATTTTCTACCACTTTGCCTAGCATTTTCTATAAACAAGGTCCAGGATTAGATCTTGATTGTTATTTAATGGGCTATATCCAAGAGTGAGAAAGACAGGGATAAAGCTTTTGAAAATGCTCATCTTGACTGGAGGGAGCTGTGAGCCTGTACTTAGAGCACTAGATGTGGGAGTTGTGTGAGATCACTCTGGGAGGTGAGACAGCCTGGTCCCGCCCTGAGCACAGGTGTGAGTGTGTGTGTGCATGCACACATCCAGAAAACTGCAGAGCTACCAGATCCTGCTTTCATATCACTGCTTCATGGATTTCAGATACTTTTGAATTTTCTTCTGTCAAATTTTGGGACCAAAAGAAGCTTTCTTGTCTTAGTTATGGACTAAAGTCTTTAGTCTCTATGCAATTAGAAGTATTAATTTCCTAAAAATTAATCATCTAGTCCTCGGGTATGCAACATTTTGGCTTCTCTGCTCCACACTGAAAGATTACTGTCTTGGGCTGCACATTGCTTACACAAGCTAAAATGAATGTTGATCATTCACCCTGAAAGAGACCGTGTATAAATGGCACAATATGTGCTCACACAGATAAGCAACAAAAGCCTACAGCATAAAATAATCTTAATTATATGAGAGTCCGTTTGGAGAGAATCTTTTAAAACCATGGAGCAGGGTCCATGTTTGTGATATATAATAAATAAGCTGAACACCTGTAAGTAATAACATTTATTTTGGTATGCTTTTATCATAGTAATAAAGAAGGACAACAAGAATCAGGGCGGATATTCTTATATATTGCTTTTAAAAACAAAAGTTTCACTCTCCGGCTTGATGGACATAGCTCTGATCTCAGTGAATTCTTAAGTGAGAGGAGCTGAAGTTACAAGTGGTGATGAGCTATTCAATGTGGCTGCTCAGAAATGAACTTGGGTCCTCAGCAAGTGCAGTGTGTACTGTTAAGACTTCTGAGCCACCTCTGTAGTCCTGTGTGCTCAGTTCTTGAACCTAGTTGCTCACAGATGTAGGTGCTGTGGGAAAGTGGTGGTGTGAACAGTGTGATGGCAGAATGTGAGCATTTATGGCTGAGAAGGACCTAGAAAAGCCCCATAAAAGTCATGAAGGGACATGGTCAAAAATATTTTTAATTTGAATGAAGGCTTATAGTTCTATGCCTTCCATTTGAAGAACCAAAAATAGACTTGTGAAAATACCAAACTAATGACAATATTTCTGGAGATCTTGAAATATGATTAAAATTTAAATTCTCATTTAAAATGAGAATTTAAAAAATGTCAAAGCGAGGTTACATCACTGTTTACAAACCTTTCGGCTGGGTTGAAATGCATATAATTAATTGGGTTTAATTTGGGCTCACTATAATTCCTTCTTCACCTGGAACATTCACGGTTTGAAACATGGTATTGACAAGTTGATTTTCACCTTAAAGATGAAATGAGTAGTTAAATACACTGGAAGGTTAAAGCGGTAATTCAGTTTTCATTTTGAAGTCTGTCCCAAATCTTGTTTATTTTCTGGTAAGTAACTAGATAATGTTGCTAGAGTGTCCTCAGCTCAGCCATCCTACTTCTGAAATGAGAATGATGTCACCAGAGTCAGCACAGTCACTCTTTAAGAATTCTCGGCATGGGAGATGATTTAATCCTGAGAACCTTATAAAATTCTTTGACAACTTTATACATGTTTTCAAGATATTTTGATTATCTTTACCCATGATCGCTCCCTCTCATGCCCCTCTAATTCCCACTGAGACCTTCTTCTGTGTGCATAAGCTTTTTTGATGTCCTGTGCAAAGACCCTTCTGCCTACATCTCCAAACGCTAATGTCCCTTGCACTTAACCAGCCTCAGAGTCCTCAAACCCATCATTCAATCTCTTTCTTTTTTTTTTTTTTTTTTTTTTTTTTTGGTTTTTTTGTTTTGTTTTGTTTTTGTTTTTTTGTTTTTTTCGAGACAGGGTTTCTCTGTGTAGCCCTGGCTGTCCTGGAACTCACCCTGTAGACCAGGCTGGCCTCGAACTCAGAAATCCGCCTGCCTCTGCCTCCCAAGTGCTGGGATTAAAGGTGTGCACCACCACTGCCCGGCCCATTCAATCTCTTTTATCTAAATGGATTCTACACTCTACATCTTTACCTATAATACTTCCATAGTCAGTCAAAAGCCTAAGTGAACCTTCCACTTATCCAAGGTCTCTGCTATATTAACACTGCCCATGTTCCTCTCCACCTTACGTTATACTTTCCACTGTCACTGGAAACACTACTCACTTCTCAATCCTAGACCTTAAAGGTGCTTTTTCCCCCTTAATATCCCTGGATGCTCATTCTTGATATAATTTTGTCTTCACTTGGACAGACCCCTATATTCACAAATCCCAATGACTGACCTGGACTGTCTTTCCACCAGGATTCACACACAGCTCCTCCTTTTCTGACCAGACAGTCATTAAGGTCCTAGCCTGCCTCCCCCTTTCCCTCCTGCCTGCTACATATGTGGATGACCAACTGTCTGCTACAGCATGTGGATAGCCTCCTCCTTTGTAGTCCTTCCCTCTCTGACAGCCAATCTCATACTGCCTCACTCATCACTTTCTTCAGCTCCAAGGGTTCCAAAGCTCAACTCTCCTTTCCTCAAGTCACCTATCTTGAAATTTCTCTCACCCAAACCCATAAACACCTCACTTAAGACCACCTTGCCCACCTTTACTCCTTATCTCTGCCCTCAACAAAATCTGAACAGCTTTTCTTGGGGGGGTCAATTTCCTCTGCTCATGGGTCTCTGGATACTCACTTCTATGTCCTCTATACCAAGTTGCTTCTGCATCTTTCCATGAGTCTCTCTTGACAAGCAGTTCTTTAAACAAACAAAATCTCTTTTCATCCCTGGCCCTCAGCCTCCCATATCTATGCAGAGCTTTCCATCTTTACACTTCTGACAAGCAATGCCCTTTAAGTCTTGGGACACTTTCTAGTACTGACTTTTGCCCCTGTAACTTACCTCTTCAGAGCCTAAGAAACACCATCCTAGGCTAGCATCCCTGTCTAAGGGCTCTTGCCACAAATCTCTGCTCACCTCTACATCAAACAAGCTAACTCTGGGATTCCCCTTCACAGTGTATTCTCCTCTCTCTCTCTCTCTCTCTCTCTCTCTCTCTCTCTCTCTCTCTCTCTCTCTCCTATTAACTTACAAAAGACTCCAAACCCTCCCATCACCTCAAAGCTTCTCTTATTAAAACTCATTACCTTCATCTGATTTCTTACCTGTCCTCCCCTCAATCCCTCCATGTTTTCCCTTTACCCCAACATTTCCCAGACCATCTTCACTCCTATCCAGAGACTCCCAAAGATCTCCTCCCTCATCCCTCTCACATAAAGAGGATCCTCTAGTGACTTCTGCTTACACTTTTTATACATATGGCACTCCCTCCTCCCAAGAAGCCACAATGTTGCAGGATACGCAGTGGTTCCAGATAATGCCCTCATCAAGGTGGCCTCCTTAACCCACACACACTATCAATCAACAGGCATAATTAATACCCCTCACCAGAGCCTTCCGAATTGCCAAAAATACATTATTAACAGAGTATACAGACTCCATATATGTTTTCCTTATCTTGCTAACACACTCAACCATCTGGAAGGAACAAGGATTTCAAACACAAAAGACAACTCAATTACTAACTCTTCATATACCCATGACCTCATCAAGGCCTCACTTTTGTTTTCTCAAATTGGTTGGGTTCATTGCAAGGCACATCAGACAGACACCTTCATCGTCAGTAAAGGCAATAATCACACCAACATGGCAGCCTGTCAAGCTGCCTTTTTATCCCTTATGACTCCACACACTTCCCTCCAGGTCACCCTACTACCTAACCCAGAAAACAACATACCTAACCCTCCTTCAACACAGGACATTGTCTGCAGCTCGCATCAAGTATTTCACTCTATCATTAATCACCTCTATCCTTTCTTCAAAAACCGTCCGACTCTCACCCCATCGTATAAGACTTTTTTAAAAACAGAAGCTAACCCAAACCTGCAGTGTATGTCAGCAAACTAACACCACCTCCATATGTGATGCCCTAGATTTCCTACTTGCAAAGTTATAAAGGTTTGAAGTTATGGAAGTCTAAGACACTGCTCTGAGGTGTGTAAATGCAAGTTGTTAAGATGTGAGAATACGAAAGCTAACCTAGGAGAGTCTGTAAGATGGCCTAAGAAAGTGCTTTGAGGTCTGAGGATGTGGGAGCTTAAGTAAGTTGTGAGGGTTTAGAAAAGGTATTTATGGGTCTAAGAAAGTGATTTAAGGTAAATAAAAAGTTGCTTTAGATTTGTTTCCCTCTACCTGTGCTATTGTTTGGGTCCCCAAACTTTACTATAATGCAAAGATATAAATCTCTTTCTCTTTCTACAAGATGGATTTCAGTAAAGATTACAAATAATGGTAAAATTTTATCTCTTTTTATAAACTTAAGAATTCTCATAAATTAACTTAAATCTACCTCATACAGGTCAATTGAACTCCTAATTAACTTCTGTCAATCAACAACCTAAAATTTCCCTACCTGTCTATTTCTGAGGGTGGGATCTTGTCCCCTTTTCCTGGTCCTCTCCCCCTTTCCATGGTATTGGGACTCCCCTCCCTAATTACCAGGACCACGGGCCTGGAAATTTCATATGTACACCCAAAATTAAAAAAAAAAAAAAAGTCCCCTGCTAGCTGCCCCTAGAGTCATTGTAGCTGTGGCTGCTGTGTCACTGTGTGTCAGTAGGTGGCAGAGAGGAGAGAGGCTATGTCTGTGCTTAATGCTCTGACATGTGAACATCTGAATGATTAGTGTAACATTCCCTGGAGAAAGCAAGCCTAAGACCACCTCCAGGCCAACACCAAGGGTCTAGACAGGGAGCTAGCCTGAGATGAACACCAATCCAGTACCATGCAGGCCTAGGAGGGGAGCAGATTATACTCTAGATGACCCATGCCTGGCACCATAATGCATGAGCAGGGCACAATACTCCTGAGATTACTCCTGGATGACCCCAGACACTCAGAGACCATGGGCACCACTAAGAAAAGCAAGCAAGTAGTGGAGAAATGGAAGAGAAAGAGAAACAGAGAAAGAGGGATGTGGGCACAATGAAGAGAGGCAGAACTGGAGACTCAAAATAGTGAGAAACAGCCTGTTGTAACTACCTGGTGATACTACCTGAGACCATAGTGAGGTCATGGCCCGTGCTGATCCTGTGGGCCACATATGGGTCCATGGCCCTGCAGTAGCAGGGTTCTGTTACCATCAAAGGCCAGGTGGACGTCCCTGGCTTGGGATGCCACCCGGGGATATATTATTGTCTGAGGACTGTGCAGAACTGGCCCCACCCCTCACCTGGCCATGATGGGACAACTGGCCCTAGAGACATGAGAGTAGGAGAGCTGAATTTTCCCTTCTGCTGCCAAGCTGCGGTACTAGAAAGCTGGGCCCCACACATTGCAGGTGTTGTTGAGTGAGTTGGCCCTGAAGATGCAAGCATGGAAGAGCGGACTCTACCACTCATTTCCCTGTGGTGGCATGAATGAATGAGAGATTCCTTCCTTCCCCCTCACCCCTCACCACTTGTGGCAGGTGTGAGAACTAGCCCTGGTGTCATGAGAGCAGGAGAGTCAGCCCTGCCCCCCATCTGCTGCAGCACTCTGGAGAGCAGGCTCTGAACCTCATCTGGGCAGCACAGAAGAGCTGGGCCTGGATATGGAAGTTGCAGGTGAGCCAGACCCCAGGACTTGAGAGCAGAAGAGCTGTCCCTGCCTCTTGTCTGCTGGGTAGTGTTGCTAGTGAGGGAGAGACACCCTTCTCCCTTCCCTCAACCCTCACCATCTATGGCAGACTGAAGAGCTGGCCATATCCCTCATTGGCAGCAGCATGTGGGAGATTAGGCCCTGTACCTCACCTGGGCAGCAGGGTAAAGCTGACCCTGATTGCAGGGATTGCAAGTGAGCTGGCCCGAAGGCATGAGAGCCAGCAGGCTGACCATCTCAGACTCCTCTCAGGCCCAGATTTAGGGCTTTGAATTGACCTGTCCCAACATCAGTGAACTGCTGGAGTACATGAAGATTCTGGTCCTATAAACCAAAACTAAAAAATTTCCATGACACAGAGCAACAACAGAATATCTGAGAGGAATCCCAATGAGGTTCTAGTATTATTAGAGTAGCAGAAGCCAGAGGTGTCATACCAGACCAATGAATGTTAGCAAGCAAAGAAGTGTGGACAAAAGGGTAGACTGTGGTACACACTGGCACACTGCAGCTTCCACAATGTTTTCTCTGTTGGGGGCAGGGGTTGCAAAGGTGAAGGGTAGGAATGAGGGGTGGGGGAGGTGCATTGGCTGAGGCCAACCCTGGGCTGGGTCCTCTCTGAAGCAGCCAAATAGGAAGAGAGAGCATCCACAGGGAGCAAGTGCTGATCTTGTGAAAGAGAAGGATTGCTTTCTACAATGACATATACCTATCTTGACTTTACATTACTCTGAGGCCAGAAGCTGCAGGCCTCTGGATCTACTGACACTTGTTGCTAACAGTGATGATTAGGTAAAAGATTTATTGCTATTGCTCCCTTCTATGGCCAGGTAGCCAGAAGCCCTTCACTGGCATGGCTGGTTAACTCTTTGTGAACCAGAGAAAAAGGAAAGAAAAGAATTAAGATGCTGTATACAGGCAGTATAAAGTGCACAGACACATATACAGTCATACATACATTTACATTTTCATTCACATTCTCATTTACACATAACACATTCACATTTTTTTTTGGCCCAACCACCTGTCTCATACACTCTACAAGTATTCATACATGCTTATATATGCACGTATACCTATATACACACATATAGATAAACAAGCATATACATTTTGATGGATGGATGGATGGATGGATGGATGGATGGATGGATGGATGGATGGATGGATGGATGGATGGATGAGGCAGAGATACCCAAGCTAAACTACTCAACCAACGACTTTATTTCTTTTTCCTGGCCTTTTTATACCTTCTTAGACAAAAAGTTTATTAGAAAATTACTTCAGAGATAAAATGTTACATAAAATGGGAGTTACAGAAGGATGTTGATATTAAGTTCAAAGCAATGTTTCATTATAATATGTTCGTTATAAATTTAAAGCAAAAGTTTTTTACTTGGTCTTGCTTTATAGTGCACAACTATGGCTATATCCTTGGACCTAAATGTTTTCCTTGAACAGAAATTTGTCCCAAGCCTATTTCTCCTATTAGTGTGATTATGAAAGCTCATTATATTTCTTATTATGCAGTCTTTATTTAATATTATGAGGAGTGGGTGCATTATAGTCTTGATTCTACTTTATTACACCTTTCTAGCAAAACAACTAAAACCATCTCTTAAAGCTTTCCTCTTAAGCCCCTATCCTAGCAGAAACTTGAAGTGTCAGGCACTTCTCTGGTCCCCCATCTGCTCAGAGGAGAAGGGGAGGAAGGATGGGGGAAGGATTCTAAGAGGGGGTGACCAGGAGGGGGCAGTGAGTGGGATGTAAAGTAAATAAGTAAAAAATAAAGTTATTTTTAAAAAAATTTCTTCCTAAAATTGTTTGAATCAAATCAGGAATTCTATAAAACCATTAACTCATCTGAACAACATTAATTCATGAAAGTTCATCTTTATGTTGATCTTCAAGAAATCTGATCAATAGGGTGGGCTAATACCCAGGGTTTATTAAATTAATTTAATAAGATAGGAAGGACATGTCAGCTGCAAAAAGCAATCCTGAGATGAAGGCTCCTTGGAACCTTGCCATTGAGCTCACCCTTCACAGATCATGCAAAACTGGTGGCCACCTCCAGGAAGGCCACCTGCTAGCCTTAGCCTCTCCCAAATGGATCTTGACAGTGCATGATGTGAAATTCACAAAGAACCCAATAAAAAGTTGTTTTTTTTTTAAATTTCCCCTAAATTCCTTAACTTTACTCTCTGTCCCTAGTTTATAGATCCCAACAGGTTTCAAATCAATTACAAGATATTCCTCAACTCAGTTCCCAAGTGCCCCCTCAGAATCTGCATTCCAGACAACTCCAGAGCAACTAGCCCCATATGATCCCACAGAGCCTGGACGTCAAGTGGCACAGCCTGTACTCCCTGGCCTTGGCCAGCCTTCCAGCTTCCTTGAGTCCCTAACAGTGGCACCCCAATATCAACCGAGAGCAGCCAGAAAGCAAGGGCCTTCTACCTGATGCCCAACAACCCAATAATAAAACAGAAGGGTAGGAGTTAGTGGCTCTCTAACAGGCCCAAGCATGGCAAACGTGGTGCGGAAAGTCTTGCCCGCCCCATCACTTCTCCCTTACTAAACTGTTAGATTACGTTCCTAAAGCTAGCCCTCGACGTCTATTCCTTTATTTGGCCGCTGACCCATTCCTGAGACTAAATGCCAAGGTCTAGCAATCAAACTTTACTGTTTGACTACACTGGCTAAGCAGTCCCGTCAGGAAGTACCAACTCAGCCTAACACAGACTTCCCTTAACAACCACTGTTGCAGAAACACCTGCTGCTGCCTTTGTCCAATATAAAGGCAGCTACCTCCCCAACCCCAAACCTGCTTGTCCCTCCTAGGTAATTAGTCTCCTTTGTATTGAGAACTTGGTGTCTGGGTATGTTCTCCCAGGTCCCCTACACCTGTACGCTCACGCTTATTGTAACATTATTCTCAACAGCTAAAGGTTGACCTGTCTATCAGTGAATGGGAGCGTAGAGGCAATGGGGCACATATATAAGATATGCACTATCCAGACATTAAATTTTAAAATTGTATTTATGTATGTGTGGAAATATTTGTACATGCAGGGTGTGTGTGTGTGTGTCTGTGTGTGTGTGTGTGTGTGTGTGTGTGTGTGTGTGTGTGTGTGTGTTGCCCTGGAGGTTGGAGTTAAGATGGTTGTGAGACATCATGAGGACTCTGGGAATTAAACCTGAGTCCTCTGTTAGAGCAACCAGTGCTCTAAACTGTTGAACCATCTCTTTAGCTCATTATCCAGGCATTAAGATGATAAAATTTACAATGATACAGTTGACACTGAGACATGATCCCAAGCCAAATAAGCTAGGCATAGTAGGAAAAATAATGTATGACCTCCCTTGTGTTTAAAATGTAAAACAATGGAAACTTGTAGAAACAGAGAGAATAGTGGTTACTGGAGGCTGGACAGATTAGAATTGGAAAATGTTGATCAAAGACTACAGAATTTCAATCAGAGGGCATGAATAGCATTTTGAGATCTACTGCACAACAGGTGGTTAATAATGCCTTGCACGTTTCAAAACTTCTATCAAACAGATTTATGTTCTCCCTCCAAAAATAAAAAGTACTTAAATTAATAGATAGGTTAATTAGTTTTATTTAATCATTTTACATCATACACATAAAAGATCAGGTTGTACCTTGAAAATAAGCAATTAATGTAAAAATTTAAAGATTTCATTTGATAAGGAAATTAGCTTTATAAAACATACTAATCTTGGTATTTGGGGGGAAATAATACAGAGAGGCAAAAGGAATTCTGTTTATTCATTTCTTGCTCTATTCCAGGGAACACATCAGCGACTTGGGTGAAACTGTATGAAAATTCTATAGGTAGCTATTAATGATGACATGTATTAAATAACTTTATAAAGGCACTAAGGAGAAGCAGTACATGCCTGGGTCAAATACAAGCTTTCTACTTCTCTTGTAGAGAGGGAAAACTACCATAGGAAGATGTCAGCTGGGTTGTCACAGTATGAGCAGAAGAAGTGTTCCATTGGCCTGCCAAGGACAGAGTTGATCCCTGTGAATGGACATGAAACCAGTCTTTCCAGTCAGGAAAAAGTTCTTTATTCAGTTGCTGCCATCTGTCCTAGAGCAATCCTGGACTCAGCTATAGGGAAGATGATTAATCAGAAAATGATCCATGTTTCTTCTTGTAGTTAGCTGCGTTTCATAGTTTTCTTTATCCAGTGTAGGAAACTCGAGACTCTGGTGAAGGCCCGTGGAGTTGAACCATCCTTACGTCCATAGGAGACGATGCCTGCAGCTGCTTTTTTACACACAAGAGGCCCTCCAGAATCCCCCTGTGAATTGAGGGGGCACAAGGTACTAAGATGTTCACCGTAGTCCCAACCTCCCTCTCATGTCAAGGCTCCTCCCAGAGAAGCATGACTTGTACTTTTTGCTTATGGGAGGTTAGAGGGCAGGCCTGGGGACCCTGGCCTTCACAGCTCTGACTATGGATTTGGTTAGGGCTTCACCTCCCTCCTGAGACCAGCCTCTGCCCTTTCCCCAGGTCTGTGATCCACTCTCTAGGAAGGTGTGTGAGACCATCATCTCCAAGCTGTTGTTTAATGACATGGGGACAGTGAGTGGGCCTGATGTGAGCATGGAGGGGAAGCCCATTGACAAAGTATGTGTCTGCTCAGAGGAGACACCTGGCTGTGGTTATGACACACTCAGGGAGCTCAGCTTTCTAGAGCCTGGGCCTGGAGACCGGCATTGTGTTGCTAACACCTCCCTTTATACAAGCTACCTTCAGCGGGGATGCCTTGTTAGCTCTGGGGGCCCTAGTTCATTACTGGTTCCTGCTGTCCCCAGGGAGAAAGATCATAGCCAGGGGGTAAAGGAGTCCCTTGATGGTTGGGTCTCTATGTCCCAGATTCCTTTTCCCCTCCCATTGAGCCCAGAGGGGACTGCAACCCAACTTACCTTAAAGGAAGCACGTTTGGTCTTTGGGTCTCCCACACATATCTCATTGGCATTGTTGTAATAATTTTTTAAGTAGGACTCACACTCCTGATCCTTCTGTACTGTCAGCTCAACCTCTTGTAGTGTGTCTGAGTTTTGGCCCACTGGGGCCATCTTTCCCCAACCAGCCACAGAGCACACATCTCCTGGTTTCACATGGACATTGCGCCTGGGCAGGTTGAGGGGCCTCACAGCTCTAGTCCTCTTGGCCTTACTCTTCAGCTGTTGGGGAAGAAGCAAGAGTCCAGCTGATGGCCTGCTGAGCTGAGACACCCTGAAGGCCAGGATGGAAGGCATGGAATTGAGGAGGGATAAGAGCAGGAGAGACAGTCCGTGGACCAAGATGGGGGGAGGTCTTACCTTTAAAAGCATGATGTCATTGAGGAATGTCTTTCGATTATAGTCTGGGTGGGGAATGAGTTTATCCATAGGGATGATTTGCTGAGTCTTCTCCTGTTCTTTGATGTTGTGGGCCCCCAACGTGACATTTATTGTGCTGTGAAGAGAGCAGAGATAAGAGATATGGAGTCAGAGAGGATGCAGCCCAGGAGGTATGAAGGACAGGCAGGGCTGGCAGGGTGGGGCTCCAGCTGAGGGAAGTTAAGGGGTAGTCTGAAGCACCAGTTGCTACATTAGAGGTGCTGAGGAGCCGGTCAGACCTAAGAAGGCAAACTGAGCTGTTCAGCTCACATTGCAATGCTAACCCTGGTCGAAATGTGATTGATTCCTTATCAGTGACTCTGGAGCCAGACTGCTTCTCCCTCATGGACTTGCTAGGCCCTCTCTCATCCCAAGCTCCTTAGAATGAAGGCAGAGTCTCCATGGAATCTTCCCAGGAGGGTATGGACTGTTTTTTGCTCCTCACCTCCCTGAGCAGTGAGCAGCAGTCAGTACAAAGTCCTCTCGTATAAGGAAGCCACCACACCTCTTCACAGAATCCCGATCCATGATCTGAAGAAAGGCCATGTAGGGTCGAGAGTGGGGCTTGGCTTCATGTCCCCCGATGATCTCCCCTGAAGAGAAAGCCAACCTTTTTGTGGGCACCTGCTAGTCCACCAGATAGGTTTTGTGTGGTGGCTCCAGACTTGCTAGGAATTTGGGAGCCAGGGAGGCCTGGAGTTGAAAGGGGCTTGGGAGGAATGACCTCATGTTCCCCTTAAAAAGGAGAGAAACATAGGTCTTGGTCTATCAATCTTCCTTCCACACAGTTGGAGGCAAACATAATTCTCTGGACAAGTAAATCTTAAGGATTCAGCTTGTCTGTCTTCTGACTTTTGGTCCCAGAGAGTTTCTAAGACCTTCTCTCCCTCACTACCAGCCCTGTGGTGCCTGGAATACTGCTGATTTCTAGGGACCAAGGCTTCAGTTTACACTTTGCTGCACAGAAGCCTGAGAAGCACTGAGTTAGAGGAAGATACCAAGTGGCTTGGGTCAAGCAAAATCACTTGTTCTGAAGACAGCAATTCCATCTACTCGGTGGCCAATAAAACCTAGGCTTCTTTGATGAGTTTGTGTGCCTGTATCACCACAGATGCAGAAGCCAGGCCTATTCTATCTGCTCTAGGAGAACATAATGTTTTCTGCTTTGTAGGTTCCTACCCTTTCCCATGTACTTCTAGGAAAATTCACTTTCCAGATGATAAAGATATGGCTCAGGGAGGGATAGCATTCAGTGGCTCTTCCTGAGAAAGATCTCTGCCCTCCTACTACCGGTGACAGTGGTGTTAGACCACTAAAGGGAGATGTTGCTCACTCACCTGCCTTTGTCCTGGGGGCCAGAGAGAAGGTCAGCAGGAGCAAGAGGAGCTTCATCTTCCCTGGAAGGTTGCCTAGGTCCCAGCTCGAGAGTGTTGTCCGTACTCTCTTTTAGCCTCTAGGAGAGGAAGAAGGCAGAGTGGGCTCTGTGACCTTGTACCCCCTCTCTGCTTTTATGATGCTTCATCACATGCTTTCTATGAAAACTCCTGTCCTACTGCCCCTGCCTGGTGACGTCTCTGAGTGCTTGTGTGAGAACTATGAAGTAACCACAGCAGAACCCACAGCTAGTGACTCAGAGAACCACCGCTTACAGCCCATGGCAGGAACACAAGGGCATAGGGTGGGGTTCCTATCATATGGATCAGAGTCCCAGAAAACCAAGTTCCCAGTGGTGGAGCATCAGTGGTTTTGATGCCACCTTGCTGAGTCCATCGGGACAGATGTGCATTTGGGTTCATCTCTTGTACCAGGACCAAGCATATCCATCTAGTGAGGGTAAACAGGAGCATCCATTACCAATGTATAGTTTGGGGAGAGCAATGGTGCAGTGATGAACAAGGCAGTAACAGACAGGACCACCAAGCACCTGTCAGCCTACTTAGCACCATAGCTCCAAACACTCCATGTGGCAAGGTCCTTTCTTATGAAAAGCCCACATCTGACCTTTACTGACAAAAAAATAAGAGATGGCTGCAGGCTCTGAGAGTGGAATCACTGACTGACTATTAAATCACTTAGTCATTCCTACTTCTTCGGGAAGGATGACATTTGTCTGATGCAAACCTGTGAACTAAGAACGGGAAGAATCTAGTTTGCCAAAGGACAGTCAGATCACTAAATTGCAGGCATAGTGCAACATGAGAAAAGTCAAACTGCTAAAACTCCACGATAGTTCTTTAAGTGGGGTGTGTGTGTGTGTGTGTGTGTGTGTGTGTGTGTGTGTGTGTGTGTGTGTGTGTTTAGGCAGAGGTGAACCTTGGGGGTTATTCTCACGTTCTGTTTGCCTTGGTTTTTGAGGCATGGTCTCTCACTTAGCTTGGTGATTATGCTAAACTGACTGGTCAGAGAACCTCAGGTATCTGTCTCTATCTCCCAGAGCTTGGAATCTAAGTGTTATCAGCCCACCCAGCTTTATCACATAAGCTCTGGGGATGGAACTCAGGTCCTCTTGCTTGCATGGAAAACACTTTATAGACCCAGCTGCTTCCCCAGCTTCCTCTGAGTGTCTAGAGAATTCTATGTAGCTATTCTTACTTAGTGTCCAGAGAATGAAAAATACATATTTAGTATAATGAATTCTTTTATATTCAATATCAATAGATATTCATTATTTACTACAAGTCAGCCTGTAATAACAAAGAACCTTGGAATCAAAATATCACCTCATAATACAAAAGTGAATCAATTTATTCCAATGTTAGAGAGAATAATGACTTGCTCACATGATACAACAAAACATATCCAAAAGGGCCATCATTTCAACTCACCTATATCACAATAGACAATGGTTTTGAGTCATACTATGAACATTCTCAATAATCTCATCTTTACCAATGTATCAAGTCACAGAGACTGTGGAGTCACATCATAGAATTTAAAATTTCTCATCTCCTTGGTTTTATTGACAATTATTGTTAATGAATGGAACAAGTCTTACAAAGTCAAAGATCTTTCCTAAGAGAAAAATAATGTAATCAGATTTTAGTGAAGAAAATATTTCCTCATGCAATGAGTTTCCTAGCAGAAAAAAATAAAAATTTTTGAACACATCACACATTTTTAACTCAGGACCTGGAGGACTCAAGCTGGAACTGATCTTGAGCCTCTCCTTGAGGACTAGCTCTCATAATATCTAAGGGTGCTATGCCAAAGCTAAAGGCAGTTAATAGTAATACCTAGCTATAAAACCACAACAGTGACCAGCACAGCAACATATACCCAAGAGTGTAATAGTGGCACCTACACCGTGGATGTAACCAACAGCTTTCTAATCAGACTTATGGCTCACTTTGTAGGAGCGAATTCATGCATGATACTAGAAACCTAGTCAACAACCTGTGGCTGTAAGGTCATGGACCCCAGGAGAGGAGAACCTACAACTGATAATTTCCTAAAACAGTGCAATCACTAACTATACTCTACACAGCTATCCTTATACCACAGATGTATAGCACTCACTTCTGATCAAAGAAGTCTTGTTTGCAGCAGATGGAGACTGTTACAGACATCCATACACCTGTCAAAATACAGAGAACAACAGATTGTAGAGAGACCACCACCAGTGGATACATCTACAACACAATTCCTATACATAAGTTTCCAGGAACATCACAGAAAAGGGAGCAGAAAGATCATAAGAACCAGAGGACTAGGATGTCTACTGAAAGACAGTGTCTTCTAGACAGCAGAGATACTACATCCATGAAATCTAAACAACATGGCTACCTAAACAAGACCTGCACAATGACAACATCAATTGACATTCCAGTGTGGATGGGGGCACAAGACCCCACTCCTAGGTAAAGAATTACAGTGAATTAATGGCTAATAAGTGAGAGAGAATCAATCTTCTATGGGAATAAACCTCCTCATGGGTTATCCAATTCCTAGTGGGCAGCCCTAAACACATATACACACAAGCAACAAGTGGACTCTCAGGCTGTATTTACATAGGACTCGTATTTGTGTGTGTGTATGTGTGTGTGTGTGTGTGTGTGTGTGTGTGTGTGTGTGTGTGTGTGTGTGTGTGTTATAACTAAAGAAGGAGTAATAAATTTGAGAGGGAGTGAGGTAGACATGGGAGGAGCGTAGGAGGGAGAGTGTGGGGCACAAACTTTGTAAACACAGTACTTGAATATTTAAGCATATTCTGCAATGTTGAATTAGTGGTCATGAATTGCTTTAGTTTATATTTATTTTTTATGTATTACTCCATTGATTTTATGAAGTAACTTTGCTGGTCATAATAATCTTCATTGATAGCTATTTACTCTTATGGCTTGAAATATACACATTCTGTTCTGTCTTAGCTTTTATAGTTTCTGCTGAGAGGTCTGAGGTTATCATATGAGTTTGTAAATGAGTTCCTGTCCTTGTCCTTCAGCTTTTAGTGTCTTTGTTTTGTTCATGTATATCTAAAATCTGTTATGGAGAGAGTGTTCTCTGTTCATTTCTCCCTGAGTTTCTAAATGCATCTTATGTTTTGATGTCCACTTCTTTACATGGATTTGGAAATTTTTCTTTTGTAATTTTATGGAATAGGTCTTCTATGCCTTTAAGGTTTTTGGTTGTTTTTTAATCTCAGCTTATTTTTCTATCCCATGGATTCTTAGGTTTTGTTTCTTGATCACATTATAGAATTTTTAACAAATTATAATCATGTCTCATTCTTTATTGTGTCTGAATATTCCATGCATCAGGTTTGTCTCCCAACTTAGATATTTTTTTCTACTTGAGCATCAATATTGTGATCTTTAAAAAGAAAGATCTATTTTATTTTTAATTACTTTCAAATGCAAGCATTGTGTATGCATGTAAATGATGCAGTGCCCGTGGAAGACAGAAAAGGGTATTGGATCCCCTGGATCTGGAGTTACAGGCAGTTGTAAGTCACGTGATATGAGCACGGAGAAATGAATTTGAGTACTCTACAAGAGTGGTAAGCATTCTTAACTGCTGAACCATGCCTCCAGCATGAGTCTCCCTGACTTTTCCCTCTGCTCCAGTTTGTTGTTGAATCTCATTAGTGAAGCTTTCATCTTGGTTATTGTCCTTTTCAGTGTTGAAACTTTGACGTGTTTATGAATAGTTTCTACTTTTTCATATGC
Source organism: Uromys caudimaculatus (assembly GCA_028551405.1). Lineage (NCBI taxonomy): Eukaryota > Metazoa > Chordata > Mammalia > Rodentia > Muridae > Uromys > Uromys caudimaculatus. The sequence goes on along the minus strand of CM052708.1, from coordinate 61,951,063 downwards.
TCTTACTGATCCCCTTTAGTTCCTTCTCAAAGTTTCCCTCAGCCCTGCATACTTTTAAGAAACTAAAAAACTTTGTGAACTTTATAACATCTAAGATCCTTTAAAAATATTTCATGTAAAGTGTCACCTGCACGACTAGGTCATTCTTTACTCCTTCTTTGTTTCCTCTGTAGTTTTATGTTAAAAACTGGAGCTTTTGGATCTTGCCCATCAGGTCTTTTTTTAAAGGTCATTTGTTTCTATGAATGGGAAGATGAAACTCACATCTTAACCTTCTAGAACGATGGGCTCTTCCCATCATCTCTCTCAGGGTCTCATGCTGTGAACCCTCTGACCACATCTTCTTAGGATGTGGCAAATAGCTTGGTTAGAGGGGGGTAAGATTAATACTGCTGAATCACTTACCAGAAGCATGGGTTGGTAACTGCAAACCTTGTGGTTTTCGCTTTATCATTGCAACTCATGCCTAATAATTCTTGTGTCTTATCATTTATCATTCAGTCTTCATGAGATGGCTCAGTTATAAATAACTCTAATATTTAGTTTCTCTGTTTCTGACCAAATAACTCACAAGACAGCTATGAAATACTCATAATCATAGTAGAGAAACTAGATCAAGTATTCTCTATGAGAAATTGTATTGCAGAAACCTGTCTCTGGGAACTGTGTATACATAGCACAGTAGTAGCATTGCTTTACCTTGCCACTGGTAATACTTGAGAATACTAGTGACAACATTGTCTGACCACATTTTTGTTGTGAATCACTTATTAGAGCCTCTGACATGTCTAGAAACTCTACACATTTTAAATGTTTTCCCATTTTAAGTTTATAAATGTGGAAGGTTGAGGATCGGTTGCTAGGCCATGATCAATTTACCAAAGCACTAAGTGTTTTCTAAGGGCTTTAAGAAATCCTGAATTTAACTCACTTTGGTGTCATATACTAAAGATCTGATTCTATAGCTAGGAGTATAATAACATCTACACAAGTTACTCAATAACTCTTAGGACACAGTGGGGACAGGTCATGATGGGGTCAAATGTTAGAGCATGCTTTTAGCTTAGTTCCTTTCTATACAGAAATGTCACCTTTGACCCAACCTAATCTTCATAGAGGGAAGGAGTATGGGTGTTTTCATTTCCCCATTGAGATTATAAGAATTAAGAAGGGGACAGAAAGTCCTCTCTGAAGAAGATGCTCAGCCTGGTGTCTGTCAGATGTCTCTGAAAAGTGTTTTGAATGTCTATCAATTCCCAGGCCACTTATATGTAGAAAAAGATGAAATGGTGCAGCACATATCATAGATATCTGAAACAACTTGTGTGGGGGTGTGCTTGTGCACACACACAGGGATGTGTAAAGGTAAGTCTTCATCAACATCGCTCTCCAGCCTTCTTGTGGAGAGCATTTTTTCACTGAACATAAAGCTTTCTGTTTTAACTCTACTGGCTAGTCAACGAGGCCCTGGGATCCACCTGACTCTGCCTCCCAGGGCTAGGGTTACAGACATTTGAGGCAATTCAGACACCTGTAAATTTTTAATTATTTTTTCAAAGACAGAGTTTTACTATGTAGTCCTGGCTGGTCTGGTGCTAGCTCTGTGATCCAGACTGGCCTTGAAGTCATAGAAATCTGCCTGCCTCTGTCTCCAGAGTTCTAGGATTAAAGTAGTATACCACCTCTCAGGTTTTACATGGGTGTTAGGGGTCCAAACTCATGTCCAACAAGCATGTTAGCCACTTAGTCATCTCCCTAGCCTGGAACAATTTGAGGCTGCTGTTTGATAGCAGAGTTTGTTTAAATATACATCTTAAATACAGTGAAAGGGAAGTGTGAGAAAAAAGGAGGCAAATGGCATTGAGATTAATCTGTACCTTAAAGTGTTCTGAAGCTTGTGTGCAAGGGAGTTTCACGTGCTGCCTCACTCTGAGTGAAGGTGATCATCTATCAAAATCTAAAATCAAAGAGACTCAACAATGTTAAACAATGTTAAAACCAAAGGTCACATGGTTTCAGAAACATGTGGACATACATAAGTAAAATATGTGCCTACCACAGTGAAATTGTCTTCTTTACTACTTCTCAAAGCAGTAGAAGCCACAATGGGCAAATTTCAGTAGAGAAAAGCGTTCTTAATAATCAGAGCTCAATTGAAAACGTTTGCTCTGGGGAGGCCAAGTGCTTTCTCTCCAGGGAACTATAGAAATTGGAGAACATCTCAAGGAGGTTGCCATGAGTGTGATCCCAAATCACTTTGGAGCCTGAAGTGAGGTGGGGTTGAATGTTGAAGGGTTTTCCTGGTTACTCTCTATGACTGTTTTGGAGCCAACAGGTGCTAGTCTCTCAGAGCTTGTCAGGCAAGGCATGAGACAGAAGACTATCCTGCTTGATTCCAAGTCCCCTGCTAGTCCCTTGGGAAAGTTCTGACAGAACAAAAACAGGCTCAGAAAGAATGGAGCATTGGCTCAGAGCAAGGTCAACTGCATGGGCTGGAAGTAGGGCTGGGAGCCATTGAGGTGACCATTTAAATGTCAAACAACTGAAAAAGAAACCTGAGTTGGCTTGGGGTCAGAGCCATCCCCAGGGGATAAGAATGAGCAGCCCCTCCACTTCACAGCTCTCCACAACCCTGGCTGTGTTCACCAGACAAATTGTGCCCACTCTTCTTGGGCTTCTACATCTCCCCAGTTCAGAGGAGGTAGAAAAAATAAAATAGATTATATTTACACAAAAGATTTTGCAACTTGTTTTGTTAATTATGCATGACTCAAGAAATGTTAATCTATATCACATTTTGTTTTATTTTTGGTGTTTTGAGACATGGTCTAAGATAACACAGGCTAGCTCTGGAACCTAGAATGCAGGCAAGGTTGACCTTGAACTCCTGATTTTCTGAGTTCTGGGAGTACAGGTGTGCACTGGCACACCATGCTTACTTGTGCCTAAAAATTAACTCAGTGCTTCACGGATACTAGGCAAAACATTCTACCAGCTCAGATACACCCCCAGCCCACTTTTAAAAAGAGCATCATTGTGCTGATAGGTGTGTGTGTGTGTGTGTGTGTGTGTGTGTGTGTGTGTGTGTGTTGGGCTCTGTGTTTAGAATATATTCTCAATAGAATCATTGTCACATAATATAAACATTAAAATACTGGTAAGTCTCTCTTTTTACTGCTGTGAGACTTACTAATGAAGAAAGACACCCAGGAGTCCTACTGCATCAGATAATCTCTAATGTTAGAGTCATTACTGCCTGTGATGCTCTTTCATTAATACAAGTTGACAAGGCCAGGGCTCCCACCAGATGCTAATATTCATGAGAAGGAATAAAAGTCTTAATTCCTGTCTATTAAGAGCAAGAGGCAGCAGGAATTACCCTTCTCTTTAGCTCTAACATTGGACCTTTATCTTTGGCTCAGGACACTTCCCCTGGCAAGTCCTTAGTCTCTCTCCATTTGCTTCTCTGTTTCTTGTTGCTTGACCATCAAATGGTGACCTGAAATGGGATATCTAGACTTTTAGATCCTGTTATCCATAACCCCTCTTCCAGGAAACCACCTCCCCTTTATCTTTTCATGTCTCCCCTGTTAAGAGTAACAAACTAGATATAACCAACAAGTTCACAAGAAAATAAGCCAGCAGGAATGAGAGTCAGCAAAAAACAAAACAAAACAAAACTTTAGAGCAGATGGATCAGCAAGGGCTTGAGATTTTGGAATTACCTGAGCCATATAATCACAAAACTGAAGATAACTGGAATGAATAGGAATTTATGAAATGTCATACCTTCCTTTTAAAAATATAACTCATAAATATGTTTTTCCTTTTATGACTTTTTCATTTTATGTTCACTGGTGTTTTGCTTGCATGTCTGTATGAGGATGCTGAATCCTCTGGAACTGAAGTTACAGACAGCTGTAAGCCACCATGTGGGTGCTTGGAATTGAACCTAGGTCCTCAAATAACAGATATGAGCATAGGTTGATGTCTCTGTGGGTAAGATCACTTGCTGGACAAGTATAAGGACCGAGTGTGAATCTTGAGCACCCATGTAAAGCTGGGTGTTGTTCACCTGTAATCCCAGTGAGGTAGGAGACTGAGACAGAATAATCCCATAGGCTCCCAGGCAGTGAATAACAAAGAGATCCTGCCTCAAATAAAGGTGAGGATGAACACCCAAGATTGTTCTTTGACCTCCACACATGCACTATGCATGTACACGCGCACACACACACACACACACACACACACACACAGAGAGAGAGAGAGAGAGAGAGAGAGAACAAAGAACTTTAAAAAATAATAAAATTAAAACAAAATTGAAGACAACAGAAAGGATAATTATCAACTTGAAGAACTATCAGAAGACATCACTAGAGTCCAAAGCAGAAAGCTAGAACTACTCAAGCAATTAAAAACCACTGAGGCAGTGAGCAGCTGCAGCAATAGAACATGTCACATTACATCGCTCCATTCTTTCCCCCACTCCATGTCTATCCTAGCTGTGCATTGCTGGAGACCAAATGGCCTTGTTTGAACCTAAGGCCTTGCTCTTTGTCAGCTAGCCAGAGGGTTCCAGGCTTTAGCAGACATTCCTTTGATTACTCCCTTCTGCAGATGTCCTTTGCAGGTAAATAGATGGTTTGTTTGTAGTAGCCTGTGGCTCCAGAGAAACCTTGAGATGTCCCACTATCTTAAAGCCACAATAAGGCTCGTTATGCTAAGTTACAACAGTCTGATGTTTGGCTGCAATTAAGCAACCCTGAGAAACTTCTCTCCCTCTGTCTCTTCCTGCTCTTTAGTGACCTCTAGTACCCTCCCTACCCCTGCCCCTTCCCTCCCTAAGTGCTTATATACGGACTTGAAATAAAGGCTGGTCGGAGCTTGATCAGACTTTCTGACTTGCTCCGAGGTATTTCTTGTTTCCTGTCGTCTTTCCATTATTCGCATCTCCCTCCTCAGCAGCTGGAAGTCCTGCAGGCAGGACACTTCGGACCCTGGTCGACAGTCCCTCCCGGGAGGGCCCCCCGGGTGGTACGGGACAATTAGCTCTTCGCAGTGCATCTCTCCTATAATCTCCAACACAGATTATCTTAATCTCTGCCCTGTGCTCTGCCTTCTAACAAAGTCACAGTGGGATCATGCAGCAGGGTTCAGTATGGAGCATTCCTTCCCTTGTCTCAGCCAGAAAGCTGATGCTCATAGGAAGTCCTCTCATAAAGTACAAACAAGACAACCTCTCAGATGTTCTTCCACCAAGCCGCCTCTGCATAGAACCCTCCCCTAGAAGTCTAGTTGTTTCTCCTTTACTATTTTACCAGAGATTGGGATGAAAGGTCTTTTCTTCCTTCTCTTCCTCCTCCCTTCCTCCCTCCTTTCCTTTTTTCCTTCCTCCCTTCTTTCTTTTCTTTTTGAGACTTTGTGTATATATATAAAGCTGGTCTTGAAGTCACAGAGATCTGTTTGCCTCTGCATCCTGAGTGCCGGGACTAAAGGTGTGCACCCCACACCTGGTCATGCTTCGCTTTGGTTAGCTTCCCTTCCCTTCTTTCCTCTCTCCTCCTCTCTCCTCCCCTCCCCTCCCCTTCCTTTCCCTTCTCCATCCTTCCTTCCTTCCTTTTCTCCTTATTTCCTTTGTTTGTTTGTTAGTTTGTTTGTCTCACCTTTTCTTGTTCCCTTTGCAATGAATCTCTGGGAACTGACTGGGGTTTTACTCCTTGCTTCCTCCTGGTAAAGCCAGCACACAGCCTTCTGAAAGATGTTGTCAGCCTCACCAAGGGAAGCACAACCTGTGCCTTCAACAGCAGAATCTCCTGGAACAAGATGTCTATACTGACCAAGACTTTGTTAGAAAAGGGAGTTTCACAGCTCAGTGCTCCTGAGTCCCCACAGGAGACCATGAGCCTCAGAGAGGGGGCCTCTCCCTTTGTCCTGCCTCATGCTCTGTTCCCCTCTTTTATGGTTGTGTGATTACCCAACTAGACAGTGATGACAACTTTCAAAGCCTGGACACCTTGCAGACATGGGGCAGGCAGGGCTTTTCTGACCCAAACAAACAATGGGGATGGCAGCAAGTGGCACAAAACAGAAAGGAGGGGATGATGAGAAAGCACCAGATAGTTCACAACTAACTTAGGGATACTCAGAAGACAGACCGAGACTGAGGACCAGAAGAGAGTGCCTTCCCAGAGCCTCTGAGACTCTCCATGGCTGTGGGGTGGGGGGAACTGTTTAGAAGTACCTTGTCTCCAAAGTGCATTTGCACTTCTCTGACTCTGAGGGGATCAGGAGCTAGGAAACTCTGCATCTCTGAGATTTTCTGACTCTATCAATGGCATCGTATCTGGCATATGATTTTATTCCCTTTGTCTATTTAAAATATTTGGTAACTTTCAACTTATATGATACCCACCCTCCCCCTCCCTCCTACACACCTCCCACATGCTCTTTTAAGAGTAGAGATTAATCATGTAGCCTTGTGTTATCATTTTATATGGCCTTTTTTTTTTTTCCTTTAGTACCCCATCAACTCCCTCTTTATTTGATTTTTTGAGGCAGGATCTTACTATACAGCTCAGGCTAGCCTGGAACTTGTGGTGTAGTCCAGTCTGGATTTGAATTCCAGATTGTTCCCTTCCCTCAGCCTTGAGTAGGACAAACAACCTGGCTGGAGCCAGCCTGGCCTCTCTGCATTTGCAACTTCCTACAGGAACCTTGAGGAGTTGACTGCCTGCTGAGCTTGCCAGAAACAAAGGATTGGGTCTTTGGGCCTTCCCTTTAAAAGCAATACGGAATAATAAACTTCAGGCTTTGATCAGAAAACTTTGTCTTGGCCTCATTCTTCTCTTGAGCCCCATCCCTTTTTCATTTCCAGCCTCCCTTTCAGGTAGACCTGGTTCATCCATGGCTGCTGGTCAGCTATACCAGATCCTCCTGCTTCAGCTCTCTGAGTGCTGGGATTTAGGTATATACCACAGTGCTTGGCTAACTCCCTATTTTTCCTGTAATTTCCATCCCAATTTCCCCAGTCTCACATAAAACAACTGTAAATTACATGTTTGGTGCTCCATATCAGTGCCATTATCTGACATAGAATTCCAACTTGAACTCTGGCTATTGGAAAGGGAGGAAGGTACAACTGATAATTAAGAGAAACCTGAAATAGAATGGGAGTGTCTAGCAGAAGATCTATATATTAAAATCCTCAGTATACGCCTTCTAGATGAATAGTAGGCATTTTAGTGGCCCAATCAATCAATTAATAAGACATTTGACAGTTCTTTCAGTACTTTAAATATAATAATACAAAAATACTTCCCTGAAAATGTGTTAGAGAAAGAATGCAAACTACTGGGAGTGGGGAGTGAATTGTGGCTGAAAATTTCATTTAATTAGTCAAGAACCATAAACTTGCAATGAAATTTTCTAATATAAACCAACCTTCTGGGGTTCACTCTGTCAAAAGAGCTGTTGGTTTTTTTTTCTTTTTTTAAACAGAAAAATTAATTCGGATAAAAGGAAGCTGCCTCCTAAAGGCAGATGAGGTGCTAAAAACAGCTTTTACAGTTCAACCCCACATGCACGACTCATCCTTCCTGGGCAGTGATAACAAGCTACTGCTGAAGAGTTTGCTCAGGAGCTCGTGGACTCTGACAGAGGCTAGGCTGTCTGCCCTCAGCCTCTGATTTTGAGTCATTCACTACAAAAGGGCAACTAGCAACCTCTCGCAAACTGCTCTGAGGGCAGATCGCTTTCATACCCCTGTCCCTGATGTGCAGCCATTATATATCAAGTGCTTGCAGCTGGTTAATTATCATAACTTTTCTTATTCAAGTAATAAAATCTTGAGATTACTCAGACCACAATCACTGGCTAACAAAAGAGCAGTATTTAGCAACTGCAAAAGGAACACAATCTCAAACACAATTAATGATTACAAACATTTTGTGAAAACGAAAATAGGAAGAGGAAATCAAAAGCCCCTGCAGGCTACAGCGATGGGACTTTGCTATAGCTGATGGGTTTTTCCTCTTTGTGTCAATGTCATAAGAATAGACATAGCCAAGTTCACACACTAACTTCAGAGGCAAAACAAAAAAAGGGCTGTGTGTGGAGGGGGCTGTGCACACATGCATGCATGCAAGCAAGCATGTGTGCATGTTTTCTCTGTGGCCATCAGACATAGCTTCAAACAACTGTCTTATTATTTCCTCCATGAAGTTAATTTACTGCCTGGAGAAGAGTTAAAGGAGCTCTTGAAGATGATCTCAGACTATGTTCTCTTTGCCAAATAACTATCCCTAATTATAGCATCATACCCATTGGACACAGATAAAAAGAACAAGTGAGGGTCCTGTGGGGCAGCCTTTGCCATGACACAGTTGCCACATTTGTCCTTGCGTGAGCCATTGACTTTTTAAGGTCATCGTAGCCACAGTTGGAACCTCAGAGAGTGATCACTGTGGGCCTGAGATCACAGACAAAGGTAAACTTCTTGCTCATTTTGAAACTTTCCATTCTGTGTGCTGATACAGGGGAAGCCAAATTATAGCAAACCTAGGGAAAGGCTTTCACAGCACAGGTAGAGAGGGAACATCTGACTTGGGGCAACTTTTTTTTTCTCACTCAAACAGAATACACTGAGTTCTCTGTACCTGCTGCTCTATAAAACACTGGGACCCAAGTGGCAAGCACTAATGTGTTTCTCTTAGCAGAATGAACACACACACACACACACACACACACACACACACACACGCTTATTAACGACAGCAAGCATTCTGAAGAAAACAAAGCATAAGACAGGATGACAGGTTAATCTGATCTTTTCAAAGGGTCATCAAAATTTTCCTGGAAAGTGTTTGACAGTTATACAAAATGTACACTTGAACATGAGAAGTGTTCTCTGAACCTGTCACCCGGTAAAGGCTCACAGGTTCTGATGCTCTGGAGTGCTTGAGTCTTATAAAAAAAATCATGAGGAATCATGTCAAGACATGACGCCTTATGTTTTTCATCAAACATATGAATTAAAAAACAGTAGGAACACGTTAATGAATTTAGGTCTTTTAACATTTGAATCTTCTGTTCAACAAAGGCACCATAAAATGTCAAAGCAAGTTTGGATTGGGAAGCAATATTAGAAATATCTGCCTGGTGAAAGGAAATATCTCTAAAAGATATTAAGTATGGAAGATAGTCAACTCAACTTTAAATTTCGAAGGGGCTTGACCAATGTTTCCTTGAAGGCCAATCTCAAAGGATTAACAGATTTTGGAAGCAATCAGGAACCTCACCAGGTATTGAAGGCCCTGTATTGTAATATGCATGCAGTACACTGACACCCATTCAAGAATCTGCCTGCAACTGTTCTAGAAGCAAAAACTGGAAACAAGTAAGTTGTGTTAAGAATGAATACTATTTTCATGGGAGTTAAATGGTAAAATGAAGGAGTTGCATTTACATGTGTCGACTGAAATAAATCTCAAACGTATATCATTGAATAGTTTCTCCAGAAGAGATTTCATAGATAATAGACTCAAATTTTTAACAATGTATTTGAAATGCACAATGTGGCCATCTTTCTTTAAAATGTAGTTATTTTTAAATATCAAGTGAAAGTTATGTTTCTGAGGGCTTAGCATAGGGTAAGCCACCTTTTAAACAATAATAAAAATATACGTGTATGGCTTTGCACTGTGTGTGCCTGGTGCTCTTTGAGATCAGAAGAGAGCATGAACCCATGGAACTGGAGTTACAAATGATTGTGAGCTGGCATGCTGGTGCTGGGAATGGAACTCTGGTCCCCTGGAAGAGCAGCCAGTGCTTTTAATCACTGAGCCATCTCTCCAGCTGCCCTCCTCCTTTTGTTTTTTTAAGTTGGAAAGCAAACAAAATGAAGGGCAACGGTGTCACCCATGATGCTTTGCTGTGCAATAGCCTCACTTCTCATAGCTACTGTCCACACGGCCTATAACCCTGAGCAACAGCTGTTCTGTTCTGGTCCCCCTTATTATTGGCTCAGTCTCTCAGGACAACACAGAAATAAGACATAGTGAGGACAGCCAGTGCCAGAGTCCTGGGTCCCTGAACTGTGGCCATGGAGCTCACCTTTCCTTCCTTCTCCAGAAGTCATTCCCTTGTGACATTCCCCTAGTGGCCCTCCAGACAAGATCTGCTTTTCTTGCTGGTCTTGCTAGCCATGCCCTTTCTCCACAGGACTCCATCTCAGAGCTTTTCTGAATGTCTGAGATGTGTTGAAACTTTGGGGGAAGTCATGGCATTTGCCACAGGAGTTGAATATTAGCTCTTCACCCTTTCTTCTCTGTGTCCCCCAGGCCTACAATGTGATACTTTGCCTGGAAAATCCCATGAATTTCCATGGAAATATAGGGGACCAGATGATTTTCATCCTCACATCTAGAATTATTCTTTCCCTGTACCCCTATATCACTATTGCTAAGCATTTAAAGTAGGGTATCTCAGAAGCCTTGCAAATTCTGCATAACTCATTGCTTCTGTCTATATATCCTCTCTCTCTCTCTCTCTCTCTCTCTCTCTCTCTCTCTCTCTCTCTCTCTCTCTCTCTTTGCCTTTCACTTTCCTCATGCCAGTTACCAGTTGCCAGAGTCAGAGTCTCAGTTTTTAAATCTGATTGTTTGACTCTTTTTAAAGCTAGTTAATAAGGCTAGGGAGATGGCTTAATGGCTAAAAGCACTTGTTGCTCTTGCAGAGGATTCAGGTTCAGTTCCCAGAGCCCACATGGTGGCTTACAAACATCCCTAACTCTAGTTCCAGGGACCCAATGCCCTCTTCTGATCTCTGCAGATCACAGGTACTGGGTATTAGCATTCTGTCTAAACTCCACCCCACAGTTACCTCCCAACAGCCAGGTATGCTCCTCCCCACAGTTGCCTGGCAACAGCCAGGTGGGCCTGGCCCACTATAAAAGGGGCTGCTTGCCCCTCCTCTTATCTCTTTCTCTTGCCTCTCTCTTACATCTCTTATATCTTACCTCTCCCTATTCCCTTCCCTCCTCTCTCCACGTGGTCATGGCCGTCCTCCACCTCTCTACTTCTCTACTCTCTTCCTCTCTCTGCCTTTCTCTGCCTCTACTACCCTCTTAACTCCCCTCCCCATGCCCCAAATAAACTCTATTTCTATACTATACCTTTGGTGTGACTGGTCCCTCAGGTGGAAGGGATGCCTGGGCTTGGGCCTACTGAGGCACACCCTTCCCCCACACCTACCTCCCCATAACCCCATATAACATATATCTCTTTATATTTTTATAAACACATCACCGAGCATACTTGTGGTATACAATACACATAAAATAACAAATAAATCTAACCACAGATGGATGGCAGAGGTTCAGTCTGCCTCTGGAGCATCACCTCTGGAGCTTGTAGGAGAAAAAAAAAACTCTGGGCCCTCTCATTACAGCCTTCATCTCAACAGAAATAGGGTGCCTAAGTCAAGTGTGTGGCTAGCTCTCATTTATAACTTCAGCATTTTAAAAAGCTATTAATAGCTTTCAATTTCCTACAGATACAAGAAAGTAAAACTTTCTTAGATGCCAAAAGAGTGTGTGTGTGTGTGTGTGTGTGTGTGTGTGTGTGTGTGTGTGTGTGTGTGTGTGTGTCAGGGACAGGGATGACTCAGAGTGCTTAGCCTGAAACTGTCATTGACTCCCCGTTTGGTCTTGGAGCCATGTAGGGTTACTTGAGGTCGCCAGGAAATGCCACCTTTCTTCTCTCTAAGCTGCAGCTGTGTAGGCTATGTGGTCACTCAGCTTGCTTGGAACCTGTTATCTGTCTGGTTGAGACTTAATACAAGCTCTACCACCTCTAGCAGCCCTCTCTATGAATGTTTAAGAGATGTTTCACATATGAATCTTTCTAACTTCTTGTATACAATTTATCAGATGTACTGTCACAATCAGCCAGCAGATGGGATATCTCCTTAGGACACCCAGTATTTCGGGTCAGGGTGTGTGCCAGGTAAGCTTTTGATCGTGAGACCTTGCCACAGATGACAGAGGCTTGATCTGTCTCTGGAGCTTCCAGGAGAGAGGAAAACTCTGAGCCCTCTCATTACAGCCACCATACCAACAGAAATAGGGTGCCTAAGTCGAGTGTGGTGGCTGGCTCTCATTTGTAGCCTCAGAAATCAGAAGGCTGGGGCAGGAGGATTGCTTCAAGTTTCAGTTCAACCCATGAATGGGCTACAAAACAAGACCTGTCACAAGTAAAATAGGGCATCCAGACTGGCATTAGGAGGCATGCTGCTGCCCAGCAAAAAGACTAGGTCTCTATTTATCTATCTATCTATCTATCTATCTATCTATCTATCTATCTATCTATCTATCTATCTATCTAATCTATAGCTAGATAGGGGAAATGAAGCAACTTCCAGATTGAGGTATGGGCACACAAACCTTCCTGTCAGTTAGAAACCCAGGGTGGAGGTGCTAACTGGCGGTTAAACAAGAACTAAACAGTCTTCATCCCATATTTGACATTTCTTATTAGTTCCCCCAAATCAATGCAGACCCAGAAAAGTGTGCTTAAACAGATGAAAGGCAAAACCGTGTGTTGTAATATGGCTGCCATATTCCACACAGTGCTGCTTTTCACAGTAGACACAGCATGCTTTCCCCAAGATAGTTTGCTTTCCTCAATCAGAAAACTATGCCAGCACACTGGCCAAGTTAGGATAGGGCACTTTCGTGACTTTTGCTGTCACTTTGTCGTAGTAAATATGTATATCACCTGGTATCTAGATGGTAAATGACCTCCTGCTCAGTTGTCCTGGTGTCTCTTGCCTTTAGCTCTCTAGTGAGGGTGAGTCAGTCCTTCTTAGGGTCCCTCACACTAGAGAAGCTGTAAGCTTAAGCTCCTGGTTCTTGGGTCACCAGCATACCCTCCTCTTCACAGTTAGTCCTTCTTTATCTCCAATCAGTCTATGCTGAACCCCTTATCAAGTGTCTTGGAGGAGCCCAGGGAGAGGGAAACATTCCTTGTCCTTCAGGGATGTTGGTCATCCCTTCCCTAATGTCTCATGATCTCCTAGGTCAGAGTCAGGTTAGCAATGTCCCATGTCCTCTTGGTTGCTCACAGTGTCATCTTAGTTCCTTCAGGCCTCCATACCTTTTGATTGAACTGGTGTACCTGTTTCTTGAGTGTCTGACACGAAGTACTTTTGAAATTGATCCAGAGAAATTCTAATGTCCTTGAAGGGGGATATAACAAACTCCCCTCTTCATGTCTCTCTAAGCAGAACCCTCCCAGTTTTGTCCCTTGTTTCACCTAAGTTCTCTGTCCTTGTCACTCTTGGAGCCCATGGAAGAACCTTAGTATGACGCCCTGTGATCTTCATTCTTACATTACATTCCCCCCTTCACATGTGGCGAAAAGTCATGGATATATCAAGAAAGGACTTCAGTGATTACATCGGACACAGAGAGAAAGGTCCAATCTATATGAGCCACTCAAAAGCACAGAGTTTTCTACAGCTGGTCACAAAAGAGAGACCCAGGGAAGTTCCAACTTTGAGAAGAACTTGAGGGACTACTGCCAGCTTGAAGATCAGGGCACAGAGTGGCAAGGACAGAGCTGAGAGCTGCCCCACACTGACGGCGTGGGTGGGGCGAGGTATACTGCTTCCTGTGCACCACCACAGATCTGGCTGCAGAAGTCCCCTTGCTGGATGGGCAGGCACCACATCAAAGTGGGTGCTATAGTCCCAAGGTCTAGTAGGATCTCTTTAAATTTAGTTACAAACGTAAAGCACGTAGCTTCATTACAGAGTACATATTTGTCTGTCTTACAATATAAATCTAACTAAGAGCCCTCCAATCATCCCCAAAGATTTTTCCTGGCTCACATTTGTAGAGAAGTGTCTAAGATCTAGTATGCTCATTGTAAAATCTGGCTATTATGTGTGACAGTTGCCTGACCAGCATTTATTTCCCCTGATTCCTTACTGAAGAGCCCCTCTTTGTCCCAGAGTGGAAATGTACATAGCTAAATACAACCAACTCACCCTCCCAAGCTCCCTTGTATGTGACACCTTATATGTGACATGTTGATCCATTTCTATCCAATCAAAGTCAGTGTGTGAGATTTTCAGAAGACAGTCTTTCTTCAGTAATGGGGAGGGAACCCAGGGCCTTGCACATGCTAGCTAGTCACACTCTCTACCACAAAGTTATGTTCCCAGCACTTCAGGGAAGACTTGGTTTTTTTTAAATAAGGCATCTTCTCTTCAGCCTTTTCTCTCCTACTTTCTTATCCAGCTTTGAGATTGACAATTATACCTGGGAAAGAGGGATCATCTATGTCAGAGAGATGACATCAAGGGCTTATTCCTGCCTTTTCTTTCCCCTTCTAACTGCCCCCCCCCCCCCGCCTTATTTATGGTCCACATTTCTGGCCATGAAGTAGCTGCTGGCACTCTGAGGAAGCATTTTGCAGATTCAACTTCTTGCTGTGTTTTTCAAAGGTTGTCACTTTCTCGACAGAATGTTCAGTATCAGCTCATTCATCCAGAGACAGCAGCTCTGGAAACACTGGACAGCTGGAACTGAGAGGCTGTCATTAGCATAATGACCATTGTTCCTGGTGGAATGTAACTAGCGCATTCTGTAATTTTACGGAAAGAAACTTTTTTACTAAAATAATTAGGAATATCAGGTGATCATGGCTTA